>OX101812.2:61776080-62976080 GCA_944452925.2 Chrysolina oricalcia
AGATGATGCCATCATTTATTAATATTTTTAATTATTATTTATTACTGAAAAAAAATTGTCGTTACGGCTGAGCGGAGCCCTATTTTCGGCGTTGAATTAAAATTACAAATTATAGAGAAATTTCCTTCTCTTTTAAAATCTATTTTCAAAATTCCTTAAATGTTGATACTTTTCTTTCAAAGAACGAAATGCTACCTTTTTTCATCTTAATTCGTTAATAACAATTGCAATTTTTTATGTGCTAATACATACTTTCGACACCAATTTTAGAAAATCGTGTGTTTTCGACTTCCAAGGTTAGAAATAAGAAAATCCGTTTGACCGCATTCAGATCCATTTTTGTAACAGTTACCTAAGTACATAAAAATTGCCATTTCAATCAGTATGTAGCTATCATACCTAGGTAGCACATCATATCAGCTGAATCTTGGTTTTATATTGGGCCAATATAGATATATTGTAAATGAAAAATAAATATTGGCTCAATATGGGTGAATATTCAAGAAACAATATTATATTAATAATATTGGTGGAATATTGGTTGAACTACATAGTTTTGAATGTAGATTATCACTTGAAATATTGGGTCAATATTGGTTGAATAATTTCTACCAATATCGATTGAACAATATTGGTTATATATTGTTTTCCACATCTAGAATAAATATTGCAATCCAAATATTCCAGTCATATTGATTATAGGGAAAAAACTATATTGTATTCCCAAGTTTGATAGCATATTGGTTGAATATCATTTTCACTTTATTTGACAAATTGTGTTAACTCATATTCAGTCAATATTGGCTGAATGATATTTACCAATATCGATAAAACAATATTGTCTTCTCATCGTTTTCAACATATAGAATAAATATTGCAATCCCAATGTTTCCCTCATATCGATTTTAGGAATAAAAACTATAATTGTATCTCCAAGTGTGATTACACATTGGTTGAATATCATTTCGCCAATATTCAACAAATCTTATAATAATTAAGATTGGAACAATATTGGTTCAATAATATTTATCGATATAGTTAAAACAATATTGTCTCCATATTGTTTCCTACATCTAGATTCAGATGAAATTTGAATATTGGCCGAGTATTCAATGAAACATATTGAGATTATATCATGATCGAATCTGGATAAAAATCCGCTAGGTGGCTCTATACATATAGAACGTCTTCCAAAACCTACGAAAGTATATTGAATACTTCCCATAACTTGTTTTCAAGACAGCTCACGCAGCGGTTATGGCGATCAAAAGACAGACTCTGGTTCACCTTCATCAACTAAAAGACATTTAATGATTTACCTAGGTATATTGACATCCACCAATATATCCAAATGACATTGTACCAATATCGATAATTATTTTGAGGCCATTATTGCTTCAAGAATATTTCACCAAAATCATTTTTGAAATATTTAAACAATATTCGACCAATATCGCAAAATGTTCACATTTTACTTCTCGACAATATAACTTTTGAATATTGTGCCAATATTGTCAGAATATTGTATCAGCGAAATTGTACCAATATCGCCGAATATTGTGAGGCCAATATTAGTTCGAGAATATTTCGCCAATATAATTCAAGTAATATTAGACCAATATCGCCGAACGACCAAATTTTTTTTCTCGCCAATATTGTATTTAAAATATTTCACCAATATGTTCACAATATTGTACCAATATTGTACCAATACAGATGTGCTACTTGGGTAGTAGTTGTCACTTTATTTGTTCCCTAATAGTATGAATGACCTAATGTTGATTTTTATTAGTAATAACTCAATTTCTGAAAGAATTCTTATAAAAATAATTTGACATAAGGCGAAGAAGCTACGTCAGACTAATTCAGTGCATATTGTTGGGTTGCCCAGAAACATCAAATTTAGGATTTGTTGTTTCCAAATAAATTTTTAAAAAACGTCATATTATATTATCAATAAAATTCTTTGTTGTTGGCATTATTCTGGATATAATCTAGCCGTACATTACTCGACCTAAAAATTGAAAAGGTATGTACTAGACAAAAAGATCAAATCAGTACTTTGTGATTCGTTGGTGCTATCTCATACAAACTACGCGATGTGGAATTCTGCTTTTTGAGATGATTTTACTGTATATCTGTACCAGTCAATGCAACATCATCATCATTATTATTGTTATTATAAAGTGTGATATCAAGCACTAGACCGGTGACTGCGCTAGGATTTGAACCCACGCCGCTGAGGTTGAAGAGCGAACGCTCTACCATCACGACCATACATTTGCCACACAGCTCATTTCTATTGATACAAGGTATGACATCCCCTTTATCATCAAAGTTGGGGTATTTTATCTACGTTCAATAACATGGAATAACAAGGCCTACTCAATTTCATCATTCCCAACGGATGCATATTGACGGATGGGATTTGGAATGATATCGCAATATAAACTATAAATGCAGATCTTCATTTCATTTGTATTCTCTGCGGGGTTATAATCGCATAATGAACATCAAACTAAATAACAAGTCGTGCGAATGCAACTCACAACAACTCGTTAGTTTCCAATTATCGCAAAACTACAGGCAACGTGTTTAATGGTTCACAACACTCCATCTTCTTGTTTCACCGATTCCGTTTCTCAGAAACTTACTCACAATCGATTTGAAAAATAGACAGTGAATAATTTTTTATTCATGTCTTGTGAATATGTAAACTGAGGACGAATTCTTGAAAGGCATTCTCAATTGAAAATTGAACCAATACACGATTCTTCTGGAAATGGAAGAAACCTACGATGAAATTGAAGTTATTTTTTTGTAATATTTAACAGCAAAAACAGATACTTCCCCGGCTGAAGCCACGCTGGACATTGAACTGCATCTGATAGATATTGAGGAAGACCATATCAGATGTATTTCAATGTCCAGCGTGGCTTTAGCCGGGGAAGTATCTGTTTTCTGTTAAATATTACAAAAAAGTAACTTCAATTTTATCTTAGGCTTTTTCCATTTCCAGAGGAGTCATGTATTGGTTCAATTTTCAATTGAGAATGTTTCTCTTTACAACATGAATCCCCTTCAAGCGAGGTTATCTTATACGATTGAAAATAGCAACTAAATTCCAACTTTCAGTCGCAGATGATTCCACAACTGACTTTAAGAACATCCTGTTCATATCTTCAATAAAATCAACATGCCATACCCATGACAGGTTTTATGCCAGAAAAATATTTTCAAAGTTTCACCGCACAAGAAATAGTCCATCAATTCCTCATTACAGTGTCAAATTGCTTCTGAAGAGTATGTTTTCCAATTTTTCCGACCTCCCTGATGATCTTAGAAGAGTGAAATAGATTCATTTCGACCAAAATGTATTGTAGGCCTAGTGAAAGAGATGCAATTCACACATCAATGAAATGAGCGATATTCTGTTAGTGATACTTCTGAATAACATTCTCCCTTATCTCATTTATAGATAAGAATCTCCAATGGAAACTGGACATTCAATAAATAATCGTCTATCTGAATGAAAATGCAAATTTTCACTTTCAGATTTTTCTCTCAAGTCATTTAGGGTCTTTCTCAATATCTATCAGATGTAGTTCAATGTCCAGCGTGGCTTCAGCTGGGGAAGTAGTTGTTTTCTGTTAAATATTACAAAAAATTAACTTCAATTTTATCGTGGTTTATTTCCATTTCCAGAGGAGTCATGTATTGGTTCAATTTTCATTTGAGAATATTTCTCTTTACAACATTGGTACAATATTGTGAACATATTGGCAAAATATTTGAAATGCAATATTGGCGAGTGAAAAAAAAATGTAAGCATTCTGCGATAATATACTTCAATAATATTGGCGAAATATTCTCGAAATATTGGCCTCAAAATATTCGGCGTTATTGGAAGAAAATTGCTGGTACAATATTCTAAAAATATTGGCAAAATATTCAAACGTTATATTATCGAGAAGTAAAATGTGAACATTTTGCGATATTGGTCGAATATTCTTTAAAAGTTTCAAAAATGGTATTGGTTAGATATTCTTGAAGAAATAATGGCCTCAAAACATTAATCAATATTGGTACAAAATCATTTTGATATATTCAAGATGCCTAAAAACCCTGTTGTGTCGAGTGATTTGATTTTGTTTAGATTTTTCAGAAGACAAATAAAATAGTAATCTGCTTCTTTAGTCGGTTCCACAGATGGCGTACTTATAAAATTTTAGTCCTGTCAATATTCCAGGGATATGGTGATTGATGACAGTCAATTTTATGGAATTTCAACAACTTTAAATACTATTAAAAAATGAATGCTTGTGACGGAATCTAAATTTCATAGTGCAATTTCCTTGTATTGATGATTATTTCCTTCGTCTATTAAATATCAGTCATCAACCAATCATAAGTTTGTTTCCTGTTTGACAGGACCAATCAACACGCTCTATTAGCGACTATTTACATGATGCACAATAGTCACTATTCAGCATGATACCCATATCAAGGAGCCTGAGCATCTGACAGTACTCTAAATAAATACATATTAAACGTCAAATAAAATCAATTGTGTTCAAGCTGTATAAGAGAATGAATGTGGACCTTCTACGGTTGATACTGCAAGTTCTTCAAAAGCTGAACAAATGTCACAAATTACGCATGGTGGAAATGTCACATACAATAATTGTGTTTTTAATTTCAATTGATAAATTATAAAGATGGTGCTGTTTTTGTTTAGATTTTGTGCTTTGATCTTGATATTTTGAATAAATTATTCCAAATTGTTTAATTTTCATTCATTCATTTATATGACTGATATAAAGAAATAGATTCAAGAAATAATCTTCACAAATATATCACGACCTTGATTAATTGTCGACTATTTTATTGCTGCTAAATTTCTCTTGTATTTATTAATTTTACTCGACATTATTTTGGCATTAATAATCAGAGATCAGATTATTAATGCCAAAATAATGTCTCGTTAAATTATTATAAAATACAGTCGAAATTTAGATGCAATGAAAATAGTCGACTATTTATCAAGGTCTTGTTATATTACCCTTGACTATTATTAATGTGTTTCTTCATTTTGCTGTATATTTTCTTAAAAATTCTTCATTCATTCAATATTAATTCAATTTGTCTGATTGACTCGGCCGTTACTTGATGAAGATCCATAGTAATTGTATAAAATACACAGAAAACGATTCGATCTCCACAAACTTTATTCAATCAGACAGTGAAGAAGCTACTGTGCTGGCGAAATATGTTTGATTGAATAAAATTTGTGAATATATAATCGTTTTCTGTGTAGTTTGTACAATAATAATCTGACCATATTCCGTTTTTGTATCATTTGTGGGCAATCCAGAGAGACGAACAAAATAATTCATCTATATCCAGTACCGAAAGTGAGTACCACCATATTATGAAAATTATCACATAGTATCTTGTATTACTAGAAAACATTTTAATGGAAATAATAGCACGAATATATCTCACACGGAATCCCGCCATTCTTGGTTATATTAACACAAGATTGACAGGTTCTGATGGTGAATTTTCATGAAGCTTGATTTCAATACTTTCAATTGAAATGCGTGGTTATTATTGTATATAATTTCCGTAAAAAATTATATAAATAAGTAGAAAATGTAAATTCCAACAATATGGTTTCTTCATTCAGTTCATTCCTCGGCAAAACTTCAAAACTTCTGTGCTTGTAAATTTACGCTAACTGGAAAACCGACCGTGGCGGTACACGCAAATGCGGATTATTTGGGAAACAGGTCACGATTTCATTTGTTTTCTCTTAATCAAGCTGGCGAATTGACTCCCGTTTTATCCCACAGTTTCGCAGGTAGGAGTCGACACACCAGAGTTCTTAGACATCTTAGATATATTTATGGAAGTGAATATGCCTTGGTGAATTATCAATTGTCTTTTAGTCAATCAAGGTGTCACTAGAGGACCAGAGAACTACTGAGTAAGCTGCCTTTAAAGCAAGTTATTTGAATCATTTAATATATGTCTGTAGGTGTTAGAAGACGTTCTATATGTAGAGCCACCTAGCGGATTTTCATGCAGGTTTGATCATAATATAATTTTAATATGGTTCATTGAATATTTGGCCAATATTTAAAATTCATCTTATTCTAGATGTTGGAAACAATATGAAGACAATATTGTTGTATCAATATCGGTAAATATTATTGAACCAATATTAATCCAACATAAGTTAATAAGATTTGTTGAATATTGGCGGAATAATGTTCAACCAATGTGCAATCACACTTCGATATAAAATGTAGTTTTCAGTTCTGTAAACGATATGAGAGCAATATTGGTATTGCAACATTTATTCTAGATGTTGAAAACAATATGGAGACAAAATTATTCTATTAATATTGGTAAATATCATTGAACCAATATGAGTTATTATAATTTGTTGAATATAGTAAAAATTATATTCAACCAACACATGCTATCAATCTTGGAAATACATAATAGTTATTTATCATTAGAATCGATATGACTGAAATATTGAGATATTTATGCTAGATGTTGAAAACAAAATGAAGTCAATATTGTATTATAGATATTGGTAATAACTATTCAACCAATATTGATCCAATATTAAAAGTGACAATCTACATTCAGAGCAGGTCCAATATGAAACCAAGATTCATCCGATATGATGTGCTTCCCACCGACTTAACCTTTAAACTAGACTGCCAATACCATATTATTGAAATTGATCGAATTACGAAATTGACTGGTGGCCATAGGACATGCGCATTGTGTCTGTTATCAGTCAGAATAATATTGGCGTATTTCAGGAAAAATTAATAGGTCTAGTACAAAAGCAAGTGGAATGTTGAAAAATTGAGTTTTCATTTGATGACGAGAATATTTCATAACTGTACATTCATACTTCAACAAGGCACATTTCAGTAGTTGTTAAGTAGGGATTTTTACACCAAGTCCAAAACACTTAATTTTGACAATATCTATTTACTCAAGGTAACGCCAATGACTTAATAAATGGCTCCCTAGATTGTCAAATATCAATTCTTTGGTGGCTCTTGCGCATTGCGCAGACAAGATTTCAGGATGTTCAATTGGATGAGTTTTTCGAGTGGTGGGCATATGAGTACTAGCAGTCTAGTTTAAAGGTTAAGTCGGTGGTGCTTCCTGGGTTATTCTACCTATTTTATATTTAATATCAGTATTGAAAACATTTTGTTACCCAAGTTTTATTTTTCCTCATTTATAGTCAAAACAACTCATGTTCAATACCTTAGCAAAGAGCTCAATATTCTTCACAGCTCACGAATACCTACATTTGAATATATAACAATATCTCACAAAGGGTGTTGTATTACAGACAATGTTCATTGAAATGGATAAATATCAATAACGTTATCTTTTCGATTTTCACTAATTCCATTGAAACTGGAAAACAAACGACTATATAATTTGCCATATTCTTTAAAGAGGATGAGCCTTCCTCAACAACATGACAATGCATATGATGCCAAGAGTACCTTATTTTCTATAAATAAGTTGACAATTTAAATGCTTACAACTTAAATCAAGAGGTTTTTCCCCCACAAAATAAAAGACGCAAATGGCCTATACTAATTTTTACAAGATAGCTCTTTATTGAAAATCCCAATTTTCACCCCAGCAAAATCGCTTCCTGGAATTTTTGAAACGACCAATAATGAAAAAAATTACAACTTTTTTGGTTTTTCAAAAAATATCTCAAAGATTATTCAAAATATCGTTTTACAGTCGATGACACTTTCGTAGAGATTTATAAAACCTACAAAATATATTTTCATACGACCGGTTCGGTGTATTTTCCACTGAGAAAATTCGAGAAAACCTCGAAAAAGAGATTATTTCGAACGGACTGAGTTGTAAAAAGACGGCAGGTCGCTTTTGCAGGCATTATCAAGTCAACGATTTATTGAAGAGACCTTTGATCTCGGCTGGTATTCCGTCAATCTTAGAGCCACTGGAAATAAGTAGAGATGATGGCAAACGACCAGATGGCATGACATCAATCCCCTGGAGATATGGAAATCTTGCTGTGTGGGATTTCACTTGTGCTGACACACTAGCTCCCTCTCATTTACCATCTACAGCGAAACCAGCTGGTGCTGCCGCCATAGCAAGAGAAAAAGTGAAACGTAATAAATATATAACATTGATAGATAGCTATTTTTTTATCCTGTAGCAGTAGAAACTTTTGGCGTCTTTGCTCCCCAATCTCTCGATTTCATTCAACAAATTGGCAAAAAATTGGAAAAAGAAACACAAGATCCAAGAGCTACCAAATTTTTAATTCAGAGAATAAGTATAGCCATCCAACGTGGAAATGCTGCATCAATCCTTGGAACTATACCAGCGTCTCGAACTTTCGATGAAATATTGCTATATCCACATGAACGCTACAGTTATAACAAGTTTTCTTCAAAATCTAGCAGTTTCAAATCGACTTCATTATCTTGCATCTCCATTGACAGAGGCAACCACCGTTCCGAAGACTCGAATAGAAATAGTTTCGATAAACGCAGCTCAAGCGCCGTCGGGGATGGCGTACATAGCACGGCCAAAACAAAAGTTGATATGCCGACTTCTCCGAAACTCACAATATCAACTGTATCTCCATCCAACTCACTATCCAGCAGTCTTAACTCAAGTTCCTTACCTCGCCGCTCCAGTGACAAGGACAATCACCGTATTAGAGTCTACTCAGAAGACGATAGCATTGGCGACCGCAGCTCAAACAGCTACAACGCCTTCAGGCCTGTGGTACATGGTACTGTTAAAACACTAGGCCTCAATGGATTGAAAAATATTGGAAGCACCTGTTTTATGAACAGTGTTATCCAATGTTTATCAAACACGAGATGGTTATTAGAGTATTTGAGGAAGGATGCCTATACAAGAGACATAAACACAAGTATCTCTAGTATGAAGGGAGTCTTAATCAATGCCTTCGCAGAGGTGATGAAGGAGCTATGGTCAGGAGATTCTTCTGATCGAGTGGTAAATACAGTCTCTTTAGAGAGTCAAATACAAATATTCGCACCTCGTTTCATTGCTTACTCCCAGCAAGATGCCCAGGAGTTCTTGCGATACCTTCTGGAGTGTCTTCACGAAGATGTGAACAGAATAACGGAGAAGCCAAAACCCATTCTGACGGAGATAGTAGAAAAGTTAAGTGACGGTGAGAAGGCGCAAGAATCTTGGTCGAAGTACTTAAGAATGGACAATTCCAAAATAATTGATAATTTCGTTGGCCAGCTAAAGTCCACATTGAAATGTACGTATTGCGGGCACTGTTCTGTCACCTTCGATCCGTTCTGGGACCTATCACTACCAATACCGCAACGAACAGGCCAACTGAGATTATCACAGTGTTTAGATTCGTTTACGAGGGAAGAAACGTTGGATGGCGACGAGAAGCTAACATGTGCTAAATGCAAAGAGAGAAGGAAGTGTACCAAATCCCTATCAATTTACAAGTTCCCCAAAATTTTAGTGATACATTTAAAAAGGTTTTCTTCGATGGATCGATTCAGAGGAAAATTGAATGTAACCATCGATTTTCCGTTAGAGGGTTTGGAAATGAGTAATTATGCGGCAGACAATGTAGCCCCTTTCCGCTACAGTCTGCACGCATTATCAAATCATAGTGGGACTACCTACAGCGGGCGTTACACTGCCTACTGTAGGCATCCGTTTGCGGGCACGTGGCACGAATATAATGATTCTCGCGTATCCCCTATTTCATCCAGATCCCTGTGAGCGGAGAAGCTTACGTTCTGTTTTATGAACAAGAAGGCACTAAATCGCACCTTTGAGTTCATATTTAGTTATATTTTAATTTTTAATTTTACTGTATACATTTCATTATTTTATATTATATAGATAATTAAGATTCACTGAAAAACATAGCTATTCATTGATACAATGAATACAAGTTTATTGATTTCAATGATGATCGTTGTTCAGACCTATGAAATGGTTTCGTTGCGACAATGAAAAAGTTCATTGAGGTAAAGAATATGGCACACTGAAACACTGTCAAATTTTTCATTACATCAGTCAACAGAATTTATTGTCCCAAAGCACTACAATGACCATTTTAATGAATTTGGTTCATTGTATTAATGATTACCATTTATTAATTCTTCATTTACTGACACTTGCTCATATTCGCTGGCTCAGTGGACAAGATTCATCAACGCAATGAAAAATGTTTAAGTACATATATTCCTATTGATTCTTGGAATATATCGAATGTAAATGAGCTTACATGAATTCATAATATGAATGTACTGATCATCGAATCAAGAATCAATTCATTCCATTAATGAACGTGAATGTCTACGTGAATGGTAACAAAAATGTGGAAGGGGGGTGTATTCGGCATCTAGTCAATTTCGGGATATTTATAAATTCAGTTGAGTTTGAACTGGGAACGTAGGGTTATTTTGTCACTTGTTGTTGAAGTGGACGACGAAGAGGTAGGTTATCTATAGATATTCACATTTACTATTAGATTGCTGATCTTTGTTTCGAATGGAGACCAAATTTTTCATTTCAAAAGGATTCATGACTTAACCCCTTCAGACCTGATTTTTTGTACTGCATAAAAAAAAATTATTTTCATTCATTTATGGTCCAGAGGCTTCAATGAAGTAAATTTATGCAAGTTTTGAAATTTTTTGCTTTACCATTTTTTTTAAATGACACGTACATTTAGATGTACAAATGGTACCAAATGAAGAGAGAAAAAAAATTGGATTAGACAGAACATTTATTTAGCATTTACAAAGAAACAAAATATGTGAAATAGGTTCATAACACAAAATCAAAATGGCGGACACTCTATCTATGAAATTCGAAGAAACAATTTCGAATTTTCAAAAGACATAAATGTACATTACATTTATGGCAATATGCATGCGTTCTTCCCGAGCATCCGATTTTTTTACATCTGGTGGCCTCTTTTTTTTCGTCAAACTTTGGCATATGATCCACCTTATCACCTTGAATTTCACGAAGAGGACGGTTCTCCAAGTGTCTTCGAAAGGGTACCACAGAAGTAGATGGAGAAGAGGATGGTGAAGGTCTACCTCTTTTATTAGGAACAACAGTTTTTCCAAATTTTATTAGGGTTTCAGCAACTCGCATTCTGAATTCAAGTAAGTCCATAACATTTTTTCCAAGAATATTGTTTCTTTGACAGTCTTTCCTGTATTCTATCCAACTATTCGCCAAAGCAAAATCAATCATATGCATAGTAACTCGTAGGGTCCATTTTTTAGACCTGATGAATATTCGATACAAGCTTATCAATTGATCTAGTAAATCAACCCCTCCCATATTGTGATTATATCTTTTAACAATTTCTGGTCTGTTTATTTCTACATACTCCGATTTCTTTTTATCCCATCTTCGAGCTTTATCTTCTATACCTTTCCCAAGATAGTTTGATGCAAGGCAAACCGTTCTGTTATCCAACCATTTGACAAGTACAATGCCATCTTGACTCACAACTTCCTCAGAAAAACCTCTTTCTTTTTTTTTCATTTCTTTGTCACTTGTGACTGGTGGATGAAAAAATCTGTTGATGCGTATAGTTCCTGCAGCTAAAATCATTTTTTCTTTCAGAAGAGTGAGCAACAAGTAGGAAGAAAAATAATTATCAAAAAATAATTCGTGGCCAGTTTTTGAAAGTCTCTGTATCAACTGCAGGACCACACTAGCACCTTGACCATACTTTTGTATATTTTCTTTACATATCTCAGTTGATGTGCCTTGATAAAAAATAAAGTCATAAGTCTGTCCACTCTTTCCACATAAAACATAAACTTTTATGCCCCACGGGCATGGTTTACCTTTGATATACTGTTTTATGCCAAGAGTACCTGTGAAGGGAATGATTTGTTCATCAATACACACTTGACGTTCAACAGTAAGTTCCAGACATCTTTTTCTAACTGAATCTATGAGTGGTCTAACTTTATACAATTTATCTGTCGTCTCAAGAGGTTTATCTAAATTATTTACAAAATGAAGGCATGATCTTATTTGGAAAAATCTATCTCTAGACATATTGTCTATGAATGCATTGATACGCAATGATTTGTCCCAATACATACGAATTCGCGGAAACTTGTTTAGGCAGCCAATTATTATGTGAAGGGCAATGAAAACTTGCATTTCTGATGTGGTTGTAGATCGAAAATTGATGTTGTTTTGCATAGCATAAATATTTGTGTAAGTTGCCATTTCATCAAATATGGTTTCTGGTATATATTTCAAAAAATATTCAAGTGGAGTAAGAGGAGCTGTAGACCTTGAATTATTTGCGTCTGGCTCCCATTCCATGTCAATAGTCTGGAATGATGATTTGCTCCAGCGTATGTTGAGCTTTTTCTTCTTCCGGATCCGTGCTGCCAATGATGCCAACGATTCTTCATCGGAACTGGATTCATCATCTTGGACTTGTATTGTATCCGGATCTAAATGATTCTGTCTTGAAACATCAGCTCCAAGTCTAATATTAGGTTGATTATATAGTTCTGGCAATACATTCTCTTGAACATTATCTTCCTCATTTTCACTTACTTCTATTTCCCCAATATCGGATAAATCACCATTCTCAACTAAATCTATTAGTTCTTTTATATGATTGGGGTTTTCCAAATTGTAATTTTTTTTCATTTTCTCCATATTTGGGCCGTTTGCAAATATCTATAAGAAAAACACACAAAATATAACACCAGGCCTGATACCACATGTACATATCGGCGAATCGGGCGAATAAGCATTAGCAATAGTTGAGGCCGATTGTACATACAGATGTAAGGCATGTTTACATTCCAATTCTATTGAAACTGATTAGTAAATTCATGCCGTTTTTCATTTAGGACTATGTTCCTACATATTGGTAACATAAAACATTCATTATTTCTTGTTTATCTTCGATGAAATAGTGAGAATATGCGAATAAAATGGGACTTACCAGCACTACACCTTGCAGGTTATGTTCACATTAACGAACACTTTCAATAACTCTCGGGAAATCTAATAGATGGCAATAGCTATTCTAATTTTCACCTAAGAACATGTCTAGGGGCGTGTACAAACTGCACAGAATGGAATAAATGCATTGATAGACATTGAAAAAAATCCCAAAGTTTGTGTACATGGTGATGTACGCCGGGTCTGAAGGGGTTAACTCAAATATTTAGAAATTTGAGTAGTTTTAACAATATTGCGCCACTCAATTGGTTTGCAGTTGAATAATTATCATCCAAATTTTGCCATTCAGTCAATATATTCGCCATATCTATCGTTTGTCATATCAGCAGAATTTTATAAAAAATTTGAAATATTTCATAATGAACAAAGGACATTGTTAATGAAAACTGTAGCACAATACTATAAAGATGAAGATGTTCAAATGTCTTTGTCAAAGATATATGGACGTGAGATATTTTGGCAACATTTCCTACCGAAAAGTGGTAAGAATGAAATAATAAAAAAAATAATATTTCATAAATAATAAATTCATTTATGTTTCTTACAGTATTATCGAACAAGTGGATGAGGAAAATTGTATAATACTTGAGTGCTCTAATTTGAAAAGCATATTATGGTGAAGGCTCAGAATGGACCAGAAACAAAAATTAGAAGTTGCGAAATAAAATCAGGTAAGATCTTGAATTACTATGATATTTACATATTAGGTACTATTACATGTTTTTTCAGATCCAGACCCCAATGCTGAGGCAGTAAGAAAGACTACAAAATATGGTGAAAATATGATAATTAATTTTATATCAGAAGAATTTGATATATGCTAGAAATCTTGTAGCTAGTATAAAACTCAACAAATATTCAGAACAAGGAAAACATACTCATTCAAGAACTGACCTCCATACCAACGACTCTCTGGATTCCCTGTAAGTATAGCTATACCAAACTAACCCAAGTAGCACACCTATATTGGTAAAATATTGGTACAATATTGTGAACATATTGGCGAAATATTTGAAATGCAATATTGGCGAGAAAAAAAATGTGAACATTCGGCGATATTGGTCCAATATTTCTTGAATAATATTGGCGAAATATTCTTGAACTAATATTGGCCTCAAAATGTTCGGCGATATTGATACAATATCGCTGATACAATATTGGCACAATATTCAAAAGTTATATTGTCGAGAAGTAAAATGTGAACATTTTGCGATATTGGTCGAATATTGTTTGAACATTTTAGAAATAGTATTGGTGAAATATTCTTGAAGCAATAATGGCCTCAAAATATTTATCGATATTGGTACAATATTTATCAATATTGGTACAATATCATTTGGATATATTGCTGGATGTCAATATACCTTGGTAAATTATTAAATGTCTTTTAGTTGATGAAGGTGACACCAGAGAAGGCCTTTTGATCGCCATAACCACTGAGTGAGCTGTCTGAGAAAACAAGTCATGAGAAGTATTTAAAATACTTTCGTAGGTTTTAGAAGACGTTCTATATGTAGAGCCACCTACCGGATTTTCATCCAGGTTTGATCATGATATAATTTCAATATGTTCCATTGAATATTCGGCCAATATTCAAATTTCATTTCAATCTAGATGAAGGAAACAATATGAAGACAATATTTTTTTAACGATATCGTAAATATGACTGAACCAATATTGACCCAACATTAATAATTAAGATTTGTTGAATATTGGCGAAATGATATTCAACCAATGTGTAATCACACTTGGAGATACAATATAGTTTTTATTCCTAGAATCGATATTAGGGGAATATTGGGATTGCGATATTTATTCTAGATGTGAAAAACGATGTGAAGACAACATTGTTTTATCGATATTGGTAAATATCATTCAACCAATATTGACTCAATATGAGTTAATACAATTTGTCAAATAAAGTGGAAATGATATTCAACCAATATTCTAACAAACTTGGAAATACAATATAGTTTTTTTCCCCTATAATCGATATGACTGGAATATTTGGATTGCAATATTCATTCTAGATGTGGAAAACAATATATAACCAATATTGTATTATCAATATTGCTATAAATTATTTAACCAATATTGACCCAATATTTCGTTTGGTAATCTACATTCAAAACTAGTTCAACCAATATTCCACCAATATTATTAATATAATATTGTTTTTTGAATATTCACCCATATTGGACCAATATTGATTTTTCATTTACAATATATCTATATTGGCCCAATATGGAACCAAGATTCAGCCGATATGATGTGCTACCTGGGAAGGCTTTCAGTTTACTTATTTTCCTTTTTTGACTGTTGGGTAATTGGGAAGCTGGTATGAAAAAACTTTTCTCAAAGAGTGGACAAAAAAGGAGTGAAAACATTGCTGCATAGTATAAGCAAGCCTGACACGAGTGAACGTAAGATTTTATTATATAGGTACCGATATCGTAAATCATCAAATTCTTGAATTTTTTTTACCAGTATTAGGTTCAACCAACCGGTGCCGATCGCTTAAATTTCAGCTAGCATTGGATGATTGTATGATTTCTTCGAATGATCGAAAGATTGGATTTGGATTATACAGATTTTATAAAAATAATAATAATATGATTTGTAATCAATGTACTTTTTTCTACTGTGTTGTACTTTCTAGTTTAGATATAAATTAATATTCTCATGAATTTTATTTGATAATTACCATATGTGTGGATTTGTTGTTTCCGGAAATAAATAATATTATTGATGATAATAGGCTTTGCATCTAATGTATCGATATCAACTAAAGTATTGAATGCATTGAACAATTTTTTATTAGAGCAAACTTGTACCTACCAGAGAAAAACTGGTGGATGTACCAATTATTCTGCAACAAAATGAACATATTGCAAATATCAAATACACCTCAAAAGGTTCAGGACACTTTGCTTGTTCCGAAAAAAATATCGTTAAAATCTAGAATAGACTTATTAGAAATTCAAAACAGAAAGTAATTTTGGGCTTAGCTCTCATTATAATTTCAAAAAAAATTTAAACAACTTTACTAAATAACATTATTCATTCTTAAATCTGAGAGGACTTTATATTCCTGAAAATAAATCATAGATGCCAATATTTTATCTGGTGTAATTCCGAACATTTTCTCAATGCATTTCATGTTTTAGGTGATGCACCTTCCTTCAGGAAAGCGATGTTCTGTTTGAATTCAACTAAAAATTTCCTACATTTTAAGTTCACTGTATCATAAATATTAATAGACCTTATTGCATTAATTAACATGCATTGGTTGAATGAATAACGCTCATTCAAATCATGAACACAATTCATTATTTCAATGTACACCAATGATTGAAATAACGAATGTTATTCATTGCTTTCAAGAAATCTCCATTATAGTAACGACCAACATTCATTAGTTCAATGATCACGATTCATTGAATTGATGTTAAATATTCCTCGTCGCAATGAACGAGTTCATTTTATCAGTAATATAGCATTCATTCCAAGAAAGAACACTAATAATCAATATTATGAAAAGGAATAATCAATCGAATGAATACTTTTCATTCGTTTGATGAACGGGATTCGTTGAAATAATGAACCCAATTAATGTATATGATCATGAAATTAATGAAAGTATTCATTAATATTATGAACATCCTTGTTCATAGTATCAATAAACAGTGCTAGATTGACATTGGACCAATATTGATGAAACTGTTCATTGAATCAGTGTAATTTTTCATTGTATTCAGGTATCAATTTTTTTTCTTTGTAATTATAATCTTATTGATGATAGTAATTTAGGGTGTACACGGGGCATAGCCAAAAAAATTGTTTTCCTGGATTTATTATCTGGCACTATTCCAGAACCAAAAAGGTATATTTGGTAGGACATCATAGTTTCAGTGTTTTCTAAGTGATAAAAATGTGTTTTAAAAAATATTATGAGGAAATGTAAGGAAATGAGAAATATAAATATCTCTTGACTACAAATATTAAGTTTTTGTTATGTATCAACAGCTTTAATGATCTTTAGTACCTATCCATTTCAGATGATTTCTTAGTGATTCAAGGCTATGGGAATCAAGAATGTCAAATGGTATGTTTTTATTCATGCTTGGCTATAAGAAATTGATGATGAGATCCCTGCAGATAACAGTAAGAAAATATGAATTGCCTGGAACGTGTGGAACATAGAAATTTAAGAAGAATGAATTCATGTTTCTATTGTTAGATCTGTTAATGACCACAATGCAGATGTCTTAGTTTATTCAAACTGCGATGCATTCGAAATCTAATTCAACCTGTGATAATTCGATTTCAATAGCTAATACTAATTCCTCAGTGCAGTACATTCCCAATCCTTGGATTCCTTCCAAACTGTAAAATACCCATAGCTGTCCATCGCTTCTTTTTTTGGTGACTATGAATTGGTGCCGAACTGATCAAACCATTGATAATTGAGCAAATAACGGCACCCCGCAAGAAAACAAAAATCGTTTTGTTTTGCTCTATATTCCATTAAATTCACGGAATTGACTTGTTGTCAACTTCCCAACATTCCCAAGTTTCCTTTATGTAACCAATTCTTTTCTACGTCGAAAAACACTCAAATATAACTTTCGCAAGTTGACAATTGTGAAAGAATATATCGTTTCGGATATAGTCACTGTTGGAAATATAATAGTCCAGGATCCACGGAACATTTTTACAATTGATTATCATCAAGCTAATCGTCCGTGACTAGCTTCATTTTGATGAGACGCCCAACTTGCTCTTACAAAAATTATCGATTGTGGTAGCTAACAGGGGTAGCAGATATGAAATACGTCGATTTACCATTTCCCGAAAATGAATAACTAACTGGGAGTTTTTTCTTAACTCTCAAGCTAATTATCTAAATTGTTCGAAAATATATTTGTCCTACAAAATTGTAGGACAATTGTGTAGTTGTGTAGTCAGTTGAGTAAACGTTCTGACAACGTCGTAGCTCAACTGATGTCATGCTCAACGTTAAGACAACGTTGGCTGGTGGTTTAGAGAGCATCGTTCCATAAATGACCAATTTATACACCAAGTAAAACGTTAATTTTGGTGTATTATATGGTAATATAGTCGCCAAAATGCTAATTGGGCAGTTAGTGATACATTTTCGACAATCGTCAAATCGACATATTTTTTCCCTGCTACCCCTGTTAGCTACCACAATCGAGAATTTTCGGTTAGGAAATTGTTGGGCGTCTCATCGAAACGAAGCTATTCACGAATATTTTACTTGATAGTAATTAGTTTCAAATCTGTACCACAACTTTCAAGCGTAGGACTAGGATAACGTACCACGCAATTTGTAGGACAATGTAGCTGTTCAATTAAATGAATATCAACTGAGTATTCATTTTTGATGACCTTGTTATCGATAAATGTTGGAAGGGGACCATACATTTTGTAGGACAAATATTTTATGAAATAATTCAAATAATCATTTTGAGATTTAAATCTTGAGATTTACCAAAAAAAAACTCACAGTTATCATTACATTTTTGAGAATCGTCAAATCGACGTATTTTGTTCCTGCTACCCTTGTTAGCTACCCCAGTCGAGAATTTTTGTAAGAGAACAAGTTGGGCGTCTTAACAAAATGAAGCTGGAAAATAAGCTTGATAGTAATCAATTGTAAAAATGTACCAAGGATCCTGGACTATAACACAAACAAATGGTGTTTTCAGTGGTGTGGCTGAAATGTGTCTGGCGCCTTTTGTCTACTAGGAGAGTGAAAACAACATCTATTTCCTGGCTGGTAATATTATTCGAGAATAATATAACCGTAAGAGTTTCATGTTTGAGTTACATAGTCTGAAAAGTTGGTATTTGAGTCTTGTGGGAATCAGCCGTCGCCTAAGAAAATTGAAATTCGATAGCGTCATGCAAAATAGATTACCATAAGTGGCTTAATTCACCAGAGTGTGCGATGAGAAGACAAATACTGTGCTAGGTGGTATAAGCTGACTAGACTCTCCTTTGTGATTTTGTTTACGACAAATTATGGAAAATTGTGAAAGAACTTATCCTTCGAATTATGCATATTTTCTTCTCTTTTAAAAAAATCTCACTTATAAGTACAATTGCCAAAAACGACGTTACTGGAAATGTTTCAAATTATAGGCCTATTTCACATCTATCATTAATAGACCTTTCCACGACATATGAGAGAACACTGTAATTATAAAGTGTATGCGCTAATATCACTCGGAATATATTATTAATATTTTCTGACAGCTACTTTTTCTATAGTCAGAAGAAAAGTGGTTTGTGACGTCACGTTCATAAAAACTAGTCTTGGCAACGTTGTAAAATTTGTGCACCATGAAATCTCAAATTCTCCTCACACTGGATTGTGTCGAATGGCAGTTGTCATTTGATACCAGATTCATCTGTTTCACGGAGCATCAATAAGAATCGTTTGTCTCTGTTTAACTCGTTTGCCTACTTTAATATTTAATACAAGTAGAGCAGTTCCATCAAGTATGTATGCTGCAAACGAACAGGCCCTACTTGATTTATTTTTTGATGTTAATGCGGTTAATGTCGGAAAGGTGCTTCGTACCCGGTTGTATGAACACCAGTGAATACTCTAATAATAGAATATTGTGTATCTAGTGCGTGATTATACTTTTTTACGCGAGTGTGGAAGTTTGTGGTACGAGTCGCAGGCGAGTTTCACAATCCGCACGAGCGTAAAAAAGTCTTCACGCACGTGGTTCCCACTATACTTTTTCTACGACCTATTACTTAGAGATTGAATTAAAGGAAAATTTGACTAATTTTCTTTATTACAATAATAATTATTATGAACAGTTATATTGCAATTTTGTAAATTGTCAAAATGTACATTTACTTTCTCTTTCTCTTCAAAATTAGTGCTGCTTGTACTGTTGGTATTGACAACACAACTACGATTATTCTCAGTTGTTAAGATTTTATTGCAGAAATCTATCTTTTTAGTTAGGGATTCTTCCACGTAGGCTTCTGCCACTGAGGATGATTTCCAGCCGCCGTGTTTTTTTAGCGTTAGGAGATCTCCTCCACCTTCGACTAATAAAGACGCAGATGAACGCCGTAGGCTGTGCCCGGTAAATTCGTTGGGATTGGGGAGTTTAAAAAATGTGGCAACTTCTGAAGGGATTTTTCCTATCTTATTTATACCAATCACTTGCCGAGTACATTTCCCTCGTTGATAATTAATAGTAATTAATTACTATTTACGGTCTATTAACTGATGTAACTCTGATCTTCACTCTGCGGGAACTGTCATATTTGTCAATTTCTCTCGCCACCGCTACCTAGACCAGCGACCGGTGTGTGAATTTGTATTGACTCTTATGGCACCGGTGCGTGAAATAAATCCCATTAAAAAGTATGGCACTTCACACACCGATTCGTGAAATGAAGCTTAACACATTTTTATCGATGTGTGACGTTAGTAATTCACATCCGGGAGTAGAAAAACAATTTTTTATGCTTCTAAATATGAAGCGCATTGTAAAATGTGGTTAGAAGAAATGAATGAACCTTGTGTAAAAAGCGAAAATATAATCATGTTATTGTGAGGAACATTTCCAACTGAATATTACTGTATTTGAGCAGAGTTCAAGGAACGATTCTGAATTTCAGTCATTGCAAAAGATAAATTCATATTAGTTAAATAGAAAAAGGCAATTATCTCATAATCTACCCTCGGTAAATTATCCCAACTTCCCTTCACGAAGCCTTTCCATATTTAATACACAAATAAATCACACCAGATCGGTCATAATAACACTTTGAATGTCAATAAAAACAAACATTAACCTCAAATCTCGAGATCATTTTTGTTGCATGAGAACTGTCATGATGATTTGCGGTGTTGTCAATGCTCGTTCTTCATCGAATGATCCGTTCAGGAAATTTGAAAGTTACAAATACAATAAAAAATAGCTAATATGTGGATTTTTTTCTATGAGTTGATCAAGTTACGAAGATTTAATTATTTGTCAATAGCTTATACCAAGCTAGAATCAAAATTTTTGAGAAGAACGATATTGAATGTTTCGGAACGTGGATCATGGTGGGGGTTGTTTTCGATGAACGTTACGTCAGCGGCACACTTTCAAATGGGATATTTTTCCAAAATGACAAAAATATAGTGGAACTCTTTGTTAAATGGACGTTTCTGTCTAAAATCTATAGATTTAAAAGAGTTTTGCGATTTATTTTTCATAAATGTAAAGGTCCTTTAGCAGAGTCTTTGAAAAAATTATAAAAGCACACCTATGTTATTCCCATTTTCAGAGGTGGAAATCGAAACGATGTTGAAAATTATCGTCCAGTATCATTGTATTCAACCCCGGGAAAAATATTTGAGGCCTATATTACATTTGAATCGTTTTTTGCAACAAATCCTCTCATCATTGATAGTCAGCATGGTTTTTTCCAAGGCCGTTCGGTTGTTACCAATCTAGCATTTTTCACTCAGAATATTCTCGATCACATAAATTCGAAGCTACAAGTAGACGCTGTGTATACCGATTTTTCAAAAGCTTTTGACGTAGTTCATCATGAGTCTCTCATTATAAAACTAGGAAATATCGGTATACATGACAACTTACTCAAATTGATGGACAGTTATATACGGGGTAGAACGCAAACTGTAATAGTGAATAGTTGGTTTTGCGAGTCCACCAATGTTCCGTCTGGAGTACCACAGGGCTCACATCTTGGACCTCTACTGTTTTCCCTTTTTATTAACGACACCAGCGATTGTTTTCTAAATTGCAAGTACTGTTTGTGCGCAGATGACCTAGAAGTTTTCAAAGATATTGAAGACAATACAGATTGTATAAATTTGAAGGCAGACCTCATCACCCTTGAAATATCTATATATTTCCTCTATTTCAGAACTTTCATTAGGATCATACGGTTCGTACTTGATATCACGTATGTATCGATCTACGAATATATGAAAAGAAAGAAAACAGGATATGAAAGAGATAGTAAGTATACAGGGTGTTAGTGAATGAGTGCGACAAACTTCAGAGGGTGATTCTGTATGAAAAAATAATAACACTTTGCTTCATAACTTTTGTCCGCTAATGCTTCGTTTCCCGAGATAGGCAGTGTTGTTTTACTTAAAAACTGACCATTTATTCATTGCTCTGAAACCGGTCGAGATATGCATATGAAATTTGGTCGGTATTGAGAGGTAGTTATTGAGATGCAATTAAGGATTTTATGTTCATCATTGGCGCGCATACGGGTAATGATCTCAATTTTTTTAAGAAAAAAATTATACGCTACTAAGATATTTCAAACAAATTATTTTTTTTGCTACTAAATATTAATAATAAGGAACCATTTTTTTTATTCATAATTTCCATTGCTCTTCGATATTCCGAAGATAAAATATTTATCTTTATTTTCTTTGTTTATTTATTAAACAATTTGTTATAAACAAGTGAATTTTCTTCTAAATATTGCAAAAAAATAACAAAAAGAACCATGTGTCATTTGTTGTGTAAAGAAAATGAGTTCTATTTTCTACATAATTTCAAATATTTTTATATTTTTTCGTTTGGCGTTTCCTCGTAGTTCTCAATCATTGTTATTAAAATAACTCATAAACAAATGGAGATAGGACAAAGACACTTCAGGTCTTTTTAGTATAGGAGTACAGCTTTTAACCAAAGCTGTATCATTTATCAACTTTTTTAGCAATTGTTAATAAAAATAACCACAAAATCTGATTTTTACGAATTTCATACTTGAGTCACTCATTAACTATTTGAAATAGGACAAAGACACTTCAGGTCTTTTTTCTTCTCCTTCCATTAATAAACAAAGGAGCTTATAAACACAAGCTCTTACCCTATTATTCATCAATTTTTTTAGCAATTATTTGTAAAAATACTTCTCAAATCTGTTTTTTACGGCTTTCGTACTCGAAAATCTCATTAACTATTCGAGATAGGACAGAAACAATAAATTAAAGCTCTTTATTCTCTATTATTTTTAACTTGTTTGGAATTATTTATGTAGATATTATAAAAAATAATTTTTTCGGCTTTAAATTTTCAATCACTCATTAACTATCGACGATTGGATAAAGTCATTTCAAGTGTTCTTCATCCCCCGTTCAACAATAGACGGATTGAACACGGATGTAACTGGCAGATAAAATTTTTCAATTCTACGATTTCTCAAGTGTATTCACTATGTAGATTCAACACAGACGTAAGTGGCAGATAAAACTGTTTATTGAAACGATAGCATAAAGAAGTTGAATAACATATAGTTCTATCTAAATTTTTTCAATGCAAAAATAAACATGTGGAAATTTTAATATACTCCTATTTTTCTCATTTCGGATCACAAACAAAAATATTTCACAAGGAGATTTACTTTTAGCTAATGTAATCTCATGTTATAAACGTTCTGTTGAGTATTTGAGTATATTGAGGGGGAAACATGTGCTCTTTTATTTCATATTTTCCTGAAAAAAAAAGAACTATGTCAACAATACTTGATTATTCATTCATCTATTTTCGGACCGTGGATGGATGCAATCCAGAAACGACCAAGTCCAGGAAATATTTGATTTATTTGAGACACATAAGCTCTGACCTCTCCTAGTTTCTATTCCTCGCTACAGAATTTTATTGCGTACAATATATCTCGAACTTTCAAAATATCTGTCCGATTTATCAACTTTTTTGGCTAGTAAAAGTCGCACTTGGATCTGTGTATCGTCGGGGGAATACTCCATAAGAAAAAATACGAGATTTCTTTTCCAGACGAGTCGACAATTGATGGAATTGCGGCGTGGAAAAGTATGTGCGATATCCCTCGGGCTATCACGTCTGTACCCAGCGGACTCAGAGAGATTGGAAGTGTTGATATGGAAAGGAATATTCATGCATTTTTTTGGTATGAGGCTGCGGAGAGGTCGGTTATTCTTTCAGTTTTTTTTTGTAACAGAGCTGAACGCCATCAGATACAAAAACATGGCAAGTTCACACCAACACTTTTATCTTTGGCCTTTTCAGTAACTGAGTTGGGATGGTTCGGAATGTGTATTTTTATCGAGTAACTGATTCATATTCTAAATTAGTTTGAGTTACAAGAATTTTTATACATGACTTTATAACATGTTTTATAATACGGTTACTCCAGGGGGCAATTCTGCATGTCGGTCTGTATGTCCGCCCGTCTGTAGTAGCATTTCAAAAGGCTCGCATTACCAAACCCTTGGAGATATCTCTTGGATATTTGAATAATTTCAATAACTCGAGGACAGTAATTGACAGTTTTTTTGGCGGTCGGAAAACTCTGAAAAATATTACAGGGTTTTTAAATTTTTTTCCGTTTTCACTCTGCTCGATACAGGTTCAGGAATGGATTTGATCCATTTCGTATTTTTCGAAGATATATTTCAAAATGTCCTACAGATGTGTATAGTTTTTGAGAATGATAGGAAAATGAAAACAGGGTTTTCCCGGCGCTTTTCCGAAAAAATAATACGTCGAACCGTTTATTTGAACTTAATTTCGAAAAATGCGACGGCTATAGCTCATATAGACGAATAAATCCTACTCAAACCATTTTTTCACGAAAATGATCAGAAAATCGGGAACACTTGAAAAATCTCAAAGTCGAAATTTGCATTTTGGAAAATACGAAATATCTCAGAACATTTTTACAATTTAAGAATCAAGATATATTTCTTGACCACCTTCAGAAAATCTGCATATAGTAATATCAAACTTCAAGAAAAAAGAAACTGCCCAAACACCAAAACTACGTCACAATCACACTCGGCGCGCGTTTCGCCAACAAAGATAGCATCTTCAGTAGCTAAAAGCTTACTAAACCACTTATCCTAACTAACTTCTATTTATACCACTATTTCTTAAGGGACGTCAAATTATCTAACATTCCGAATCTACCTACTCTACCTACTATTTATCTGAGATGCAACCGCACTCACTCTCAAATTTGCCAAATTTTGTTGTTTATTAATTCTAGTTATTTACCTGCACTAAATTAATTTTAATGTTATTCTACTGGTTTTGGTGTTGATGACACGAATTTTTTGGAAAAAACAATAACTTATGAATTTAATGTAGAGAAAAGAAAAGAAAACATTTGTCAATGCACAACGAATTTGAATAATGGGCTGTAAGGGATAGGACCCTTATCAGCATTCATACTATTTTTACACTTGGCAATTTCCAGACTATCGAATGCATCGAGAAGTCTGTGGTCATGAATCTGTCAGACTAATTTTGAACTTGTGTCATTAAATCGGTGGTCGTGATCCAAAGCCTGTTGGGCCACACTCTATTTTTAGGGTTTCGAATATCGGATATGAGCAATGTGTTCTCTGAACCGTACTATCATGGCCCTTCGGGTTTGACCCAAATACTTTTTCTTGCAGTCCTTACAGCTGATTTCATAAATCCCCGACCTTCTCTTTCATCTGTTTTGTCTTTGGGAGTACCCAAGTTTTGTATACCTCTTTCATATTGAGGGTTCTGAAAATACCTCCGAAACTTCGAGTACCTCGAGGTTCGAATGGAATGACAACAAATTTGGGAGGGTTTTCTTTTTTTCGAGGAGTCGAAGAACTACGAAGGGTTTCTTTAAATCAATTTGTCTACCAAGTCCACAGAATAACTGTTCACCTCAGCCACCTCCCTGATCATAATTTTCTCAGTTTGAATTATTTCTTTGTTGAGTGGGAACGACAAGAGTCGATTAACCAAGAAATTCAGTCCCACCATTTTGTGTTGTGTGCAATAGTGGGAGCTCTCAGGGATGTATCTAAGTGTGCTCGTATCCTTACTGTAGACATCGAATTAAAGCATTTCTAATTACTAACACATCTAAAAATAGCAGCTGTTTTTTGTTTTCCGTTTCATACGTGAACGATCTGGTTTGAAACTGGCTATTCAATTCTCAAATAAAACTGTCTATATCGACCTGTTTCGTATTAAAGATAGCGAACACGTCTTCCACGTATCTAACCCAAACCCCAGGAAAATAGTTGAAGCTCTCTCTTGCTTCCATTTCAAATCTACTCATGAACAAGTTGGCTAGGAAGGGATACAGAGGGTTGCCCATGGCTGTACCTTCTAGTTGTTCGTAGAAGCAGTTATTGAACTGAAAGCAATTTTGCATCATGCAAAGACTGGCGAGTTTCGAGTAATCTCTGGCTACTCCTTCACTTGGAAACAAAGAACTTACATCAAAAGAGATTAAGATTTCTCCTTCTTCCAGTTTCACGTTCCTTATCTGGTCGATAAATTCTAGTAAATTTTTCACACTAATACACTAAGAAACAGTTTGAATCGAAAAGTTGAGGAGTTACTCTATGAAAAACCAAAGAAGAATTCCTCGAAAACCATCAACATTGTTGAAAACCTTTGCTCCCAACCTTTTGATGATGCAGAACTAGAGCTTTTGAATAAATGTCTAAAATTTGGTATAAGCGTTCCCGAGAGGGATCTGGAGGAGGTGGTGGTGAGTGTTGAAAGTGCCATTCAGAAATTGCCAGAGACCTAAAAAGATTTATTTCGGGAGGCATGCAAAAGAATAATTGCGAAAAATATTAGTGAAGTTGAAAATAAAAATTTAAGCAAGTCAAACTAAGAGAAGATAATCATCAAAAGATTGAAGGAAAATGAGGTTTTCTATCTGGAAGCAGATAAGGGTAATAAAGTGGTGACTCATGATAAATCTGACTATCAAGAAAGGGTAGATAATCATATTAAAACTGGTCCATATGAACAGTTGACTAGAGATCCACTTCCCATGATAGTTTCAGATGTGAAAACCATCCTAAACAAATGCAAGACATTGGTCAAACCGAATCTGAAGAGATAACTCTCGAATCCAAATGTACCAAAAATATATTGTCTGCCCTAGATTCACAAACCTAGGAAGTCGATTCGACCAATCATCTCGTCAACAGGGTCCCCACATACAATAGCGAAATGGCTCACAAAAGAGTTGAGAGTCTTTCAGTGGCACAACCAAGCCTTAGTGTGAAAAATTCACCAGAATATATCGACCAGATAAGGAACGTGAAACTGGAAGGAGGAGAAATCTGATCTCTTTTGATGAAGTTCTTTGTTTCCAAGTGTCCAAATACACACAACTTTGGAACATCTGAAGGAGTTACTGCTGACCAATGGTTTCAGTGAAGAAATAGTAAGAGAGTACTTAAAAGTCGTCAGACTATGCATGAAGCAAAATTGCTCTCAGTTCAATAACTGCTTTTATGAACAACTAGAAGGTACAGCTATGTGCAACCCTCTGTCTCCCTTCCTAGCCAACTTGTTCATTAGTAGATTTGAAATGGAAGCAAGTGAAAGTGTCAACTATTTTCCGAGGGTTTGGGTTAGATACGTGGACGAGTGTTCGCTATCTTTGATATGAAACAGGTCGATATAGACAGTAGATATAGACAGTTTCATTTCGGAATTGAATAGCCAGTTTCAAACCATATCGTTCACGTATGAAGCTAGAAACAAAAAACAGGTGCCATTTTTAGATGTGTTAGTAATTAGAAATGACCAAAATCGGCTTAAATTCGATGTCTACAGGAAGGACACGAGCACACTCAAATACATCCCTGAGAGCTCCAGCCATTGCATACAACACAAAATAACGGGACTGAATTTCTTGGTCGATCGACTCTGGTCGTTCCCAATCAACACAGAAAGATTTAGAACTGAGAAAATGATGGAGGTGGGCTGAGGGGAACGGTTATTCTTTGGACTTGGTAGACACATTGATTGGAAAATATAGATTTAAAGAAACCCTTTGTAGTTCTTTGACTTTTTAAAAGGAGAAAAACCCGTTCTAAATATGTCGTCATCCCATTCGAACCTCGAGTTACTCGAGGTTTCAAAGGTATTCTCAGAAGGTGGTATACAAAACTTCGTGTAAACTTCAACAAGTATTGGGCACTCCCAGAGATAAAACAGATGAAAGGGGATTTATGAAATTGGCTGTAAGGACTGCGAGAAAAAGTACTTGGGTCAAACCCGAAGGGGCATGAAAGTACGGTTCAGAGAACACATTGCTCATATCCAATATTCAAGACCCGAAAAATCGAGTGTGGCCCAACATGCTTAGGATCACGACCACCGATTTGATGACACAAGCTTAATATTAATCAGACAGGTTTATGACCATAGACTTCTCGATGCATTCGAGAGTCTGGAAATTGCCAAGTATAAAAATAGTATGAATGCTGATGATGGTCCTATCCCTTACAGCCCATTATTCAAGTTCGTAGTACATCGCCAAATGTTTTATTTTCTTTTCTTCACAATATATTCATGAGTTATTGTTTTTTCCAAGAAATTTGTGTCATCAGAACCAAAACAAGTAGGATAATATTAAAATTGATTTAGTGCAGGTGAATAACTAGAATTGATAAACAACAAGTATAGGCAAATTTGATAATGAGTGCTTTTGCATCTCAGATAAGTAGTAGGTAGAGTAGGTAAATTCGGAATGTTAGATAATTTGACGCATCAACAAATAGTAGTATAAATAGAAGTAAGTTAGGGTAAGTGGTTTAGTAAGCTTCAAGCTCCTGAAGATGCCAACCTTGTTGGCGAAACGCACGCCGAGTGTGATTGTGACGTAGTTTTGGTGTATGAGTAGTTTTTTCTTTCTTGAAATGTATTCACACCAAAGGTTCCAAAATATTCATTTATTTGAATAATAAAGGACCCCGCAAACTCCTTATGGAATTTGTGTCCCAGGGGATTTTTTTTGAAATTTTGGTATGATATAGTCCATGTAATTCTCAACCAATGTTACCATTGCGCCAATCCAAAAAAATTAACAGTTTTGCTGCTAGGGGGCGTTGAAATCACCCATTGCGCAGATTAGACTATTTATTTTTGAACCCGGTAAAAATATTTTCACTTGTTTCATTGTTGCTAATGTTGCACAATATTGTGCTGTTTTATGAAAACAATTCTTACCCGTCCCCTATTTCCCCCAACTCCTATTACGAAACGCAAAAAAATATTTCTCGAGTGCCTTCAGTTTTTTATGATTATCGCCCCACCCCCCAAATGACACAAAACGAAAAAATGTCGGTGGATTTTTCTGAATTTTTGATATGATGCAGTTCAAGTTATTTTGAATAGAAATAAATTGGGTGACAAACCCCAAAAATGAATAATTTTGAAGCGGAAATAATAGCTCGACGTGTTTTAGTTTAGATTATGCTAATAAATTGTGTAATTTTTTATAAATTGAAAATCTGAAACCTCCCCCTAACTCCCATATTTTAAAACACAAAAAAAATGTATTCCCGACTACAAGTAAATGCTTTATCAAAATAAATGTTTAATCAGCTCAAATTGAGAAAATCGTACAGTTTCAATTTTCCCTCCCTTCAGAAAAATATTGGTGGAGTTCGTTGACTTCTTATTAGGGCGTAGGGCGTAGTTCATGATTTTATAATATCAATTAATTGGGCGAATATCTTGAAAATAAATAAAAATTAAACATCTACAATTTGAATTTGAAGTGGTGCCTGATTTAATTTTTTTCGTGTTTTGAAATAGGAGTTGGGGGTAAGTGGGAGGTTTTAGATTTTCAATTTATAAAAATATATACAATTGTTCGGCACAAAATAAAAGAAAAATACGTAGAGATATTGTTTCCGCCTATAATAATGAATGATCTATTCTGAGCAAGGTATGATTTCGACGCCATCTAGCATCAAAACCATTCATTTTTGAGGTTTGTCACCCGATTTATTTCTATTACAAATAACTTGAACTGCATCATAACAAAAATTCAGAAAAATCAACCGAAATTTTTTCGTTTTGTGTCATTTGGGGGGTGGGGGGATAATCATAAAAAACTGTAATTTCCCTTATTTAGGCATATTTAAACATTCGACGAATTTTTTTTGTGTTTCGTAATAGGAGTTGGGGGAAAAGGGGGAGGGGGTAAGAATTTTTTTTATAAAACAGCACAATATTGTGCAACATTAGCAACAATGAAACAAGTGAAAATATTGTTACCGGGTTCAAAAATAAATAGTCTAATCTGCGCAAGGGGTGATTTCAACGCCCCCTAGCAACAGAACTGTAATTTTTTTTTGGGTTGGCGCAATGGTAACATTGGATGAGAATTACATGGACTACATCATACCAAAAATCCAAAAAAATCCACCGGGACCCAAGTTCCATAAGGAGTTTGCGGGGTCCTTTGTTCCGTAAAATCACATGTGCAAGAAATATTGAAAACAAACGGAAAATCGAGACATTTACCGTACTATTGAAATGAAATAAAATCGATTCGTATACATCTTTTCAAGCCACGTCTATATTTCTGAACTGTCCTTCTACGACTTGATTGGAGAAATATTGAAAACATTGAAATAAAGAATAAAATTTGTACTTTTTCTCTATAATGACCGAAAACTCGAAAAAGAAAGATATCGAAAATTGTTTTTTATAAACAGTTTAAAAGTAGGTTTTTGAACAGATCTACGAATTGTTTCCATCACTTCAAGGAAAAATTGAGAAACAGTCGCTAAACCTGATGAAATTATCAATTTGTAATAAAAATGACGAAAACTCCATTCTCTCCACCCCAAAATTTTCCGGTTGCTTTGTGCCTGGATGTTTCAATGTTTCCTTTCCTTTCCTCTACCCCAAAAATATTTCGCGAGCTTGGCACCTGGATTTTTAGTGATTTCTTCCTCACCCCAAATATTTTTGAATATATTTCATCCTTGCCCACTCCTCGAGAATGTTCAGGCACTTTTACCGGATTTTTTATATCTCGATTATTCCGATTATTTTGCGAAATAATATTGAGTTGTTGGTTTACCGTTTTGTTTTTATTAAAACACAGAAATTTCGAGAATGAAACGGAACATAGAAGAAAATTAAATGAACAGTTTTGTTGGCTTCAAACAGATCTACAATGAGTTTCCATAATTTTTTTTTCATATTATATTCAAAAATAAACGAAATACTGAGTTTTTTTATAAAACCAACAAAAATTAAAAGATGGCGATGAATTTTCAAATTCTACAAGTTACCTATTTTGATCGCCTTCTGATAACCTACAGGAAATGTACATGAATTTTATCCGTAAAATTAGTGATCTGGAAAATATTTCACAAAAACGAAAAATTAGGGACTTTAATGAACACTTTCTATGAACACCAAAATATCGAAAAATGCATGTCTACAAAAAGTTTCTATGACATTTTTCATATCCTGAAAAAAAAATGTTTGGGTATTTTCTTTTATAAAATTTTGTGTTTCTACATCAAGTTGGGTTTGGTAAGATGTTGATTTTATGTAACTAAAGTTTTGAAGAAAAACTATTTCACATCGTCCTGCAATTGGCATTTTATTAAAATAGAAAAAAATTGGACTTGAAAAAAAAATTAAAATTGATACCTTGTAAGTAAGTAGCACTTATCTTCATTAGAGACAAATGTTGGCTTGTATAAGAATAGTCAAATGTTGAAACTTAACCTAACTTAACCTAGAGCATAATAGATAATAAAATAATAAACTAAACACAGGTACACAAAGTACCTGAACATTCGGTATTTCGGTATAAAATTCGGACAGTGAATAAAAACTTTTCTCTAGTAAAAATTCTTGCAGAATTTTTTTTTGTACTCATGAGAGTATCATTTTCTGTGCTTTATTCTGCACGGTAGCCTGTTGAAAATTTGCAGGCCAAGGTGTGAAGGAGCGTTTGTTACAACAAGACACATAATAATAATTTTTCCGTCTAGTTTGTTTTGAATGAATGTTTCTTTTTTCAGTGAAAAAAAAAATTGTTATTGAATATATAGAGGAAAATATCCATTATCAGGAGAGACGGTACGGTCAAAATAAAACAATATTACTCTGCATGTTTCGTTTTGTTTCATTCCAGCAATTATTTTTATGCAATAAATACATCGTTGGACAACGTAGAGTTGCCCCACAAGCGTATACCAAATCTCAACGTTGATGAAGCTATGATATACGAGAAGTATCTGATTTTGTAGCATGAATTGGCTTCAAGGCCCTGAGCATATAACTCAGAAAATTCAGTTTGCTTATGATTGCTTGACAATGACCCCTCCTATCAATGTTCTCATCTATTGCTATAATGAGAAATTTCGTTGTTTTAGTATTCTGTATAGCTGAGCCGTTTAGTTGAATCTCCAGTTGAGGACATGTTTTTGTCGATTGTGCAAACGGACCAACTGAATTTTTTCTTACATTGAAAGAGAGTTCATTTGACCCGCACCACTGGGAGATATTATTAAACACTCTGTTACTTTTTGAAGTAAGGGTGTCGTCATTTTTATCGGTAATTATTAGAGAGGTGTCATCTGCGTAAATGGAAAAAAATGCTTCAGTTATCTTATCAATTTTGTTAATTTACAACAGAAACAAGAATAGTCCCAGTGTGGATCCTTGTGGCACAGTGTGTGGGTTCAGATTTGATTTTTCTCATGTGTCCGTTCTCCACGGATGTAAGGCTAACATATTGTTGCCTGTATTTTAGAAAGGACGCCACCCACGCATGGGCATTTCCACGGATTCCATATTGATACATTTTTGACAAAAGTTTACTATGATTGACACAGTTGAATGACTTGCTGAAATCGCAAAAAATTCTGACAGGACACTCGCCTGCATCGATTTCGAAAATTTTTCCAATGTATGCTAAAACAGCAGTATTCGTAGATTTTTCCGAGCGGAAACCGTGTTGAATGTTTCTCAGTATTTTTTCGCATTCTAGGAAGTTCATGAAGAGGTTCAAGAAGCTGATATCGAAAATTCTTTACAGACTGTCACAGGTCTATAATTCTCTATGTTTTGTATTTCCGATTTTTTGTGCAGTGGTACGATCTTTCACATCTTTAGAGATTGTGGAAACTCGCCTACTCCAAATGAAAGATTAACTAGAAAGTTAACGGGATCAGTAATGTATTCAATTGATTTCTCAACGGTTCAAAGGTTTATTTCTTGTTGGACAACACACATTGTATAAGAAAAGGTCTGTGTAAAAGTATATACAAAAACGAATAAAGTACATGCTCTAAAATTCAAAAGAATATACATATAAATAAATCATATAATAAAAACAGTTTACAAAATTGAACGAAGTAAAGTAAATAATAATATGCTGGAATTTGAAACCTGATGATTTTTTATTTTTTAATTTGTGCTTCAAAAGAGAGAGAAGCTTATGTTCGGAAAAAGATTTTAGGAATATTGAATTTTTTTCATAAACACATAAACTTAATGATGCGTATCTGGTATTTTTTTCGTTAGATCAATTGTCGCATTGACGAAGAAGCTTTTTAAAGCATTTGCCACCTGAATGGGATTGTCAATAATATGGCCATCCTGTAGAATATTCATGTTTTCTTGTTGTCTTTTTTGGTTAGATAATTCATTTACTAATTCCCATGTGGCTTTGCAAGTATCTTGAGAGCTGATAATTTTTTTTGAAAATATGATTTCTTGGTATTTTTTATAAGGAGTTAGTGTGGCTTTCTTTAAGCTTTGTACTGCGCTGTTAAAAGCAGAGAGCTAGATTTCAAGATGAAAATATTCTTTAGTTTGCTGCTTGATATTTTAATTTTGTTTGTTACCCAATTTTTGTTATTTCTTGTCTGATTTTCTTTGGCTGGAAAATATTCTTCATGATAATGATAATGACCTAATGAGTTTATCGAAAAAATTTGCCATTTCCCTCTCCCGAAATTTTTCCAGAGTTTTGATCATGTAGTCTCCATTTTCCCTCCCCCAATTTTTCCGGACGCTTCGCGAGCGAATTTTCAATTATTTACTACCCATTTCCCCCTTGCACCACCACAATTTTCATAGTGATTATTGCTCCCTACTTTTTGATAATACACTGGTCTACAAAAGGTTCATATTAAGTTAAGAGAGTTGGTTGTTTGAATAGTTCAATATAATAATAATTCAGGGAGAGAATTAGAATGAATTATTATTTTATATTCATTGTTCTCATTTTATTTACCTTTGAATTTATCGCTATAAAAATAGCACATTATTGAAAAAATATGGAATTCAAGAAGTCAATGGAAAAGTCATTTTGTCTCCAGTTTTTACAAAATTTTCTTCTATAATGAATCAGAACATAAATAAAATATGCTGGAACAACAATTTTCGACACTAACGGCGCCCCATACTCTCATTCCACATTTAAAAAAATGATTACTCCCTAATTAACCTGTTTTTCTCCAGGCGGGTATAATGCAATAAAAATTTGAATATTTTGAATTGAAAGCAGATCACTGGACAACGGTACGATTCAGAAACAAAACATGCAATTTTATGTACGTTGTACTTTCCTGAACAAAAATGGTACAAATAAGGTGATACTGAATTTGTGACATGGTTAGGTTTGAGGGTTTGAACGCGAGTGGGCCCATATCAGGCCCTCCACTGCGGCCAATGGCCTATTGTGGCTCACCCTATGATTATATTTCTCCCAGTATATTTAATCTCTTAACGAAATTGAGGAATGCATTGGGAGAACAATTTACCAGGTTTTCTGGCCTTACTGTCGTATCGCCAAATATTGAGAATCTGGTTCTGACCGCTGCAGGGCATGTACACAGAATGTGTTTAGTCGTTTCATCATCCTCCATGCATAGCCGGCACTCTGCATCTTGTGCAAGTCCGATTTTATGCATGTGATGTTTGAGTTCGCAGTAGCCAGTAAGCAAATCTACTATAACTCTGAGATGTGCTCTACTGAGTTCTAGCAGTTTGTCATAGTCCTGTTTGCCTTTGTACAAGCAATAAATGCTTTGGAATGGGCTAGGCCCGGTAGATTACGCCAGTACTCGAGTCTTTTATTGTCTGCCCAAGCTGTAATGACACTCTTGGCAGTGCTATATGCTAAACCGATTACCGGTTCTGGTCCAGTGAACGTTGTTTCGGCCCCCCTTTTGCTAGGGCGTCCGCTATTTTGTTTCCTTCTGGGCCTGTGTGACCAGGTATCCAGACTAGGAAAACGTTGCTGCGTTGCGCCAGTCGGTTTAAGGTGTCTCTGCAGTTCCATACTACCCTAGATTCGAAGCAGTTGGATTCAAGCGCTTTCAGTGCTGCTTGACTATCTGAAAATATTTTTCTTGTTTTTCGTGTGTGGTGTCGATTTTCCAGCTCCCTGGCACACATTCCAATGGCATATACCTCTGCCCGAAATATCGTAGCTAGGTTACCCATACTGAACGAGCGTTTCACTACATCCCATATATTCCGGCTCCGGCGCCTTCCAGAGTTTTGGAACCATCAGTGAACCAACGTTCATTTGCCCTACATAGGTTGGTCTCATTCCGGACCCAGTATTCTTTTTCTGGAAAGACCACAATGTAGGACGTGTGAAGGTTCATAGTTTCAGGCATGATGTCTGAGGGCATTCCTGTTGTGTTGTGAGCTATTATGCCCTCCAGCATGCTGCTGCCTCCCATGACACATGCCTGCGGTAGACTAATAGCCGCTTGGTAGAGTCTGTATGTTGCCCATCTTGTCTCTCTCTCCAGAACTATGTGGATAGGAAGTAATCCAAGGAGGGCTTCCATTGCTGCCGTTGGCGTGGAGCAAATGCTTTCAGTAATCGCCAGGCACGCTTGTCTCTGTATTCCGTTAAGTTTAGCAATGGCCATTTTTTTATGTGACATGGAATGGAAATAAAAATAATGATAATTTCCGATGCTCACAATTCATTGGGGGGAGTCCGACCATACCCACCATAGATCCGCCCCTGCGTGAAAAATCCATCTGCTGAACTCCAACTCACTCATCTCATCAAAAGTCGTAACCAGTATTTCACATTTTAGTTCGATTAGCAATCAATCAAATAACTGTTATGCACGAATAAAAACAAAATACATTCAAAAATCGCCAGGATAAGGGTCGAATACAATTCAACTTTTAATGAAAGGAAACCCGGGTTCAAGCCGAAATCGAATCTCCGATCTCTAAAGGAAATTGGATCTGGTTTGAGTAGCGGCCAGATTCACAGTGTCATTACGGAAAGATTCCTTCCTGCGAGTAACAGAGATACCACATTTGAAGTTGTGTTTCATGTTTTACTCGTTTTGTAGGAAGAAATTATTCTTTGTCAGATCTTTGAAAGACGTCTTTGTTTATAGAAAATTGAATGTCACTACAACTTAGGCTATGCTCATTACCATCAAAGTAGAAATTATCAAAATTATATTACAGGCAACATAAATCTCAATTATATTAGAAAATGAACGTATTGAAATAAAGTTACATCAGTATGTGCTGTTTATATATTTATAACTTTTTTCATGCTATCAAATTAACGTACCATATAATTGATTTTATTTATACACTTGAGTGTTTTTACATATTACTGTTTAGTAGCTGTTTATACATGTATGTATATTTATGTGTATTATTTTAACTTTCTGTATCTGACGTTGCTGATGTTTCATAGGAAAAGATCCCGCAAACTCCTTATGGAATTGTTATGTTCGCCACTGATTTATCTTGGAATTATATCCAAGGAAATGTTCTGTATCAGTGTTGCGAGGGTAACAATTCTGATGATATACGTGAGATACGTTATTCAAAAAAGAATCCTTGTGTATCGCCATTTTAAGATATGGATTATAATTCTTCAAAGAACCCACAATCTTTCATTTAATGTATTGAGTTTTGAATACATAACATTTTGGCGACGAAGTCGAGAGAATTACCCATAAAGTCAGTTCCGCAGTGCACAAGGACAAGTTGTCAATTGGACAGTGACAGAAGTTGAATAATTTTTTTTTGAAGAAAAGATGGCTCTAATTGGTAACATTGAACCTTTCAAAGGTGGCGCCGAAGAGTTTGAAACCTATTTGGAGCATTTGTTCAAGGTTAATGTTGTTCCCGAAGAAATGAAAGTATCTATGTTCATCACTTTGGCAGGCACACAAGTATATCTAACGCTGAAAAATTTAGCAGTTCCAAAGAAGCCCGGTGAGCTGAGTTATACCGAAGTGAAGGGGTTTCTTTTGAAGCATTTTTGTCCTCCAGTTTCAGAAATCCACGAGAGATTCATCTTCAATAAATGTAATCAAAAGTTGGACCAGAGTATTGCCGAATATATAGTTGAATTACGAAAATTAGCTAATACATGCAATTTCGGATCATTTCTAGATGATGCTCTGAGAGATCGGTTTGTTTGTGGAATACATTCAGAAAGTATACAGAGAAAACTCTTGTCACAAGTTAAGTTAACTTTCACAGAGGCATATCAGTCAGCTCAAGCTTCAGAGTTGGCAGAGAAACAAGTCAAAACTTTATCAGACTGTGGTACTAGTAGCGGCGTCAACTATGTTCAAAAGCAGAAACAGTTCAGACAGCAAGTAAGGCCAGAAGAAGTTGTGAAAATCAGTCAAGATGTAAGGCAGGAAAAAAATCAAGCCAGTTTTGCAAGGTGTGATAAGTGTGGCAGAAGGCATCCCAAGGAGGAGTGTCCAGCAGCTAGGTGGAGGTGTTATTCTTGTTCCAAGATGGGGCATGTCAAGCAGTTATGTCCATTCAAAAGATCTATGACAGTAGATGCAGTAGAAGAAGGAGTCAGTCACCAGAACGAAGTTTTGTTCGAAGAAGTAAACAGCGATTTGTTCAATTTGAATAATATGCGTGTCAATTCCGCTTCACCCCATCAGATCTGGTTAGGTCTGAATGGTACAAGGGTAGCTTTTGAGGTAGACACAGGTGCATGCAAGTCGGTAATGTCCTTTAGTAAATATAAGAGTATTTTGAATGTACCTTTGAAAACTGTTACTTATAGATTGAATGTAGTTTCTGGTCAGGGTATCAATGCTTTAGGTGAGTGTCAAGTTGACGTAAAGTATGGTGATCGAAATCATCAGCTAAGGCTGACAATAATCGAATCTAATAAGGATTTTGTACCGTTATTGGGTAGGAATTGGTTGAATACTCTTTTTCCTGGATGGCAAACTAATTTTAGTTTGAATAGTCAAGATGTCCATCTGATTTCGAAAGAAAACACAATGAATATTGTAGATGAGTTGAAAATCAGGTATAAAAGTGTGTTTGATTCGAACTTATGTAGTTCTATTAAAGATTTTCAGGTCAAATTTAACATCAGAGAAAATGTGGTCCCGGTATTTAAAAAAGCTTATGCTATGCCGTATGCATTGAAACCTTTAGTTGAAAAAAAAATTGAACAAATGGTTAAGGTGGATATTTTGAAACCTGTGATGCATAGTGAATGGGCTTCACCCATCGTTGTTGTGTCAAAAAAAAGTGGAGATGTTAGAATCTGTTCTGATTTTCGTATTACTGTAAACAAAGTGCTCAATATTGATCAGTATCCTTTACCAACTCCTGAAAATATTTATGCAAGTTTGGGAGAAGGTAGAATTTTCACGGTTTTGGATCTGACAGGTGCATATCAACAGTTGAAAGTTCATCCAGACTTTCAGAAATTTCTAACTATCAATACTCATGTTGGTTTATTCCAGTACACGAGGTTGACATATGGAATAGCATCAGCGCCATCTATTTTTCAGTCAATTATGGATCAGATTTTGAATAGGATACCTAATGTTAATTGTTATCTGGATGATATTTTGATAGCAAACAATAATTTGACAGAAGCACGAAACACTTTAGAATCTGTACTGAAAAGATTGAGTTACTATAATGTGAAAGTTAATGGAGAAAAATGTAAATTTTTCGAGAAACAGGTAGAATATTTGGGGCATATGATAGATGAAGAGGGAATTCATCCCACTGAGGAGAAAATACGAGCAATAAAAGAGGCGCCAGAACCTCAAAATTTGACTCAGTTACGTGCGTATCTTGGTTTACTCAACTACTACGGGAAATTTATACCCATGTTGTCAACACATATTAAACCTCTTTATAAATTATTGGAGAAAAATGTGGATTTCAAATTCGATCTTACTTGTCGCAAAGTTTTTAAGATGAGTAAAGATTTCATCACAACAAATCAAGTTCTCGTACATTATGACCCAAACAAAACAATAGTTGTGTCATGTGATGCAAGTTCCTATGGTGTAGGGGGTGTTTTGAGTCACAGGGTTGATGGTGTTGAAAAACCAGTGTTATTCGTTTCAGGCACATTATCAAAAGCTGAAAAAAATTATTCTCAGCTTGAAAGAGAAGCTTTAGCAATCATATTCAGCCTTAAGCGGTTTCATAAGTATTTGTACGGTAGACAATTCATATTGGTATCTGATCACGAGCCTTTGAAGGTATTATTCAATCCGGATAGGCCCATTTCTGTCATGTCGGCATCGAGACTGATTCGTTGGAATGTAATATTATCAGCTTACGACTATAAAATTGAATATCGAAAGGGGTCGCAACTATTTGAATCTGACATGTTGTCTAGATTACCGTTACAAGATTCCACGGAGGTTGATAGTTCTCTGAATTCATTTAATATGACAGCAGAATTGCCATTATCATACGAGGACGTTGCGGAAGTTTCACGCAAAGATCCTGTCTTAGTAAGAATAATGGATTATGTGAAAACAGGGTGGCCCTCTAAAGTAGATTGTAACTTGAGACCGTACTACTTGAAACGAAATGAGTTGTCCGTTGAAGAAGGGTGCTTAATGGTAGGTATGAAAGTTGTTATACCACAATCGTTGCGCCAAAACGTTCTAGATTTACTGCATGAAGATCATCTGGGGATTGTCAGGAGTAAAATGTTAGCTAGGTCCTCATTATGGTGGCCAAAAATGCAAGAGGATATTGAATATCTTGTAAATAGCTGTGGTTTATGTCAACTGAGCCAGAAAAATCACGAAAAGTTTTTGATATCCTGGCCTATCACTGATAATGTATTTCAACGAGTGCACGTTGATTTCTTTCATAAAAATAATTGTCAATTTTTGCTAATTGTAGATAGCAAATCCAGGTGGATTGATATTCATTCAATGTCAAAGGGTACGAATACTACGCAGACAATTGAAAAATTGAAACTAACTTTTTCTATGATGGGTCTACCAGATACGATTATTAGCGATAATGGACCGCCATTCAATTCGTACGATTTTACGAATTTTTGTCAGGCCAACGGTATTAATGTTTTAAAATCACCTCCCTATCATCCACAATCTAATGGTTTAGCTGAACGGCACGTACAAAATGTAAAATCATCGCTAGACAAATTTTTGTTGCAAAAATCGACTCTCACTATAGAACAACAGATAGTGAACTTTTTGTTTTGTTATAGAAATACTCCTTGTACTAGCACAGGATATAGTCCTAATGATATGATTTTTAAAATCAAGCCAAAAACGCGTCTTGATTTGTTGAAACCAAAAAAAGGGGATAAAGTCCTTTTCAATAGAACTTTCGACTTTGTCAAACCAGTAATTTTCAATGTGGGTGAAAAAGTTCTGGTTGGCAAATTGGGTCCATATATTGACGACAAATGGAAAGAAGGTTTTATTGTTAAAAATATTAGTGCAGTAACATATCTTGTAAAAGTGGATGATAAAATCTTATACAAGCATGTCAATAGCTTAAGAAAATATCTACGGAGATATAACAGAGCAAGAGAGAACAGACCCGAAACCATTAGTGTTTCAACCACCAGTTGACATTAATTCACCAAACATGACATCGAATGAAATTCTACCCAGCATTGAAGATATCAATGGCTCCAAAACAAAATTAACAAGTTCAAGTCACACTGAACTCAATCAGGATATAAATGTTAGTCCAAATTGTTTTGAAGATATTAAACCGACTCTGAGACGTAGTGATCGTGTTAGGAAATCACCTCAGCGTCTTAATTTATGAATGTTGTTTAGTACTGTTATATTTATGTAAGGGAGGAAATGTTATGTTCGCCACTGATTTATCTTGGAATTATATCCAAGGAAATGTTCTGTATCAGTGTTGCGAGGGTAACAATTCTGATGATATACGTGAGATACGTTATTCAAAAAAGAATCCTTGTGTATCGCCATTTTAAGATATGGATTATAATTCTTCAAAGAACCCACAATCTTTCATTTAATGTATTGAGTTTTGAATACATAACAGGAATTTGGGTCCCGGTGGAATTTTTTGGATTTTTGGTATGATGTAGTCCATGTAATTCTCAACCAATGTGTCCATTGCTCCAAAACAAAAAAAAGAACGGGAACTAGGGAACGTTGAAATCGCTCCTTGCGCAGATTCAGCTATTTATTTTTGAATCCGGTTACATTATTTTTCACTCATTTCATTGTTGCTAATGTTGCACAATATTGAGATGTTTTATAAAAAAAATTCTTACCCATACCTTTTCTCCCAACTCCTATTACGAAACGCAAAAAATTTTTTCTTGAATGCCTTCAAATGTATCGTCAAATGTTTAAATATGCCTGAATAAAGGAAATAGCAGTTTTTTATGATTATCCCCCTTCCACCAAAGGGCACAAAACGAAAAAAATTCAGAGGATTCTTCTGAATTTTTAATATGATGCAGTTCAAGTTTTTTTGAATAGAAATTAATTGGGTGACAAACCCCAAAAATTTATTGTTTTGATGCTAGGGTCGTTGAAATAATACCTAGCTCAGAATAGGCTATTCATTATTATAGCCCGAAACAATATCTCTTACGTATTTTGGTTTAGATTAGGCTGAACAATTTTGTAATTTTTTATTGAAAAAATATAGAACCTCCCCCTTTTTTAAAACACGTACAAAATTTATTCTGTACTACTTGTGAATGCTTTATCAAAATAAATGTTTTAATCAGCTCAAATTAAGGAAATCGCACAGTTGTTTAATTTTACCAATCCCTTCCTTCAAAAAATATTGGTGGATTTCTCTGACTTCTTAGTAGGAAAATCTTGAAAATAAATCGAACTTAGACATCAACAATTTGAATTTCAGTTGGTGCCTGAATAATTTTTTTTCGTATTTTAAAATAGTGGCTGGGGATAAGGGGAGGTTACATTTTTTTTCATGTAGAATTATACAATTGTTCAGCATGATCCAAACTTATATACGTAGAGATATTGTTTCGGCCTAAGATAATGAATAGTCTATTCTGAGCAAGGTATGTTTTCAACGCCTATCATCAAAACTATTAATTTTTAGGGTTTGTCACCCAATTAGTTTCTATTCCAAATAACTTGAACTGCATCATATTGAAAATTCTGAAAAATCCAACGAACTTTTTTAGCTTTGTGCCCTTTGGGGGGGGGGGTGATTACCATAAAAAACTGCTATTTCCCTTATTCAGGTATATTTGGACATTTGACGATACATTTAAAGGCACTCGAGAAATACTGTTTTTTTGCGTTTCGTAATAGGAGTTGGGGGGAGAAGTGTTTCTTTTTTATAAAAGAGCACAATATTGTGCAACATTAGCAACAATGAAATAAGTGGAAATATTGTAACCGGAATGAAAAATAAATAGCTGCATCTGCGCAAGAGGTGATTTCAACGCCCCCTAGCAGCAAAACTGTTAATTTTTTTGGGCTGGCGCAATGGTAACATTGGTTCAGAATAACATGGACTACATCATACCAACAATTCAAAAAAGTCCACTGGGACCCAAATTCCATAAGGAGTTTGCGGGATCCTTTATGGCAATTAAAGCTATTATTATTACTAATATTATCATTAAATATCTAAATCTAAATTTAAGTTATATAATTACCTAACTTTTGATGATCATCATGAATATGTGAAAGAGATATTATCATAAAAAAACCTAGATATATTTTTATTGACTACGTTTTCCATTACTTGTATGTAGTAGGTCAGACAACGTAGAAAAATGGAAATTTTAAACTAGCAATAATTATGCAATGTAAAATTGCAACATCAATTAATTTTTCTCAATTATTATTATGAAAATTTTGCATTTCACTGGAGGTGTGTACAAATACTCCTGAGTAGAGTATAACCTGTCTACAGATAGATAACTTTTCAGTTTTTTTTTGAAGTGGGCATAGGTATCATGAATTTTCCAACAGGGGGCAATTTATAATAAAGGGAAATCTTCAAGGAACTTTCAGCACTTTTATTTAATCTGATTTTCGTGGTCTGAGCCGATCAACACAATAGGTGTTGAATGAATATCCGAACTCTTACTTGGTTCATTCTTTTCTGAATGAATTTCTAGTAACTGAAGAAATATATAAAGAGCAAGAGTTGAGAGTTTAAATCTCTGGTATAAAGGTTTACAATAGTCTCTGAAGCCAGCATTTACTAAAATTCGAATAGTTTTTTTTATAATACTTGAATTCTTTAAGAGCGTCAGATGCATTGTTACGGGTTCATTTTATCATATAGTTTTTGTACGCTCTTCTTAGTTTCTTCTTTCTTCTCTTGCCAAGAGTCTGCACTTTTGTCTTCGTGTTGTTCTTCACTTCTTTCTCATTTCTATTGAACTTTCTATTGTTTTTGCTTAATCAAGTATGTGAAACCTTTGGAGCTGAATCCTATATTTCGAGGTGATGCCTTCTGTTATTGCTTATTTATCTGATCAAGTGACAAGTTCAAAATATAACCTCCAATGTTTTGATAAATTTTACCTTCTTCCTCTCTTCGCAACATTCTATCTGGATCATACAAATAATTATTGTTTAGATATATAAACCAAATCTTTCATACTTCCATCCGAACTAGATATCATTACTAAAGTCGTTCATCAACCCCTGTCACCATTATCTAAACTTCAGCATTCAAAATATTCAAATCCAGTTAAGCAGCAAAAATGTACTATTCACAAACTTGCCTCAAGCCCTTAGGTCCTGTCATTGTTCTATGACAGAAGCTAATATGTATAAAAACCCTGGTGTGTCGAGTGATTCGATTTTGTTTTGATTTTTCAGAAGACAAATAAACAAATGAAATATTGGTCTGCTTCTTCAGTCGGTCCCAGAGATGGCGCCTTTATAGAATTTTAGTCATGTTAATATTCCAGGGATATGGTGATTGACGACTGTTGTCAATTTTATGGAATTTCAGCAAACTTCAAATACTGTTCAAAAATAAATAGTTGTGACGGAATCTAAATTTCATAGTGCAATTTCCCTGTATTGATGACTATTATTAATGTGTTTGTCCATTTTGCTGCATATTTTCTTAGAAATTCATCCTTCATTAAATGATAATTCAATTTGTCTAATTGAGTCGGCCGTTAGTTGATGAAGATCCATAGTAATTGTATAAAATACACAGAAAACGATTCGATCTCCACAAACTTTATTCAGTCAGACAGAGAAGAAGCTGCTGTGTTGGCGAAACATTGAATAAAATTTGTGAATATCTAATCGTTTTCTGTGTAGTCTGTACAATAATAATTTGATCATGTTCGGTTTTTGTATCATTTGTGGGCAATCCAGAGAGACGAACAAAATAATTCATCTACATCCAGTACCGAAAGTGAGTACCACCATATTATGAAGATCATAGTATCTTGTATTATTAGAAAACATTTTAATGAAAATAATGGCACGAATATATCTCACGGAATCCCGCCATTTCTAATTATATTAGCACAAGATTGACAGGTTCTAATGGTGAACTTTCATGAGCTTAATTTCGATACTTCCAAATGAAATGCGTGGTTATTGTAGTTAATTGCATTTCAGTATAAAATTATAAAAATAAGTCGAAAATGTAACAAATAAAACCGACCGTGGCGGTACACGCAAATGCGGAATATTTGGGAAACAGGTTACGATTTCATTTGTTTTCTCTTAATCAAGCTGGCGAATTGTCTCGCGTTTCATCCCACAGTTTTGCAGGAATGAGTCGACACACCATGGTTTTTAGACATCTTAACAAAAGCCCACATGGATTGACACATTTTTGTGGTACTTTTGTTAGCCATTTGGCTATTCTTGGCTGGATTTTAAATTTAGCTACTAGCAACACGTTTTACGGATCTGCTAATTACAATAAGCATCTACAAAGAGATGAATTGGTATTTTGATAAAGATTCGTTATTTCCTTTCATGCCATATGTATTGCAGAATCAGCTTATTTCCTCTGTTTTTCCATTGATTTTGTGATTCAATTTTCCATACGTCTGGCTTGTTTTCAAATTTCTTCTCGTCTCCTGGTTGATCCATCACCCTCGTTATCATCCTGCCTGTTTTCTAACGCGATTTTCCTTCTTCTCACTTTCACATATCTCAGATGATCATTTCACTTTCATTACCCGTTCAATTTTACTGAAAGGTTCTTATTCTACTATGGTACAAACTAATACTATTTATAGTAGTGGCTATTCGATTTTCATTTCTATTTTTCCATCTATTTATTTTGTTGGTCTGTATTTACTTTTGAATTTTGATTGTCTTCTGTCCTTGTCAGTCACTTTTCATGTCAATTTGACTGATTTTTCTACAGTGTGCTGAATAAAGTCTTCGTAATATGTCTAATCATATTCTCATTTTCTATGTTGGTTTGTGTTTCTGGTTTGTGGGAATATCTGTTCGTAGGTTTTGCAGGTTCTGAAAAATCTTTACTTTGAACCCTTCTGTAGGAGTTAATTGGCTATTGTCTACATTGTATGAAATTATGTTTCTACAAGCTCAGGTAATGCATTTAAATATTTTTCCTATTGACTATTTTACATTTTTCCAAAAATATCTTTCTTGTTTAAGTAATTAATTCTAACGTTCAATATCATATCTTACTATTTCAACTCATTCATCTCACACAACAGACTGTTAATGTAACAAGAAACACGGAAAGTAAAGGCAACTAACCCTCTTAATTTTTATTTGTTTTGGTTTTTGTTCCAGATTTACCGTCAAAATGCGGTAACTATTTACTATTCAATGTCTCTTATTTTCTAACAAATCTGAAATCTTGAACGCAAACATAAATTGTGTATTGAGTAGTCGCATAAAGTGAAAGAAATGAATGTCCGTTGAGAACATACATTGTGAATACAGATGTTTCCGTCCCACTACAAACATCACTTCGTTACAATCCATTCTCTGTAAATCTGGCGACTTCTGAGAGACAAAATCAACAGTTTTCAGGCTTTGAAGTACGAAACGAGTAAATTCGAGCTTTTGTTACACTCGATCCAAATCATAATTTCAGTAGTTTCGCAGCAGGAATATCTTCCATTAGGAAGGTGTGATTAGTTCTTTTTCATGCTTGGCTGAGATCCAACAAAGTGAATTCAAGCTGTTACTTGGAAAAGGGTAGGTTCGAGCAAAAATGAAAAAATCTCTCGAATGAAATGGATGTATTTCTGGAGTAACAAAGGGTGGCGCCTGATTGAGAAACATATTTTGCCGTTCTTCATATAAGTGAATTGAAATGAGTCATAATCAATTTCATGTTCGCAGATTCCTAGTTTAATGTCTTTTGCAAATGAAACAATACAACGTTTTGCTGATAACTGATTATATTTAATGACCAATTCTTAAAGTGTCACATAAAACTGAAACTGCCTGAATACTCGTAGTGCAGAAAGTATAACAAGAAATGGCATGATTGAAATACTTTCATACACTGGCAGTCACATTAATTAAATATATACTAGCTCACCAAATACACTACAAACATCCTTCCCCTTAAAGAAATCGCTATATAATGGTGAACAGAACCTAGTGAATACATATATGCAGTGTGTACATAAAGTAAGGAATAAATTCATTATTTCTGAATGTAAAGAAATTTCGGAAAAATCCTCGGAGAGGTCGATTTTCTTTTCCGATTGGCCAATTTTTGAACCCCATCCAAAATATATAGGGTTATCTGCAATTGAGTAAAAATGACTTTGGTGATATTTTTTAATTGGACACCCAGTATATTTTTCCATATTTGGTTAGGGATCGTCATTACGAATCCAGTGATACCAAGTTTGATGGGATTATGTCACACGGCTGCGGAGATATGGCCAAAAAACTTCTCCATATACCCAATGAGTGCGACAGAGACTTTTAACCTTTTAATCGTGTGGAGTCTCGCAGTCATACTCATTAGACATGCGAGGAAGTTTTTTGGCCATATCTCCGCAGCCGTTTGACATAATCCCATCAAACTTGGTATTGCTGGATTTGTAATGACGATCCCTAACCAAATATGGAAAATATACTGGGTGTCCAATTTAAAAATATCACCAAAGTCATTTTTACTCAATTGCGGTTAACCGAAATATCTTTACATTCAGAAATAATGAATTTATTCCTTACTTTATGTACACACTGTATATATTTGAAAACTTACCATTGAAGTTTTACTAATTATGAGTCAATCTCTCAACAGGCTCAACATTTCGTTTTGGCCTAGTAAAAATAACTTCTTCCGATTCGTCAAAGATGGCATTGTTCTCAGAAGAGCTAATAATAACAGTAGAAGGGTTAGTTTCATCCATGTGCTCATCAGTATCTAAATAAGAAACATCCTGAATACAATCCGTTTTTTACTTTCAATGGGAATGTGCGACATTACTTCTGGCACCAATCTCTAATTTTTGAACTGGTTTACAAGCCTCTTCCATAATTTTCCCAATTCTGATATTTCTACTAATTACGTACAATTGCCGATAATCTTAATTATTATCTATTATATAATCTTATTATATTTATATAATTTGGCTTATTCGGTACTTAATAATTTTTTACGAGAATCATTTCAATTCAATTCAACCACAAAAAACTTCGAACAAGTGTCCCTATTTTGGAATTTTAGTTTCAAATTCAAACAACCTTCTGGCTTAATTTGATCTCCGTTATAAAAAACCAACCTCTGAAAATTATCCACATAAAAATTATATCAAAAACAGTATATTGCACTGCCTGTATCAACTTGGAAATTGACAGGAATTTCCTTTAAAAATAGCTGATCCACATAGGATTCCAGGTTAAATACAAAATATCCATTAATGCGATCATTATCACTATTTTCGATACCATTATCAAATAAACTTAATATTTAGAAACTATTATAATATAAGGAAATTTCATCATTGTTCGATGTTCACATTGTTATCGCAACTTTCTTCAAAGGAATTATATCGGATTTTTTTTGTTCCACTTTTTATTTCAAATGCAAATGATTCTAGAGAAATAGAAAGTGTGAAACTCAAAAAATCCGGCTCGTAGGACCAAAGTCTGGCCTGACGGACAAAAATAATTTCCATCTCGAGAACGGTAAGAGCTGGAGGGATGGTGTTTTCACCGTCGGGTTTCTATTCAAATTATGCATTCAACTGGTGGACGAAAACGTAGTTTTTATGATTAGGAAAATAGTGATGAATCATTTTTCACTTTTTTGGGGATAACAGTGATTCTTACGAAGATCCCGGGGCCACGGTACCATTGAGTAATCGCACTTTCAACATGAATTAGTGAATTGGCCCACTCCTAAAGTTGGATAATTTTATTTTCTTTTTCTCAAGTCCTATATTTCATTGCTAGTTAGATAAAACGCCTCTTGCAGAATGATATAGAATTTCTTCTCATTTTCTAAATGTGTTCATGATATCATTCTCGATCTTCTCTATCTATTCTATAAAGTCCCTAATACACCTATTCTCAAGGCTTAACCTAGAAGATATGAATTGAAAAAAAAAATATTCGCAGTAAGAAAATTATAACCGAATCTAATCTTATTGAACCCAACTTGACCTAAAAACACCAAAATTTTAAAAACAAAATATTCCCACGTCAAATTTGTTTTATTCAAGATCTAAACCAATTTCATAGGAAATTTTTGTGTATCAGTTTGAGGAAAGTAAAACTGTTCGCATATACATTGTTTTGACAACTTGTTTCGTTTTCGAGTTTTCATGTAAGTAGAAAAAATTATAAAATATTTCCAAATCCATTATTTTTCGTTTTTGTTTGAAAATTTTTCTCGACCATTAATATAACAGAGCAAATTCAATCACATTTTCTTTGGATTAGGTATATTAAAAAACGATCAAGAAAGGTACATCGTGAAATATGAAAATCTGTCGCCATCTTCGAGTTTTTGGTGGTTTTTTGAAAGAAAATACTTTATTCCATTTATTTTTCAAGACAAGAAGAAAGTTAGAGTAACTTTTCGCAGACCTAGTTGAGGACAATGAAATTTCATGTATACAATTTTTGACGTCTGCCAATTCTGTGTTTTTGTCATCTTCAAAAATTTTAGTACAGTCACGAAATCCAAATCTTTTAAATTATATTCGATTTTTCCGAGTTTACTTATCAAGACATAGAAAAATTCGAGAACTGCTCAAGTACGATTACATTTATATACATTTATATATTTTTGTGATATCATGTTTCGTTTTCGAGCTTTTGGAGATTTTAGAGACAAAATACACATTTTGTAATTATTCTCAAATTTTTTGATATTTTTTCCATTTTCTAGTCGGGTTGAGAGAAACGGTTCAGAATATCGGTAAAACTTGTGAAGACGTATTCGAAGCGATTTAAGAAATTTCAATTTTGTCTTTAGTACGACCAATACAAATTTATCTGTGTTTTTTTCCTTTCCTGGACTATTGATATTTCCAAAAAACTCATCAACTTCATTTGTAGACTTTCTGAAGGCGGTCAAAAAAGAAGTTCTAGTGGATTGAGATATTTCATATTTTCGAAAATTCTATTTTTCATTTTCAGATTCAAGGGATTTTCACCATTTTCCGATCGGTTTTTAAAATGCGGGAATTTTGGTATTCATTTTTTTGTTGAAACTCTATGGAATGCAGTTATGAAATTTCAGTTTCAGGTTTCAAGGTTTAATCAAGTTTCTAATACGTTATGAGGAACGCAAGCAGAATCTAAGTGAAAATAGAGTATATTTCGTTTTAACTCCGAGAGTTCCAACCTTTGACAGCTGTTTCGTGCTCACGCACTCATCAGAAAGGATTTATGGAGCTCTCGAAATCAAAACGAATCCACTCAAGAATTAATACCGTGAAGGCAAGATAGATATAACAGGAAGTAATTTATGACATCTATAGTCACTAGTTGAAAGTTAATTTGACACGAACCAAGGAATCCAAAAGTAGAGGTTTGTCCATAAATAGACAGGCAGCCAACAATTCGTTGTTCTGACCAACACAAAGTTCAATCAAGTTTCTAATACGTTATGAGGAACGCAAGCAGAATCTAAGTGAAAATAGAGTATATTTCGTTTTAATTCCGAGAGTTCCAACCTTTGACAGCTGTTTCGTGCTCACGCACTCATCAGAAAGGATTTATGGAGCTCTCGAAATCAAAACAAATCCACTCAAGAATTAATACCGTGAAGGCAAGACAGATATAACAGGAAGTAATTTATGACATCTATAGTCACTAGTTGAAACTTAATTTTACACGAACCAAGGAATCCAAAAGTAGAGGTTTGTCCACAAATTGACAGGCAGCCAACAATTCGTTGTTCTGACCCACCCAAGGTTCAATCATGTTTCTAATACGTTATGAGGAACGCAAGCAGAATCTAAGTGAAAATAGAGTATATTTCGTTTTAATTCCGTGAGTTCCAACCTTTGACAGCTGTTTCGTGCTCACGCACTCATCAGAAAGAATTTATGGAGCTCTCGAAATCAAAACGAATCCACTCAATAATTAAAACCGTGAAGGCAAGACAGATATAACAGGAAGTAATTTATGACATCTATAGTCACTAGTTGAAACTTAATTTGACACGAACCATGGAATCCAAAAGTAGAGGTTTGTCCACAAATTGACAGGCAGCCAACAATTCGTTGTTCTGACCAACCCAAGGTTCAATCAAGTTTCTAATACGTTATGAGGAACGCAAGCAGAATCTAAGTGAAAATAGAGTATATTTCGTTTTAATTCCAAGAGTTCCAACCTTTGACAGCTGTTTCGTGCTCACGCACCCATCAGAAAGGATTTATGGAGCTCTCGAAATCAAAACGAATCCACATAAATATCTTTAATATATAAGAGGAACAATAATGGACCTAATACAGATCCTTGAGGAACTCCAAGAATTCACATTCATTTCTAGCAGTGATGTTGTTTTCACTATCTGTTTTCGATCAGCTGAATATGATTAAAACCAGCACAGTGTTTTTATCCCGAAGCCATAAACATGGAGCTTTTTTAACAAAGTTTCATGGTACACCCAATCGAAAGCTTTCGATAGATCACAGAACACCGACGCAGCAAGTCCTTCATTGTTAATTTCAGAAGAGACTTCGTATGAGTCGGCGAAGATAGCATCATGGGTATTTTTATCACTCTTGAATCCAAACTGATTCGCGCTAATTCTGTTATGATAATTTAAAAATGTATTCATTCTTTTTTAACAATATTTTCCATGAGTATTGCTGTTGTTGGAATAAGAGATATTGGGCAAAAATTGAAAGAATTTTCCAAGTCACCACCTATGTGCAGAGGAATTACATTTGACGTTTTTAAGAAGTCGGGGAAAGTACCAGTTTGCAACGAAATATTAATGACCTCTACTAATGTATTCAATTCATTTAAAGGAAGAATCTCTATGATAGAAACTGATATCTCGTCAATACCTGCAGTTTTTTTGTTTTTTAATTCATGGAGAATTTCCAGCAATTCCATGTTAGTGTCTTACAAAATTGAATTGTCATCTATCTTAACTTAACTCAACAAACTATAATCTGATATCTAACCAATAGTATGGTTTTAGAGAAAATCTCTCCACACAAAATGCGATATTGTCACTAACCTGAAGAATATCCACTGCTCTTGAAGAAAATTTGCCACACTCATGTATTTTTATTGATTTGTCGAAAGCGTTCGATTCAGTAAGTCATGACCTACTCCTACAGACACTGGAAGATATAGGAATCAGAAACAAATGTCTCAAATTATTTGGAAATTATCTGAACAATAGATTTCAATCTGTGAGAGTAGACAATGTAAAGAGCGGCAGGAGGAAAATAGAGTATAGCGTGCCTCAGGGAACTGTATTAGGCCCTATCCTATTTGGTATCTATGTTAATGGCATGTTTTCGAGAAGAGTCAGGAGGAGATATTGGGATTTGCTGACGATACTGCCATCTTTTATAAAGCAAATACTTGGCAAGAGTTGAAGGACATTGTAGAATCAGATTTTCCTTCGTTAAAAAAATAGCTGGAACAAAAATTATTAACTTTAAATTGAAAAAAAAAACATTTTATATGCCATTTAGTTGCAATGAATCGAACACTACACCCTTCAAAAGTCTAACGGTAAATAACATTGGACAACATCACACTATTCTGCCAGAGAAAAAAGTGAAATATCTAGGCGTTATAATGGATACAAACCTCAAATGGAATGCACATATAAATTATATATGCAACAAACTGAGATTCATTATACACAAATTTGAGTACTTGAAAAATATTCTACCTTTTAACCAACTAAAAGTCTTGTACCATGCTTTTGTGGAAAGTCACCTGAGATATAGTATAGTATACTGGGGAGGCGCATTAAAAACACACCTTCGTCCCCTGGAAAATCTGCAAAAGAGGTTTCTCAAAATCATCATGTCCAAAGAGATCAGATATCCCACAGACGCACTATTCCACGAAGCCAAAGTGTTTGACATTCTATTACAACATTAATATAAAATATCACCAAAACAAAAGTTCCAACCTGCCTAGTCATTCTTATCTTACAAGGAAAAAATATCATGATGTAGTTCCACAAATGCAGAAAGGCATAAGACAGCGAAGTTGTCAATATTTAGCACCAAAGTTATACAACACATACAAAACATCAATAATTCACAGTCGTTCAAAAAAGTTCTGAAACAATTCATCTTCTGTCAACCACGACGAATTATTTCGGAGATGATATAATTTTTTTAACTCATCCTATAACCTAACCTATAATCACAATAATATTACCCCAGTTTCCATGTCCACATGTTCATCAAGTTGGTTTTCTGCAATGAATAAGGTTTTGGTCCACTTAATTTAAGTGTATAATTTCGATAATATTTTATCTGAAAAATCTTAATATCATAAATAAAATGTGTTTTGAAAGTTATTCTTCTTAACATCGTTATTTAAATTTTGTTAAATTCTTTTAATGATATTGTCTGCTGTTTTATATTTTTACATTATTGTTGGTGTGAAGTTATTTTATATTTTAGGCGAAACAAGTGTTGTTACACTTATCGCCTAGTGATATTTATTATAATCAATATTTTGATCCTAATGTTTATATTGTATTTGCACAATAAATATCTTTATTATCATTATTATGGTCGTCGATATCAAATGATTCCAGGAAGCAGAATTACCGTAAGGAGGAAAAATTTAAATTATAATGAAGGTACTGCAAAATGCTCTTTGTGAATTATTCCATTTTATATGAAGAGAGCGTGCATTTGTTTCGTTTGATACTAATCAAACAAGATGCTTTCAGAAAATATGAAATACCCCTAATGGAATCCAAATGGAAACGAAACCCATTTATTCAAGAAGAGGTTATCGATTTGTCGATGTATTTAATGGAATTGGTTCTCAAGTGCTAATGATAAACCAATAATAAAAATGTATTGGAAATTTTCCAAATGTTCCTTCACGCTTTGATATCTGGAGCAAATGAATGAAAAACTCTACTACAAGTTTGAAGGGTCTAGGTAGAAAAAAAATAATGCGTCCATTGAACACCATTTCGATCGATCATGTTTGGCAAGATAGACTTGTCTCGGAAACATTTCTATTCATAGACAAAAAAATGTCCAATGAATTCATTTGCTGGTAGGCAGAATAGTATGACTTCAATTCAATATACTACATGAAGTATACGCAATATGGAATCGTTTTATATTTTCTGATCATGAAGTAACACTTTCAAAACTATCTGGAGAGTTCATGAAAAAATGTATTCCTAGAACGGAAAAACGAATTATATTTATTCAGAAATTGACGGAACTAACTGAAAAGTCATGGCTATAAGAAGCTCCTTTGGCATATATTTTACTTTTGACTAACAGTCTCAAAATCAATGGGTTAATTTAGTTCTTTATTTCTCATCTGATATTATTGTGAAGTTCATGTTTTTTATTTTGTTTGATCTATTCGAAATTCGTAGCATATATGTAAAATTTCACGTTGATTTTGAAAATAAATGTTTTCTGTAGGCTCAGATATAAGATTAAATCGGAAAAGGGACTAAAATCCCCTTTGAACTCGGTTCGAACATTTCAATTCGAGAACGGTTAGAGGTAGAGCAATTCTGCGAAAGCCAATCGATTCAGAATGGTCAAATCAGTATGTGCTGGTAATTTCAAGTTATACGAAGAAGAAAAAATTACTCGAAGAAAGTTGAAGGGGTATACCACTAAAATCAAGAAAATTACAGAATCGGCAGGTCTATCTGAAATTCATACCATATACATAAAATTTCAAAACCCTTTCAACTTGATTCAAACTTTCCAATTCGAGAACGGTTAGAGATAGAACAATTCTGCGAACGTGAATCGATTCAGAATAGTCGAATTAGTATGTGCTGGAAATGTCACGTTGATCGAAGAAAAGAAAATGTACTCGAAAAAAGTTGGAAGGGTATCTTGATCTGGACGTCCGAATATGTACGTTTCTGGTTCGTCCATTACAGGTTCTACATCCTCTATTTTTTCAGAAGTTGGAAAATATTTGTGTATAAGATTGATGTTTATCAATCCGTTTGAATGAAAGAAATTCATAAAATAAAAAATATGTGAACGGTGAAATTAAAATATAATTTTTCTGTAAAAAAAATAATATAAGGTAAAGGACGGTACCACTTATTATTCTTGAAAGTTGAGATAATTCAAAATAGGTGCCTCATTTTGATGCTGTCATGCTGTTGCCACTCGACCAATAACGTTACAGAACCTTAGTAGTTTCGACTGTCCCAATTGTCACCGAATGGATCCGACTCCGACAGTCCGACATTTCTGATTCAGATTAGCAGCATTGTTTGTTGGTTCTGCCTTTTGCATATTCTGTATTGTGATACTTTACTGCACCTATTGTATGCCTTCGAAGATTAAACGTTTCTGGAGAACGGAAAGATAGATCATTTCAAAAATTTGTGGGCATGGATAATCGAACATGCTCTACCCGTATATTTTCGTCAATACCAGGTGTCCCAGATTTTTTCATACAGCCAATATCTCAGTTAAGCTGCTTGAAATAAAAAATTAAAAAAACTACACTTATATCAAACCCATATGACTTTGAAGCTGTTGTGTTAAAGTCGACTTCTGTCAACCTATTCCTGAGAAACTACCCCTAACCTCAAATATTCAAATGACACCCTTTAAATTTTTTGTCTGCATTGTGAACTGCAGTCTATTCTAATTTCAACGATGTATCACACATTATATTTTGACAGATGTCAAACTGACAGAATAAGTGAGTTTGAACAATAATGTACAAAATTCCATAACTCAGAATTTACTGATAACAAAAATTATAAAAGCTGCTCAAAATGTCTACCATCATTATTCATGCATGATTCAAATCGCCTTATCAGTTCTCTCGTACAAGATTTTCTAATCATTTCCTCCGTTACTGTGGTGCAGGCGTGTACAATCTTCTCTTGTAAGTCGTTCAAGTCTATTGGTCTAGTTTCATACACAATTCTCTTCAAATACCCCCAGAGAAAAAATCTAACGGTGTCAGATCTGGCGAACGTGCTGGCCACCTAATAGGACCTCTGTTTCCTATCCATCTATTTGGAAAATATTGATCGAGATATTCGGTTACAATGTGGTGATTATGTGGTGGAGCACCATCTTGTTGCCACCACATGAGTTGTCTTTCTTGTAGAGGAATAACATGTAGCAGTCTCTGAAGGTCATTTTGTAAGAATTCCAGATATTTACGCCCCGTCAGAGTGTGTTGATAAAAATAAGGGCCTATCAAACGTCCATTGAACACCGCACACCATACATTCACGCCCCACATAGTTTGGAAATTTTTTTCTCGCACCCAATGAGGATTGTCACGTGACCAATAATGCATATTATGTCGGTTCACTATCCCATTATTGTGAAATCTTGATTCGTCACTCCACATGATCTGATCCAATAAACTTTGATTATTTTCAATCAAAACTTGCATAGTGGCAATAAAATTTGTCTCCTTTCAAAATCATCAGGTCGTAGCCCCTGGTGCATATGTATTTTGAAAGGATGATAACTATGCGTTTTTATAATTCTATGCACAGACGACTTATTCCAACTTCGTCAGCTAGTGCTCGAATAGAAATATGAGGGCGAGCCTCCATATAGGCCAATACATTACACATTTCCTCAGTTTGCACTGATGCAGCATGTTGAACATGCTTACCTTTTCCTGGAAATTCTCCTGTTCTCATTTTGTTCTCTACATAAGAAAATGTGGTATGATTTGGTAGTCGTCGATCGGGAAAACGCTGTTGGTATAATTCGACGGCAGCACGGGAATTTTTCCGGCATTCACCAAAAATTAATAACATATCAACTTACTCATTTGGAGTGAATGTGAAAGGCATTTTTCTTGAATTTATTATCAAACTGACTGAAAGACGCGTGCAAAAAAAACTGCCAAAAATCGAAGATAACAAAAGAAATGATCAACAGCATTGACAGCCAAAAATTTATACCAAAATTATTTAATATAAAATGCTGTTTACATCGAATATGCCAATTTTGCGAGTTTGACGTCTGTCAAAATATCAAGTGTGATACATAGTTATTGAAGTTAGAATCGATTACACTACACAAGTCATAAAAAATATGTATAGGGTGCCACTTGAATAAATGAGGTTGGGGCTGTTTTTTCAGGGATAGTTTGACAAAAGTTGACTTTGGCAAGACACCTTCAAAATCATATGGGTTTGACGCAAGTGTACTTAATAAAATCCGAAGGAGCATAACGGAGATATGGACTGTATGGAAAGATATGTGGGGATATTTGAAGAAAATCGTGTATGATAATACCAATATACTTGAACGACTTACAAGAGGAGATTGTACACGTCTGCACCACAGTAACGGATGAAATGATTTTAAACATGCATGAATGATAGTGATGGTAGACACGTTCAAGGGTTATTCATAAATTCTGTATTATGGAATTTTGTACATTATTGTTCAAACTCGGTTATTCTGTCAGTTTGACATCTGTCAAAATATCAAGCGTGATACATCATTGATGTAAGAATTGACTGCAGTTCACAACTCAAAAAAAATGTGTAGGGTGCCACTTGAAAAGTTGAGGTTGGGAGTACTTTCTCAGGGGTAGTTTGACAAAAGTTGACTTTGACTCAACAGCTATAAAGTCATACGAGTTTGATATAAGTGCATTTTTTTTCAATTTTTTCTAAGCAGCATATCTGAGATATTGGCTGTATGAAATAATCTGAGACACCCAGTATGGTATTGGTAGACATTTTGAGCAGCTTTTATAATTTTTTGTTATCAATAAATTCTGACTTATGGAATTTTGAACATTATTGTTCAAACTCACTTATTCTGTCAGTTTGACATCTGTCAAAATATCATGTGTGATACATCGTTGAAATAAGAATTGACTGCAGGTACCAATTCAGAAAAAAAATTAAAGGGTGCAATTTGAAAGTTTGAGGTTAGGGGTAGTTTCTCAGGAATAGTTTGACAGAAGTACGTATTTTTTCATTTTTTTTCTAAGCAGCATTACTGATATATTGTCTGTATGAAAAAATCTGGGACACCCGTTACAGTGTTGCAACTTGTATCAGAAAGTAGTAGATACTTTGTTATTTTAAATTGAATACCCAATACATTACTTCATTTTTGGAATACTTAGAAGATTCCTCACAACTTTCCTAGATAATTTTCTATACCTATCTCTGAAGGTTTTTGAGATAAAAATTATTTTGTCAAATTTTGTTAAACCTTACATTTTAATAGCATTTTGCTAAATTCTACACGTTTTAGTTGATTATATCTATGCAAAGTTTGCAGCCTTATGAATGTATTCTGGATCACGTGACGGAATCTTCAATCGTCGGAATAATCGTTTCTGGTCCTCAGAAAACCCTCATTTCATTAGAGAAACGGGATTTCAACAAAAATATAATTTTAATGTGTTTTGTATGCTCATGGATGGTGAAGTTTTAATTTGCATTAATGAAAAAAAGTTGAATTCTGAAAAATGTTGGAAACAACTGTGAGTGAATTCCGGGAAACTTTACCTCTGCACTTATATTATAATTGTTGGTATCAGTTAGATGGGGCTCCTGGACATTGTACACGTGAAGTTAGCAGCGAACTCAATAATTTGTTCGAAGATCGGTGGATACGACGTTTGAGTCCTTGGATTTGGCCGCCGCGGTCACCAGATCTCACTCCCCTAGATTTTTATCTCCAGGGAAAAATTAAAGGATAGGTTTATAGAACACCTGTGGATACAAAACAGAAACTGGAAATCAGGGTAAGATGTGCTTTCGGAGAAATTGACCCATCGGAAATCCGCAGAGCCACGACTGATCATGTAATAACGTAATCCTATCAATGTTTACAAGTGAATGGTCAGCATTTCAAGCACCTGAGATACTGAATTTTTGTTTTTCGGTATCAAATGTGATATAATTATTGCTAAGTGAATTTTGTAATATTATCTCTTGTGTCGAATGAATTTAATCAATATCATGTTTCATTTTTCAAACTGTCAACATAACCATGTTTATAGTAAACCCAGTATGAAGGAAAGTTAAGTATTCAATTACACCTTTTTCAAAAAAGATGAAGCTCTTATTCGTTAATCGTTAGATTTTCCACAAATTATACTTGAAATTGTATACTTGTGCAGACCTCAAAAATCATAAAATCATCAATATCTCGTAAACGGTAGGAGATAGGTATAGGTCGATAAAACTTATCCAAACTGGTTAGTTGGATTCGAAAATTAGATAGTATACAGGGTGTTCTATTTGAAAAAACTGAGTTTCATGAGTCTTCGAAAGGAACTTACTTCTGAGCCTACCAGTATGCTGAAACTGAGATCTAGTTCTTTGCCAAAATACTTAATGGTGTTATGCAGCTATGACCCAAATTAAATTATTTTTTTAATATGCATTGTGAAAAAAAAGTAATTTTTCAATGGTCAGGTTTCACACAAAAATTTGACAAAATAATTTTTTTCTCGAAAACTGTCACATATAGGTATAGTGACTTATCAAAAAAAGGTGTGAGGAATCTTATAAGGATTCCAAAAATTATGTAATATACGAACTGTTCTATTTAAAATAACAAAGTTTCTACCACTTTCTGATACAAGTGGCAACACTGTATAGACCAAAACATTTTAGACGGGTTGAACATGTTTGATTATCCATGCCCACAAATTTTTTTAATGATCCATCGTTCCGTTCTCCAGAAACTTCTAATAGGCCATCGAATGTGGAATACCCTGTATATCATGTAGTAGTATAAGTAAACAACTCTTGTGTTGTTTATGAATAAATCTATATAGTCAAAGATCCTGTCAAGATCTTCGGATAGAGTTAGAGCATAGAGATAGAGCAATTCTGCGAGCGCCAATCGATTCAGATTAGTCGAATCAGTGTGTACTGGAAATTTCAAATTAATCGAAGAAAAAAAAAACAAAATCGAAAAAAGTCACGAAATTAACCTTAACTCTGAAGTATCACATTTTCAACTTTACATTTATAGATTTCCAGCCAGAATATCAAAAATCACTTTTTCTGAAGCAAGTTAGGTTGTCTCGATACGATTCCATTCCTCGTTTCAACACTAAATCAAAACACACAGTATACTGATGAATTTAGAACTTTCATGGATATTATCATTAGAAAGGAAATGTTTGAGTAGGAAAGAAGACAAATATGAAGTTTAGCAGGTCATTTCTTTGTAAAATAAATTTTAAAAAATTGTAATGACTAATTATTATTATTAGGATAAATTTTAAAATACACCCACTGCGTGGAAGTAATATAAAGTTCTTACAATACCCCGTGTGCTGAGGAGCGAACTTTGATAGGAGAGGAGAAAAAGTACGTGGTTACCAGGGAAAAGAAAACAACAAAGAGAAAAAAAAATGTTTATACCTGCATATTTTGGAAAAAGCGAGATTATTGAAGCAAATAGATTGAAACTAGAATAATTCACGTGAGGTTTGACTACATAAAAATCAATCAAAAGACATGCAAATTACCTATCAAGAGTCAAAAGGGAAGAATTCCAGGACTGGAACTTTGGTGAAGCCAAGCTGGTAGGGCACAAAGGGCTTCCAAGGTATTTATACAACTGATATCTTCCACAATGTTGCCAAGTATTTGAACTGCACATCCAAGGTCACGAATACTAGTGTGAAAAAATATTTCTTGAACTTTTATCTTAGCGATACTACAGAATGAGTATTTGAAAGAAAGAAAGAAAGACTTACTGTTGTGTCGGGTCATTATTCATACTATAATTTAGTTCAATCATTAAATGTTTCATGTTTGCACTTTAACCTTCCAACTATAAACAAAAATAAATAATAACATAACCATAGACTTTGTGAGCCACGTTCAGTATGTTTCAAATTTAAATGTTAATTCAACAGTGGCTAGACAGCCAGAGTGCGTTCCAATAACACAAACTCTATGGTAATTTCAATTGCGTTTCTTTGGAACACTAGAGGGTTTGTTCTAGATTCAGGAGTTATCGCAGGATAGGCAGATATAAGGTTTTAACTTGAATCATCACAATTTTGCTGAAGATTTTGCTAAATTTCTAATAATAAACATACAAATTCGAGTTTTGAATATTTCCATTTTATTTATTTGGTATTACAATCATATACTGTGTAGAATTTGATTTGATATTTGATAACCCTTTCCAAGTATCCAACCTGAGGAAGAGCCTGCATGTTTCTTGGCATGAACTGAGCTGAGTTTCTAAAACGGAGAACAAAGGTAGAAGTATACAAAGAGTAAAGGAGTAATTACTAGCCTGAGCCAATTTGAATAATAATGATAAATATTTAATATTTTTCTAAATAAGTAACAAAAATTTATATTATAACAATATACAGGGTGTCCTGTAAACCTTGTATAATATTGAAACTGGTGATAGACCGGGTCATGACTGTTCCGGATATCGGAATTTCACCCCAATAAAAATCTCACCATTTTCAAGATAATGAGCATTTTTTAAATTTGTGGAAAATCACTACCTCACCTTGGATTTTTGAGTGCCATGTCTACAAATTGGGACCAATTCGAATATATTTGCTGCTGAAGATTACTGATGAGTGATGCTTTCAGACGTACTAAACAGTTTTTCAGAAAACTATCCAATTTTTCGAGAAATGAGGGTAAAATGCCAGATTTGAGTTTCATCAATTTTTTTAACAACAGATTGACATTATTATTTTAAAAAAACATAACCGAGTGGAAGTGGATATTCATTACAAAAGAATGCTCATTTTGTTCAGACTATACCATGGTATAAAACATACGATAATATATTTTTGGAAGGGGTAGAAATTCGATTATATTAGAGTGTGATGTTATTCTGAGCTAAAATCACCTCCATTAGACTTTGTCAGTAATGTATTTTATTTTTATCCTATCAAGATGAAATGATTAAATAGTTATGAGTAATAACGAATCAACTGCTTAGAAGCATTCAATGAGATGTAAAGAAGTTAATACTAATTCAACGTATTTTGAATCAACATACAATATAAACCATAATAACGATTATTCGACATCGCACTGAATAATATTACAAACATGTTATTTTCCATCCACTCGTACGCAGAAACGACATCTTTTGAAGAAGAACCTTTTCAAATGCGAAATGGGTTATAGCCCCCAAATCAGCGATTCTCTGAGCGGCATTGTGCAATCGGATATCGTTCTGCATAAAGCGCTGCTGCAGCAGTAGCACCACCTCCACATTCACCATAAATATAGTGCATATACGCATATTCTCGGGGAGAATAACGTGTGTACGGTATGACAAAGAAATAAATACCACTGAATGAAACAAGTGGAATAATTTCAAAAAACTACGACAGAAGTCACAAGTTCTTCAAACAAAATGTGACAGCCACCTACTAGATTTTTTCAATTCTATTCACAGAAGATCCGTTCATGCACAATGCTGTATTTTATTAGTTCATTATTATGCTTCTACGGACACAACACAGGAGTTAAAAAGTTTTTAATTTTCGACAAGGATTCACCTCCTAAAAAATTTTGCACTTGTTTGGTTACACTCTGTATATCTGTCGGTCTCTGAAACTTCGTTGGAATCTGGATGTTGGACAATTGCGACATTTTTCACAAGAATTCGTATTAATCGGTGCCATGTCGGATATTCGATATTTCATTTAGATAATTTTATTAGGCTTAATTACATGAAAAGTTAATTTTATTGACATACTATTTACTGCTACCAAGCAGATTATTCTTTATTATTAAAAATCATTTCCACATTTTATCTCGATAAAATCGAAATAAATTTTTTTTTTGGCGTAAGTATAAGAGTTGATGGAAGCCTAGAATAAAACCACGCCTAATTCAATGGAAATCACTTCCTACAAAAATTATTATAGTTTGTTTTATACCATTGTATAGAGTCTGGACAAAATGAGCATTCTATTGAAATGAATATCCACTTCCAACTGGTTATGTTTCTTTCAGACAATAATGTCGAACTTTAAAAAAAAAATTGATGAAACTCAAATCTGTCATTTTACCCTAATTTCTTGAAACTTTTTTTCACTTTCTGAAAAACTATTCTTTACATCTAAAAGCATCACTCATCAGTAATCTTCAGCAGCAAAGATATTTGAATTTGTATCAATTTGTATACATGGCACTCAAAAATCCAAGGTGAGGTAGCGATTTTCCAGAAATTCTTAAAATGCCCATTATCTCGAAAATGGTGATATTTTTACTGAGGTGAAATTCCGATATTCTGAACAGTCATGACCTGGTCTATCACCAGTTTCAATATTGTACAAGGTTTACCGGACACCCTGTATATAAAGTTCCACACTGTTTCTGAAAATATATGATTTGCATATGCTCAGATATAAGATTTAACCATAAAAGGGAAAAACCCCACTTCAACTCGATTCGAACTTTTCAATTCGAGAAAACTTCAAGTTGCTCGAAGAAAAAAAAAGTACTCAAAAATAATTGAAGGGGTATACCCCTAAAAATCACGAAAAATACGAAATTGGTAGATATTTTTGAAATTCGTACCATGTACAGTTGTGTGCATATATAGGGGAGACCGGGTACAAAAGTAACACTTATTACTTTAACACAGGTTTCTGGCTAGTTATCGTATATTTTGTTGAATGAATATATCCATATTCAAATTTCGTTTATGCCCTACAAATTTGCATGGAAATTTACCTCATTAATCACTGTTTTTCATGAATTTACAGAGATATATTAAAATCGCCAACTGTTACTTTCGACCCCGAGGTCAGGGCGAAAGTAACATAGTGTGGGTCGAAAGTAACATGATAAAGGTGTATGTAATAATTATAAAAATTAACATCAAATCAACGAATTATTTATTATAAAAATATGTATTCGTTACACAAATAAACGTTTATACTCTTGACTTCCAGATAGTACTTCTTTTATGAATAATAACCAAAACAATTGACTTAAGAAACTATTCTAAATCTTAGTAACAATGAGATCATACTTTATGAGATTCAGTTTACTATTCAGACTCGCAATTATGGCATACATAGTGTGTATCATCATTGATGCATGCAGCATGTGACCAGTTTTTACACTCGATTCATTGTATCCACTGCTCGTTTGGCTGACTATTACCATTGTTTATATAGGAGATACTTAGTCAACCTTATGGGATTATAATTGGATCAAAATGGATGCGACATGTAGATGGCGATAGTGAGCTCGCATCCAAGTCATGTCGTAACTTCAGTGATCTGGCCTCCAAGTCATGTCGTAACTTGATTGAAACAATGGGACAGCAATAAAATCAGGGGTTTTTGAAGAAACCTGCATTAAAATGACGTCAAATATTCATGTTTGTAACCAATCACGCTAGATGACACTCGCGTTTGCGTCCAACACCAATTAAACAGGCATTGACTATCTTACTTCTATATAAACAATGCTATTACTAAAAAGCTCTAAACAAATGAGACAAAAGCAGTCTTCTTCGTCAGATGAACTGTTACTTTCGCAGTTTTCTTTTTCTCTACTTGCCTTCTTTATCTTCTTTCCTTTTTTACTTCATTTTGTAGGTGTCAATTTGCTCTTGCCTTTTTCAGTATCAGGTTGAAAAACTTTTTTCTTGACTTTATTTCTTTGATTGTATTCTTCTTCTATATTATTTTTTTCGGGCGTGTCAGTCAATATCGCAGTCTTATGTTTCTTGCGTCCTTTATTTGTTGTAGTCCTCGGACCTGCTCGTGGTAAAGGTCTAATATCTTTGGGTGAGAAAAGATTTGTCTGAGAAGAACTAGCTTGTAGCCCGCTTGGTACTGGTACTGGCGAGTTAGACCTAAGATTATTATTGGCAGCACTATTCTACAAATCATTGACCTGGTTAATTGATGCTGGAAGATCGTCAATAGAAGAATTCGCTTCAATATGGATGGCTGATGGTCCATAAGATTTGGTTAACAGATCATTAGGGTGCATTTCTTCGTTAACTTGCAGGGGACGGTCTGTTACAGATAATGGTGCAAAGTCAGCTGCAATAAATATGTTCCTAATGAATGGACTTATACCAGTGCAGGTAAACCCAGCAATAGCATTTTTATCAGGGATAGCAAGAGGAAATGCTTCTCTTACAATCCCAGGAATGTATTGGATATTCATGGTTTAACCAGGATGACTTCGCATCCAGTTGTCTGTAGCTGTGCTAATCATTTTCGTGAATGGTCCAAACACTGCTCTATCCAGAGGTTGGAGCTTGTGTGTGCAGTGGGGAGGAAATGAAATCAATACGATTCCATTTCTCTTACAAAAATCTAGAGCTCCGATAGATATATGGGATGCGTGATTGTCGAGCAATAGGCATTTTTGATCAATTGTTGGCTTGGCCTGTTTTTTGAAATGTTCCAAAAATAGCAATAATTCTGCATCTTGCATCCAGCCAATGGCACTCCCAGCACCAGCAGATTCAACAGGACCTTCACGTATCATATGATCTTGATATTGCTTCAATGAGAATACAAAAAACGGAGGTGTGTGTCCTACTTGAGCATTAATCGCAACATCAACAGTTAGTAATTTTCCTCGTTCCGCTGAGGTTACTGCACCTACTTGTTTAATACCTCTCTGGGCTACAATTTTGCAAGGTTTTTGGACTGTGGTCACGCCTGTCTCATCCATATTCCAGATATCTCTCGGCTCAAATTTATACATGTCTATAACATCAACTATATTGTCAAAAAATTTGTTGACATTATGCTCATTAAAGCTCGAAGCTCGAGGACATCTCAAAGATAGGTTCGGGTGTCGTTTTAAAAAACCAGTCAGCCATTCCTTACCCGCCATGTGAGTGTCATGCCATTTTTCTGGAAATTTTTAATCGCTCATACGCCAGCTTACGTACTTCTGATGGGGCCAGTCCGAAATAAACTCCAGAGCACTCAATTAAATAGTCCTGTAGATGTTTTTCTTCATCAATAGTAAACACTCCGTTGATGCAACGGTAGCCAACTATTGCACTGGTGTTTCCTGCCTTTAGTTTTTTTATATACCTGGACAATGTCACATGGCAAACACTGGTTTTTTTTTGCCAGGGCTCTAATTTTTTCACTATATTTTAAATGTTCGTCAGCTGCTTTTCTGTATACTTCCATGTCAGTGGTGCCTCGCGCCGTTTTCCTTACTCGCTGTCGGGGCATTCTGTTGAGATAAAGAAACGTATTGTTGCATTATCATTAAAAGAATATGTTAATGGATCATACTCGTTATATTACGGGGACAAAAGTAACATGTTACTTTTGTTCCCATAGTGTCATGTTACTTTTGTACCCAACCACGTTTTTATCAATTTATGAATGCAAACCTTAAAATAGAACGTTCTACATAAAAACCAATTAAAATACTGTGTAAACAATCTCACCAAGAATTACTTTGCAAATAGTTACATTTATATCATTATTTTAATACTACGTAAACAATAAATGAATATATGTCAGAAAACTTACTTTTGGTTCGTAAAATCATGTGACGTCTTCTAAAACAACGTTGCACCGTGGTGCTCGCGCGGCGGCTAACTGCATGTAAGGGTGGCATATTCGGCTATCTTCGGACACTAGCGGAGCAGCGTTGCCATTATCGGGTGAACCTACAGAGCGTTTGTTACTTTCGACCCGCCGTTACTTTTGTACCCGATCTCCCTAAGTCGTACAGCGGTTATAGGATATTGTGAGCTAGGCTTGTCAATCTTAATTATCAAACTTCTTATCGACTTTGACAAGAAGTGTTGAAATTCAAACAGTTTTTGTCAGCAACGCGCTTTTAACATTTCTTAGTGCAATTAGTGCAATGCCTCAATTAGTGTCGTACCGTGTACGACTTTTTTATGCACACAACTGTACATATCCATCAGACTAGTATTAATGTTCTGAAGTATCTTTTCTTCTCGTACTGTGGCAATTCCCTTGTATTATTATTAGCTGGGTGAGCTTTCCATAGCCATCTCTGCAAGTATGATGAGTCCCTTCCCATATATCTGGCGAAGTCGAACTGACGCGACGGTATAAATTACGTTCCGTTGATTTTCGAACGAAAGTGGTGCGCGAAATGGAATACTGTTGAAACATATTAGACCGCATGTCTGCCAGAATTGCCATTCTGCCATGTCGCAACAACCGACGCTATTGAATTTATGAATATATCAACACTGGAATTCTACGCATCCCGCAGTTGGGAACTGACGTCGGAAAAGATCAAAATTATGCAGCGTTGGAAGTTTTAGTTTGCATGCATTTGAGCTAGTCGATACCAGAACTAATGAAAGAATTCCCCGGGAAATCGAAATTCAGGAACGTACATCAAATCGCTTGATTGCTATGTTAGTAACTAAAGCAATTATTTGCACCCCTGTTCAGACTCGTTCATTCCTTCCTCATGCCAGAAGTGAAAAATATACTCTTACCATTGTACTATCTGTGTGCTACTAGGAAATTAATTTTCTATGAATTTGTGTCAAAACAGTTGGAAAATATGTATATTTTAGATTTACCAATAGTTTTCCAAATTTCTGTACCGTAAATGGTTTCAAACTCTCAGAATGATAAAAGTTTGAGAAAAATCTGAATATCTGATATTTTCGTATCAAAATCTATAATCTAATGAATGTATTCAGCAGTTGTTTCAAATCACCATCGAAAAGGGGTCACTTGAAATACGCCATGTTGCCCATGGATATTGCACGAAAATGTATACAGTAAATAAACATTCAAGAGCAACGCGGAATTATTCAAAATACTTGTGTGTGATGATGACTCAATTTTATTGCTATTTCAAGTTTTTATAATGGGCGAAACTAAAATGATAATAATTTTTCCATCATATTAATACAGCAAATTTTGTCTTAGATGGAAAAAAATTACAGTATATCAAACTACAACTTTCAGAATGGGATGAGTTAAACTTAGCATTCTATAAAAAACCCTGTCCCATTTTTTGTCTTCGAAATATCAATTTTTGGCAAATAATTATGAAAATGAGATTTGTAGACTCCGTCAGAAGGTATTTGATTCTTGTGTGGTCAATAGTTTGAAAACACCAGCAGGACAAGATTTCCAAAAATAAAAACGAATAATCATCGGTAAGTTACATCAAATAATCCGTTTTCATTTTCTTTCAATCAACGACATGTGAATGAAATCTCTAGTGCGCAGTATTTACTTTTTTCTGAAAACATGAAAATTATATTTTCCCCCTTTCACATTAGTGTCAACTAAATTATATAGGGTGGGTCACGGTCGATGGTACCTTAGACGTTTACGGAGAACGGGACATAGGATCATTCTGAAAATTTAGTTTCTCAAGTAGTTGCTCTTGGTCTACCGATCTAAAATATTTTCAGCAATGCAGCGTTGCCGCTTATACCAGAAAGTGGCAGCATCTTTGTTATTCCAAATGGGTCACCCTGTACATTACCGCATATTTGAACTTGTCATTCCTTTCTGATCATTTCTGCCTCATACTCCCCTATACCTATCTCTAACGGTTTTTGAGATATCGGTTATTTTCCATATTTTTTATTCAAATCATAGCTTTAATTGAATGTTTATTTCTGCGGTATTTGGATTCTTAGGAAGTTGCAATTTTGTATTTAGTTCATCAAGATCATGTATAGAGGCTCAGTAAAACTCGAAGTCGTCTCCACAATATATATTTGACCCCTAAGGTAGGGAAGGGTGGGCTGTTGTCAACACAGCTTCAGCAAAAAATTGTCAAAAGTGTGGTTGTATCAACATGATACCATCAAAAACATGTTTTCGAGCATAGAAATGCTCATCATCAGGTGAAATTAAAGGTCAAAATGGCGTAGAGGCGTAGTAAAATTTAAATTATTAACAAAACATATTAAAAAAATCTAGAACTAGTCGCAGTAAGGTATAGGTGGTAGGCCTTACTGCGCTAGGGACTGTGTATTGCAAAATACTCTCAACAAGTGCATAATATAATACCTACTTTCAGTTCACTGATACCTAAAATGAGTTCGACTGTTTTGAATTTATGTATTAGTATAAGTTGATGGAACTGATTTCCATGAGTTGTTGTTTTCGATCGAGAATATTCAGTTTTCGGAAGTCGGGTAAAAAAATATCGGTAAGAAGTGAAGGTATCTTGTTTTTGTCCAGTGCACTGTTAATAAATTTTGATCAAACCAACAAAAGTTTTTTCTTGAATCACATACTACTTTGTCCTTCACATCCAACCAAGAATAGTAACTGTTTCTTCTGCCTCTAAGGAAAATGGTTTGTTCTTGTAAATTGAAAATGAGACTGGTCCAAGTACCGTTCCATGTAGCATACCACGACTTATTTTTCTTGGTTCACTTAGTGTATCGTTTATCTTCACATACTGAATCCGAATAACTTTAGGGTTGCCTCTTATGCCAATTCTGTGAAGATTATCTATCAATAAATCATGGTTAACTATGTCGAACGTCTTGGCCAAATTTCTAAAGACAACAGACGTTTTTTTTTGTCAATTTCATGTAAATAATTACTATGATATTCTGAGTACTGTTATTTCTCTTGGATCCGAACTGTCTATTTCCGAATATTTATATTGGTTTTTATAGGATTATTTTCATTATCACGATGTATTCATTTATCTCTATATCAAATAATTTGTGTTTGTTGACATACTCGAAAAAGTTTCAAGTTACAAATGATACAAAAATATTAAAATTACACGATTCCAGATCTTGATGACTTCTTCATTTTTTCAGGTTTCTTTACTTATTACCTTCCTGTATCCACTTTATTTTTGAAGCCACTTGAATTATTTGGGTAACTTAAGAAGTCATAAGTGAACACCTGGCTTTTTACTATCAAGTAATAATTCTTGATGTTGGCTTTCCTGGTAGTCTCCATTTCCCTAGATCTTATTTGGAGTGGGCTTTCGAGATAAATATTTTGTGACCTTTTAAATTAGATATTTTCAAAAAAATTTCTTTTTTGAGTGCATACGTAGAAAGTTCTACTAGGAATACTCATATTTCACCGTCAAGTTTTTTTTTTTTTGCAAATCTGATATATGTCCCTCATATCTTTTTCTGAACCGTTCACTTTAACTTTATTTTTAAATAGTGAAATAACCTGAATTTTCTTGTCGCCTCCTACAACTTCTGCTAGACCTTAAATGACGATATTATAGTGTTTTCCCTTATTGTCAATTGCTTTCACTCTAGTTTTTAGTAACTTCTCTTAATTTTCCAATCATCATTTTCTAATCCTTGAATTTTTCAATTTTCCTTGATTTTTTAGTTTGATATCATTCAATTTGGATTGGATTTCAATTGTCAAATCTCCATTTTGTTTAATTATTCCTTGAAGTGCTTCAAATGGATCTTCATAAGTTATGAACGGCTTTTCAGAATCGTTGTTCATACTAATTGCATAGCATGTTTTGAAATTTATAACTGACTATGAATTCGCAGGAAAACATTTCAAAATTATAATAATAATAATAATATTTTTATTTCTTTGGTTGAAAAGTACAATTGAAAAATCAATGTTCAATAAACAAAGAAAATGTCAAAAGAAAAGACAGCAAACAACACACAATTTCTCATTACAAGACAGTCAAAAAATATATAAAAACATACAAAAAAAATGTAGCACCAGAGTATTCGGTGATTCAGAACACAACACTTAGGAGTAAACAGTATAACCAAATCTGCTAAAGCTGAAGATCTCATGTTAGTCGATTAGTGAATTCTTGAATGGTGTAACAAGTCCTTTGAAGTAACATTTTTTTCAGCTGACTTTTGAATACATGAATATTTGGATAATTCTTAAGAGTTATTGGAAGCATATTGTATAATTTACACCCACTGTACTTTACGCTTTTTTCATACAAGGAAGTTCTATGAGCGTTTGTTAGGATTAGATCTCTAGAACGAGTATTGTGGTTATGTGATGGACGATGGGAATGAAAAATGGATTTATTTTTGTAAACCTATGCACTAGTCTCTAATATATAAGTGCTGGCAACTGTACGAATTTTCAGCTGTTTGAAAGCATCTCTACATGAGTCTCGGTACCCTAGCTTGGCAATTATTCAAACAGCGTATTTCTGGAGGAGAAATATCCTCTGGACAGAGCACTCATACGCCAGTTGAGTATACCATATCGGAGGTGTGAATGGAAATTAGCATGGTACAATATTAAGAGTATACTAGGGCTGCAGTGATTTAACATGAATCTAATAGAATAGCAGCTTCTCTTCAGTTTAGTACATAATGCATCAATATGATGATTCCATATTGGAATATAAATTAAATCAGAGAAACGTTTAATATTCAGAGAAAGATGTTAAGTACATTTTTTAATGATTTTCATAGTATGAGTTTGATTTTTTATATCAATGCAATATAACTTTCAATCAAAGTTACCTCTCCGCACCCTTTCGGAAATTGAAAAAACCTTCTTCATCTCAGTTTTCCTGACAAGTGATTCATCTGGTACTTGAGGAAAAATAGTAATATTTCGAATTTCAATACTGGGCCGGATGATTTCCAATAGGAAGCAGAATTTTGGATTAATCATATTATGTATTCAGTGGTATGAGTCGATATTCAACTGGAATTCTATGATGATATGTCGCAAAACAAATAGCATGAATTTCCCAATGAGTGCGCGTAGGCAGTTTAATTCAATAGCGAATAAATCAGTTTCAGGTAATGCTTTCCAAATAACATTGATTTTGTGAAACAAATAATTGCGAAAATCCATTATTGCTTTGCTCTCCATGTTTGTGGATTAACTGAATTATATTGTTTTATAAAACCAGTAAAACTCATTGAAAATTTGTATTATTCAGATATAAATTCATCCAGTTTGGCATTCACTTTTATTTAATTGAAGTTATCAATTTGTATTTCAAACTCTAATTTTGTATATTTTGAAATTGTCAATTATTGCGCTCTATGCAGAAAAATTGTGGTTGCCCTGATTGTACATTCAAATCGAGTATCCTATATGACAACTACATATTTAATCTTGTATTTATTCACTATACCAAATTCTCCAATTCAAAATACATGTTTCTACAAGACTGATGAGTAATATGGTACATGAATACTTATAATCAAGGACGAACATAAGGACTTTGTATGAATATACTGCGAGCAAATAAATTTAAAAAAATTCTGTTAAATTTTACAAATTAAGAATAGATTTTGATCTCCTTCCAGAAATACACGTGGAAGTATTTATTTTACTTCAATATACAATAATACATGGCATACATGCATATAAATGTGAAAACACAGTGTAAATGAACTTAAACATAATGAAATATAATTTGAGTTGAATGAAACTCAGGTGTGGAGTGTCAATCACATGGATTCAAAATCATTCTTGTTCTGCTCAAGATACTCGTTTACTCTGTAGAAACAATTTTTCAATAGAAAAGTTTCGATTTTCAACTTGAATTTATTGAAACCCACACTCTTTTTACTAGAAGGTAGTCTGTTGAATGAATGAATGTTCAGAGAATTCTTTCGCGACATCTGAAATCTGAAGAAAGATGACTATAGAGTAAACCAAAATAACATGATTTGAGAATATACAGGGTGTCCGGTAAACCTTGTACAATATTGAAACTGGTGATAGGCCAGGTCATGACTCTTCAGAATATCGGAATTTCACCTCAGTTTCTGGAAAATCGCTACCTAACCTTGGATTTTTGAGTGCCATGTATACAAATCTTTGCTGCTGAAGATAACTGATGAGTAATGCTTTTAGACGTACAGAACAGTTTATCAGAAAGTGAAATTTTTTCTCAAGAAATGAGGGTAAAATGACAGATTTGAGTTTCATCATTTTTTTTTAAAAAGTTTGACATTATTGTCTGAAAGAAACATAACCAATTGGAAGCGAGAATTCATTTCAAAAGAATCCTCATTTTGTCCAGACTCTACCATGGTATAAGACAAACTATAATTATTTTTGGAGGAATTGATTTCCATTGAATTAGGCGTGGTTTTATTGTATAGGCTTCAATCAACTTTTATACTCACGCCCAAAAATAATTTTATTTCGATTTTATCAAGATAAAATGTGGAAATGATCATTAATAAGGAAGAATAGAATGCTTGGTAGTATGTCAATGAAATTAACTTTTCATGTAATTAGGCCTAATAAAATTATCGAAATGAAATGTCGATTATCCGACATAGTACCGATTAATACGAATTCTTGTGATAAATGTCGCAATTGTCCAATATCCAGATTCCAACGGAGTTTTAGAGACCGACCGATATACAGGGTGTAACCAAATAAGTGCAAAATTTTTTAGGACGTGAACACTTGTCGAAAATTAAAAACTTATCTAACTCCTGTGTTGTGTCCGAAGGAGCAATAGTTTCCTGATGAGAAAGTAAAATACAACATTGTACATGAACGGATCTTCTGTAAATATAATTGAAAAAATCTACTAGGTGGCTGTCACATTTTATTTGAACAACTTGTGACTTCTGTCGTAGTTTTTCGAAATTATTCCGTTTGTTTCATTCAGTGGTATTTATTCTTTGTCATGCCGTACACACGTTATACTCCCCGAGAATATGCGCACATGCACTACATTTATGGTGAATGTGGAGGTAGTGCTATAGCTGCATCAGCGCTTCATGCAGAACGATATCCGATTTCACAATGCCGCTCAGAGAATCGCTGATTTGGGGGCTATACCCATTTCGCATTTGAAAAGGTTCTTCTTGAAAAGATGTCGTTTCTGCGTACGAGTGGATGGAAAATAACATGTATGTAATATTATTCAGTGCGATGTTGAATAATCGTTATTGTGGTTTATAGTGCATGTTGATTCAAAAAAACGTTGAATTAGTATTATTTAATCATTTCATCTTGATAGGATAAAAATAAAAGACATTACTGACAAAGTCTAATGGAGGAGATTTTAGCTCAGAATAACATCACACTCTAATATAATCGAGATTTTACTACTTCCAAAAATAATTATCGTATGTTTTATACCATGGTAGAGTCTGGACAAAATTTGCATTCTTTTGTAATTAATTTCCACTTCCACTTGGTTATGTTTTTTTTAAACAATAATGTCAAACTGTTGTTAAAAAAATTGGTGAAACTCAAATCTGGCATTTTACCCTCATTTCTTGAAAAATTGTATCATATCTGAAACACTGTTTTGTACGTCTGAAAGCATCACTCATCAGTAATCTGCGGCAGCAAAGGTATTTGAATTGGTCCCAATTTGTAGACATGGCACTCAAAAATCCAAGATGAGGTAGTGATTTTCCAGAAATTAAAAAGATGTTTATTATCTCGAAAACGGTGAGATTTTTACTGAGGTGAAATTCCGATATTCTGAACAGTCATGACTTGGTCTATCACCAGTTTCAATATTGTATAAGGTTTACCGGACACCCTGTATATACTTATGAAATTTTCCAAACGTCGAATCAAAAAGTTGATACTAGATAATTTCTTTGCTAATATGTGGGCCCCAGTTGAGTATATCATCTAGTAACATGCCAAGTGATTTTACAGTTCTGCCTCCAGTGATATTTGATTTGGAAGATATAGTAATGGACTGATACTTTTCTAAATCAACTTTAAGTATATTACAAGTGAACCAGGTTTTGGCTGAATCCATTGTCTCATCTGATAACGTATACAGATGTCAAACATTGTCACTTTGACAAATAAATGCTGTCATCAGCAAAAAAAACACTCTTCGTTGGTAGAATGTGAAAATGTAATTCATTTATTTAGATTAGAAAGAGAGAACCGAGCCTTGAAGAACACCGTACTTGACGGCCTCACTATTCTGTTTGATCTGACATATTGGGAAAATCAACTTGAATTCCATAAGCTGTCAATACAATTAGCAATCAAACGACGTACTTGAAACCTCGCGATATTGTGTTTCGAATTTTATAGTTTTTTTTTAAATTTTTTTCTACATTTTTCCTCTTTTCAATCGGGTTGGAGAAAAATGTTTTAGGAAATGTCGATGTGGCTTGTAAAGACGAATACGAAGCAGTGTTGAGATTCTCATTTATTTTATTAGTGCGGTCAATCGACTTTCCATTTTTTCAAATATTTCCCTGACCACTGATTTTATGGGAACGTTTTTCGTAGATTCATTGAAAATGGACAAAAAAGATGTGGTGAATTGTAGAAATATCAACAGTTCTAAAGATATTTTGGATGTTCCAAAATGAAAATTTCGATTTTCAGTTTTCCTGGTTTTCCCATCATTTTTGTGAAAAATAGTTGTCGTAGGATTTGTTCGTCTATCTGAGCTCTACCTATCCGATTTTTCGAAATTCAATTTAAATCGACATTTTTCGGAAATCGTCAGCATTACTGGATCATCTTTAAAAATTAAATACTTCTGTAGAATATATCGAAGTATATCTCAAAAACATATATAATAGATCAAATCAATTCCTGAACCAGTATTGAGGAAAGTAGAAACAAAGAAAAACGTTAAAGCCCTGTAAAAATTTTCCGGATTTTTCGAACGCAAAAAAAATTATAAAGTTTATTCTTCAGTTATTGAAATGATTGAAATTACAAAGCGATACCTCCAAGAGTTTGAAAACGCGAGCGTTTTGAGATGCAACGAAAGACGAACGGACAGATAGACCGACGACAGACAGAACTTCTCCGCTGTATCAACCGTACTATACAACCACTTATGAAGGCATGTATGATAATCAAAAAATGGAAAATAAGTCACGACATTTTGCTTTAAACTGCTACTTTCTAATATAGCACTTTTTCATTGATTGGGGACGGACAAAAAGTAATGTTTTCATAAACAATAGTAGTAGTATAACTTCTGATAATTACCTGCCCATGCCGATCGGTTTATTGATTTTTGAGTATTTTGTTGCTGTGTATGAAAAAAAAATCATTTCCATCAAAATGTTTCATTTACTGAACCAAACATATACAATCAACGTTCGCAAGAAAATAAAAATAGTAAACAAATTTTCAACGGCGTGCTCTTTGTATGACCGTGGTGGAATTAATCAAATGTCTGTATAAAACCTTGAAATGTTCAGTTTCGTTATTTCTGCTGTAATGCGACCTTCACTTCAAACTTTTCCTTTAGAGGCATAACTACATCTCAGTATATATTTTTTATTTTCACGATATCATTATGTTGGTGACGCAGTATAGTAGCAGTATAGTTTATACGAAGTCAGTTGGGACAGCAGAAAAACTGAAATTCCATTTGGTGCCGGGATATCTTTCATGCAACAGTGGCGGCGGATAACTTTTTTCATGGTAGAATGAATATTTATTATTATCAATCCTATAAGATGACATATTAGGTTTTCATAAAATTGTAGGGGTTGGGCGAAGCAGAAGTTGTTTCTATGCGGGAAATGAAACGACCCAGCTCAATTAAAAAAATATTTATAATGTAAGGGCATCTTTTAGAAACGGGGCTGCCAGACGTAAACTGAGCGACACTTCAAATTTTTTTGAGGAATACGAAATTTTAAAGCGAAAACCTGATGGAAATAAATAATCATGGAATATTCTGTAAGAGCTGTCGATCTGCCATGTTCCAAACAGTTTGTCATGTCCTCATGATAAACAGCAGATTATTGCCTAATATTTTTTGCAGACAACAACGCATCAAAAACAAATAATTTTTCATTTCCGGCATGAAGAATTATGATTCTTCCTCTAGAACATGGAGATTTCAATGTACACTTGTTGCTTTTATCTACCCAACCGTATTAGACGACATCATAGGTATCAAACCACGACCCGTCAAGATATACGAGGATGTATTGATATCTAGTTAGCCTAGACCAGTTCCCTGCATAAACAAAATATTGCGTTACCATAGCAACGAACAATAACTTATTAGAAGTGTCAGTGTAAAGTTTGACGTCAAAAAAGTAAACCAGAGTTACGTAATAAATTAAAAGAAAAAATATGTCCACCGAAATTGTGAAAATCGAAAAATTGGAGTATTGAGCCATCATCAAGTACCTGTATTTAAAAGGGTTAAGAGGTGAGCAGATTTACGAAGATGTGCTCAATGTCCTTCGTATGCGACCGTTAAAAATTGGACTGCAAGCTTCAAAAGGGGTAAATTTTCCATTAAAGATAATGACCAATCGGGAAGGCCAGTTTCTGTGTCAGTCCCCGAAAATATCGATGCAGTTCATGACATGATTTTAACAGACGGTCGAATTGGACTAAAACGGATATCTGAAGCACTGAATATTTCATACGAACGCGTTCATCATATAGTTCACGTCAATTTGGACATGAGAAAAATTGCTGCAAAATGGATCACCAAATATTTGAATGTTGACCAAAAGCGTGCAAGGGTAGTAGTATCGCGTTCGAACTGTGCTCGATTTGAAAACGATGTAGATTTCTCAAACCGAATTGGTAGTATGGATAAGACTTGGGTACATTTCTACGATCCAGAAACAAAGCAACAATCGATGGAAGGGCCAAGACCTAAGAAGTTTCGTGTCCAAAACTCTGCTGGAAAAGTTCTTGCTTCCGTTTTTTGGGATTGCCATGGAGTAATCATGATTGATTTTTTGGAGAAAGGTAGAACAATAACTGGATATTACCATTCGACATTACTGACCACTCTACGGAAAAAAATTGAAGAGAAAAGACGCGGAAAGCTATCCAAAGGTGTTTTGTTTTTACAGGACAACGCCCCTGCACACAAATCTCATGTTGCCATGCAAAAAATTGGCGATTTATGGTTTGAATTACTAGAACACCCCCCTTATTCACCGGATTTGGCTCCGTCCGACTATCATCTCTTTCCTCAACTGAAAAATAGTTCAAAAGGTCGTAAATTTTCTTCCAACGAGGAGGTAATAAAAGCTGTGGAGGTCTGGTTTGGAGAGCAAGAAAAAACTTTTTTTTTTTTAAAGGTCTAGAGACGTTGCAGGTTCGCTGTAATAAATGTATCCAATTAAGAGGAGAAAATGTTGAGTAATAAAATATTTTGACATTGAAATTTTGTTTGGTTCTATAGTAGGCTATGAATTTTTCAATATATCCTCGAATTATGTCTCCATTCTTATATCGATATTCTTTTATTTTTCTCAGGTAATCTTGTCGATGGACAACGATTCGTGCTGACTCCATTAAAACCATGCGTTTATCCAATTTTTGCATTCGAAACCGCAAACAAGTAAAATGTTTCGCAAAGTATCTAACAAATTATAAACATAATCTTGATTTTCACTTCATTTATCATCAATCATTCCTAATGTCGGCACTTCATTTTCAAGATAAAACTCATTACACACATCTGCGAATGTGTTCTTTGGATACTGAATCGAGTTTCTGTCCGTCTCTCTTCTGTTTGACAGGATGGTCGACAACGTCTCCGTTTGAATTACTTTAAACAATGTGTAAGGCTTTATTAAATAATTCCATATGTTGCGTCTCTAGATCAGCTCCTACTTGGAGACATACTGAATTAACTTCCACTTGAAGCGGTTCTGAATTATCACCAAAATCTTCTGTTTCAACGACATCAACATCGAAAGATCGCTAGAATGCCATACCGCACAGATAATCAGTCTAATGAAGACAACTAGATAACGATATATGTAAATATACATCTAAACTCTGAGCATAGCTTCACCGCACTGTCTAGCAGATGAATCCTCTAGCAAACAGAAACTGATTGGAATTCGGCAACAGCATGTCAAAGAACTTCAAAGCGATTCAGTGTCTGACCAATTAGAATTTGACAGCGGCCAATCGAATGCTTTCTTTTGGCATTTCACCCGCCCCTTTTATGTGACAGAATACATCATCTTCACTGGACTGCCAATCGAGTTCAGACGAAGAGCGTTAGATAATAAAGTGTTATTTATGCCTATGCAGCGACAATTTGTATATTGATATAACCTCGTATGATCGCCTGATTGTGTGCTGACTCAATTGAGTTCGTAAAGACTATATCTTATCAAGTATCGCTACAAAAAAAATCCCCCCTTCCAACATCATTTGGTTCACCTATGCCAAATATTTCCAAAATTGGATTCGACAAAGAATCCTTTCATGTTGCGTTTTCTTCGAAAGACCCTCCGAATAAACATTTCTCAATTATTTTCGATTATAAATAAAAATATGCTCCAAGATATGGCGGAAATGAGATTAAGCTGCTCCGCCCAGAGACACAAAGGCGACTTGATTTATCGGAATATGTTTCGGAGGCTGATTCGAGGGGTAGATTACGCAATTTATAAGCAGCTTACAAAAGCGAAATTCGAATTATATTTGAGATGTGCTCATTTGTGGGAACGAAATTCCCGAAAGGAAAATTCGAAGAGAAAAGTTGATATCCAAACGTGCTGTCGGTGGAAGTCGATTGTGTTCAACGATTGCGGTTTAAGAGTATAGACGTGACATATTCGTACTTTTTGGCTCTTGGAATACAATGAATTGTTGAAAATGATCCTTTTTTTGACAGGAACTTTTGTTTCTTTGAAGTAAGTTCCAAATTTCATGAGAATCCCTCGATTTCCTAGCCAAATAATTCATGAACGAAATTCAATTGAATCTTCATTGAAGTTCACATTTCGATTTCAAGCTTCTTTTCAAATTTCTTCTCTTTACACATTTGAACTTCTTCCTTCTTCGCAGCATAGAATAGCTTTGGAAATTTTCTCAGTATTTGTCAAAGATATATCATGTCCAGTAACATTCAAAATCGGTATACTTGTTTCTCCCTTCTCATTCAGCCCTACAATACATCTTGGGATATTTTTTTCGAAATCAGTTTTTCATTGTACACGTCTTTATCGAACTTTCAGATATGTTTGCTTCATTCTGCAAATGAACATTGATTAAACCAAAAATTCATCGGGTTATTACAGGAGTTTCTTCACACCATAAGTTAATTTTTAACTAAGGCAACTCGGGAATTTTGAATGATGTGAGGCACTCATCATCATCCACACCAATATCTTCAAACAATCTCAGAATATTTCCTCTCTTCACTACTGTATATGATTCTGTTCGGTAAAAGGTTGACCACAATTCAATGGTATTTCTTGGTAACCGTCAGGCATAACAAGAATGTGTGATTTCGCAACAGCTTGATCAACTTTCAAATCAACCTCAACTTCTCCCACTGGATGGATGGATCCGTCACCAAAACTTCTGATGGTGAGTGGTTTTCTCATTGCAGTTTATTCCAAGCCCAAATTATCAGCTTCTGATTGTCTCAAACAATCTATATAAGTTCTTATTGGCTTTTCACAGATACTTGATTCACAAAAATATTTTTTGTGAAAGTCTTTTGTATCTCCAGTTGAATTAACATGGTTATTGCTACTTGTAATTGCATAAGTAAGATGATTTTGTATTTCTGTTTTCTGTACTCTAGGAGGAGATTGTATCCTTTCATTTCTCTGAAATCTGTTAGGATCTGTACTTGTATTGCGACCATTTTTTGAAATGTGGCCATACTTCTTGCAAACCAAGCACAGAGGTTTGTCATCATTATTTCTTGAAGGCAAGTATGTAGTTCTTTTCTGAATTGTTGGTTGGTTCTCATCCATATTTTTCGATGAATGATAATTCACAATGTTGTCATTTTCTTTGGTCGTACTAATTTTAATAATAATAATAATAATGCTCCATACTTTCTCCTCTTCTTTGAGATATCTCTATCATCTTCTTCCGTTGTACTCTTAATAATAATAATTAATAAAGGTCTTCTTGTATTTTTTGGAGAAAATCTTGCCAAGTTGACATTTCTCTTGATTTTGTTTGGTACCAAAATTTTGCTCCATCTATCATTTGAGTTCGGGCTGTTTCCAACATGTAATTCTCCGGCAAAGAGTTCAAAGTTTGAGCAATGTTCAGCCTATCCAAAAACTGTATAGCATATGTAAGGTCCCCATTGAAACTCGGTAGGTATGTCCTTGAAAAGTTCTGGCATTATGGCATATGGATTATTATTTGATATAGAACTGCTCTCGCCCCTGCTAGTTTTGTATACATTGTTTATTTGGTTTCTCAATGGTTCAGTCAACAATGCATGGTGTTTGTACCAGAATTTAAAAAAATTCTCAGATTTCTCAACTAGACTTAAGAAGGACAATGCGGTTCGGGTTTGCTTGGAAAAATATACATCACCTCCCAAAGACAATGGCAAAACTCCATCAACATTTTGAAAAGGAAAACATTCTCAATTGAAAATTGTATCAAATATGACTGACTCTCTGGAAATGGAAAAAACCTACAATAAATTGAAATAATTTTTTTGTAATATCTAACCGAGAACAACTTCACTTCCCCAGCTGGAGCCACGCTGGACATTGAAATTCATCTGATAGATATTTTGCAAAGACCCTATATAACTTAAGAGAAAAAAATCTGAAAGTAAGAAATTGCATTTTCAATCAGATAATTGCAAAGAAAAGAAGCTATTTTGTGTAATATCTAACAGAAAACAACCTGGCAAGAGCCACGCTGAACATTGGTCTGCACCTGAAAGATATTGTGAAAAAAATCTGAAAGTGAAAATATGCATTTTCATTCAGATAGTTGATTATTTCTTGAATGTCCAGTTTCCACTGAAGATTCATATCATATTTCTATTCGATTAGCGAAAAGTTACAGAACAGGGCTGATTATATTATATTCTATTATACGAATAGTAAATGAACTCAGTTTTGAAAGATAGACCATATTGAGAAAAAAAAATTAGTTCAACATGTACGGATTGTAGCAAATGTGACGTAGGTCTGTGCATTGATTGATTTGATACCTATCACACAAATAAATCGTAAAGGAACGATTAAATCATTTTCTCTACAACAGGTCTATCAATTCCAATGAAACCGTCAACTTTATCTGAATCCAACAGCTTCTAGCGTAACTTAGGTATGTGTAACATCTAATTAATTCATCATCTAACAAGCCGAGAACAACCTGGAATATAGTAAATCACTTTACTAATAAAAAAATCAGAGAACAAGAAAATTTTGAAATTGAAATTAATGGAGATAATATCACCAATCCACAAGAAATTGAAAACAATTTCAAACAATTCTTTGAAAATGCCCCCAATCTAGTGAAGTCCGAAAGGCAAACAGATCAGACCAGTGAGTTCTATCTGAAAAATGTCAACTTCAACAACATTAATTCCTTTTTCTTTTCACCAGTCACTGAAGTGGACATCACAGAATGTGTCTTGAAACAGAAACCAAAACATTCAGCGGGTGCAGACAGCATCCCAATGATATTAATAAAGAAAAATATAGATATTTTTAAAGGTCCCCTGATGTTTATAGTCAACCTGTCACTGTCTGAAGGATACTTCCCTAACTGCTCCAAAACTGCAATTATCGTACCTATTTTTAAAAAAGGCGAGAAGAAAGATATTAATAACTACAGATGTGTTTCACTGTTGCCCTGTTTTTCAAAGTTACTAGAATGGCTCGTAAACAAACAACTGAATCCATATCTCAACCTGCATAAGATCCTAACCGATTCTCAATTTGGATTTAAACCCGAAGTGAATACTTCCGACGCAACTTTTGCCTTGGTCGAACGAATACATCAGACGCTAGAAAAAAAAAACACTGTATAGGAATCTTTTGCGATATATCCAATGCATTTGATTGCGTCGACTACGACTTATTACTTAAAAAACTGGATTACCATGGGTTTCGCGGCAAAGTACATACATAGCTGGTTTCATTCGAATCTTCTTCATCGAATAATGACTGTAAAAATTCCTCACTTTGAAAATAACCGCCTTTCTAACTATCTAGCTGATCCTGCTTCGCTCAACAGCGGTGTCCCACAGGGTTCGGTCCTGGGACCTAGTCTCTTTCTGTTATACATTAATGACCTCACATTCAATTTTACATCGGTTTACTTCTCACTGTTCGCAGATGACACTAGCATAATTATTCAGGAAGATAATCTACTGAATCTTCAAAACAAATCTAAACTTGCCATGTCCAACATTTATGACTGGTTTGGTGCAAATGAACTGTCGTTGAATTTCCTCAAAACCCACTCTATTATTTTCCAAATGCACAGCCAACCTACAGATTTCCAAATTGAAATCGATGGAAAAATAATAAGTCCCACGAAGTCTACGAAATTTTTAGGAATTCACTTGGATAACCACTTGAGATTTTGTGTCGGTCATTGTTTGCCATTCGGACAATCAAACAAAATTTAAATATTTCTGTCACCAGATCTGTTTACTTCGCATACTTCCATTCGCTGATGCAGTATGGAATAGAATTCTGGGGAAATGCTGTGGATGCAAAGGATATTTTTTATCTCAAAAAAGAGCTATTTGTACATTGTGCAACCTAAATTACCGAGAGTCATGTAGGGTTTATTTCAAAACGCTCAATATATTCACCTCATATGATATGTATATTCTCAAATTAGCAATAATCATAGATAAAAGAAAAACGAACTATCAAGGCCTCTAGATATTCACCCATATCCAACCAGGAACCAAAAATTAATCCTACGAAATAAAATACAAATATACAATCATGTTTCTGATAGTCTAAAATCCCTCTCTATGTATAAATTTAAACGTGAGTTAAAAAATTTCTTGAAACAACAAACATTTTATAGTTTAGAAGAATTTTTTAATTGTTAAATAAAAATCCTTATATTGCTTTACTTCCATCGGGGTCCATTGTTGAAGTCTGTTTTCAACATAATACCTAACAAAATATTTAAGGATTATAAAACAAAAAACAGTTTGAAAATTGTACCTGTTGTATGTAGATGTATTGTATTAATATTATATTATTCTTGCTTTCCCGACGCCTCTGCAGAGGCTGAAATACTGTGTAAAAATTATGAAATTACCTTTTTAAAATGAATATTTTGTATCATGATGTATTTCTGGGAAACAAAACTAATCTAATCTATTATTATACTGAATGTTCTAAAAAACCCAACGCATACATTTTCAACTTTCCATGTTTAATTAAAAAACATTAGAACAGAAGAAACTGCGCTAACAGTCATCTGGGTCCTGCTGGGTAAAAAGTTCAAATTGATATTTGTTATAAGAAATTTATGGAAATATAAATTTGAAGTTGATTTGTTATTATCGCATGGGAATGGTCTGGTATTTTCTTTATTACTTTCGAAACAAATCATGACAGAACCGTTTATTTGGAACTCGCTCCTAAAAAGAGTATGAGCTAGCTGTGCAATTTGAAAATTTAAATAATAACAAGGAGCCAAACAAATCCAATGAAATTTTGAATATCATTCTCATCATCTCTTTGAAATTCTGATTATAAAAATCAAATGCACTACAATCCTCAATGATAAAAAAGGCTTCAAAACGAAAAAGTAGCAACCAAACATTTGTGGCAAAATGTGTGCTGCTTGAAGTGGCAAAATTTCTAATCCGGGCCTGCAACTTCATCAAGTGAGAAGGTGAAAGAGGTTGTGGGATATATTTTAATAACAGAACTAATCTAAGCAATTTCAGAAGAAATGATATCAGAAAACAACAACAGAAGTTATTCAATATCACTTGAAACTAGCAAGGAATTTCATTACAGTACACTAAAAGTTTTTATTCTTTGAAGTTGGTGCTTTAATTGAATATTTTAATGAATACAATCCCATTTTAAATTTCATTTCATTGGAATTTTGTTGTTATCAGACAGGGACATTATAGAGCTTTGTTAGTTTTGTATTTCTTTCAGATTTAATTGAGTTAGTTGATTAAGTTATAATGTGGTGTATTCGCTCCTAATAGGCCCAGCTGTAGATAAAAATAAGAGGCTCTTTTCACACGAAATGAAACGCAAATGGCCTATACTACTTTTCATAAGATATTTCGTGAATGAAAACCCCGGTTTCGCCCCAGCAAAATCGCTATGTGGAATTTTTCAAACAAGAAATAGTGAAAAAAATTATTACTTCAATGTTTTTTGCGAGTATATCAAAAATTATTGGAGGAATCGTTTAACAGTTTCGAAAAACTTTTGTATGGAATTATAAAACCTACAAAATGGTTCCTTGAACTACCAGATCGGTGCATTTTTCACTGAGAAAATCCAGGAAAGAGATACCATTTTTCAACAATTCATAATTTTCATAAATCTAAAGCTGGACGAACAATATTGCGGAAACTGATAAATAATAACCTGTGGTTCAACTGTGGGTAAGATGGTTCCTGTTCAATTTGTAGTTTTTGCACAATCGCGCTCTAAACAATTTAAGGGCAAGTCTTTCTAAATGCGCCGATTTAAGGGAAATCATCTTATTCAAATTCTGTAAAAGGTATTTGGAAGTAGAGATCGATATCTAAAATTTGTTCATTTTGGATTTCCACCTGAGAGGTGTTTGTTAAAAATGTCACTGGAAGTTACTCTAAACGCTTCGAAGTGCAACCGAAGTCGCCCAAACTCAACTCGAGTTAACTTCAGTGCGACATCGGATGACTTCGGACGCACTTTAGAGCGTTTTGATCAACTATAAGTGACATTTTCAATACATTTCCAACCTCTAAGGTGAAAATCCAGAATATACAAATTGTAGATATTGATCTCTACGTCTAGATGCCGTTTACAGAATTTGAACACGACGATTTCCCTTAAATCGGCGCATCTTGCAAGATGCGCAGAATGTACACGTGTTTTCTTTTATACCCACGGTCTAGATTCTTTTGTCTGCATGTCCTTATGGTATGTGTCTCTGCTTGGAATACTTAGGGGAGACCGGGGTTGGTTAGCACACGGGGTTGGTTGGCGATCGTGAATATTTTCTACGTTTGCTGCAGTACCGCCCCTCTACCTCGTCTCGTCGTTCAGCCGATTGAACCACACATCTACTCTTGATCCCAGTAGCATGAGAAGTGTTTAAGAGAAGATACTGCCATTTTTTTAATTTTTGTATTTTTGTGGAATTGAGTAAATTTTGGGTTCCTGATTGCCCATGGTTTATAGTTAAAAACCTACGAGATAGGTAATTTTTCATTATGTAGTCCTAAAGACTTATGTTAGGTCTTGAGCTTTCGTAGATTTAATGATATTTTCAATTGCCTTTTAGTGTTGATATACCACAATGTTTGTTTATTTGTGCATTGGGGATGGTTGGCATATTTGAAACAGGTTAGGTTGGCAGTGTGCCAACCAACCACAAGTAATAATTTGTTTGGGAATTAATTTTATTGAAATGATAAAAATCGCATTATTTCCAATAGGTTTCACTTCAAAATTAGCTTTTTCATTGACCGATAATTTTAATTGATTTTTTATTATCTGTTATAAGATAAAATGAGGAATTATGAAAGAAATACTGATAGGTATACAGTAAAGAAAGATGTTATTGAGCAAGCAATAAATGAGATTGCTATTCTAAGTATTAAAACACAAGACAAGCCTCATTTGATTATAGCATTCCCTATAGAATCCTACTCTGATATTGTTAACAGAACAAAGTAACACAATAAGGGCAGACAATTAGAATTGGCTATAAAAAAACAGACAAGTAAAGTAATTAGACCTTTTCCAAAAGCTGCAGCAAAATCGTCAGTTGATAACAGAAAAGGAAAAAAAATATAGTGTCAGCTATTTTATCTGATACTCCGATAAAAGATCAGTTAAAGGCAGTTAAGGAGTCAATTAAAAAGAAAAAGATGGAAATTGCAGAAAGAAAGTCAAAAATGGAAAATAAAAAGTGAGATAAGGAAGCAAGTACAAAGAAATGAAAATCTAACAAAAGCAGAACACTCCAAAAGGCAAACAGTTTCAAACGGCGCTGCTGCCTGATATGTTTAGGCAGTTTTGCAAATAACCGTCCTAAGGAGCGATGCACAAAAATGCACAAAATGTAAAGGTTGGGCACATGAGGACTGCACTAAAGGCCTTACTCCGCTGAATACTTGCGAGAATTATGATTCAGATCATGATTTTATGATTTCATCTTTCTTTGGTTTTCCTTACTTTTTTGTGTGTTCTAACTTTTTTGTTGTGTTACATTATAGTTTTTTTAAGATTGAAATTAGTCATATTCTTTTAACAAATAGTGTGATTTTTTAATAGGTATGTCCCTACGAACCCCATAGGTTGTATCAACCAACCCTAAAGGTTATGCCAACATACTCCATAGGTTGCGCCAACTGGCCCCGTAATCGGGGTTGGTTGGCAGAAAAATTTGTTTCTGCGTAAGGGGTCGCCAAAACTTTATATTTGAAACTCTAACGTAAATGATTATACAGGGTGGGTCACGGTCGATGGTACCTTAGACGTTTACGGAGAACGGGAAATTGGATCGTTCTGAAAATTTGGTTTCTCAAGTGGTTGCTCTTGGTCTATCGATCTAAAATTTTTTGATCAATGCAGCATTGCCGCTTATACCTGAAAGTAGCAACATCTTGGTTATTTCTAATGGGTCACCCTCTATATTACCGCATTTTTGAACTTGTCATTCCTTTCTGATTATTTTTGCCTCATACTACCCTATACCTATCTCTAACGGTTTTTGAGATATTGGTTATTTTCCATATTTTTTATCCCAAACATAGCTCGAATTGAATGTTTATTTCTGCGGTATATGCATTCTTAGGAAGTTGTAATTTTGTGTTTAGTTCATCAAGATCATGTTCATTGATTCTGTATAGAGAAGTTTGTTCTGCGTTATACAGGGTCGTTCAAAATTCATGATCTTACTGCTAGATACGAAAAGGGTTGAAAGTGCGTTTTTTTAAATGGAACATCCTGTATATTATGAAATATCCTGAAAGATGACTAAATTTTCTTCGAATTGATATATCATGTTCCTATACCTAAATAGCCAGAATTCCGAGATAATAGCAATTTTCACTCGTAATCTCCCAAGTGCTTGAATTATTGCCGAAAAGTTTTCGAGTACATGAATTTTTTGAAAATTCATGTACGAGATAAATTTGCGGCAATTGATTCAAGCACGAGGGGGATTCGGTAAGAAAATTTCACACTGGGAAATGAAAATCATCCAACAATTCATAAGAAATAACTAACGATGGTTTCACCTGAACTATTTATAACCACTGAAATATTGATATGTAAAATACTTACTAAATTCTACAAAATTTTCATCAATAAATGTGTTTAAATTAAAATAAAAAAGGTATGTTCTAATCGTGTATTGAACCATCGACCTAGCGACTCATAGCCGCAACACAACCGCTGAGCTACGGGATTTATGATAAAAACTTGTGACAAATGGTGTATTGAACTTCTTCTGATATATGATTTCAGAATTGACAATTTCTGCAATAATCGTGGAGAAAATATTTTCAGACACATTCCAAATATCTAGTAAATACATAATTACCTTCTTTCATATTGTCGCGTCTAGGGCTACTAGGGTAGCATCCTGAGCCGTATAAGGGGTTGCTTCCCTTATACAAAATGCGACTTGGGGGTAGCTACAGGTGGTAGCTATAGTAAATCAAGGGGTAGTAACAGAACATAAATATTTATTAAATAACAACTGGGATACGGGGGAAAGTATATACACATTGCAAAATAAGGGACATTCAATAATATATAGGGAACAAATAACTCTCACCTAAAACCATAACTAAACCAACACTTACAGCTAAAGCCAAAAGGGCCTAGTCTATGAGGCTAACTGAGCACTAGGGCTCTTTCCTCTATAGGAGTCTATCACTAACTATCTCATCGTTCCATTCCTCTTGTATTTATATAAGGAAATATGTTTATATCATTCGGTCAACGATTTTAGCTCGTCACGCGACTTCGCTAATTTCAATGTCGGTCGCATATGACAATGAACTTGTATATCGTGGGCGAATTAATAAACAATAAGATGAATAGATCAATGCACTAAAACAATTTAAAGGGCAGTACCCAATATTTACGACAATATGAAAACTAGACCTCAATTTGTACATTGAAGCAAAATATCAACTTGTCACATGTCAAATGTTTGACAGAAAAATTTCGACTTATTAATTTCGCCCAGGAGGATAAAATTTCCTGAAATTTTTAGGGTCGCTATGGTATCTAAACAAGAAATAATTTTTTGATTGGCTACAAAAGTGAGGTGTGAAATTTTCAAAGAAAATCGATTTATTTTTCTCATATTTATCTAAGGTGGCTATTAAATATCATGATGGTAAATGACATTATAAAAATTTGACAATTAGTGCACTATTAATAATACCGTTGTGTGTTTCCTAACGAAAGTGACTCAAAAATAATTTAAATGGAGGGAAATAACTATGCAAACGAAATTCTGATGAAATTTTTTATTCTTCATGGAAAATGTAAGGGAATTATAGCAAGAACGTGCAGAAAATTCAATGAAACGTACCCTGATTTACAACCAATGAACAAAAGGAAGTGTGTACGATTACAACATGATTTCATTATCTGACAAAAATTAGAAAACGTTCACAATAAATTTTCAAAATGCCGACCATTGGGTTCCAAACATTTCAAAATCCGGGTATTTGGAGATATAGTTGTAGCACTCCTCATTTCACTGGCATCTAGCCATTTTTTTGTTCCAAATTTAAACACATCTGTTGATGAAAATTTTGTTAAGTACCTATTTTACTTATCAATATTTCAGTGGTTATAAATAGTTCAGGTGAAACCATCTTTAGTTATTTCTTATGAATTGTTGAATGATTTTCATTTCTCGGTGTGAAATTTTCTTACCGAATCCCCCTCGTACTTGAATCAATTGCTGTAAATTTATCTCGTACATGAATTTTCAAAGAAAATTCATGTAGTCGAAAAATTTCTGTCAATAATTCAAGCACTTGGGAGATTACAAGTGAAAATTGCTATTATCTCGGAAATCTGGCTATTTAGGTATAGGATTATGATATATCAATTTGAAGGGAATTTAGTCATCTTTCGGAATATTTCATAATATACAGGATGTTCCATTCAAAATAACGCACTTTCAACCCTTTTCGTATCTAGCAGTAAGATCATGAATTTTGAACGACCCTGTATAACGCAAAACAAACTTCTCTATGTAGAATCAATGTACATGATCTTGATAAACTAAACACAAAGTTGTATCTTCCTAAGAATCCAAATACCGCAGAAATAAACATTCAATTCGAGCTATTTATTGGATAAAAATATGGAAAATAACCAATATCTCAAAAACCGTTAGAGATAGGTATAGGGGAGTATGAGGCAAAAATAATCAGAAAGGAATGACAAGTTCAAAAATGCGGTAATATACAGGGTAACCCATTTGAAATAACAAAGATGCTGCTACTTTCTGGTATAAGCGGCAACGCTGTATTGCTGAAAATATTTTAGATAGATAGACCAAGAGCAACTACTTTTCAGAATGATCCTATTTCCCGTTCTTCGTAAACGTCTAAGGTACCATCGACCGTGACCCACCCTGTATATAATGGTAGCCAAAACCATAGGCAATATTATGTTGTATAGGTCATATAAACTAATAAAAAAAACGATAAAAAAAAATCAAATAAGAAAAGTATGCCAACCAGCCCCGGTCTCCCCTACTGTAGTGTTGTAGCCAAGTGGAACTATTACGTTCCTTTTTGGCTTCACCCCATATATTCTTGCTGCTCTTCCTTCTTTTCGTACTAGATGATGTTTTCAGATGATAGTGATTCCACTTCTTCCACGTGAGCTGCGTTTTGAATGGTTTTTCGTACGAATATTGTGGTAGCATGCAGTCGGATATCATTTTCAGTTCGATAATGTTGACTTCATGGATTATTTTGTTGTGACCAGTTTGTGAATGAGTAATCCAATTACCTGTTTGTTCAAGTTCATCCTCGCCTCCCTCATGACTGTGACGTCTGAAGGTGGGAGGTTTGGGATAATTTCCATAGCAGCGGTTGGAGTTCTATCCATGGCACTCGTGATATTCAGACAAGAAAGCCTCTATATTTTACTAAGGTTAGGTTTTGTCTGTCTGATTCATCTTGTACCACCACAAAAGTGAGCCGTATGTCATTCTGGGTCTCATCATCGCGATGTGAAGCCAGTTCATGACTTTCGGTTTCAGTCCTCATGTTTTCCCAAAAGATCTTCTGCACATGAACGATGCTTTGCTTTTGTTGACATGTTGTAGATACATGTTCCGGTTTAGTTTCTTATCTAAATAGTTTATCTAAAAAGAACTTGGGTGACTTCGAATCCCTCAGAATCCATTTGCGTGTGACGGGAATGAGTTTGGTTTTGCTGGGGTTTGCCCACTGTCCTCTTTCTCATAATTTTTCTACGGTCCTTAGTGCATTTCGCATTCAATGACTCTAAGTGTGTTTTTCTTTTTCCTGAAAATTAACACATCAAAAGTTAATCATTCCACTGTATATGAAAAAATCCAATTTTATCTGACCTGAAGATATAAAAACGAATCGTTAAAATACTTCCACATACCTACCCAAAGCATAACTCCTCTTCCTCATATCCCGTATTCATCACACTCAACCAGTCTGCGATTGGTTCGGGGCATGTTAGCTGACTAATGCTCACGTACGTAATTCTAACGTTTACGATGGCGTATATTTCTTTATCCTCCGCCGAAATTTGACAGAAAAGCCACTATTTCTTTCAACTTTACGACTTTGAAATACCGCATATACCGCGTATCCGTCACGCATGTTTTGACTATAAAATACTATCGATTGCCGGGAAAAACGCAGGTCCTTCTGGGAATTTGGAGTGGGTTCGCGGCGTGAGAGGGCGCGTTGCGTTTTTGAAAGAACCGGTGAAACGAGCTTTTGATTTCAAAGACTATCCGTCCTAGTTTCTTCTTCGCTTTAAAATAACTGGTAAAAAAATCCTCTATAGAGAGCTGTAGAAGAAAGTGCGCCATTCATTCATTCACGGTAAACTAGTTTGGTGTTGCTGATATTATAAGCAGTGTTGGAAATTATCTATATTATTTATTATTTTCACTGTATCCAGAATTACCTTGCATATAAATAAACATGTTGTGGTGATTCGTCAGGTATATGTCTTTTAATTGAATACACGTCATAGACTCTTCTTATTCAAAAAGCGATATTTCCATTGAGATCTAACAAGCAGAAATATCAAGATTATTATGATTCTGAGAAAATCACAAAATATTTCACCTCTAGAGTAGAAAGGACAGCTGTTTCCAAAACATATTTGGTAATAACATGTCAAAATCGTTGCGTCAACATAATAAAATCACTAACAAAATTTCGAGCAAAGGAATGCTTATCTTCAGTTGAAATTACATGTCATGGAAACGTAGCAAATGGAATTTAAAGAATTATCAAATTGTTTAAAATTTAAGATAATGTCAAAAACTTTTCTTATTGATTCACCTCCGTTTCGCTATTAACATCAGTTCTCTTTTGAAGTTTAATTCAGAAATTCGTTGAGAATCGAAGTTTGACCGATGTCGTTACTTCTTATGAAGGAATGGTCACCTATACCATTTCTCCTTAATATAGGGTCAGGCTCCTTTGCGCCATGATTCTTTTACAACTTCGATAATTTTTATATTTGATTTGCTACGTTTCCATGCCATGTAAGTGTCCATTTTGGTTTCCAAGTTTACCTATTTTTGATAATTTCACTTTTTCAGAATTATAATTAGCGCCTTTAATTATTCCAGTTTAATAATAATACCAACTGAAGATGAGCATTTCTATGCTCGAAAATATTCAGCGATATTGGTACACATTCTGAAAATATTGGCAAGATATTCAAAGGTTATATTGTCGAGCAGTAAAATGTGAACATTTTGCGATATTAGCAAGATATTGTTTAAACATTTCAACATTTCAACTGAGTAAGCTGCCTTAAAAACAAGTTCTTTGAAGTATATAATATATCTTCTTAGGGCGTTCTATATTTAGAGCCACATAGCGGATTTTTATCCAGGTTTGATCATAATATAATTTTAATATGGTTCATTGAATATTCGGCCAATATTTAAAATTCATCTCATTCTACACGTTGGAAACAATATGGAGACAATAATATTGTTTTATCGATATCGGTAAATATTATTGAACCAATATTGACTCAATATAAGTAAAAACTTTTTTTTTTAATATTGGTGAAATAATATTCAACCAATGTGCAATCACACCTGGATATACAATATAGTTATTAATTCTGGAAACGATATGAGAGGAATATAGGGATTGCATAATTTATTCAGGTTGTTGAAAACAATACGAAGACAATATATTTTATCGATATTGGTAAATATCATTGAACCAATACTGACCCAATATGAGTAACTATAATTTTCTGAATATAGTTGAAATAATATTAAACCAATGTGCTATCAAACTTGGAATTACAATATAGTTCTTCATCCCTAGAATCAATATGACTATAATATTGGGATCGCAATATTTATTCCAGATGTTGTAAGCAATATGTGGACAATACTGTATTATCGATATGGGTAAAAATTATTCAACCAATATTGACCCAATATTACATGTGACAATATACATTCAGAAAGGGTTCAACCAATATTCTTCCAATTTTATTAATATCATATTGTTTTTTGAATATTTACCCATATTGGACCAGTATTAATTTTTCAGTTACAATATATCTATATTGGCCCAATATCAAACCTGGATTCAGCCGATATGATATGCTACCTGGGCAATGTTCAATAATTGTAATAATTGTCAAATAACTGTAAGTATAACGAATCAATCCCAGAATGTATTCTACAATGTATTGTTGTATCGATGAATTTCCAAAAAGCATATCTTTGACAGTTTTGATGGATATCATAGTATTTTGGGTAAACCTTTGCAAGTGAAATAAAAGTTTCTGATGACTATATAGTACATGACACAGGACTGTAAAATTCAATGTATCTTTATTCCACCGATATCAAAGAAGCCCACGAGATCATAATGCAGCTGAAACCAAATAAGGCACCTGGTCACAATAATATAAAAGCTGAAACTTTGAAAGACATATCAAAAAAGATAATTGCTCCCTGACCCATTTGATAAACTGTTGTTTCGAAAAAGGTTATTTTCCAAAATTGCTGAAAATTGGAATTATGAAACCACAATTCAAAATTGGTAGTAAATTGGAAATGATAAATCATAGACCAGTCTCAATAATATCAAACCTATCTAAAATAATTGAGAAAATCCTCCTTTGCAAATAATTCAACTTAGTATCTAAATATCAGTATGGATTTAAAGAGGGGAAATCAACAGATGACACTATTTACAACTTAGTATCTAGTTTTTAAACTCAATGAATAAAACTGGATTGTTTAGTTTTATTCATTGAGTTTAAAAACTAGATACTAAGTTGTAAATAGTGTCATCTGTTGATTTCCCCTCTCTAAATCCATACTGATATTTAGATACCAAGTTGAATTATTTGCAAAGGACGATTTTCTCAATTATTTTAGATAGGTTTGATATTATTGAGACTGGTCTATGATTTATCATTTCCAATTTACTACCAATTTTAATTAGTGGTTTATGTATTTTGGTTGATCTCTCTAAAGCCTTTGATACCGTGTGCCACAGAAAACTACTCGATGAGCTAGATAATTACGGCAGAATAGGAAATATCTACGGAATATTGAAAAGTTTTTTAACAGAGCGTGAACAGAAAGTAAGTATCTGTAGTGAGTTGAGTAATAGTAGGTGTGTGACAAGGAACTATACTCGGTTCACTCTTGTCCACTCTGTATATCAACATTTTACTTACTTTGAGAACCAAAGGCAGAATTTTGAGCTTTGCAGATGATACTGCTATATTCTATGAAGGAAATTCATGGGACACCCTGAAAGCAGAAGTGGACGATGATTTTAGAGTTATAGACAAGTGGTTTAGATATAATACACTGACTCTCAACCTGGAAAAAACAAAATAATTACCATTTCTCTCGTATTCTAGTGGATTACCAAATATGGGCCTTTTGGTAATCGGAGCAAATTCAGAAATCCCTGAAGCTGTCACGATCAAATATTTAGGTATTGTACTTGACCGACACCTCAAGTGGGATCTTCACATAAAAAATGAAGTTAATAAGTTGAGAGGTATGTTCTATATTGTGGCCTGGGATGGTGTAAAGGATCCGCACTTAGAAAACTTAAACTTTATTCAAAGATGGATATTAAGAATTATATACGGTAAATCACTCAGATTCTCTAATGATAAATTACATGACGAATCGGGAATATACGATATCAGGCAAACTTTTTGTTCGAACGTATTAGTCAGCATCAAAAAAAAAACAAAATAAATCAACCTCGTTGAGCGTACCCCACTGTGGCAAAACCATAGGGCAACGTCACTGTGATTTTCTTACACCAAAGCTCCATAGTCTAATACATGTTGACTTAAGAATATAGAGAACATTAATTTATTCAAGAAAAAAACAAAAAATTGATTTTGGCTTTTGGAAGGAGCAAACTACTTTACTTTGTCAATCAAAAACTAACTGAAAATAATTATGGTCAGGTATTTTATACTCTTCCATCAAATCAAGAATGGTCCACTAATATTTCTATTTATACTCATATATTTTCGTGTTTTATTGTCGAAATTAAGTTTTTTAGTAGAAATATATCTATGTATTTCATTCAATTAGTCATATAAATTATTATTTTTCATAGTTTTGTATTGGTACATTTTTAGATTTTAAATTTTGTATCCTATTCACATTGTTATATTATATATTCTCACAATTTTAAATTTTGATATTTTATATTTTTACAATTTATAATTCTACGTTTTACATTTCCATATGTTCAAATGTTTACATTTTACATTTTCACATTTTATATTTTAACTATTTTACAATTTTAATTTTTTTAAATTTTTACACTTTTACAGTGTTAGAATTTAACATTCTCAAAATTTTATATTTTATCATGTTCATATTTTATATCTTTTTGAAATTGTATCATATCGGATAATGTTTGTTTATTCAGTAATGACGCCTACTTATTATACTGGAACATACACAACATGAAACCACGTACAAGCGACGGTTCCTTTGGAACCAATGTTTCTGTGGTACCTTCCGCTTGTTTATTTGCTTCAATAATATACACACTCTTGTAATCCGTTTCTTGGTGAATGAACTATATTATTATTATTATCATTATTTCAAAATATAAATTGATCCCTTATAAACAATATGTTTTCAATCATTTATGTAGAACACCAACAACTGTAGCGAAATATCATTTCCTTACACTAAGAAAGTCTTGACTTTTTCTTCAAGAAATTTTGTTAGGATTCAATCAAGACTCCGCTACGCAATCACAAAATGGGGAAACTCCCCAGCAGCGATAGATGTATTCATCGCACAGAAGCGAATAATACGTTCCCTTGCAAACGTCTCCCAACAGACCTCATGTCGCGATATTTTCAAAAAACTTGAAATTGTTCCACTTCCTGGCCTTTATATTTTAGAAGTATTAATATACATTCAAGCGAATTAAAAAGTTTTCCACAAATAACCAATGTCATAATCACAACAAGAGGAGGAAAAACGATTTCCATCTACCAAACTCACATCTCGCACCATTTGCCAAAAATCACTGAACGTGATAGGACTGAGATTATACAACTTCCTGATAAGCTGAAAGAAATTCAACAAGGGCATATTTTTAGAAAAAGAACCTATCATTTTTTACTGGGTATCACTCCATACAACCTAGCTGAATATTTTGGACAATTTGAGTGTAAGATTTTAATGTATTGTGGCGAAGCTGCGGGCGATGCCGGACCTGAACTCTGTCGTTGCGCTATGCACCGAGAAGAATCTGGATCTTTCGAGGCTTCACGAGAAATTTCATGAGCTTTCGGAGAAGTGAGCGTTCGATATAAAAAGAACTACGCCGCAGACGGACAGTCAGAGTGAAGTGGAAGTCGGATATAAATACCTAGTTCCGTGATTGTTATATAAATTAGAGTATTGTGTTATTGAATCATTGTATTTCGTTAAATAAATTATTTTAGAGTGAATTAGACTATAAGTATATTACAGTATGATTTTATTTTTGACGAACATTTTACCGGAAACATCTATAATTATTGTTTAGATATTGTCAACGCGTGTAGGTGATATATCTGATATATCACATTTGTATGTTCTTTTTTTTTTAATTCTCTTTTCTCTCTATTATTTTCAATCTACTTTTCAATTTATGTATTTTAGGCATATTTTTACACATACATGTATTCTCTGTTGACCTGTCCTATAGCTTTGTGAGCTCGTATTTGAATTAAAAAAGTATATATCTAACTATCTATATATCTATCTATCTATCTACCTATCTACCAAATCAAAAAGGATTTATCGAGGAACTATATATAAAAATATAAAGAGAAAAGTTATTGGGTATAACCCTCAAATCATTGTGCAACCGTAGACACGTGTTTCGAGCTTAAGCTCTCATCAGTACGGTAAAATCAAGTGCGAAGTTGTACTGATGAGAGCTTAAGCTCGAAACACGTGTCTACGGTTGCACAACAATTTGAGGGGTTATACCCAATAACGTTTCTATATTATATTATATATATATATATATATATATATATATATATATATATATATATATATATATATATATATATATATATATATATATATATATATATATATATATATATATATATATATATATATATATATATATATATATATATGTGTGTTCGGATAGGTTTCCGCGGTCAGATATTTGAAAACTAGAAGTTCGGGTTGAACCGCGTCTGGAATTTGTTGAAATTCGACGTTTCGGCTCCGATTTTGGAGCCATTTTCAAGAATAAGAAGGATAGGTATAGTGAGGAAACGTGATTCTACACTGAGGTCTCAGTCTGCCTACTCCTCAGGTATTATCGCGTTAGGATTTTGTGACTTGACGTCGGGGTCTCAATCTGCCTACTCCCCAAGTCTCGTCACTGGCTCTCTCTAAGGTCTCAATCTGCCTACTCCTTCGAGAGAACTGAGGATTTGCGGGTTGTGGACCTATATTTATACTAGGTTTAATGACCGTGTGGGCGGGGCTGGCGCGTGATGAGCTTTGTGCGGGAACTGGGTTGGCGCTAGAGCTGTGTGCGGGAACTGGGTTGGCGCGGAGTGAGGGGATGTGAGCAATGAGAGGCTTCCAGGTATTGGGAAGTCTACGTCCATCGTCGCGGGTATTGAGGCAATTAGGGCGCTTCTCTATCTCAAGGGCTTCGCGTATGATCCTGGTTTGCAGAGTTTTCTCGGTGGCAATTGTTTTGGTGTTTTTGAAGTCTATTTTGTGGCCTGTGTGTTCACGATGTTTATAAAGTGCGGATGTGGATGATGCTTGTCGGACTGCGAGTTCATGTTCATAGATTCTAGATGTTATTCGTCTGTTAGTTTGGCCAATGTAAGTTCTGGGACACTCTGAACATGGTATTTCATATATGCCTTGGGATTCATTTGGTATTGTGTCCTTTGGAGTTCTCAGGAATTTGGATATTTGGTTGTTGGCTGTGAAAATTGTTTTTATCTCGTGTTTTCTCAAGATATAGCTGATATAAATAGTATAAATATAGGTCCACAACCCGCAAATCCTCAGTTCTCTCGAAGGAGTAGGCAGATTGAGACCTTAGAGAGAGCCAGTGACGAGACTTGGGGAGTAGGCAGATTGAGACCCCGACGTCAAGTCACAAAATCCTAACGCGATAATACCTGAGGAGTAGGCAGACTGAGACCTCAGTGTAGAATCACGTTTCCTCACTATACCTATCCTTCTTATTCTTGAAAATGGCTCCAAAATCGGAGCCGAAACGTCGAATTTCAACAAATTCCAGACGCGGTTCAACCCGAACTTCTAGTTTTCATATATATATATATATATATATATATATATATCTATCTATCTATCTAGGAATGTCAAAATTTCCTAGCGATTTGCAGAAACAGATTTTTCCATTTGTTGCGTAGGTACTTGAATGTCACTATATTTTCATGTATTTTGAATCTTGCCGTCCAATTCTCCTCACATTCTGATCACTGTGCTGTTTGTGAGAAAATAGGATATTTCTATAGTGATTCCACAAAATAATCGATGCAACTCTCGTGCTGGCCCATGACCTATGTAACATCAACAAAACTGTCGCATTCAATCCTGAATTCCTTGAAGACCTCGAAATGATTTTACCGAACTTCATATACTAATTCAATAAAACTTCGAGCTGTTTAATATTTATCTTGCATTTCCATTCCTCTGTCTGCTCTGAAATTCTCCTTCAGTCGCTGAATTTGGATGCCACACATTACAAAAGTTATTTGTGACTTCTCTGAATATACGAAAGTTTGTTGTGAGTTTATAGGATGAGTAAAGCGTGCGAAGTATCTCCGTGGTAGGGAAAATTGTTTAAAAATGTTTGACTTTCCAAATAAAAGTTCAAATTTTCCCAGTTTTGTATGTACCAGGGTTGTAAAAGTTTTATGAAAATTGAGAGATGACTTGAGTTATTTGATAATTGGATTTGACACTGATATAAGGTTAAAAAGGGGAACATTCTCAATTGAAAATTGGAAAAACTACTCCTCTAAGTGAAAATTTTCATTTTTATTCCTATAGTTGGTTTCCTAATTATCCAGAACCATTGGAGATTCATATACAATGTGGCATTTTTTTAGCCCCCCCTCCTGTTAACCTTTGAACGATTTGACGTACAAACATGAAACTAAAACCTTTTTTGATGGTATCACCCATACTACTTTTTAAAATAACAGACATTGTGGTTGACCGATAAGGGAGGTGAATGGGCACTTCAATTTAAAAATTTCAAACTGCATGAGGGGTTAAATTATACATTGATGAAATGACAATTCAATTCTCTTTTCGATTAAGTAAATAATTGTTTTCGATTTTCATTATTACATATTTTCACAATTTCAAAATCTTTGCCTTTTGAAATTATCAAGCTGATTTGTCCCCAGCGCCATCTGTCAAGTAATTTGTACATCCACCGTTAAGAACTCAACAGGGCGAAGGACTAAACAAAGCCGCTTTGTATATAAATGAAATAAGGGAGAATGTTTTTCATAAGTTTCACTAACAGAAATCCATTGCTAGGCCTACAATAAACTTCAATTGACGATGATCTATTTCAGTCCTCGTAGATCATTGGGGAGGCAGAAGAATTGGAAAACATATTCTTCAGAAGCAACTTATCTCTGCAATGATTGAATGGTATGACTTTTCTCATGCGGCGGCGACCCATATGATTTTATGGCTAGCCTGTTCATATTTTTGTGAAAATCTACACAATTCGAGGTATATTTTACTCCGAAAAAAAAAACTTGCGCTAATATACAAACCAGCGAACGGTATCAATGAAATTTTCGCTAAGAGATTTTCAAATTATCTTGACTACTGTAAGTAGTGAAATATTATAGAATACCTGAGTGTTAAAATACTATTGAAGAATAAACCTTATTATCGGAAGGGTCATCTGAGTATGTGTTAAAATAGAGTGTTGTAAAGAGGAAACAAACTATCAGTAGTTCTAACCTTCATTTTGGTAGGAAAGAATAAAAAATATGATTTCATGTGGTGATTTCAATATAAATTGTTGGATTATTTGAAGTTCTGTGAATAATTGAATTACCATTACTTGTAGAAACGTGGAACCTTCGATGATTTTAAGGGGCGGCGGAAATTTGATCGAAAACAAAATGATCGAAAAACATTTGATAGAAATCTGTTGATCGATAGTATGTTTGATAGAAATACATTTGATCTATTTTTTATGACAGAAAATGCATTTGATAGAAACATAAATGATAGAAAATACAATTGATAGAAACACCATTTGAAAGAAAATGCAATTGACAGAATCACTATTCAATAAAAATTCATTTGATTTGACAGAAATTTTGATTTTGACAGAAAATACATTTGAGACATAAATGATAGAAAATACAGTTGAAAGAAACACTATTTGATAGACAATACATTTGATAGACACGACAATCGATCGAAATTGTTGAATTGTTAAAATTGTTATTTCCGTCAACCGGCTGCACTCCTACGCGTAACCCTCAAAAGTCCTATAGAGAGATGTGCGAGCTAGGGAAGACGACTCCACCTTTTACCGTGGGATGCCTTGCACGAAACCGGTGACCATGCTGGGAATCGAACCCTTGGAGTGAGAAGCGAAGGCGCTAGCATCACGACCACCACGGACCATAAACAAAATAAATAACGAGTAATCTTTGATAAACCAATAAATCGTCAAAATCAATATTAGAATCTAAATGTTAGAAGCAACAGCTTCTAAATATAGTAATAAATAATCGTCGTTGTCTTCAAATTCTTCATGGATTCGTCTGACCACTACAGCAAGTCTTTTATTCTGATTCTTACACTTGTTCGTTCTTTCTGGTACTTTGGCACCCCCACAAATTTGTTGTTGTAGTTTTAGTTCCATCATGCTCTGTTCTCGAAATAGCCCTCCTATAAATTTCCAAAAACATAGTTTTTTGCATGAAATTCTTCTATGCCACCATTCAACGACGTTGTTAGTTTTGTAACGATTTTGTTTGTTGGTAGAAATTCCAAAGTTTATGATCAAAACGCCTTCTGCCTCTTCTCTCAAAATTTCCTATCCATGTATCCTCAAAGTAGCAAAACCCTTAGCTTCTTCAGGAATGGATTTTTTGCAAATTACTTCAAATGCTCAAACAATGAAATCTAATGGTACAAATGCTGATGCTAATAAAAGTTTGATTTCCAGCTGAAATTCTGCATCGGAGTCGTATTGCTGTTTAAGCCCTTGTCTTTGAATTTGTTGATATAAACACTGTTTAAAATGGAAGAAACATCTTTGATTTTCAGACATTGGAAAAAGTAATTGACAAGCATTTATCTGCAAGCTCAAAAGCAGTTGTAATTGTTGTTTCCATTTTCATTCGCAATTGCTCAAAAACTTTAGTGTTAATGTTTTCCGTCTAAGAGTTGAGTAATGTACAGTCCATATGCCAAGCAGTGCATTTTCCAAGAAGTTCTGATTGAAAAATATCAAAGTTCTCACCTTCTCAATTTTTAGAGGAGCAGTTGTACCAATATTTTCTTTTTCTCTGGTAGACCTAATGCGGCGTCCCAGGCTTGAAACGGATGGCATTTCAAATGACGCTGCCTAATCCAGCACTAGGAGCATCTCTGCTCTCTTTTCATCATATTGATATGCACTTGTTCACCGCAAGTTTCACTGTGGAGCCTTCGTGATTGTGTTTCTTTCCAATACAAACTCATTTTCCCTCTCCGACAATGCGACACGAACATTCAAATTTTCGCCATTCCTCACACCTTCAGTAAGACTGAACATGATCGAATTTCTCCATAATGTAAAAATATTCATTATGATAGACCTTTTTCTTCCCTTTTGTGGTATCAATAAATCCATAATCTTCGATATCCATCTGACAAGAAAATTGTGACGAAAACAAAATTCTTTGGGAGATCGTTTAGTAACGAGTGTACGTATTGATAGGTTGAGCTCACATTGAAAACAATGCTGCTAATCACAGTATTTTCAGAAGCAACCAATTTATTCAGACGGTGTAATTACAATGTTAGTTAAAGAAAAGTAATGAATGGAACTTAGCATATCAAACGGATATTCAAATTCTGCAAAGCTCATTTCCATAAATGTAACTGCTAGTTTTGTACCACTAATTACGCTAATAAAATAATGAATTTCAACGCTCCATCCTCAGAATGAAAAGTAACAAATATTATTATCCACTAAAGTTCAGAAATGGCGGTGGTTTGAGTGTACTCAAGTTAATTGAGTTGTAGAATAAACTGGTGATCGTTTCAGGAATATCATTTAAATTAACTCTGATTCTGAAATTGATGAATAAATCTTGATCTCCCCAAGAAGTATTCCAGTGTTCATGACAGTGGATAATTGATAACTCAGATGATCCGGATGGATAATATTTTTGATTGCTTTGAGTACGTTCCTGCCAGCATTTACAGAATTTACTATGGCCACAAAACCCAATATAAAAATATAGTAAACTGATTGAGGCGAAAGCCGCATTCACTTGTGTATTATTATTGCTTTCCTGCAAACGGTGGCATTTATACAGTGCCCTGTTGGCAAATGCGCATAACAAGATATAATATTCAGATATACAAGGTGTTTCAAGAGATTGTGGTATATCGAAGTTATTATTTTTCAAATGTGATTGACACTTTTACATAATCGCCGATCCAAATAAATACAAAGAAATAAAAAAATTTAAATTACTTTACACCAGCACTGAATTCAAAAACTCATTTATTGTGTGAACATAACATTTCATTGTGAATTCGCTAATAACTTCATTTGGGATGGTAAGAGGATGCTTTTGTACTATTTTGGAACGTCGGCATCATACAGGGTCATCAGAAAATACATTTTTAAACTTCGAAAGTTTGGAATTTTATAAAATTTTACAAATTGAGCACTCTGTATGATTTCAATGGACCAACATAGAATTTCAATAAATATTTTTTAGTATGATGTATTGTTTTTTCCTCACCGTTTTCATGGGTATCAGGCCAATTACCCCCTGGCGAGCCTTATTTTCAAATCATTTTAAGACTGGCGTATCTCATTTTGTTCGAGGGGTTTTTATTTCCGATGGTTTTTTGTGCAGGGGGTATTTTTAACTAGGGGGTCAATGTCTCGGGGTTATTGACGGAGGGTTTTTGTGTTTGGGGCTTATTGTCAAAGGAGTAATTTTCCTGGAAGCGTTATCAAGATATTTATAAATATTAAAATGGTGGCTGCGTGAAATCAATATGTATTTGAAATCAATCAAAACCAACGATAGAGTATTCTCAAAATTTAATGTTCTTCAACGAAGGTGGCGTTGGTTTGATCATGAGAATGCTATACAAAAATACATCTTTAGGAACAAAGTGATAGTTTGTTCTACCCATTCAAATATGAAAACAGCCACGTTTTTTTTCGCATTTCTTTATGGTTACTAGTCCGTTGTGAGAAAATTTTCGAATACTTTTGGAAAATATGCGATGTGCGATTTTATGAGAAATCCAATTTTCAAGTGTAGCTTATCTCGAAGCTTTCTGCTGACGCTTTCGTTATCTGTGATGATTTGAGTTTCATTTCCATGGCCAACCTTCATCGATCAAACAAATAACAGTATCACTGCCAGTTTCAACCAATTTTCAATTCTGAAAAGCGAACTCGTCACAAATCCGAAATTTTTTCGAACAATCAAAAATTTAAATAAGAATATTTAGATTCATTTCCTGTGACGAAATGAATTCCTAGTTGTAGCGTTCAATTAGGAGTATCGAACTACTATTCGCGAAAACGCGCAAAGGATGCGACACCTACTGTCAAAAAATTACACCTTCATGGCTGGGACTCTGTAACTTATTTTGCATAGCGATAGCGAAGCGAAGCATACGCTATCTCTTTCCGTTACGTCGAAAAGTGATAGCGTGTGCTTCTTTTAGCTTCGTTTCGCTTCGCATCGCTATGCGAAATGAGTTAGAGTCCCAGCCCAGGATGGGTTAAACACACCAGTCGCCATTACAATACTGTGATTTGATCAGTGATTAATTACCTTTTTCTTGGTTTCTAAAATAGTTTGCTGATGTTTGATGTATCAGAATACTTCTTATAATTCAAATAATGAGCAGCAAGTGCAAGAGGTATTGCTCTATGTCGCAGTGTAAACAGTATAAATATACAAATGTATCAATACGCAGCTTTCCAGAAGATCCAAAGTTGAGCAAGGTGTGGCAGACCATTTTGAAAATTGGAAAACCTATTTCCAAATACATGTCTGTGTGTAGCAGGCAGGTAATTTCCAAAGATCTCCCATAGTGTAGATTAGTAATTTCACTCATTTCAAGTTCATTATTGGTTTCAATATTGATGGCCGTTTTATTTCAATTGACTTCTTGAGGCTCCGATGTTGGACCAGGAGTTTGTAGAATCAGCCCAAATATCACGAGTTTTTCTATACATGTTTGACTTGATACGAAATAACATGTCTCGATTTCAATACCTGTTCGCCTTTCGCTATCAGCGGAATCCTATCGCAATATGTTTGAACATGTATCATCTTCCACAGAGGGTTCACATTGTTTTTCCCATTCCATTAGCAAGTTCGTCAGATACTGTAGCGCCAATAGCAGCTAATAGCTGTGAGAAGTACGACGATTCATTCTAGACTGCTTTGTTCCAAAAAGGTATCTTATAAAAACATACATAAGAAATCCCGATATAAATAACAAGGTGGCTCTATTCATTTATTTTCATGACATTTCCCCTTCTTTCAGAAGTAAATGAGTAGAAGTAAACTTGTTATCATCTAAGCCTGATTTAATTTTTTTTTTACAATTTCATTGATCATTTCATTAACATCAAGCATGTGACACATAAATTTTACTCATCTGAAAGTGAATAATACAAAAAAAATACTTAATAATAATTAAACCTAGGTGGTACCTTAATTTCACGGCCAGACCTGGTACAGTTTGGAACAAAAAAGACAACATCATCCGAATCAGTTTCAGATGATTCTTCGTTTGATCCATAGTCTGTATGCTCACTCTCTCCGTCATTTGGTTTAGAACAAACCTTGAAAAACCTTTTATTTCTAGTCAGAATATTACCGTTCGGCATTAGTACATTGTATGATCTAGGTTCATCCTGAACTTCAGAGTGAATAGTGTCCTTGTTCCAAACTTTGTCATATAAATTTCTCTTAAAGTAAGTATTATCACCTCTCCGAAAGTTATGATTGTCTTCTTTCGATTTTTTATTATTATATCGTTTCTTGTTCGTTTTCCATCATGGATTCAACTTTCTTGTAATAATTTTTTTGTTTTTCATATAGTGAATTTTTTATTGGCAATATTTCTCTTATTTCTCTTGACATAAGAAGTTTAGCTGGAGAATCAATTCGAGATGATAAAGGTGTATTTCTGTATTGAAATAATACTGAATACAGGTTTTTGTTTTCGAATGTGGCTTTTCTTAACATGCCACTTAGGGTCTGAATATGTCTCTCAACTAATCCATTTGATTGAAGATAGAGCGGGTTTGACTTTATATGTGTGAAGTGCGAATCCTTTGAAAAATTTCTGAATTGCAAACTGATAACCTGCGGACCTCCATCACTGATCAAAATTTTCGGAATACCATGCCGCGCAAAAATAGACTTCAAGTGTGATATTATTTACATAGATGATGCATTTCGCTAGTTCAAAGTATTTTGAAAAGTAGTCAACCACTAAGAGATAAGTTTCATTATTCAGAAAAAATTTATCACAAGCTACTTTCTCCCACGGTAAATTCGGGATATTGTGAGCAATCATGGTGTCCTACGGTTTATTTTTTTCGAACATTCTGCAAGTCTGACAGTTCTGAATATAATTTTCAATTTCTCTAGACATGCCTGGCCAGAAAAAAATTTCCCTTGCTTTGTTTTTAGTTTTATTTATACCCATGTGATAGTAATGTAGCCTGGATATCATTTCTGTTCACAATTTCAGAGGAGTAATCATTTTTTGAATTCATGATGAATTTTCAGTTCAGGTTCTACTTGCTTAATATTTTTTGTCCAACCATGTCTCACATAATTCAGTAAGGTTTTTATTCCAAATCGGATGCTGTTTTGTCTCTAATTTCATTGATTTTTTGATCCGTTGCGTTTAAATTAATCCTATAAGCATGCAAATTTGTGCTTCTATGTCTATCGAATTCCTCTACTTCCGCAGAATTTTTGATAAAAAAACGGAACAGTGTATCAGCAATATAGAGATCTTTTCCGGGTTTGTGTACTAGCTGAATGTCGTATCTTTCAAATGTTAATTGCCTTTTAGGTTGAAAGTGATCCTGAAATTTATTTATCAATGGAATAATATTTCCTTCTTCCTCTACAGAAAACTGGAAAGTATTATAAATGTGAAATCCTTCGTCACCAATATATTGTAGTAACTGAGCACACTGCAGATCCTATTTTTTCTTTTCAAGTTATGTAGCCTTGAGATAGTTCTTGAACATTGTTATCCAAAAGTTTCACTTTTCACACACATTTCCGCTGATATCAAGCGGAGCTATACCTCGGTAATCTGCCAAAATTATTTAACAAATTTTTAATTTTATTATCAACTATACGATTATATTTAATAATAGTTCTTCATCAGAAATCCAGATATAAAAAACAAGGTGGATCTTTTCATTTATTTTCATGACCAAAAGCAGCATTGGATGCCAGATATGAAGTTTTCATTGGCTACCCCACCCCACTATAATTTCTGTCGCCTTCAGCCTCTTCGAACCGTTTTTCTATGCCGTGTTTTTCCTTTCTTCAGACACATATTATAATAATGACGAAGGTAGGCACGCCTTCATCAAAGCTGTTTTACAGTATTTCGAGCATATAATCAATTTTCTCTTCAAAAATGAAACATTTCCCGCGACTATGTCGTATCGTATGCAAAATATCCAATATTGGAAACCGTTTAGCCCTCAATATCGCCACAGCATATGGTATTTCCATCGATTTCGAGTAGTCAATACTCTGGGCATGTGAGCATATTTGCAGTCGCCAATAAGACATACTGATGGTTTGAATGAAATTCCAGATATTGGTGTTAAGTTAACATTACTCTGTGAGTTAGATTGTATAGTCCTGAGTAACATAAATTATTCAATGATCGGCCATGCTTATCACTCCTGAAATAATCTGTTCAGTTTCATCCGATGAATGTTTCCTAATGTTTTTCAAGAATGTCTTGTAATGGTAATGGTTTTACGAAAAATTGTTGTTGCTGTCAAATAATATACCAAGACAATGTTTTGTTGTGTATTTGAATTGTGGCGACTGAAACAAATTTTGAATCAAATATTTTGAATGATGAAAAAGGGGGTAAAATAACCCAGAAGCTGAACATTTTTATGGTACGTAAAACTCCATCATTCCTTAAGAACCACTCACAATTATTCTCTTCTGAAAAAGCTATTGGAAAAAATTCAACTCTCAGCATATTTCATAGATTGAAAACTTCACATGATCTCACCTATGTCTTAATTAGACATTTGAAGTTATTGCTGGTTGGTGTATACCAAGCGCCAAATATCAATACTTAACGCTTGTGGTGCATACATAATTTTAATTCTATCAAAACATCTGTTTCTGTATTGAAAAATAAATTTTTGCCCAGTTGCCTATGGTATGTAACTTATAACAACCCTGAAGATTTTGAAAATAAAAACCAATGTTTAACAATCTCCACTGCTCTATATTGAAGGACTGTATCTGTCTGCTTGTGATTAATGTATTTTAATCTATTTTACAAACCTGTTAAGATATATGTTTACTTGCGTGTTTTTATCTATATGTAATGTTTTTGGGCAGAAGGACCTTGGTCGATAGCCCTCTGGATCAAATTGACTGAATAATATACATGCATCATTAATATGTGAATATAATTTTTTTTCACAAGTGTACCTACATCAGTCTTGGACTGAATAAAAGGAATAATATAATATGAAAAACTTCTAGAGAAATTGGAACGGTATAGATAAAGAGTTGCTTCTAGAAACATAATTGAATCTTATCTTGAAAATATAATACAAATGATTCATAATTATAACAATATAAGTCACGAACGTCCAATCGAAATAAGGGTACCGCAGGGATCCATACTGGCCTTTTCCTTGTTTCACTTATGTGATCTACCTTCTACCTTCTTCTGGTTGCTGTTGAAAACTTTAAGGATGGACCCTGATGGGGAAAATACCTAACAATAACCACTTTTGCTATGACTGCAATGTCACTTTTTATAAAAAATGCCAGCATAGCAGACTTGTGGGAACTTGATCTTCTGGGGATAAGTGAACTGGCGGAGAAATTATCTCGAGAAGAGATGGATAGTGCCACGAAGGAACTTTTCTCCAAACTGTCACCACTGATATCGAGGGTCGATACGAAGTAAGAATGCCATGGTTAGAAAGTCATCCACCCGTACCCGATAACTACGCTCTTGCTAGAAAACGACTCACTTCAACTATGAAAAAATTGCAGAGTGATGATCTGCATGTGCCCTACAATGATATTTTTGATTAGTGGCTACGAAAAGGGATTATAGAAGGAGTAACGTCTTCCAGTCTCTCAGGTCAAGTCCATTACCTACCCCACAGGCCGGTCGTAAACAAGAACAGTTCAACAACAAAAATTAGACCTGTTTTCGATGCCTCTGCGAGAGAAAGGGATAAACCTGCCCTGAATTTTTATTTAGAGAAGGGACCAAATCTTATAGAGCTCATACCTTCCATACTGCAAAAATTCAGAATAGAAAAATTCGGTGTAATATCAGACATTCGTAAAGCGTTTTTGCAGATTGGTCTGCATGAAGCTGATAAAGACTTTTTACGTTTTCTATGGGTAGATTCAGCTACATATGTCATTGGAACGTGAGTTACTGACGTTTCTATATGTAGATGACACTCTCCTTTGTCTTCATGTTGATAAAAGTACTAATATTGATAAAAATTTCAGTAGATGCTACAGCCCATGCCACAGCGTGGTTTGATTATAATGAATTATTAATGAATGCTACTAATAGTATATTACACACCGAGGTGGAAAGAGATTCGTTCCAGTCGTGAGATTAGTTAGTTAACCGAGACGCAAAGCGTTGAGGTTAGCTATGATCTCGAGACAGGAAGGAAACTCTACCGAGGTTTGTATACTGTTTTATTTACAACCATCATATTTCGATCAAAATTAGTAAATCTCTGTTTCTTTCTGAACATACCTAAAATATTACATTTAACGACAAATTACCAAGAACGCGGTTTTCTCAGAATAATCAAGTAGATATTTTGTTACCGTGACCACGGGGTAGACAATTGTCACCAATATAAATAAATGTCAGATAAAGTCGGATATTAAAGGTGCATTTAGTCAACATTATTTTAAAGTTGTGCTTAAATATATGTCAAAAACAAAAGTTGAATCTGTAACATCAAATGGCGCCATTTATACAACAATGTCAAGTTTATGCTAAAAACCTTTGATGTTACCGCTATGTTTATGTTAATGCTTATGCTAAAATTGACTAAATCCACCCTAAATTCGCGAATACCCAAAAAAATTGAAAAACATGTCTTCCGACGAAGAATTCATGGATTGTACCTGTGATAAAATACAATATTTGAGTATTTGAGAAGCTTTTAATGAAGAACTTCCTGTTCTAACAAGATTCAAGATATAATGATCAATAACATATGAATTGTTGATAGGTAACTGTCGTTGAATATCATTAACATTTCACAGTATGTTCCATATAATGTATAATATGTCACAGTACCCTACCAGAAGTACGACAGGCTGCTCACGCAGCAGTCCAGGGCTTGGTGCCAGAGAAAAGTAAGCATCGGTATCTAAAAGCCATTGAATTATATGGAAAGTGGTGCGAAGAAAAAAAGGTTAAAAATGTCGGTTCCGAAAGTGTACTCCTGGCATATTTTGGAGAGCATACCAGACAAAAGAAGCCGTCTACTTTGTGGGCAATGGGTATGATACGAACGATGCTAGAAATTGAAGAAAAAACTGATATTTCGAAACATGGGAAACTGCTGGCATACCTAAACGACAAAATGTGGGCTTTCAGCCCAAGAAATCGAACGTATTTTCGAGGAAGAATATAGAGGATTCTTTTAAATAAAGCTCCAAATAATCTTCTACCGATAAAGGTTAGTTATTTGTGATTCCTCAAATAAGTATTTAAAAAAAACAAACATGTTTGAGCTAATGTATACTGGTGGGTATTATTTTTTCATATTGTTTCAGGTAGCATTAATAATAGGCGTATCTGGAGCTTGTCGGACGGACGAATTAGTGAAAATGAAAATGTTGGATGTGGCTTTTTTTGAAGAAAAAATTTCGGTTGAGATTCCAGATTCTAAAACACATACAATCATTTCTCATTACTGATCCAATATAGGTGAAGATCATTCGAGACTACATAAATTTGGGAAAAAACATAGAAATCGATAGATTTTTTGTTCAATAGCAAGAAATCAACCAATTGGACTCAATACAATAGCTAATTTTCCAAAAAAATTGCAACTATTTTTAGTTTAGAGAACTGGAAAAGCTTCACAGGACACGCACTCAGAAGAACCGCCGCAACGTTACTTGGCAACAGTGGTGCAAGTGTACTCCAATTAAAAAGGCTGGGAGGATGGAAATCTAGTACTGTGGCAGAAAGTTATGTGGATGGCTCAATAGAGAATAAAACGAAAACTGCCACTATGCCATGTGCCATGTCTTCTGTAGCAATTGCAAGTAGTTCACAAACCTCAGTCATTCAATATGTAATTAATTTGTTGCCCAAAGAGACAACTGTTGGAGGGTCCAGCGCTGGTACAGGCATAAATATTTCCATAAACGCTTACAACAATTCAAATTTTACTAATAATATTGTTGAGTATTTGGTTAAATGTTGGAAGATCTCCAGTATTGTTAGGATCTCTCAGTAGATTTGTTCTGTTCTGAAGTCCTCACTACTGTTACCATGGAAAAAGATATTGAAAAATAGAGTTGTCAAGTTTGACAAGGCAATAAATTCTACAATTATTATCGCAATTTTTCTATTATAAATACAATTTACAAAGTGTAAACAATCCACTAAAGTCAATTTATAACATGGTCCTTCAAGCCGGAAATGAACCAGCGACCAATGGAAATTCCTAAATTGCTGAATCTTGTTGTGATTGTATTCAAAAAACTCCAGACTCTGGTTGATGAACTCTTGCTGCTGTTGCTTGTAAACAGTCCACTAAAGTCAATTCATAACATGGTCCATCGATTTGGATATTCAAGAATGGTCGAGAAGGTATTTTTGTGAGAAAATTCACAAAATCAAGATATTCGCAATCAACTAGTAACCTGTTTCCAAGCAACAGCAGCAAGAGTTCATCAACCAGAGTCTGGAGTTTTTTTAATACAATCACAACAAGATTCAGCAATTTAGGAATTTCCTGTGAGTCTTTTCCAATTTAACTGTTCCTGCTTCCAATTCTTTCAGCACGCCTACTTGTGTATGAACTTGATTTGAATCGTACTTGCGTGAAAACTCATTTGGGTTTACGCTATTTTGATCTATATACGTTGATTCTATAATACTATTACTGATTCAAATCTGTTATACCGAGTGATTTCCAATTCAATAGGTACTAGGAAAGAGTTTCATATTTATTGATAACATATTCATTTCATTTCGTGAACTTGAAAAATACTGTCAAGTCTTTGTCAAAAGTAGTACTGAATAAAACTCCGAAATAAATATTAGTGAATTGCGTATTAAAAGAGGTCAGCTTAAGGCTGCGAATACTAGGTTCAAGAAATTCATTGATTCCATTCATTTATCTAATCTAAACGAAACAATTATACGGGTGCTGCAATGGACAAAGCAGAACCATTATTCGATCAATTTGGTTCGATTTAGTGTGAGATAAAAATGAAATTGGGTGATTCTGTAGCTGATGAGGAAGAAACAGAGCGAGATGATTTCGAAAATTGCTATAATTGCTATAATTTCTAACTATTCGAAGTCCGAAGCTCCCTATTCAGTGCATCCTAGCACCAGCAATGTAATGAATGAAATGTCCAATTCGAAAATAAATGCAATTTCAAGTTCTATACTCAATAACACTATCTCTTCTATACTCAATAACACTATCTCTTCTAACAATTATTCTTCCAGTAATAATTTCCCTTCCAATAATATTATACAGGGTGACAACTATATTTCTGTTGATAATGATAATATTATACAATCTCAAGTTCTGAATATACCATCACAATCAGATATCCACAAGGTGAAGTATCCCGATATTCGTTTGCCAACATTTGATGGTGCTTATGGCAAATGGCTTGAATTCAGGGATGAATTTACAGCCTTGGTTCATCACAATAGGGTAATGAATGACATTGAGAAATTCTATTATTTGAAATCTTCCCTGCAAGAGGAAGCAGGTGAAATAATTCAGTCAATTGAAGTTTCTTCAGCCAACTATCAAATAGCTTAGCAATTGATAAATGAACGATTTGAAAAATTTTCAACCATATCAGGGCAATTTTTGATTATCCTTCTTTGCAAAAAGAGAATCATTCTGATTTGAGAAGATTATTCGACAATATAACAAAAAATTTACGATCACTTAAGAGTTTGAAACAACCAGTTGATACTTGGGATACCCTAATTATTTTCATATTCTCTTCGAAAATTGACCCTCGTACTAGACGTGAATGGGAATATTACGATTTTCCGGGTGAATTGCCGACTATCAATGACATGAATACCTTTTTAAAGCGTAGATGTGAACTTCTGGAAAAACTAGAGTACAATGCAAAGAAAAATATAAAGATTTCTAAATATCGTGAGAAGTCAATCAAATCGGCACACAGCAACAGTTATGTCGCTAATGTGAATAAAACAAAATGCTGTTTTTGCAATGGACAGCATGTTATTTATAGTTGCGACCAATTATTGAAATAACCTACAGATTCCAGAATCAATGAAATAAAAAAGAAACATTTATGCCTCAACTGTTTAGACCAGGCCATTTATCACCTTCTTGTACATATTCTAGATGTAAACAATGCAATCGTAAACACAATACTTTATTGCAAATAACAAGTCCCGAAACAAATCGCAATGAAACGGGATCAAATGATAATCCTCAAGAACCAATTTCACAGAGTGAAACACAAACACTGACTTCTCATGTCAATAATTCAATAAATTCTCAAATTCTATTAGGTACCCACTGCAATTATTTTAGTTGAAGACTATCGTGGTCAATTCCATAAAGCAAGGGCACTTCTGGACAGTGCCTCACAAAGTTTATTTATAACTGAAGAATTATGCAACAAGCTTTGTCTGAAAAAACAAGTGGTCAATATTGCCGTAAAAGGTGTAGGCGAATCATTAGCTGGTATAAATCATCAAGTCATTATCAGTTTCAAGTCTTGTCATAGTAGTTTCAAATCGACTACTACATGTCTTATTTTACAAAAAATCATAGAACAATTACCATGTTCATCATTTGCAATCAATCAACTAGAAATTCCATCAAACATTCAATTAGCTGATCCTACATATTATAAACGTAATAAAATTGATATTCTACTAGGAGCACGTCTATTTTGGGATCTGCTAAGTATTGGTCAGTAACATCTTGGCAAGCAACAACCTGTTCATCAAAAAACACTTCTTGGTTGGATAGTTTCAGGGGGTCTATTTTTTCCAAACAAAGTGAACTATTCTATTTCTTGTTAAAATATTCAATTAGAAACTTCTATAGACAATTTTTTAACACAATTTTGGAAGATAGAAGAATTCAACAATTCAAAAAAGACTTTAACCAATTCTGAAAAATATGTGAATCTCACTTTATTAATAATTTTGAACGAAATAGTGATGGTCGTTTCATTGTAAAAAAGCCTCTGAAAGAAAACTTTAATCAATTGGGAGATTCAAGGAAAATGGCACAGAATAGATATTTTACCTTGGAGCGTAAACTAGATAAAAATTACAATTTTAAATCAGAATATATAGCATTTATGAGAGAATATCAAGATTTGGTTCACATGACTAGAATTGATGAACAATTGAATAATAATAGTATATCTTATTATTTACCCCAACATGCAGTGGTGAAAGAGTCAAGTTTATCAACCAAGGTGCGAGTAGTTTTTGACGCTAGTGCTAAAACTGACAATGGAATATCGCTTGATGATTTACAATATTGTGGCCCCACGATACAATCTGACCTATTTTCAATATTAATTAGATTTCGACAATACAAATACATTATTAGCTCAGATGTTTCGTCAGATTCTGATAAACGAAGAGCAAAGACATCTGTAAAGAATACTTTGGGGGGAAAATTCATCAGACGAGTTGCAATGTTTTCAACTCAATACTGTAACGCATGGAACAGCTTCAGCTCCGTTCCTAGCTGTCAGATGTTTGTATGAGTTAGCTATTAAAAATGAAGTACAGTATCCTTTAGCTTCACGTGTTATTAAAAACGATTTCTATGTAGATGACTTACTTACGGGTTCCAATTCAATGAGCGAACTTTTGTACATTCGAAAGGATGTTTCTTATATATTATTGTCTGGTGGTTTCGAGTTACGAAAATGGCTCAGTAACAGTTCCGACTTACTATATAAATTTCATATACCTGATAATTCAAAACTAGGTATTTTACAATTAGGCCAAGCTGAAAATAATAAAACGCTAGGTATTTTATGGAATGCACTTGCAGACCAAATTCAATATTCAATATGTCAACATCAACAACAAAACATAGTGACCAAACGAATTATATTATCTATTACATCTCAAATATTCGACCCATTGGGTCTCCTTATTCCAATTATAATTTTTGCCAAATTAATATTGCAAAATTTCTGGAGAGATGGTTTAACATGGGATGAGGCAGTTCACAAAAAACTTATACCAAGTGAAAGCAATTTCAAAATAATTTACAGAATATTAATGACATAAAAATTCCACGATATATTCTATCAACTTTGCTAATCAATATCGATCTTCACGGGTTCTCGGATTCCTCGGAGAGTGCTTACGGTGCTTGTGTATATGTCAGCTGTCAAGATGCATCAGGAAGCTATTCTTCTACCTCAGAAGCAAATTTCATTGCCAAGATTGGAACTTTGTGGTGCAAATTTATTAGCACACCTCGTGGAAAAGGTCCTCCAATCTTCATCTATCAATTTCAGTAAACAATATTTTTGGTGTGATTCCATACTATCACTCTTGCATGGATAAAAGGTTTGGCTAGACAATGAAAAACCTTTGTTGCCAATCGTGTTGGTGAAATCCAAACACTAACAGAACCTGCTGATTGGAATTACGTCAAATCATCTGAAAACCCTGCTGATCTTATATCACGGGGAATGAATGCCAAAAAGATGATGAATTCTTCTCTATGGTGGCATGGCCCACAATGGCTGCTGTTGAATGCAGATGAATGGAATATTACCAATTTTCCTTCAAGTAATCATGAAAATATACCAGAAAAAGTCATAAGTTGACAGCATTGATTTTGTCCAATGAACATTTACGATTAGGACATTGCGGACCTCAACAATTGTTGAGCTCTATACGAGAAAGGTATTGGCCTCTTTCGGGCAGAAATATAGCGCGAAAAATTACATGCCATTGTGTAACTTGCTTCCGTGCAAAGGCTTCGAGTGAACAATATTTGATTGGAAATTTACCCAAATGTCGTGTAACAGGATTTCATCCTTTTTCCAACGTGGGTATTGATTACGGTGGCACTATTCTGATTAAGGATCGCAAGTTAACGAGTGCCAAATTATTGAAATCTTATATATGCTTGTTTATCTGTATGTCGACAAAGGCTATTCATCTTGATATTGTAACTGATTTATCAACATATGCATTCATGTCTGTATTGAGACGATTCATTGGTAGAAGAGGTAGACCAGATCATATATATTCAGACAATTCGACCACATTTGTTGGCGCAAATTCACAGCTGAAAGATTTATATAAATTTCTCAATTTATCCCAAGATGAAATCAGCATCAATTTATCTAACGAAGGTATTTCTTTGCATTTCATCCCGTCTAGATCTCCGAATTTTGGGGGAATTTGGGAAGCGGGCATTAAAAGTACCAAATATCATTTAAAAAGAATTGTGGCTAACTTGAACTTAAAGTATGAAGATCTAATGACAGTACTCATTCAAATTGAGGGTATACTCAATTCAAGGCCTCTGAGCCCGTTATCGTCAGATCCTAGTGATGATAATAAATATCAATAACTGCAACAGGCCATTCAACACTTTTGGAGAAGATGGCAACGAGAATATATTGACACGTATCAAATGGAAAACCAATTTTCCCAGCCTAATGAAGGTTGAGAAATTATTATTATTCATGGATGACAATTTGCCTCCCCTGAAATGGAGAATGGGAAGAGTGGTAAAACTTCATTCTGGAAAGGACGATATAATTCGAGTAGCAACTATTAGACTTTCAAATGGAAGTGAAATTCAACGTGTTGTGTCAAAACTATGTGTACTTCCTATTGAACATATATAGGGCAGATATATCCTGAGAAATCAGAAATTATAAGACTACTATTGTGAATTTCAAATATTTGTTTATTGAAGGATTTTCATACCTGTCAATGCCCGGCGGTATGTTAAGTAGTTGGTTAAATGTTGGAAGATCTCCAGTAATGTTAAGAACTCTCAGTAGATTTGTTCTGTTCTGAAGTCCTCACTACTGTTACCATGGAAAAACATATTGAAAAATGGAGTTGTCAAGTTTGACAAGGCAATAAATTCTACAATTATTATCGCAATTTTTCTATTATAAATACAATTAACAAAGTGTAAACAGTCCACTAAAGTCAATTCATAACAAATATCAATAAGTAGTTTGTTGTATTTTAGTTCATTGTTGTTTTTCATTGTTTGCCATTAAATAGGTATCATAAAATTTGTCAAAAAAATGTGTTTTTTAAATATCAAAAATATTCATCTACAATAGATGAAATGAGGGCGGGAAATGAGGGCGGTAAGTGAAGGCGGGAAGTAGAGGTGTGTAATGTGACATTTCTCAACCTTCAATGACATTAGTAATCATAAATATATGATTGTAAATAAAATAGATTTTATTTTCAAGTTATCATAATGCCCATCATAATGATTTCCACATGACCTCAGCTCAATTTTTCGGAATATATTTTGATCCATCTCCCACTTGGAGTACATATATCAGTAATATCTGTGGAAAATTGGCAATATAGGCCTTCACCATTCGTCGCATAGCTTTAACTGTGAGCCAAGAGGCAATCTCAATGTCATACCAGGCGAAGTTACACTAGGTAATGAGCTAGTTGGGGAAACTTCTGCTGATCAAGTATAGTTTCAAATGAACGTTTTTTTCATTTACTTTTTTCATATAGTCAATAACATCTTTTCATGATACACCAAGGCACAACGACATGTTGTTTTTATCCTTCCAGAAAAGTATGTACCATTTGTTGTGACGCAAATTTCAGAATAACACACTGAAAAAAATTAACGCATGTAAGTACCTAATAAGTGTTATTTTTGAAATTCCCTAATTTCAATCCTGACTTATCAAGTCAGTACTTATCACAATGTACAGTGAGACCCAGGGTTAAACCGCCAAACGTCCCAGGTAGCAGGGTGACGTCAAAATGACGACCTAATTTGGTCAAATTATTGGCCAACTGACGTCAGAAAGTGACGACTCAGAGACTCCGAAAAGACGTCAAAATGTCACAGCTATAGGACGTCTTCAGCAGGACGTCATTCTGACGTCTGAAAAGATGACGTCATTTTGAGGACATATAAGACCATTAATAGACGTCGGTCAAATTACCAATAAATGACATCTCATGAAGGACTTCCAAATTCCCTACTTTTCATGTGGATATTGATAGTTTTAGGAAAGTAGAATAAAATTAACCCCTAATCCAATATAACATTTAATAAATTTCATATATAAAACATATTACAGGATGTTGTAGTAAACTTACATTCAATATCAGTTAACAGTGTATTTAATATGATAGATCATAGAAAATACTTTATTATTATGAAAGAATAATCACGAATTTGTATTCTCTTGTAGGATTTGGGTTTCATGTCACAAAAATTACTTCAGCAATCCTGGGTGCTCCTACTTCATACCCAAATCGCTGTTTCTCTGATTTTCTTTGTTCATAATTACTAACCTCTTCCATACAAACATCGATATATTGAATGGAACTTCCAATCTTCTTCAGCCTCTACATCCTTGATGATATATTTATCGTAACTTCTATGGTCTTTCAATGGCGGCCATAATAATTCCCGTTTTCCTAGCTTTAGCCACCTTTTGTCAACGATGGCGACCCCTCTGCCAGTACGTAGGGCATTATTTGTTGACTGATCCGAGAGAGTAACAGCAAAAAACACAAATATGTTAGCACCAAACCACCAAACAAACCAACACATCAGCAAACCAGAAAAAAGCTTTTAGTTTTGTGCTATGGCAGTGACAATCGACGAGGTAAAACATAATCCAGCAAAGCGTACCGCTGACGACCGACACGGCGGTCCGAATCTAGCCGAGTCCAGCCGACAATCCACGCTGCCGCGATAGAGTGGCCAGGTCAAAGAAGCCATTATTTTATTCCACCAAGTTTTTCAAAGATCGATAACTTTTTCAGACTTGATCCATTGACAACATTTTTGTAATGAGGAGTTAATTGACAGAATGAAACAAAAGATACTTATTGACTACCATCTGGTAACAAAACAAAAATAAAAATGGTTTTGGGATCAAATGGATGTCAATAGCACGTGTGAATATTTTAAGCCTATCATTTTCAAGAACATTTTTAGACTTCCAGACACAAATATTTCATGATTTACAACAATTTGTTGTTTGACATTGAGAATCATGAAAAAGACGACTCATCTCATTGAAATTTGTCATCCACTACGTGCTTATTATTGACGGTATTCTAAAATTTTAGTATAGAACTCCATCACCCTATTCCTTCTTCATATTCCATCGAGAATTCATTAAGTTTCTTCTGTTCCTATCATTGAAAGTTATCTTGAATTTTTTATTCCTGGGGAATATTTTTCAGTATTTGCAACGCTGTCCGCTACCACGACTTTCGGCAACTGGTGTGTTCAACAAGCGTCTACGTCCCGATTGTAGCAACTCAGCGATTGGTCACTGTAATAGCGGGAAGTTTGAATGACATGGCAGCTCCATGCAAATTACTAAGTTAAAAATGCGTTATTACTAGCCAACCTAACCTGACTAACCTTACGTAAACAGAATAACCATACAAAGTTGCAACAATATAACTACTATTTGTCCAAATTTCAGTCAGGACGTACACGCAATGTAACAGAAAGCTTCATACAACTGACCCTAAATCATTTTTGCCGAATTGCTAACCAAAGGGGTCCAGATTTCTGTAATCACGAATTCTGGAACAATTCTCAGTAACGGACTTTTTTATGTTGACAATTTTTGAATAACAGATATTTGACTTCGCAGGAACGTCATTATGACCTCCATGAAAAACGTCAATTTGATGTCATGAAATACGACGTCATTTTGAGGTCTCATTGTAGTCGAGGACGTAACGGACCAAAAGGGACTTCAATAAGACGTCATTAGGATGTCATTTCACTAACCTGTGCTACCTGGGGTGTAGGAATGGTTTTTAAGGTAAAAATAAGACTTTTGTTTCTCATAATTATATGTTCTAATTGCTTCGTTTTCGAAATATATGGTTTCAAAATTTCTTACCCTGCACGATCTCCTGACTCAATCCCTATGGATTTCTGTATAAAGTACAATGAAAAGAAAGTGTATGCTGAGCCCATCAACAACAAAGATATTTTCCTAGAAATGATTGTTCAAGCAGCTCTAGAGATCACACCAGCAAGATGCTGTTACTTCGGTTTTTAAATTGTTTCTCAAAAATGAAGGAAGCTACTGAAATAAACGAAAGAATTGTATTTTTAATGGCTCAATCCAGAAAAAACTGAACATGCAAAAAACAATGATTCGTCCTAACATTAATGAGATTACCCCTTGGGACGCCACTGGAAGTAATAATGTTGCCATAAGTACATCAAATGAAACCCCTTATTACCGCATATAAGCATGACAGGTTTCATTAAAATCATCTAGAAGGTTTTTGAATAATTGACAAAAAACAGATTTTTTGTAAAAACGTTGAATACTCTGTATTTCAAAAACGAAGCAAGTTAGGACACGTTGTTATAGGAGGAAAAAGTTTCCTATTTACATAAACAAATGATCCTGAACATTTGGCGGTTTAACACTGGGTCACCCTGTATAATTATTATAATACTATTCTGACAACTTTTTTGTCAACTCTAAACGTTGGAGAGTCCACTCAACTTTGGTTACCCTGCTTGGTACCAACTGTTAAATCTTTCTTGAATTTCTGATTATCCAGTTGCTGCCATCAGTTATCAACGATGACACTTCACGAATGAATTCACAGTTGTAGTCACATATTCGTCAATTGGATATTATCCTGTTGATATCCCTATTCAACAGCCGCATCAGTTACGCTTATTACCATATTGAATGAATGTGAGGGGTGTTTGAATCGCCATTCGAGAGATAATTCAAAGGACGTGATTATAATTGATATGTTCCTTGATTATGCCATGTAATGATGTTTCCGGTGTGTATTACGAAACCATTCCATTTTCTTTTCCGTCTCGAGAAAAATATTTACTGATGCAATTGTGACAGAATATAATTTCTAAAGACAATGATTTTCACCGATTTTAATTTTTGTCTCCATACCAGGGTTGTTATCTCCTCAAAGATTCTTACGTCCACAGAAACAATGAATTCATTGGGAATACGTTGATTGAAAGTAATGTAACAGAATTTTTTTTTTCTTTGGTGTTTTAACATCGACTATTTGGTCATTATTCATGTGTTCTGGGTAGGCCTTGCTACTAACTCCATACGCCACCCCAGGAGCAGCTCTGTTGATTGGTACGCAACAGTGAATCGTGTAGGACTCTCCCCAGTCAAACCACGAGATTTTCATAATTTAATCGTTTAGTTCGAATTAAAAAATGCCAGCTCCAACTACGGTTCGAACTCCGGACCTTTGGCTCAGAGTCGGACACTCTAACCACTGCCCTACGTCCAGACATGGTACCGATTAATAATATTTCGTACTGTCACTTTGTTATTATTGTCTTCAATATCTCCTCAAAGTATAATAATAATGATTTTAATTCAAATAAAAATGTTAAAAATTAATTTCGACACTTCCCAAGTAGCACACCTATATTGGTAAAATATTGATACAATATTGTGAACATATTGGCGAAATATTTGAAATGCAATATTGGCGAAAAAAAAAATGTGAACATTCGGCGATATTGGTCCAATATTACTTGAATAATATTGGCGAAATGTTCTTGAACCAATATTGGCCTCAAAATCTTCGGCGATATTGGTACAATATCGCTGATACAATATTCTGACAATATTGGCACAATAATCAAAAGTTATATTGTCGAGAAGTTAAATGTGAACATTTTGCGATATTGGTCGAATATTGTTTGAATATTTTAGAAATGGTTTAGGTGAAATATTCTTGAAGCAATAATGGCCTCAAAATATTTATCGATATTGGTACAATATCATTTGGATATATTGGTGGATGTCAATATACCTTGGTAAATTATTAAATGCCTTTCAGTTGATGAAGGTGACACCAGAGTCTGCCTTTTGATCGCCATAACCACTGAGTGAGCTGTCTTGAAAACAAGTTATGGAAAGTAGGTATTTAATATACTTTCATAGGTTTTAGAAGACGTTCTATATGTAGAGCCACCTAGAGGATTTTTATCCAGGTTTGATCATGGTATAATTTCAATATGTTTCATTGAATATTCGGCCAATATTCAAATTTCATCTCAATCTAGATGTAGAAAACAATATAAAGACAATATTGTTTTAACGATATCGATAAATATTATTGAACCAATATTGACCCAATATTAATTAATAAGATTTGTTGAATATTGGCGAAATGATATTCAACCAATGTGTAATCACACTGGAGATACAATATAGTTTTTATTCCTAGAATCGATATTAGGGGAATATTGGGATTGCGATATTTATTCTAGATGTTAAAAACGATGTGAAGACAATATTGTTTTATCGATATTGGTAAATATTATTCGACCAATATTGACTCAATATGAGTTATTACAGTTTGTCAAATAAAGTGGAAATGATATTCAACCAACTCGGAAATACAATATAGTTTTTTCCCCTATAATCGATATGACTGAAATATTTGGATTGCAATATTTATTCTAGATGTGGAAAACAATATATAACCAATATATATATATATATATATATATATATATATATATATATATTTTAATAAAGTTATATTATTATAATTATTATTATTATTATTATTTTTAATATTGTATTATCGATATTGGTAGAAATTATTCAACCAATATTGACCCATTATTTCGAGTGATAATCTACATTCAAAACTAGTTCAACCAATATTTCACCAATATTATTAATATAATATTGTTTTTTGAATATTCACCCATATTGGACCAATATTGATTTTTCATTTACAATATATCTATATTGGCCCAATATGGAACCAAGATTCAGCCGATATGATGTGCTACCTGGGTAAGTACCTAATAAGTGTTATTTTTGAAATTTCCTAATTTCAACCCTGACTTATCAAGTCAGTACTTAAAATAATGTACAGGGTGACCCAGGGTTGAACCGCCAAACGTGTAGGATTGGTTTTAAGGTAAAAATAAGACTTTTGTTTCTCATAATTATATGTTCTAACTTGCTTCGTTTTCAAAATATATGGTTTCAAAATTTCTTACCCTGCACAATCTCCTGACTCAATCCCTATGGATTTTTATATAAAGTACAATGAAAAGCAAAGTGTGTGTTGAGCCCATCAACAACAAACATATTTTCCTAGAAATGATTGTTCAAGCAGCTCTAGAGATCACACCAGCAAGATGCTGTTACATCGGTTTTTAAATTGTTTCTCAAAAATGAAGGAAGCTACTGAAACAAACGAAAGAATTTTATTTTTAATGGCTTAATCCAGAAAAAACAGAACATGCAAAAAACAGTGGAGTACAATGATTCGTCCTAACATTAATGAGATTACCCCTTGGGACGCCACTGAAAGTAATAATGTTCATCAAATGAAACCCCTTATTACCGCATATAAGCATAACAGGTTTCATTAAAATCAGCTAGAAGGTTTTTGAATAATTGACAAAAAACTGATTTTTTGTAAAAACGTTGAATACTCTGTATTTCAAAAACGAAGCAAGTTAGGAGACTTTGTTATAGGAAAAAAAAGTTTTCTATTTACCTAAACAAATGATCCTGAACATTTGGCGGTTTAACACTGGGTCACCTTGTATAATTATTATAAGACCAGTCTAACAACTTTTTTGTCAACTTTAAACGTTGGAGAGTTCACTCAACTTTGGTTACCCTGCTTGGTACCAACTGTTAAATCTTTCTTGAATTTCTAATTATCCGGTAGCTGCCATCCGTTATCAACGATGACACTTCACGAATGAATTCACAGTTGTAGTCACATATTCGTCATTTGGATATTATCCTGTTGATATCCCTATTCAACAGCCGCATCAGTTACGCTTATTACCATATTGAATGAATGTGAGGGGTGTTTGAATCGCCATTCGAGAGATAATTCAAAGGACGTGATTGTAATTCATATGTTCCTTGATTATGCCATGTAATGATGTTTCCGGTGTGTATTACGAAACCATTCCATTTTCTTTTCCGTCTCGAGAAAAATATTTACTGATGCAATTGTGACAGAATATAATTTCTAAAGACAATAACTTTCACCGATTTTAATTTTTGTCTCTATACCAGGGTTGTTATCTCCTCAAAGAATATTACGTCCACAGAAACAATGAATTCATTGGGAATACGTTGATTGAAAGTAATGTAACAGAATTTTTTTTCTTTGGTGTTTTAACATCGACTATTTGGTCATTATTCATGTGTTCTGGGTAGGCCTTGCTACTAACTCCATACGCCACCCCAGGAGCAGCTCTGTTGATTAGTACGCAACAGTGAATCGTGCAGGACTCTCCCCAGTCAAACCACGAGATATTCATAATTTAATCGTTTAGTTCGAATTAAAAAATGCCAGCTCCAACTATGGTTCGAACTCCGGACCTTTCGCTCAGAGTCGGACACTCTAACTACTGCCCTACGCCCAGACATGGTACCGATTAATAATATTTCATACTGTCACTTTGTTATTATTGTCTTCAATATTTCCTCAAAGTATAATAATAATGATTGTAATTCAAATAAAAATGTTAAAAATTAATTTCGACACTTATACTATGATAGTGAATGAAAAAGAATACGTTGTAGTGACTTCACCAGCAATATAGTGCCTGATCAATCCCGATTGGGAACATATCGTCCCCCTTATCACGTAGGGGCGTAAGTGACAAAAAAGTGCAAAATTGAGTTACGCCGTATTTAGGCTTTCTTGCAATGTACTTTTTATCTCACGAAGTGGCGTAACTGTATCTCTAATAATGCCGTCACAAATAGAACTTATGTTCATAGCGTATCTATAGGGTGAATAAATTGTCATCAATTTTCGTTTTTCCTCTCTCCTGTGAAATATTCAGAAATCAGATACGCCCCTACGTGATAAGGGGGACGATATAAGCACACAAGAACGCGTTAAAGACCCACATCGCTCTAGAAACGGAACGGCAACTACATTTACACCTATGTACGTGAGTGATTTGTTCTCTCTGCTCTCTGGGATAATGAATAAACCATCAATTAATCTCTGGTAGAAGTCTATTTCAGCTCAAAGTGGAGTGGTATAGTCGAATCGGGAAAAAGTATCACAAAATCATTTCCACAACTTTATTTATAACAATCATCAAATTGGGGGGTGCATGTTTTAGATTCAGCAAGAATGTATCTTCAGCCTTATAGAAGTTCTACAAAAAATATTTCACTTGATATATCAATATATGCTGGGGACCAAGAGTTACTTACATGGAGAGGGAAAAATACTTTTTATATTTTAATGTTGAAAGTTGAGGAAACTTAAATGAGAAAAATGTTGGTACTATGTCCAATGCCCTAGAATTGAGGTGAGATATAGTGGTAATGGTAGCAAAGAGAATAATTATTTACCAAGCATGGTTACAGCTGAATGAGAGAAATTAATGCTAAAATTACAACATGTAATGCTTGGTCCGAAGACACATGTTTTTTTTTTATGATGTTAGGGCTCTTTGCCCTTCCGCCTGTCATTAAGAAGCATCATGTTTTCGAAGGAATTGATGAAAGTTTTATTGATGTACCCGGTTAGATAAGTGTTCTCGAAATGACAATTGATATGTACTTGTCAGCTGTCAAATCATCGATCATAGGACAAAATAAACATGTACATCATTCGGTGATGAATTGAAGTGTAAAAGACCAAGATCAATCATTGGAGAACAACTTAGTGAAAGTATTAGAATTCAGAAATTTAAAGAATTGAAAAATTTAAGGCAATCAAAATTTATCTGTTCGTTCAAAGAGTCGGTATAGACATATTTCAAAGAACTATTCATTCCGAAGATTTCAAGTAGGTTCAATAATGTACTTTCTTGATAGATGTGTAAAATTTCGAGACCAAGATTAATGACAAAGTGGTGCTTAGAAATAAGAATATGATTAGCAAATGAACTCTCACTATTATAAACATCGAGTGCAGGGTTTTTAGATTATTTGATAATTTTAATATGTTCCAATACCCTTGTGTGGATCCTACACCACTCTGGCCAATATATTGTGAATTGCAATCAGGACGGGAGCAAGAAATTTTATAGACCCCAGATTTATTTGTGTGGGGAATCTTACCTTTTGTGTTATCAATTTACCACCAATGTTATCTATGGTAAAGAAAGAAATGTTGATATCATACTTGTAGCGGCAGAGGATGTTTTTTATTTCATAGGATACCATCCTGAGGAATGAAATAGATGCAAAATTGATTTTAGGGTTATTCAGTGATAGTGAACTATTGTTAAATGATTTCAATGAAGGTTTTTTATATATTCTGTTGAGTGGATAACCACTATGTTCAGCAATTTTTTTAATTATATTTTGTTTGACATTGAAATTTTCCTGATTCAATGGTATATTGGATAATCTGTGAAATAAAAAGTTGAAAGCAGCAAACTTATGTTGGAAGGGATGGAATAAGGTATTGTCGAGTTAGTATGTGTTGGTTTACGGTTAATGGAAAAACTGAATTCATTGTTATCTTTATTAATTAAGAGATCCAAAAATGGTGAAGAGTTGTTTTGGGAAATTTCCCTGGTGAATTTAAAGGATGGGTGTGAAGAGTTTAGAAAATGGAGCAAAGAATCAACGGATTTTATGAAACAGGTTGAAATGCTAACAAGGGGGAAAGGTTACTGCCCATAGCTAAGCCAGAAAGTTGAGCAGAAAAGGGATTATTAAATTGGAAAAAGTTGAGTTTCAATACAGTATCTTCATTTCACAGATTATTCAATATAACAATAAATCAAGAAAATTAGCTGAAATATTTCAGCCCCTGGACATATTCACGATATAATCATCTATCAACATCCTCCAATGTAACTAGGGTTCATGTTGGAAGTTAAAAGTATTTTATGCATACCCATCTCCCAAACATGATGTCAGTATAATTTTTTTAACAGTTTGTACGGTGGAATATTCAAACGAAATAACGATGTGGTGGTTACTGAATAAGTGAACACATCATTATCCATCAATGGCTCATTTCCTGGTATATTATGCGATACATCTTCATTTATACCTCAACCAAGCTATAAACATTTCAATATGCATTAAAGTTTTATTTCACAGCCCATTTGATGTCCTCAAATGCAAGTTCTCACTTTTAATGTTTGTCGTATGAGTTTTGCGGGTAATGTTCCATTTATAAGGGTTTATTCAAATTATCTCTTTTTTTCATGTGAAAAAGTTCATTTTATAATAATATAATAATACGACTTCATGTCATTATGTGATATCAGATGTCCATTACGTACTTTTAATAATAATAATAATCGCTTTTATTGACAGATAATGGTGAACAAAAATGGTGAACATGTGACATTATTTGTCAAAAGGCAGAGTTAGCTCTGGTTCGGACTCAGTGACGAGACGAACAAGTGCTTTCTTCCACTCAACCTGAGCAACCCCGCCACCTCTGCCCACCGGTCTGTCTTTTCTGAATAAGGTATAGCCATCTATGGAAACATGGTGGTCAGGTATATTGGACGACAGCCAAGTTTCAGATAGTGCTATCATTTCGTATTTAGAAATAATTAAATCCTCAAATTCTTGAATATGTGGAACGAGTGATCTGATGTTGAAATGAGCTAAGTTAAAATGATGCTTCATCCTGAGATGGAAACAGAGTTCGGTATAGTATAATACGAAGAAAAGAAAACAATAATTGTGCAGGATACAGATTGATAACTCATTTGTTTATAGAAAATGATCTTAGCCTAGATTTAACATTAGTTTCTTCATCTGTGGGGGATATGATGGAAATATAAGGGATATTATTCTGATCTGAAATTTATTTCTCTAGCATTGTTTTTGAAGTCACGATGCAGGAATAATAAAAATAGCGTTTAACACGTTCAGTGCTCGGTTTTATTATAGACATGCGTATGGCCTGATATGACTTTTTGGGCAATGGCTATGTCACGTTCTTGATGTGTCTTATATAAGTGTAAAATGTGAAAATAAATCAACCATTCTAGGTAATTTTTGTATAACGCACTGGTGCAACATGAGCACTGTAGAAGTAACATTTGGTGTGTGCATATATAATTTTTTTTCCAATATTGAAAATACAACTGCTTGTTTCATTCAAGAAGGTAACCGACGCACCCGTGCGACATGCGCATTTCTGTAAAAATGGTTTGAGCAATGAATGTGTTAATATAGTCTTCAAAGCACTTGCCACGGTAATATCACTTCTCTTCGCCTTGTGTCTTTAAACTGATTATGCGTGCTTTAAATGCTCCCTCATACACTTGCATTATAATATACTCTATCGTTATTTTAATAATACAAACTTTTTTAATTCTGTTTTGATATAAAAAAAGGTCACAACAATCGTTACAAAAACAAGCTTTCTTTCATAAACTATGAACTAAAGAGTAAAAAATAATGTTACGAACCTGGATTCGACGGAAGCATACTGATGATTTTGATAGAAATTTTTTTTACGGTAATCCAGGAACTCAATTCAGAAAATGATGATTGAAAGCTCTCGATAATAAATGTTATGAATAATGCATGAACATTTCGAAATAACACTGTAACTCGCGGAGATTGCTCGAACGGAGATCGCCGGTTCACCGAAATCTGAAGCCAAGCAACGCTATGCGAGGCCGTGGTTTGGATGGGTGACCAACGGACCTCCTTTCGATATTCTCCTCGGATCGTGCTAGGAATCGCACGTAAAAAGGTAAGACCTCGTTAATCATTGGCTCGCACTAGTTTAGACTTTTGAGGGCTGCCGTTCGTAAGGGGACGACAGCTGGTTAACGGAAAAAAACAATTTTAAACAATTTTGAACTGTTCTAAGGATTCGCACCAACAATAAAAATTTGGAGTATTGTAAAAGTTGAGTGAATAAACGATTCGATTCAATGTGACCTTTCGATCACGCTATTCATGTTCGGTTGATATTTTGTCTTGTACTTTGTGCGCATGCGTTAGAATCATCATCATTTCTGTATTGTTGCATCTTTGAGGTTCTAAACTTCATTCGGAGGCATATGAAGTGCATATCGCGGCTCCTTGGTACTTTCAAAATGACATTTTCTACGTTTTTCATTAAGTGACCAAAAGTTACCGTCATAGGAATAGAGTCAATATACAGGGTGGGGCACTGAAACCGAAACAGATCGAATATCTTCAAAACGCATGTGTTTTGGAAAAAATGCAATTTAATTTTTAATCCAAAGGGTACTTCTTCCTATCATAACCTCAACTGTCATACCCCTCCCCCACCCCTTGCTCGCTATCACCCAAACAATTTGAATAGGGACAGTAGTGAGTGTGATACATCAATTAAAAGATAATTTCATAAAGAATTCAGCCATGTCAATTTTCGCTACCTAACTTTTTATTTTGGCGCCTTCTTGCGGGCAAACAAGATTGAAAATTGACTTGTTTTTTTAACAACACATTACACAAGATATTCGATCGTTTCGTTTTCGGTGCCCCACCCTGTATGTGAATTGTATAATCTACGTTGAATAAAAAAACAGAGAGAAGACAACTAAAGTTAACTTACATCTATCGAGGTGGCAAATGTGAAAATAGGATTCAGCGACTAAAGATGCATATTAAACCGTTGAGAGAAATGTTTCATGGAATATTTTTCTAGAAACATCAATTTCGGATCTGGTATGCGTAGACTAAATATTCAAAGTTGAAATATACTCAACTGGTTTGAGATTTAATTATTAATTGAGTTGAACAAGGAAGGATATACAGAGTGTCAATTTGAAAACTTCCCACCCTTAATATCTTCCTTCCAGTGAGTAATATGAGGAATCGAAAAAACAGGTATTTTAATTGTCAAGGAGGACACTTTCAAGGAATAATTGTAGTCCTCGTATTTCAACCTCCTAGGAGGATTAGATGTTACCCTCAGAATCTAAAATGGAAAGAAGGGTCAGGTGGCACATCATTTTGATTGGCGTTCAATTCTTCTTCCAATGATACCATGACGTTTTATTTTTTGTTGAGCAGTTTCCGAAAAATGGCAATCTAAACGTACACATGCATTATTGTATTGACTCCTATAATGGAAATGGTTAGAAGAGTAGGTGGCACCATTCCAACCCTTGAATGACAGGAATAAAATTATTACGCATTGGATTTTTCATTTGTTGATTATTTTACTTTTACAAAATAAAATTTAATTTGCGAGAAAGACATTTACAACATAAAATCTACTTACGCTCATTTTATAAACTGTTCGAAATGTCGTCCATTTTGCTCTACAAAGTAATAAAGTCTATTTTCGAATTCTCTTTTAACATTACGGAAAACTTCACTAGGAATTGACTGGCATGCTGCTGTAATTCGTCTTTTAATTTCTTCAATATCAGAGGGTTGTGTTTTATAAACAAAGGATTTAAGGTGCCCCCAAAGGTAGAAATATAAAGGTGTTGAATCCGGTGATCTCTGAGGCCATTCAACTGCTCCTTTTCTGCCAATCCATCGATCCGGAAATCTCTCGTTTAACCTCTGTCGGACGGGAAGAAAATAGATAGGTGGGCACCGTCCTGCTGGAAATGCAACTTATCCTCCTACGAAAGCTTATTACCTTCTGTATCAATTCGTATTTCTAGCTTGTGAGCTATAACAGGATCGATAGTCTCTTCAAGAAAATTGAAGGTAATGTGTACCTTGAAATGCTTGAAGAGACTAACGTCAAGGTTTCTTCCAGAAATAATGGAACAATATTGGCATATCCAAGAATACCAGCCCACATTAACTTTTTGTGGGTGTTGTGTATGCCCTTTCAAAAAAAAGTGTGGGCTTTCGTCACTCCAATAGCGACTTGTCTATTGACAGTGCAACTCAGAACAAATGAACACTCATCTCTGAAACAGATGTTGAAAAGGAGATTAGAGATGGTATTGACTCGATGAGACATGATTCCGCAAAACGCTATACTTCTATCATAATCATCCTCGTGGAGCTCTTGAAGAATCTGCATTTTATGTGGATATAATTTATGAATTTTTGATGCTTTTCTTACTGTCTCGCGAGACATTCCCGTCTGTTCTGATGTTGATCGTGAGGAGCTGGTGGGCTCTGCAGAAAATGTTTCCAAAACTTCAGTTTGAGCTTCTTTATTTAGTACTCTGGGGTTATTTCTTTTTTCATTTGCCACTGAACCAGTTTCGTAAAAATTATCCACCAAATCAAGTACATACTAGTGACTTACGTTACAATTTGTATGTTTTTCGTGCGCACTTTCCAACTTCTCCATAAATTACAATCATTCCAACTCTGTATTGAAGAATGTTAACCATTTGTACACTTTTATACACTTATTGAAGTAATCCCTGAACAGCCCAACAGATTAAACTGTTGAAAACAGAAACTTTTTACAGCAGAAGTAGCAGAAAAGGAAGGCTATTTGTAAAATTTCTGCGATGAAAATCAAAAATTCAGCATTTAATAAACACAACTTTACTACCATCTACGTTTTACTATCAGACTTCTTTTTGATGTGAATTGTTCGGAGCTAATGGTTAATGTTACCCCTAATGAAGGGTTGGAACGGTTCCACCTAATATTCCAACCAGTTCTGGTCAAACCATGCATTTCAGTACAGGCGTTCTAATAATTACTTCTGTCAGTTTCAAACACTATTTTTCGGAAAATTTTCATCAGAAACAATAAGTCAGGGTACTTTGGTAACAAAATTTAACGCCAATCAAAATGATGTGCAACTTAACCCCCTTCCCATTTGAAATTGTAAGGGTAATTTCTACCCTTCTTAGGGGGTTGAACAACGAGGGCTACAAATAGTCCTTGAAATTGTCCCCCTTTCAAATGAAATAGACGTGTTCTTGTGATTCCTCATATTGTTTACTGAAAGGAAGATATTAAGGGTGGAAAGTTTTCAAACCCTGTATATACGAAAGAATTTATTAAGAGACAATGATTTAAAAAATTGATAAAGTGATTTTGATTGGGATTACATAATTGTGTAGGGCATTTCATGTAATGTAACGACACTATAAATCGATCGTATAAATAATTGTACCATCCATCATCAAGTTTTAGTTAAGTAGGTTTTGCATTTTTTATTATATTTTAAAATTTCAACGTATTTTTTTATTGTTTCACCACGTAAAAACTATTGCTGATATCGTTTCAGATGTTTATTCGTACTCCTTGACGAGTTTCTGAAGTATAATTCTGTAAACTATACTTATGTCAAATAAATAAACTATCTGGCTGTAGCTTGTCTTCGAATCAATCAATCAATCAATCAAAGCATGTGTGTTTAAGGTATAACTGAAAATAAAATAGGATAAAAATAATAATATGACACAACTATATCTAAATAAATCTCTAAAATATGGTGTTTACAGACTCATCGAGAAAATAGAAAAAGTGGCAGATAAATAAAATAAAATGTTGATAGTGAACAAAAAACATGTAATGTTACATATAAAAACTAGACAAATATTTTATCTTCTATATTCAGTCATACAAAGTTTTGCAAGGGTCCCGAAATAATTCCTAAGCAAGGAGAACTGAGCATGTCATAGGTTTGAGGTAAAATAATCTTCTAGAATGATTGCTGTACCAGGAGGTTTTTTGTATCCCTTCTGAATTAACTAATACATGTTGTATCCTTAATGTTTATGGGCAGGTGATTATACATTTTGATGCCGTTGTATATAATATTGAGCATTGAAAAAAATCTTTATCACAGTCTTGTCGAATCGCACCTGAACTACAGCATTATTGGATGGGGCGGTGTTTATACAAGATATGTATACAGACATGTATAGAACAACTAGGAGGCAGTTCTCAATAAATATGTCGTCTAAAAAAAAACCGATATCCAACCGAAGTACTTCACAAATTGGCAGCTACACAGTATTTGAATCGAATGGAAGTGCTCACACATTCTGACTAGTGCGAGACATGCAAAAATAACATAATAATTTATCCTCTTATGAACAAGTCAATCAAACAATGCAACTATCAATAACTGGGACCAAAAATGTTCACTTGCATTTCTGATAATGTCCAAAATTAATCAAGAAATCGTCGTTAAATATTTTGTGAACAAATTCGTTTCTTTATATTTGCTTGATGCTTGAAAGCTGGAGGTTGATACCTCCAGCTTAAATGTACTTACTCGAAAATGAACTTGGATAATCATCCTATATTTGTCTTCAAATATTTTGTAGAAAAAATGAACAATTGTGAATCCAGTTTTGTCGGCTTTACTTATCATTTCTGTATCAATTTTCATATTATTCCACACCGCTATAATAATCGTTTTTCTGTGTGATGATTTTGCTTTTATATAATACTTCCTAATGAACAAAATGTTTATATTATCCCACTCTAAATTCATGTGAAGTGATCTTATATTTCCTTTTATTAACTATCATGCATTCTTATTCCTTATTTTTCATATATCCTTTATGAATGATTTCATACCAAAATATTCATATAACAGTGCACAGCTATATTTTCATCTTTTATATTTACAAATAATAGTTGTCTCGTCGGGGCGTGGCACAGTGGTTAGAGCGTCCGACTCTGAGTCGAAAGGTCCGGAGTTCGAGCCACAGTTGCGGCTGGGATTTTTTAATTTAGTTTGACCTATTGAATTATTGAAATCTCGTTGCTCTACTGGGATGAGTCCTGCATGATTCACTGTTGCGTTCCAATTAACAGTGCTGCTCCTAAGGTGGCGTATGAAATTAGTAACAAGGCCTATCAGAACACATGGCTAACGACCATAGCAGTCGATGCCAAAACACCAAAGAAATAAAAATTGTTGTCTCAGGAATTCCTTTGCAAATTTCAACGTTATTTTGCAGTGCTTTTTATCTTTTTGTGATGTGATCGTATCCTCTTCGTTTTCTATATTTTTTTTACAGCTTTTATTTACAGCTTTTGCAATAATTCTTTACCAAAATGTTCATAAACGCTTACACAGCTCTTTATCTAGAACTGATGTGATATGTACTAACTTTTCTATTAGCAAATCTTAATCATTTGGAACATTTCTTTATTTGAATATCAGATTAGAATGACTTTTAATGTCCCATCCCTTTATTTATTCATACATATAATTCAGAGCGCTGGTTGGCCGTTAGCATGTGAATTCTTTAAGCTAGTGAAATAATATGTTTGGTTCTATTATGTTCAAAATACTCCCATTTAACAAACAATTTCACAGAATAACACTTTTGTGAAGATTAATTCAGCTATAAAACCCTCATATGGGATCTGAATCATAACAATGAATTGTACTCACCTAGATACCCCCGTCGTCGGCTTATTGCTCTGGGTTGGTCACACTTTAACTTCTTGAACATGCACCGTTAATTAGCCCGTTCAGAGCTGATTGATTCCACTAATTCAGTAATTTTGGTTTGGTTCAATTATTGACTCAACTAACAAAGGAAACTCGAGAAATTGCCTGTTTTTCATTTATTAAGGCAAAAGGAGAGAAAATAAATGTGAAACTGTATAAATATGCGACTAGAATGTTAATATTTACGAGAAAAAAAAAAGGATAAAGAGAATTTACTTTCATAATTAAAGTCAAAATACTGGAAATTTTAATGATTATACAAGAACTGACTGAGAAAAATATTTTTATAACTCAAAACAAAGACCTATCTGATTGACAATAAGTATATTATCTAGCATGCTAGCTTACCAAGACCATCTTTAAATACGTAAAACTGATTAGAGACTTTGATAAATGATAAAATACTTAAGAAACCCTTCAACTCTGAGAAAATAGATCGAACTTACCGATTCAGACACAACATTTCAACTTCCTCTTGTTTTGATCTGAAACGGTTCAACTCTATTATTCGTTAAAAGATAGGGGGGATCATCCCGCCTTCAGGATTTTACTTGTAAGATATTAAGATAGGTGTCGTTACTTGAACGGTCCTGGTATTCTAAACCCTATTCTGGTATTCTACAGTCCTAATTAATTACATGTGAGTTTTCCTATTACGTGACATCATATGGGTGATCGCCCCGTACATTTAGGACTCCCGTCGAATGTGGTTATGTCTCATTGATAGAAAACGATCGACAAAAACTATCAAACATTCTCGTTTGTTTGTCCGATGTCACTCTGCCTTCTTACTTTTTAAATAACAATAATTTGAATACATTTACAACGAGTGACCTATTTCCATATATTTACTATTTGAGACCAAAAATTAATTGATTAAACGGTCAGAAAGATATTTCTGACCGTTCATTCTAGGAATATCGATGGCATCCAAACGAGTTTGTACCAGATGGTAAACAATTGACCCTTGAGTTATTCAGTCTGTAAATACCAGATTTTAGAATATCTTCAAAGTTGAATGTATTTTCTGATTCTCACGAAAAATCTATTGTTTGTAATGAGTCCCTCATAAATTTCTGTAACTGAACTTTGGCCATATCGTCCAGTGGATCATGTGGGATCCAACTTTCTTATTGAAACGGATTTTGTCCCACGACCAGAGGCGTCTCAATATTCTATTACAGATATGATTTTATATTTGAATTTAAATTTTAGCATGCACTTTTATATTTTATTTACAAAATACTCAAACCTACAAATATGTATGTCGTAGATTAGTCTTTATTCAAACACTAATTTTTCAACCCCATTTGACGACCTGAGATAATTTAATCGAATCTTGAAAAAAAATACGTTACAGGACAATTATTAATATTCAGACCACTTCGAATAACTCGTATAAATATCAACAAATCATCGTAAATATACAACATGAACCTCTGCTCCTCCGTCCAATAAAAGGATTGGAAAAATTACTTGATTCGCTTTTGATAAATTCTGCTATATCAGAGCTACTCACGCTACTAATCGGATTAGTATTGAATCGAGTTAGGAAAGCTATTCTTCTTTATAATTGAGTCTCAAGTAAGCTTCTCTTTGTTTTGGCCAATTTTCAAATGGAATTGCCTTGCACATAAGATAAAATTAGATTAGGTGGCATAATTCCGCTATCAGAGAAATAACTCATGAAGACAGAGTTACGTAATTAGGTACATCCTACTGAAATACTAGTTCACAAATTGTACGTGTTCAATTCACCTTATTGAATTATTATGACGCCGAATTCAGATTTAATGATGAATACGTTATTTCCATATGTGCCAATCAATAGATGATTTTTTCGTAACAAAAATACTAATAATAAATAAAAACTTTATTCACACACACATAATACATAATAAAAATGGTATAGATAAAAACACATTAAAGAAGACACTCACACTATATAAATACAGTTACAAGTACGAGTGACAACATATAAAAAAATCTAAAATACAAAAACAGGTGTGAATAGAATATACTCGGTAAGTGACTAACACTTGTTCCGAGAATAAAAAACATGCATAAAAAGAGAAAAACTTATCTAAATAGGGTGACATGGCCAGTGTATGAACACTTTAGACGTTAATATCCTTAGAATATATTTTTCAATGATTTATGGAAACATTTTTCATATTTCACAACTCTTAACTTACTCATTTGTTTGAATCTAGTTTTTGGAATATAATTCAGCAAAAAAACAATTCAAGTATTGTTAGGCAGGCATTCATTAATACAATTTTCCTCAAAATGTAACGAAACCAATAAATGAACAAAAATGTCTAGTTAATGAACAGTCTCAAACCAGTAACGGAACAGTTGAATAAAACAAGATCATATAATTCAATTTATTGTTTTTGTTGATAAGAGCTAACAAGAATTATATTTTTTCATTTCTATCACTTCGCAGACGTGTACTTCTTTCAATAGGCATCTCTGTGGCCACTTCCAATTATTACCTGATTTTACCATGAAACTAACTTCATATTCGTCTGTGTCTACATCTCTGACAATTCCTGGATAGTATGAATTGTCATAAAATACAACTACATAGTCATTTATATGGATTGTATTATTTTTTTTTTTATTCGTTGTTTTTTGTTGTTGTTTTGGTATTTTCAATTCCTGGCCTTGTTTCCTCTCATTACCTGTCACTTTTTTATCCATTCGTACTTTGGATTCTTTATTTACATTTTTGTCAGTTGAGCTGCTCTGGGCCAATGACAATGTTTATCCCAAATTTTTTCTAAATTCTCCTTTGAAACACATTGATTGTTATTGGCGACATTCAGTTTTTAGTTACTAATGAATTTGTCGCATCTTCTAGTCTTACATTTTCTGCAGTATTCACAACCTCCTCATCTTCGTTCGAACAGCTATTTTGATTGATGATTGTCGTTTCAACACTCACTTCTTCAGGTATGATTTCATCATTTCCTCTGTCAACTTCGTTTTCTATATTTTCCACACTAGGCAGGGGAGGTCCGATGCTTCCATTTTGAGTTCTGTTTTGTTCAGGTACGTTTTGTTTGTTCGTTTCTTCATAAACTTTTTCTTTGTTTTTTTTTTCAGTTACACTTTCTAAGGTTTCTTCGTCATCTAATATTTCTACACTTTCCGTTTCAGGTACAGGTTCAAAATTTTTCTCTTCAGTCTCATTTTCCTTGGCAGGTAATAGTTCTAATTCTTTTACAGGGGATATATTATACAGTGCGGCTTTTCTTAGCCCCCCCCCCATGTTAACTATAGAACGGTTCGACGTAGAAACATGAATAAAAAACTGTTTGGAGGGTTTCACCGATACTACTTTTTGAAATAAAAAATATGGTGATTGCTCGACAGGGGGCGCGGGAGGGCACATCAACTCAAAAATTTCAAAACGCATGGGGGGTCAAGTGTCACATCGTTGAAAAGAGAATTCAATTCTCTTTACAACCATCTAATTTTTTTTAAATTTTGTTGAAATTTTTTTCACAATCCAAATTCGAAATATCAAAAATAAATGCGGATCTGAAAACTACTCATACCTCGATAAATTTGACCGGTTTGTTGTGGAATAATGAAACCAAAAGTCTTTTGAAGGGTATTACCGATACTACTTTTTGAGAGAAGAAACATTGAAATTACTCAAGAGATGGCGCTAGGGACAGACCAACTTGAAAATTTCAAAAGGCATATAAATCCATATTGACAAAAAATTTCTCAACATAATTCAAAAATCTTCAGATGGTTGTGAAGAGAATTGAATTCTCTTTTCAACGATGTGACACTTGACCCCCATGCCATTTAAAATTTTTGAGTTGATGTGCCCCCCGCGCCACCTTTCTAGCAATCACCATATTTTTTGTCTCAAAAAGTAGTATTGGTGAAACCCTCGAAACAGTTTTTTATTCATGTTTCTACGTCGAACCGTTCAAAAGTTAACAGGGGGGGTCTAAAAAAAGCCGCACTGTATACATTGCTTCCACGGCAGACTTTTGAGATATGACTAACCAGCTGTGTTATATTCAATTATACTTACCAGAGGGAAATTGTTGAATTGATTAAATAATTGTAACCAGTGTATGAACACTGTAATCCAGTGAGTAAACAGTACTAAGTTGATGTTCATTCACTGGTCACATTGTAATTACGGAAACATATAGTTGTTTTTCGAAAAACTGTACCAATTCTACATCAATGGAATAAGTTTTGACACAATCTGATAATTCCCTTTAAAACCCAGTGACTGAACAGATTGTTCATTAACTGGATTCATCAAATTCAGATCATCCAGTGTATGAACACGAAATTATTTAATACAATAATCAAAATATCTTGAAATCATTATCGCAAATGAATATGCAAACCCATCTACAATCAAATACATTGATGAGATCAACCAAAACACGTATAATTTGGAAAAAAAAGCAAAGAAATGTGAGTGGGCGCCATAAGCTCACCTTAGTAGAATCGAGATTGCCGAGTTAGAAAACAACCCGTCCACTAAACACACATTTCTGGAAATGAAAGGAACATAACCTGTAGTACCTTAATTTCGAAAAAAGTCGCGAGAGGGGTCTGATGAACTTGTACTTCAAGAAGTCATGCAGTTTGGCAGTTCTGGAGGTTAATATTTGGTATTGAATTGAAAAGAGTTCATTCACTGGCAGGTGTTCACAAACTGGTCAGGTCACCCTACAAATACTAAAGAGATAAAAACAATTTGCTAGCAAAATTTGGATCATATTATCATTGAAGGATTAGGGAGGTTGAGAATAAAATACAACCAGAGGGTATATGTTTCATAACACAATTTTACTGGTGAGTATAGCCGTACTATAAGTATAACTTGGGACACGTAAGATATTCAGAAGCTTTTTATTTCTATGAATTCATGATTAAGATTTCTGGGTTTCTCTGATATAAAGGTTTTCAGTTTTTTTTTAATACCATGCTCGATAAATTCTTCAACTCTTGGGGTAGAGTATTGTATAATTTCGGGGCCAAAAATTCCAACAGTCTTTGACCAATCGATTTCGTCATGAAAGGGACGGAATGTAGTTTGTTTTGTCTTGTGTTGTGATCATGGTTGTGCTTTTCCAGTTTTCTGTTTATGTGATAAGCAAGTACACATTTGAAGTAAAATTCTTGTGTCAGATCAAGTACTTGCGATTCCATATAGGTCAAATCTGTCGAGTAATCCCTTTTCTTGTGAATCATTATTTTGAGAAATCGTTTCTGGAGAATTTCTAGAGGGGTGATATGTGTTTTCAGTGATGAGCCCCAAGTCAAGATACCATATTTCAGGTGACTTTCCACTAGTGCATAATATACAACTTTAAGTTCTTTCTGGGATATTATGTCGCATAGACATCTAAATTTGTAAATTCTGTATTAAAGTTTCTTGATCGTATGTTTTATATGAATGTCCCATCGCAAGTGTGTATCGATGAAGATACCAAGGTATTTAACATTTTTTGATGGTAGTAATCGATGGACCGACCCTCCTACCTGTATGTCTATGAAACTAAAGTTTGATGACGTAGATTTGTTGCAGCTGAATGGTGAATACTCAGTTTTATCGAAGTTTAAAGTTAAAATTTTCCGATCAAACCAGTTTTTAATGTGAGAAATATCAGTTTTTACTTTCGCTTCTAATTCCTCCCAGGTAGTCGCTTTGTAAAAGATAGCTGTATAGTCTGCGAATCCTATAATCTCACCACTACTTTTTATATTGAATAAATTATTTATGTAGATCGAGAAGAGTACTGGGCCTAATACAGTACCTTGAGGTACCCCATACTCGATAGTTCGTTTTTCGCTGTATACATTTCTTACTCTGACACACTGTTTTCTATTTGAAATATAGTTTTCAAAGAGACTTAGACATTTTCCTCTTATCCCAATTTCTTCCAAAGATTCTAAAAGCAGTGTATGGCTTACGGTGTCAAATGCTTTGGCTAGATCTATAAACACACATAGGCACGGCATACTTTTGTCCAAGGCAGAGTACACGTTGTTAGTTAGGTGAAGAATTGCATCTAGTGTCGATACATTTTCTTTAAAACCGAACTGTCTATCAGAAAGAATTTTATATTGTTTGAGGGAAGATACTAGTTTTTTTAGATAACTTTTTCAAAAATTTTGGTAAAGTTTGTTATAAGTGATATAGGTCTATAGTTACTAGCCAAATCACTATCACCTTTTTTGAATATTGGAATAATGATAGTGTAATTGAAATCCGAGGGCCAGTATCCCAGTGCCATACATCTATTTATAATGAATACCAGTGGTTCGATGAGATATTCTGATATGGGCTTGAGGGTTTCTGATTTCAGACCATCATAACCAGGTGATTTATTATTTTTCAGTTCTCCGAACCGACTATGCCATCGCATGAAATACTGTCCGTAGTTATATTCTGTTATGTTTTGGACTACCAACTGTCCATTATTAATTTGTTGCACATTTAAATACAAAAAACATGTCTTTTCTAGTGTTTCGCTTATAGAAATCTGGTAACTAAATCATTGTAGAGATTAATGTACAAAATCGGATTCCTTACTACCCGATCGGATCATTGGTAATGGAGAAAAACTAAGAAATCCGGAAAATTTTACGATTTTTTAAAAATTCTCAATCCGCCATTTTTCAAGGAGTAGGATTGGCCCTTCTCGTGAAAGTATTGGAACATGTGCATATCAAAAGTCTCAATTTTGAATAAGTATATATTCATGTAATTGACGAAATTTGAAAATTAATGAATGAAGATTTTTCAGATTAAGACTGAAGATATTTTGGCATGTGAACACTTTGAGAATACCTTGTGTAATACAAAACGAATCAGGCACTACAAAAATAAAAATGCATTATAATGTTTATTTATGTATGATAAATAGGGAGGAAATGAATACTTCCAATAATTTACAATTGAAAATATATATATATATATATATATATATATATATATATATATATATATATATATATATATATATATATATATATATATATATATATATATATATATATATATATATATATATATATATATATATATATACCGGGTGGCTACGGAAGTATTGCCTACGGAATATCTCAGTTATTGTATGAAGTAGGTTTGTGAAATTTGGAGCGTCGATATAATGACATAAGAGATAGAATTTGAGTATATTGACATGTCGAAGTTAACTTCCGGTCTGACCGGAAGTAAAATCAACTTTCTTATTTTAAATGGAAACCCTATTTTTTCCCTTTTTGCTTTATTCAGCATTCAATTCCCTTTCTGATGACATATCACAAGTTGGTATCTAACCAGAAACTAGATCAGAAAAAAATTATTATTGAAATTCACCGAGTAGGCCGTGGAAGCAAAATGAAAGCCAAAAATTGAAAAGTTGGCTATGGAAACCATACTTCACTTGATAACAGTTGCTACTACTGTGATATTTTATTTTCATTCGTCGGCGTTATAATAAGCCGCCAAAAAAATATTGGAAAAATTGGGAAAAAAACAATACTCTGTAGGTCCATAACTTAAATAGGAACATACAACTTTTTCTAGCCTGTGCTATTCAGCATAACCATTCCTTTCTAATGATATAATAGAAAATAATTTTTTGAACTGAGATACCGAAAAATCCAATTATTATTCTTTAAAATATCAAAACTGATTATCGCCATACGCAAAAATAAAATTAAAAATAATGTGGAATGATAAATTTTATCCTGTAGGTTCTAGGTTAAATAGGAACATAAACGTACTTGGTCTGTGCCATCGTCCATAGATATTCTAATATCTACCTATGGACGATTTTTGTGCTATTCAGAATAATCATTCCATTGCAATAATCATTCGAACCAAAATATTAACAAGTAGGCTGATTAAGATGTATTTTGGAATGAAACAAAAAAGAAATGAGAGCTGTCACGAACGCTGCTATCCTTATTATTTTGACGTTCGAAGTAGTGTTTTTGATTCTGCCATTTTAAAAGGGTTTGGAAATCGAAATCAGTTAGTGGAATATTCAAAAAATGCCCCGTTATTCACGAACCGAACAAATTGACATGCTTCTCATTTATGGTGAATGTTTAAAAAATTCTTATGCCGCTGAACGATTGTATTTAGAGCGATATCCAGGGAGGCAGCAACCGTCAAGAAGGTATTTCCAGTGGCTTGAAGAAAAATTAAGAACTGACCCTGATGTTCACGAAGACCAAGAAGCATTTGTTACTACTGAGGAAACTGAAATTAATGTATTAGCTTTAGCACAATTTCCTCAAGGCAGATTGGCGCCGAATTAGCTATAAGTAAGGACTCTGCTAGGAAAATTTCGAAAAAACATCGATTGAAATCCTTCAAGTATCAGTTGCATCAACATTTGTATGAAAATGACGGTGAAAGGCGCCTGGAATATTGTAATTGGTTTCTTCGACAAAATGCTGAGAATCACCTATTTAACTATTATATCTTGTTTACGGACGAGTCAAGATTTACCAACAATGGATTATTTAACAGGAATAATACAAGGTAGGTACTGTAATTTATTTGGATTATTGTCGATAGTCGAAGTGTAAAGTGCTAAAAGTGTGAACGGTCTTTTGTTCCAGGTACTGGGCGATAGCAAACGAGCACCGGTTTCGACAAGGCGGCTTCCAGGAGAGATTTGGTGTGAATGTTTGGGCAGGAATAGTTGGAACTCATATTGTTGGCCTCATTCCGGAGAGAGCCAACTAACCGGAGAGAGATACTTTAATTTTTTAACGAATGAAATTTCGGAATTCATTAACAACCTACCAGCGGAAATAACTGAGAGAATGTACTTCCAGCAAGATGGCGCCCCTCCGCATAATTCAAGAATAGCGAGAAATTATCTTCAAAATCGCTTTCAAGAGAGACTTATAACAACCCATGGTCCAGTCAGGTGGCCACCAAGGTCACCTGATCTTACTCCGTGCGACTTTTTTCTATGATGGCATTTTAAAAATAGGGTGTATTCCACACAGCCTACAACTCTACATGAGCTAGAAGTAAAAATTCGTAGAGCTTTCCAAGATATCACGCCCCAAATGTTGAGAAACGTTTTACATGAAAATATCACCAGAGTCAAGAAATGTATTGACGCTGAGGGAATGCATTTCGAACATTTGTTTTGAATTTATTTTATCTTTAATCCTATCAATTTGAATTTATTTTTTTCGACAAATCTGTTTTTTCGTTATTTGAAGAATGATAATTGGATTTTTTGGTATTTCATTTCAAAAAATTACTTTCTATTATATCATTAGAAAGGAATGGTTATGCTGAATAGTACAGGCAAGAAAAAGTTGTATGTTCCTATTTAAGTTATGGACCTACAGAGTATTGTTTTTTTTCCCAATTTTTCCAATATTTTTTTTGGCGGCTTTTTTTAACGCCGACGAATGAAAATAAAATATCATAGTAGTAGCAACTGTTATCAAGTGACGTATGGTTTCCATAGCCAACTTTTCAATTTTTGTCTTTCATTTTGCTTCCACGGCCTACTCGGTGAATTTCAATAATAAATTTTTTCTGATCTAGTTTCTGGTTAGATACCAACTTGTGATATGTCATTAGAAAGGGAATTGAATGCTGAATAAAGCGATAAGAAAAAAAATAGGGTTTCCATTTAAAATAAGAAAGTTGATGTTACTTCCGGTCAGACCGGAAGTTAACTTTGACATGTCAATATGCTCAAATTCTAGCTCTTATGTCATTATATCGACGCTCCAAATTTCACAACCTACTTCATACAATAACTGAGATATTCCGTAGGCAATACTTCCGTAGCCACCCGGTATATGTTGACAATATTGTTTCGACACACAGTGTCATCTTCTGAGCGAGTTATAAACTGCTATTCTACGACACTTCCTCTTCTTAAACATAAATTCAGGTACAAATATTGTTGCTGTCGAATAATTAAAATCAGGGAACAATAGGGTTGTTAGAAATAAGGTTGTTAATTATTGGGGAGCTGTACAGATTTACCTGGTCGTTAAGTACTAAATTATTATTGTTATGCAGGTGCTTCTTAATTTCTAAGGATTCCAATATGTTTAATATCAGACCTTTAGGTTGAATATGCAAAATTTCAGGATTCTGTGTGAAGTTATATTTACTTTCAACGAGATGTTTGGCGTAGTTTGAATCCTGCTTATTCAATCTGTAGCTCCTCCAATGTTCACCGAGCCTTTGATCAAAACTACGGCCAGTCTGGCCTTTATATTGCAGTCCTTACACTCAAGTTTGTAAACTCCTGATTTCTTGAATTTATCCCGTACAGATTTTGCGTTATTGATGAATGAATATAGATTGTTGTTAGTTCTGAATGCAACATTTATATTATGTTTCTGAAGGAAACGAGAAATCTTATTCGTATGGTGACCAAGATATGTTAGACATGCAAAACATTGATCGGATGTTTCTCTGAAGTTGGGGTTTTCCTATTATGTTTTTGTTTGACCAATCAGAATCGTTTTGTGGTATATTCACCAGTCTGTGAACCATACAATGATATGCTGCAAGTTTGTGTGATTGTGGGTGCATAGAGTGTTTGTGTATTGTACTGTCTGTATGAGTGGGTTTGTGGTATATAGAGAGGTTGTGTGTGTTATTTTTGCGAGAGATAGTTAAATCTAGAAAGTTAATCGAATTGTTATTATCTTCTATTTCTGATGTGAATTCTATGTTAGAATTAAGGCCGTTCAAATAATTAAGAAAATTATTCAATTGACGTACCGTTCCAATCCAGCAAACGAAAATATCATCAACATATCGATACCAATATTTGAACAAGGATTTATATTTAGATTTGTGAATTTGGTTTTCTAAGTGATTCATAAAGATTTCGGCAAGCAAAGGAGATAAAGGTGAACCCATGGGCAGGCCAGTATTTTATTGATAAAATTTATTACCGAATTCCAGGTAGTTTTGGTCTATGCATAATTTTGTTAAACCTAAAATTTCCTCTGTAATTATTGGGAGATTGTTTTGTCGTTCTAGTAGGCCTTTAAGTACCTCCATTGTTAATGTTGTTGGAATGCTAGGAAAAAGGTTTTTTCATCGAATAATACGAATTTACAGTTACTATTGAGTCTTATGTTTTTTATACTATTTACTAAGGAACTTGAGTTTTTTATGCTGAATTCTGAATTGAAGTTGATGAATTTCTGAATTAAACTGACTAACCGGGTTGCTATTTTCTGGCACGGAGCATCAATGTAGGAGCACACCGGTCTTATTGGTTTGTTTTCTTTATGAATTTTTAATAGGCCGTACAAAGAAGGGGGTTTTAGGTTCATGATAGTTAATCTGGCTCTCTCATAGTCACTTAGAATATAGTTGAAGTTTTTTAGTGTAGATTTAACTTGATTCTGAAATTGAGTTGTCGGATCAGATTTCATTTTTGATGAACCGATGAAACATAGCAAAAGTGAAGTTGTTCACGAAAGTTCATCATCAGATGAGGAAGAAGCACTTTTACTATACGTAGCATTCGAATGATGATGAAAAAGTAAAGCTGGTGTCTCATATTTTATTATACAAACTTGTTATCCGTAAATAATGATGTGGGGCCTCAAACCTCATATTCTTCACTGAATCTACACGGCGGTAATCAGACCCAGAATCCTATATGGAGCAGTGGTCTGGTGGCCGAGAGTGGACCATATAACCACAACCAACAAGCTGGAAAATAATCAAAGACTAGCTTGTAGGGGAATAACCGGCGCAATAAGGACGACCCCCTTGGCAGACCTAGACGCACTGGTGGGTCTGCCGTCGCTTCCAATTCGTGTAAAGAAGGAAGAATGCGGGACTCAGGGAGCTGGCGAGGAGAAGGTACACAGCGCATACCGAAATCGCTGTGGCATCGGAGAAAGAAATCCCACTATCCGCTATCAAAGTGATACAGGCAGAAAATAAAATTATGTGGAAAAGGACGATCTCGCTAGAGATAATAGACAGGCGAGAGTGGGAAGATATTTCGTGGCCGGCTCCAATAAGTCAAGGACGACATGGCTGTTAGGCAGAAACCACCAAGCACTACGCCTCCTTATAGGAATACTAACAGGACATAACAAGTTAGGCAGACACCTATCACTTATAGGTATAGAAGACAACCCCACTTGCCGCAAATGCGAAGAAGTCGAAGAAACTTCATCTCACTTCCTCGGCGAGTGTGAGGCTAAGATTTGGAACTTTCAGAGTTAAGAAACTGCAACAAGAGAAACTAATCGACTTGGAGTGGTTGGACATACTGACCTTCATTAGGAGGTCACAAAGGTTCGAAAAGGAAAATGAAGAGGATGAATGTTGATAAGTGGAGACCAGGGGATGGCAAAAAGGGTCCATGAGGGCCTACTTGCCTGGCCGCGGTTGCGGCCTCCCCAAAGAACTACTACTACTACAACGACACTGAATGAGTGAGCCGTTGATACATTAGCAAAAAAGTGGAGAGGGATAGACGGCTGCAGGCAAACAAAGCAGATGATATTGGGGCCCGACAAGGCAAGGACGGCCAAGATACTGAAGCTAAGCCGCAAAGAACTCCGCCTGTTGGTGGGAGTTTTGACTGACCACTGCGGCCTCAGTAGGCACCTGGTTCTCATCAGAGTTGTGGCAGACCCACTATGCGCGGAATGTGGTATTTATGGCATGCTCATACAAAATGTCTCCGGAGCTGCCACTATTGAGGAGGAAGAATTGCACTCATTGCAATGGAAGGACATTCCGACTTCCATGGGACAACCAGTATATTTTCACCTCTTTTGTCTATGCGTGACATTCTGAAAACAAGCATGTATGATCTGTCACTTTTTGTTACCAATTTTTCTTTTCAATTTTGAATTTTATTATTTAATCTAGAGTGCTATGGATACGTTCAAATTATATTTAATCACATCCCTAAAATTTTGGGGAATATACAACTCCACTGTTTTCGGTCAAAAATATGTATGTGCTATGTAAAATTTAATTTTGAAATTGAAATTACTAATTTTTTTCAAAAGGCAACATGGTGGCTCGTCGGGTTAGGGAAAAAGGACATTTCATTACGATTCACTTGATACCGCACACTTACAGGTTTTGAAAAAAAATCCGGCAAAAAACTTAAAAAACCACGTTTAATGTTTCATGAAATAGGTAAAGCATCTTCCGGTATTAAAATAAGATTTAAATGCTTCGAGTAGGTTTCCTTTGACAAACAGAACTGATAAAATCAAATCATTACGGAAATTTTTTTTCTAGTTCTTATGATCAATGACTGGAGTATCATGATACTTTGAATGCTTTGATTCATAAAATTTCAAATTTGAAATCTAATTTGCCTCAAATCATCTTTGAAGCAAGAAGCTGCTCATATTATCGAATCAATTGAGGTTTCCTCCGCCAATTTTTTTCCACCGATGGAAATTTTGAATTTTTGTCAATATTTTTCCAATACTCAGGTTCCTAAACAGAATAGATTGAATTTACCAAAATCACTAGTGTAAAAGACTACTTTCGGTATATTGTTTCTTCAAAATTCCAGTTAACTCTTTATATCTTACTTTGCGATCAACTTGACATCCCTTTTTTATTACAAACAAATTTAACTTTTTTACTCAAGGTTCATATAAAGTCAAATATTTCGCGTTTCTGAACTGTAAGATGGCACTGACAAGATATGTTTTTCTTACCATAGTGGCAGCGATCTTTTATATTTTCGAATAAATTACAGTTTTCCGCTGGAATATCTCCCCAATATCCAACGGTCAACTCTACTGCTAATGCATTATTGCCAAATCTCAACATTACACGGATTACTGCAGAATGGCTCACAGGATTAATAATTATTATCTGGTATCAATTGTGGTAATGTGGTTCAGTGCATTATGTAGCTATATTCTCAAGAGGGTTGTGAGAGAAAATCTTCTCTCTTATATTATTCCTTCCATTTTGAAGGGGACTACTAACTATTGTATCCATACCTTCTCTACCGTTTGTAATTTGGTGGTTTATTTAATTTTTTTTCGGAATTACGAGTTAATTATTATGTTTTTGAGCTACGTTTTCAAGGTTCTGTGTTTGCTTTGCTTTGCTTTGCTTTGCTTTGCTTTGCTTTGCTTTGCTTTGCTTTGCTTTGCTTTGCTTTGCTTTGCTTTGCTTTGCTTTGCTTTGCTTTGCTTTGCTTTGCTTTGCTTTGCTTTGCTTTGCTTTGCTTTGCTTTGCTTTGCTTTGCTTTGCTTTGCTTTGCTTTGCTTTGCTTTGCTTTGCTTTGCTTTGCTTTGCTTTGCTTTGCTTTGCTTTGCTTTGCTTTGCTTTGCTTTGCTTTGCTTTGCTTTGCTTTGCTTTGCTTTGCTTTGCTTTGCTTTGCTTTGCTTTGCTTTGCTTTGCTTTGCTTTGCTTTGCTTTGCTTTGCTTTGCTTTGCTTTGCTTTGCTTTGCTTTGCTTTGCTTTGCTTTGCTTTGCTTTGCTTTGCTTTGCTTTGCTTTGCTTTGCTTTGCTTTGCTTTGCTTTGCTTTGCTTTGCTTTGCTTTGCTTTGCTTTGCTTTGCTTTGCTTTGCTTTGCTTTGCTTTGCTTTGCTTTGCTTTGCTTTGCTTTGCTTTGCTTTGCTTTGCTTTGCTTTGCTTTGCTTTGCTTTGCTTTGCTTTGCTTTGCTTTGCTTTGCTTTGCTTTGCTTTGCTTTGCTTTGCTTTGCTTTGCTTTGCTTTGCTTTGCTTTGCTTTGCTTTGCTTTGCTTTGCTTTGCTTTGCTTTGCTTTGCTTTGCTTTGCTTTGCTTTGCTTTGCTTTGCTTTGCTTTGCTTTGCTTTGCTTTGCTTTGCTTTGCTTTGCTTTGCTTTGCTTTGCTTTGCTTTGCTTTGCTTTGCTTTGCTTTGCTTTGCTTTGCTTTGCTTTGCTTTGCTTTGCTTTGCTTTGCTTTGCTTTGCTTTGCTTTGCTTTGCTTTGCTTTGCTTTGCTTTGCTTTGCTTTGCTTTGCTTTGCTTTGCTTTGCTTTGCTTTGCTTTGCTTTGCTTTGCTTTGCTTTGCTTTGCTTTGCTTTGCTTTGCTTTGCTTTGCTTTGCTTTGCTTTGCTTTGCTTTGCTTTGCTTTGCTTTGCTTTGCTTTGCTTTGCTTTGCTTTGCTTTGCTTTGCTTTGCTTTGCTTTGCTTTGCTTTGCTTTGCTTTGCTTTGCTTTGCTTTGCTTTGCTTTGCTTTGCTTTGCTTTGCTTTGCTTTGCTTTGCTTTGCTTTGCTTTGCTTTGCTTTGCTTTGCTTTGCTTTGCTTTGCTTTGCTTTGCTTTGCTTTGCTTTGCTTTGCTTTGCTTTGCTTTGCTTTGCTTTGCTTTGCTTTGCTTTGCTTTGCTTTGCTTTGCTTTGCTTTGCTTTGCTTTGCTTTGCTTTGCTTTGCTTTGCTTTGCTTTGCTTTGCTTTGCTTTGCTTTGCTTTGCTTTGCTTTGCTTTGCTTTGCTTTGCTTTGCTTTGCTTTGCTTTGCTTTGCTTTGCTTTGCTTTGCTTTGCTTTGCTTTGCTTTGCTTTGCTTTGCTTTGCTTTGCTTTGCTTTGCTTTGCTTTGCTTTGCTTTGCTTTGCTTTGCTTTGCTTTGCTTTGCTTTGCTTTGCTTTGCTTTGCTTTGCTTTGCTTTGCTTTGCTTTGCTTTGCTTTGCTTTGCTTTGCTTTGCTTTGCTTTGCTTTGCTTTGCTTTGCTTTGCTTTGCTTTGCTTTGCTTTGCTTTGCTTTGCTTTGCTTTGCTTTGCTTTGCTTTGCTTTGCTTTGCTTTGCTTTGCTTTGCTTTGCTTTGCTTTGCTTTGCTTTGCTTTGCTTTGCTTTGCTTTGCTTTGCTTTGCTTTGCTTTGCTTTGCTTTGCTTTGCTTTGCTTTGCTTTGCTTTGCTTTGCTTTGCTTTGCTTTGCTTTGCTTTGCTTTGCTTTGCTTCTTTTCTTTTCTTTTCTTTTCTTTTCTTTTCTTTTCTTTTCTTTTCTTTTCTTTTCTTTTCTTTTCTTTTCTTTTCTTTTCTTTTCTTTTCTTTTCTTTTCTTTTCTTTTCTTTTCTTTTCTTTTCTTTTCTTTTCTTTTCTTTTCTTTTTTTTTCTTTTCTTTTCTTTTCTTTTCTTTTCTTTTCTTTTCTTTTCTTTTCTTTTCTTTTCTTTTCTTTTCTTTTCTTTTCTTTTCTTTTCTTTTCTTTTCTTTTCTTTTCTTTTCTTTTCTTTTCTTTTCTTTTCTTTTCTTTTCTTTTCTTTTCTTTTCTTTTCTTTTCTTTTCTTTTCTTTTCTTTTCTTTTCTTTTCTTTTCTTTTCTTTTCTTTTCTTTTCTTTTCTTTTCTTTTCTTTTCTTTTCTTTTCTTTTCTTTTCTTTTCTTTTCTTTTCTTTTCTTTTCTTTTCTTTTCTTTTCTTTTCTTTTCTTTTCTTTTCTTTTCTTTTCTTTTCTTTTCTTTTCTTTTCTTTTCTTTTCTTTTCTTTTCTTTTCTTTTCTTTTCTTTTCTTTTCTTTTCTTTTCTTTTCTTTTCTTTTCTTTTCTTTTCTTTTCTTTTCTTTTCTTTTCTTTTCTTTTCTTTTCTTTTCTTTTCTTTTCTTTTCTTTTCTTTTCTTTTCTTTTCTTTTCTTTTCTTTTCTTTTCTTTTCTTTTCTTTTCTTTTCTTTTCTTTTCTTTTCTTTTCTTTTCTTTTCTTTTCTTTTCTTTTCTTTTCTTTTCTTTTCTTTTCTTTTCTTTTCTTTTCTTTTCTTTTCTTTTCTTTTCTTTTCTTTTCTTTTCTTTTCTTTTCTTTTCTTTTCTTTTCTTTTCTTTTCTTTTCTTTTCTTTTCTTTTCTTTTCTTTTCTTTTCTTTTCTTTTCTTTTCTTTTCTTTTCTTTTCTTTTCTTTTCTTTTCTTTTCTTTTCTTTTCTTTTCTTTTCTTTTCTTTTCTTTTCTTTTCTTTTCTTTTCTTTTCTTTTCTTTTCTTTTCTTTTCTTTTCTTCTCTTTTCTCTTCGTATACGCTTATTGTTCAGTGGTCCTAAAAATATTTCAGTTTTGCAGTTTCTCGGTTTTTTTGTGAATGTAGACTTCCCTGGCCTCATTACTGTTGATTAGCGACCTCTATAGAGCCTTGTCAGTGCATTTAGTGAAACTAACATGCCTCAATTTTTTTTGTTGGGTGGAAACCTCGGGGAAATAATTTTTCAAGATCAGTTGAGTCCTGTCTGTGAATTTGGTGGAATTCACAGTGCCTCCATGATTTTGTTGGGTCGGGAATCTCGGTTTTCGAATACTGTGGGCCTCTTCTGATTCCTGCCTACGAATTTGGTTGAATTTGTAGTGTCTTTGCTGTTTTGTTGGCTAGAGTCCTCGGTGACCTCGTTATTTGAATTCAGTTGCCTCTGCTGAGTCCTGTCTGTGAATTTGGTGGAATTTACAGTGCCTCCATAATGTTTTTGGGTGGAGACCTCGGTGACCTCGTTATTCGAATTCAGTGTTCCTTGCTGTGTCCTATCTGAAAATTTCAGGAAATTTACAGCGCCCTCAGATTTGTATTGGGTGGACACCTCGTTTTTCGAACTTAACCCCCGTGCCGAATCATGTCTGCAAGTTTCGGAATATTTGCGGAGTCTTCAGTTTTGTAATGGGTGTACACCACATTTTTCAAATTTCGGTTGATTTGCAGAATATCCAGGCTTACTATGGATAGAGACCTCCTTTTGTTCTAAAAGGGGTTATCTTTCCAACCGTTTTTGTGTTTCCAACGGTGGGGACCATTTTCTTTAAAGCTTGTTCAGTCTTTTTCTTAGATTTTGGTTTATTGATGATGTCTGTGCCGTCGGTTCTCCTGTGGGAGGTGATCTTGGGAATCTTTGGTATTGCCATTGTTCCGGTTCACCTGTATATCATTTATTGTATTCATTTCGTTTGTTTTTCTGATATTCGGGGTTGCAGTGCATCTGGGTTTGTTATAGATATAGTCATTCCGTCCTTGATCTTGCTTGGATAAGATTTGCTTTTAGCACAAACAACAATATAATGGGTAAAATTCAAAAAGAGCAGCTAATATGAACAACTCACTATAATTTATTTTTATCAATATTTTTCAACTTTGTTAGCTGAATTCCGTCTATTATGCCGTTATTTTTAATGTATATTAAATAATGTTACCCAAAAACAACTGGAATGGACAATAAAGACGCTATTATGATTATCATTACTATTTGTTAATTCTGTTTTGCGTCCTGTTTTATTTCCAAAACTGATATCATGAATCGCAAAACATAAAATACATTATACACACTTGTTCAATTGTGTCCAAATACTCCAAAGCTTTAGGCGGACCAATCCAACATCCAACTGATAAACTGACCCCTATCGACGTAACTTTCATTTTCGAAAAATTAAACAAATTACATCGGTTTTACCGCTGTTTATTACTATTGGCAACGCTGTACAGTGACAATAATTCTGTGCAATACCTTGTGGACAGTAGCAGAACTATTTTTGTCTTTTCGTTCATGTACTACAGAGGAATCATTTGCACGAGGTTTTGAAAAACATTGTTAAAAATATAAATCGTTTAATTTTATGTTTGAAAAATAGTATGAATAGTTCCTCAATGTTCAGTCTTCTGAATTCCATATGAATATCCCTTGCAAAAGCGATTCTTCTCAACTGTCTTTGATTTTATAACATGACCTTCAGAATTTTTTGAAATTGTGAGATAACGTTGAAGTTGAAAATTCTGAAAAAAATTGTGATTATCTTTTACTTTGACATTGATATGTCATGATATTTGAAATTGAATCTGATGAATGGTTTTTGGGAAAACTTAAAAAAAACTCTAAAAATTAGGTTATTATTTTTATCCTCAAAAACTGTTCATCAGATTTTCTTCTACATCTCTCTAATCATTCAATCTGAATGACAACATAACCCGAATTTTTTTCAGAATTTTTAACCTTGCCGTTAATTTTTTCATGGGTTCATATGAACCTTAATAAAATTCCATATTTACAAAGTGAACAACAATAAAATGCAATCATAAATTAATAAAAAATATCAATTTTCCATAATTCTACAACATGTGTCTTCTCATTGACTATTCCCTGTATTGTAAACACCGAAATTCTCAAATCTATCACCTCCATTCGTTACACTTTGAAAACTGTAGTTCTGCTCCTTAAATGAAGAGTGGGTTAGGTTAAAGGAATACATATTCAGGGAAGTATACAGAATTTTCAATTAGACGTCAACATTGAAATTCATATCACGAGGGATTCCATAGCAAGAATTTTCATATAATATCCCTTCTTCGCAAACGGCCAAACCATCTCGAAACTCACAGGTGCATATAAAATTATGCCGAATGTTATTAAAAATTTTGAATTCCTTGTTAAATTCTTCCTCGTTCCGGAATATATTACTTCGTTGGGATGTGCACCCACTGAGCAAATTCATAGCAGTATAAGAATAAATTTAAATAATGTTTCCCAGCGAGCATTTCCATTTCTCGTTGGATTAATTGTTGTCTCCATATGGGCTGGTGACTACATGAATATGTATAGGCCAATCAACTGGGCTATCAACCTCAACTTAAATTGCCGCGCCAATAATTATTTTTCAAATTGTAGAACATAGTGTGCACATTGCTTCTGAGAAAAATTATCACCTCCAGGGGGGGTGGAACCCCCTCAAAAAACGCATTGAAACTAATTAATGAGGTAATTTCGAAATATCTCATAAAATTTACATTAAATCAAAATCATAACTTGATATTCAGAAAAAGCACAAATTTTTACAAATAAACTGTCACCACCAAAATTTTGAGAAATCGCACGGTATTCTTGAAAAAAATTGTTGAACTTAAATGCTTTCGCAATGGGACAGGTGTTGCGCCGGCTCCCGCCAACGTGCATTTTTTCAACCAGCGCGTAAAGTGAAGTTCTATAACTCCTCACATAAATTCGGATAAATCTTACGTCATTTTGAAGATAAAGATCGCAGCTTTCTATTCTGATATTATTTATATTTATACGCTCAGTTGCCAGCTGCAAAATTGCAATTGAAAATCTTAAACCCTACTCCCATTAAAGATTTAAGGGTTGGAGCTAACCCCTCCGAGGGACTTGAAGTGACAAAGTTGAGAATATGCGCAAAAGATGTCCCCCTCGCAAGAAAAATCGACGGGCCTGAGCGTTTTTTTTTCTGCGAACGATAAATATGAAATAACGGTCTTGTTTTCGTTCGGGGGCCACCCTGTATATATGGTACATAGACATGTCTTTGTTTTTATGTATAAATATTAGACATTCTGATAAATATAATGCAAAGACTGTTAAAATTTGTTTTTCTTTGAATAGACCTCTACAAGTTTGTCTAAATGGCATTTTATACTCTTTTTTGTGCAATGAATATTTTTTGTAGATTTTGTTCCATTCCCCAGAACATGATCCCATATCTCATCACTGATTCAAAGTTTGCATGGTAAAGAATCTTAAAAGTTTTTTCATTCATCTATTTTGATGTCGTCCTAATTGCATAGATGACCTTGTTTAGTTTTTGACACACGTGATCAGTCTGCCTATTCCATTTCAAAAAATTATCTATATATACTCCTAGAAATTTAGTTTATTCGTTGATTTTCCTTTCCTCGCCTTGCCAATTTATACTTGACGGTTTTTCTTTTCTACTTCTGTCGGTACTGAAAATCATTAGGTTTGTTTTATTTGCATTTAACAGTAATTTATTATTATCAAACCAATTCTTTGCTCTTGAGAAAAAAATATTTCCCTGGTTCCTAAGTTCATCACTTTCTTCTGCACCTGTTAGTAGATTTGTGTCATCTGCATAATTTACAACACTTTTCTCTACTTTCTGAGCAATTCTACATAGATCATTTAAGTAAATTATGAATGAAATCGGCCCTATCACGCTCCCCTGTGCAATGAATTAATTATTCCTCTGATAGTTATTTCAGGAATAATTATACAGTTTCCGTTCAAACATTATATACATTTTCATATTATTCTCATGTATTTCCTTACGCAAAATGTGAGATTATGGAATTAGGAAGTGATGAATTATTTCAGGATAACATTGAGAATAGTTATTTCTCTGGCGTCATTCCTCTGGCTCCTTATCAGATATAGGAATGATAATATCATTGCTATGACCTTGGTCTTTTTTGTAGTGAATATTGGGAATTGTTTGAAGCTCAGAAAGACATTTCAACAAATCATGTTGCAACTGTAATGACTATATTTATCTATTTATGGCTTATTGGCCTTTACTTCAAATATACATTGGCAGTAGTAATTTCTCATCATAACCATTGATTAGATACAATTTCTCAATTGCTGATAACAGTTTTATCCATTCCAACAATTTATTGATGGAGGTTTTTTCAAAACCACCTATAAAACTCGAAAAATGGAAAATTTAGAACGATTCGTATGTGATTTCTATAACTCAATAATAAACAATTATAAAATATAAAATTCAGCAGCAGTGGCAATTCAAATCTTTTAGAGTTTTCTTGATACAAATAAAATAGTTACAAAATTTTGACCCATATATTTTACCCTAATAGGAAGGATAAGATTGTCAACGCAGCTTTGGCAAAAAACTTGTCAAAAGATTTGCAACTACTAGACCAAGCTAAAGAGGTGTTTTTCCCCACAAAGTAAAAGAGGCAAATGGCCTACACTAATTTTTATAAGATAGTTCCCATCAGCGAAAATACAAAATGTTGTATTTCTTGTTTACAAAATCCCACAGAGCGATTTTGCTGGGGCGAAACCGGGGTTTTCATTCACAAACTATATTATAAAAATTGGTATAGGACGTTTGCGTCTTTTATTTTGTCTGCAAAGAGGCTCCTATTTTCAACTATAGCTTGACCTATAGGTTTATCAGTAAACCGAAAGAAGTTCAACTGAAACCAATAAAAAACACAATTACAATTTTTAAAAATGGATGACTCTTGCAATAAGAATAGGAAACCAAAATTGATATAGTTGTCGTCAAACATATAAGATAAATAAAAAAAGGCGCAAAAACTGGTCTTATCCTGTCCATCTCTGCCTGGAAAGGGCCACATAATGTGGGGGGAAAGTGGTGCAAGAGTTTGAAATAGCTACACTGGGAGAATTTTTTCCGCTCCCACTAGCAGCAATTTAATTACCGCCCGTTTTAACGGGAATTTACGTTCGAGTGGAATTTTGCATACCACGTGTTATATCACCTTGGATATTTACTCTGATCAACTCTGTGAACTTCTTCGATGTAACTTTACGTTGTGGCAATTTCACAACAAAAAATTTCATTAGAGTTTTACATTGTAATATTACGGTTTGATTCTCTAAAGTGAATAATTTGCAGTGAAATTTTACATTGTAATATTACGGTTTGATTTTCTTACTCGAAAAATACACTCCTATGTGAATTTGCTATAGAATTTCATAATATGGGATAACATTATCATGAATTTATACATTGAGGTCCTAAAGTAACGGATAAATTCATTTTCTACCTTATTTGCCATATTCAAGAAGAACCCTGAAATATATCAATTTATGTTTTCGAAAAGACACTCTGTGACATAAAAAAATTGCCCCTCTTCCACCCTCCGCAAAGTGACAGTCACCCCACCAATTTTTTATAATAAAATAGGGGTCAAGTGATACCTACCTCAATTAGGAGCTTATTCAATTGTCTATGCAGCTATGTCTATGCTTTTAAATTTTTGCGTCATAACAAAATTAATTTTCAAAATGTTAAAAAACCACGAAAACTATTAAATTCGTTGTATATTCAATGCACCCTAATTTCTTTTGGTTCATTTACCAACTGTTGTTCGTCATACGTAATACACGGCTGTATAGACAATTGAGTACCCTTCGAAATGAGGTATCACTATTTCATTTAAAAAAATTGGGCGCTGGTGGCTGCCACTTTGAGGAGGTGAAGGAGCGGCGTTTTTTTGTCACAGAATATCTTTTTGAAAACATAAATTGAAGTGTTTCAAGGGTTTTCTTGAAAATGCATAATAACGTAGAAAATTAATGTATATTCTTTCATTGTAAAGGTAGGTAGGTACATTTTGTCATTTATTCAACACACCATTGATGAATCCATCAATTTGAGAAATTTGTCTCCAGGTCACCGAAGCACTTCATTATATTATACTCGATTTACGTTTTACTTATAAAACTGGCACCAAGACTGATAATAGTCTCCAGATGAGTATTTATAGCAATAATGTGTTTTGGTTAAATGTAGAAATATTGCTCAAATTTTTGTAGAAACCAACGTTTCCAAAATTCCATCCACTTCTATACCTTTATTAACCACTCTGGCTGAGTGGCAGACATATTGAATCCGTATTATCTGGGTAAGAATCGTCTAGCACACAAAACAAAAATTCTATGGTTTATAAGTATAAACAGATTCTGTCCTTGTCTTCATTATCTTACGATATTACGGTCAACTATGTACAGTTCTCTTTAATAATTGGAAATAAAAATAAATTTCAAACATAAACTGATCATTTAATTCCAATATAGCAAAAAACTGAAAACATTTTCGAATAATACATTGCATATTATAAACTAACATTAATCATTATTAATATATTATAAAGATTTATGGGTTGGTCTTCCAATTCAGTGCGATTGTCCTAAAACAAAAAAAGTGGTATCATACAACAAGCCAAAGGCTTTCCATCGTCTTGTTAATTCTTGAAACCGGACAGATGCCAATAAAATTCAATTTAAATTATCATAGAATAGGGACTATTATTCGACAGCTAGATGCTTTCTAGTCGGGAAAATGTTATTTTACAATGATGGAACAAGTACCTGTGGAGTTTTTGGTGTACGTTGTTTTTTTTGAGAATTCGAATTTTTGGGAGCAAGTGTCACAAATAAACTCAGCAACAGCCAACATTTTCTAAAAAAAGTAAGTATATGTTCAGAAAAAACTACCGAGGAATTAATTGGTTTCTGCGTAATTTGGGATTCATTAATCAAAAATTACACTTTTCAAAACACATCATAACCTTTCGAAATCAAAAGTTTTGATGCGATTAAGTAATTTTTCATATGTAGGTACTCAATTCAGCATATGATATCGGTGCTTTCGAAGTTATATTTTTCAATTTCATTAAATATTTAGATATTATGAAGAAGAAACCTGAATGCAATCTCGTAAATTTTACGCGCTGAATGAAATATCATTTCAAGTGCGTACAGATACATCTTGTAGTTTAAAAATTGAACTATAGAAGTAAGATTCCCATGAATCTGAAATAATGTTCCACTCTAAGCATTGAAAATACATTGCAAATTTAAAACAATTTTCTCAGTGTAGTGCATTAAAGGTAAATTTGCCATGGGTACAGAATTTTTCAATTGCATCAAATTCATTATTGAGAGAGGATTAATTTAATCTTTTTGTTTAGATAAACGAGTATACTATAGTACAAAGTACTAAGTACAAAGTACAAAGTACATTTTGAAAAATATTTGCAGTATAATGATTCGATTTAACATTCACTAAAAAGTTATTCAACAAAATGAATAACAAATAAATTTTTAAAACATTCTCGTATATACAGAGTGTTCATTCAGTGCTGCATTCTTCACGACTCAACATCTGGATTGTCAGGAATTCAGATGTTTTTTTTGTTCAGATAATTTAAAAATAATATAGAGAAGAGAATTCTCAAATAAGTGCATATACGAACATGGTCATCATTGAAAATAAATTCAACTTTCCAATTAAACGCACTGTGTTTCATTTATATGAACTTTCTGTAATCCTATATTTTCAGATCGGATAGTGCGTTGCCACGTTATCATTATTTATACAGATTTTTTTGCGAAAAATTACTTCACTTTGAACTGGAATAATACTTTCGCGGTTGAATATTTTCTAATAGATGATTTGCACCCTGTGTGAATTTTTCTGATGGAAGCTCTCAGTATGGTATGTCAATGATCAATTGTGCTAAAATTCAAAAATTATATTTATCATATTTATTCAATTATGTTTGTACTTTTTAAAGCTGAGTTATATGTAATTTCCATGAATGAAGATTATTATTATTATTATTATTATTATTATTATTATTATTATTATTATTATTATTATTATTATTATTATTATTATTATTATTATTATTATTATTATTATTATTATTATTATTATTATTATTATTATTATTATTATTATTATTATTATTATTATTATTATTTTTTTTTTTTTCCCGTTGGGAATGTACCAGTCAGGCCCTGTCTCCGGTGCTCCGATACATCCGGAGGGCGCGCTGGTGTCGTTAACCCCAATAACCACTCCCTACGTCCGTAGGGTGAGTGACTATTGGGTCCGAGAATCATGTGCCCTGAGTAGACGGAGCGAACCAAGGATGACGGCCTTCTGCATTCTTGATGCTAAGATTTCTGCCATATTACGGCAAGCAGGTATTATCTTCAAGTTGGAGAGCAGTGTGTCCATCATTCCACCAAGGACTCCTATGATCAGAACCACCATTTTGACAGAATGGTCCGGATATAACCTGCGGAGTTCAAAGAGAAGATCTCGATATTTAGTCCGTTTTTCCTCCTCTTTTCGAACGATATTCATTTCGCCTGGAGCGGAAAACTCCATGACGAATATCGTTCTACTTTGGTGGTCGAGGAGGACAACATCAGGCTTATTGGCTTGTATTTGCCTGAGGGTGGGGAATGAGTAGTTCCAATAGATCCGGCACCTCTCATTCTCCACCACGGACTCAATATCCCCCGGAACATAAGGCAACACCGGTGTCTCGTCTATACCGTACGAGTGTCGTAGATGGTAGTATAACACTCGTAGCGCCGCGTTATGCCTGTGGATATAGGCTGAGACCGCATAAGATGGGCATGCTGATAGCAAATGCATTACGGTCTCAGGTGCCCCACGACATGCCCTGCATCGGGTGTCAGGGACGTCTATACCCATCACGCGACTACGGTAGACGAGGGTGTTGAAGACACCATCCTGGCAGGCCATTATGAATCCTTCGGTCTCCGACTTTAGCTCACTCGCCCTGAGGAAGGCAAAGGTCAAGCTTTTGGATAAGCCAAGGTCTTCGATGTTATGAAAGAAGACACCATGCATTGGCTTATCCATATGTAGCTGTAGCAGGACCTCTGTCTCCGCAGCTTTGATGTGAGCTTTATGCTGAACGGGTCCCAACTCGGTGACAGAGTTTGGGTTAGCCCGTTCAGTGTCGAATACGAGACCGAGTTCATCGGCCGCACGGGTTGCTGCCTTAAAAAGGAATGCTCCAATCCCTGCTTTTTCATGGTCGCGGACCATGCAGAGAAGGGGATCTGAACTCCTGATGACTTTACAGGCCCCATCCAGAACCATTCTGTTATGCATACACTCCAAACTCAAAAGTCCACGGCCTCCCCTTTGTCTGGGAAAGTATAACCGTGGAACGGACGATTTAGGATGCAAGCACCTATTGAGATGCATCACTTTGCGAGTTTTAACGTCGAGTTGTCGCAGCTCTTCCTTAGTCCACTTCATTACTCCGAAAGAGTAGAGAAGGATCGGAACGGCAAGCATATTGGTTGCAGCAACTTTGTTCTTCCCCGACAGTTCTGATGACCAGATCTGTCGGAGTTTATGCTGATACTTGCCGCGGAGAGAGTTCTTAACTGTGAATACCTCTTGGGAGTGGCGTTGCTCCACCCCTAGGTAAGTATACGTCTCTCCGGCATCCAGATGATGTAGGATGCTTCCGTCTACGAGCTGGACATCCTCTCCGTATTCCTCGCATCGTCCTCTTTTGAGATGAACCGTGGCACATTTGTCGATCCCAAATTCCATTCCGATAGCATGCGTGTACTCTTCCACCACCCTAAGGGACTGATGTAGGTCCCTTTCTCCAGAGGCATATAATTTGAGGTCATCCATGTAAAACAGATGGGTGACTTTATGCCTCCGGTTGCTGGGGGTGCCGCAGTTGTACCCACGGGTATTCCTGAGTACAACGGACAATGGCAATAGTGAGATGCAGAAGAGAAGAGGGCTGAGGGAGTCTCCCTGAAACACGCCTCTTCTAATGATGACCTGCTCTGTTTGGACTATGTCTCTACCAGATCTTATGGTGAAGCGAGTCCTCCAGAGTGGCATCAGTTGTCCAATGCATCCCACTATTTGATTGGGTACCTCAAGACATCTGAGCAAATGCATGATTAACTCATGCGATGTTGTATCAAATGCCTTGCGGTAATCAATCCAGGCCATCGAAAGGTTACGCTTATACTGCACGGAGTCCTGCGTGATACATCTATCGATGAGCAGGTTCTCCTTGCAGCCGGCGACCCCTTTCTTTGACCCTCGTTGCTCATATATCCGTTCATACACCGGATCAACTGCGGAGAGAATGCGCGTGTATAAGATGCGCGTAAACAACTTATAGCACGCATTCAAGCATGTTATCGGCCTGTAATTCTTTGGATCAGACAAATCTCCGTTCTTGGGGATGAGCACGGTTCGCCCCTCGACAAACCACTCCGGAATCTGCTGCTCCCCATCTAGCCATGAGTTAAAAACTCTTGCCAGATGGCGGTGGGTTGTTGGAAACTTTTTCCACCAATAATTATTCAACCCATCAGGGCCTGGAGCAGCAAAGTTCTTCGAGCCTTTGAGGGCCCCTCGAACTTCTTCCGTGGTTATCGGATTGCGCAGATCATTGTGCTCAGGCTGCCGAAGCGTCCTGCAGTAAGCTTCGAACTGCGCTAGGGCTGGAGTGTCTACATTGAGTGGTTGCGGAAACTCATAGATGTTCTTCCAGAAGGTTTCTACCCGATCAGCAGCCGGCGGGTTATCGACAACACGTGGAGGCTCTTGGAATAAGCGGGAAGGTTTATCGCGGAACTTTATGTTTTCCGCGATACTTCTCGCTCGCCTCACTAGTGACTTCTTTGCAGCCACTAGCATTCGTATCCTATCAAGACAGTGCTGTTTTATGGTAAACAGCACGCCTTGATTCAATGTGTGGTGAGCTCGTCTTAGCCTTGCAGCAATTCGCCGCACTGCCGGCGTGAAAGGCCTATTGGCCGACATGTAGTCCACCACACACTGGATACGAGATGCGTGTTGTCTCGCCGACTTGATCTTAGCTTTCATCTTGTGAACGCGTCGCTCATGCCTCCCAACAAGAGCAGTGGTGTCCCTCCTCTCCGTCTGGGATATTGCACGAGCGGCGTCGTACACGACAGAATTAATCTGCCAGATGTTGGCCTCTTCTGGAAGAACATCGCCAATCTCCGCATCCACCCGTGCCAGTTCTTGCGGCTTCAAGGGCTTCATATTGTGAAGCGCCCTGCGGGTTCTGATGTCCTCCATTGGTGGTATGATGCGAGCCTCCTCTGCAGCCAGACCGACACGTGGCATATCTGCCACTTCGTTAACCGGCTGAGGAGGAGCTCTAACATAGCCTCGAGCCCGGAGATAGGATACATAATCCCTGAGATTTTGGGCGGAAACGGCGGCATGCTCTGGGTGTCTCTCACACCAAAGAGCATGCATCCTTGCCATGTATCCTCTCCGGGCGGGCTCACTGCTCTCATAGCAATACAGAAGTCCATCCCTTAATCTATCCGTCCACTCAAAGCGTCCGTTGTCATTGCGGTTGTCGTCATTTGGCAAATCATCGTTGTTGGCCCCACCACCTTGCCTTTGACCCCTAATCCGAGGGGGTCGGTTGTGGGGGCCTCTTCCCCGATTATTTGGAACCGAGTAAAAGGGTTTACTGGGGGGTTAACCCAGCAAACCCACGGCCGACACCGGAGGGAAAGATGCCTTTTCCCTCCCGGATGCGCATGAGCTGCCGGTCCGATTTTGCATCCTTTGCTCGGGTAGGTTATTATTATTATTATTATTATTATTATTATTATTATTATTATTATTATTATTATTATTATTATTATTATTATTATTATTATTATTATTATTATTATTATTATTATTATTATTATTATTATTATTATTATTATTATTATTATTATTATTATTATTATTATTATTATTATTATTATTATTATATGGGTGTCTTGAACTGACTTTTCATCCGACGCAATTACATTAAATTTTGGTGACGAATATGGTTTTCCCGATTTTTATCGGTGATTTTTATCAAGTTTTAGTGCAATCATATTGCGTTCGAAAGTAGGCAGCACAGTGTAAAAACTATGACACTCCCACATTAGATTTCGCTTTTCTCAACTTTTTAAAAAGATGAAACTCATCGTTTTTCCACTGGATCTTTCATTTATTTCTTGCATAAAATTAAATGTTCTTTCATATCCTAAAATCAAATTCTGCCAAAAATGCATAGTACCACGCCATACACACCTTATATGGTAATCACATGAGAATATTGGTTAAATTCAGTGTGAGTCGATATTAATACTTACTTAAGTTCAGGAAATTACCAGGAAATTAATTCCTATTTTGTCAATAACCAAACACAGTTTTTTAGACAAAAATTGCAATAAATAAAATTATTGTCATCTCTAACTTTATTCAAATAATCCTACCTATAGCCCCCACGTAACACTTAGCGCGGAAAATGTAAAGGCCCGCACAGCAATTTGGTATGTTTTTTCCATGCAGGGTCGGGCGTAGTTATAATATAAACAGCTGTATACGGTACGAGCAGCTATTAGCAAATTAAACTTCGACGGTGCAGTTGTTTACCTAATCTAAGAATATTAATAATCATAAAAATGGATTATCCTGAATATAAAAGTTACAGTGCTTTTGTTAAATTAACTTGATTAATCTGCACGCATCACATTATTTAGTGGCATATGTACTAGTCCGACCCTGGTCGGCGGCATGGGAATCAATTTCGTGCTAATCGATCATTTTTTGCGCCTTTTTTTGTATTTATCTTATATGTTTGACGACAACTATACTTACATAGCATGGAAACTTGGAGGAATATAAATCAAAATTACACTTAAATTATATTTTTCATGTTTTAAGGTAGACGCACGATTACTTATTTTGATAAGAAAGCCTTGTATTTCATTACATTCTTCATCACAGCTTGTATACATGATGAAAAAGTAATAAGAATTTTAATTGCCTGAGTCATATCAACTTATTAACAAATCAGGTCATTCCAAATGTTCACAAGCGATACAAGCAAAAATGGTATCTGTCAGATATTTGAGAAATGTCATTCAATTTAAAAAATCGAAACTTTCATAATATTATCGCTAGACATTTCATTTCAAATTGACAAAAAATTAATTATAATAGTCCAGTACTGCCGCAGCAATAGGTATACCATTGAAACTTTTTACATTTATTACTTTCAAATTACTGGATTGTGATAAGTTTAATTTATGTTTCATTTCCCAGTTGGAGTTGTACAAACCCAATGAATAAAAAATCCCTATGATGATAGTAGAGTTTCAAATTACAGCTATTGAAATGTTGAATATAAACTACCGAAAAATATTATATGTCATATTACATCGATCGTGAAATGAAAAATGAAATATCGAAACGTTCGGCACTAATTCTCTATAGCCATAATAAAAGCAATTTTTCGAAATTATGTTCATTTCAATTCATTAATTCTCCGTCGTAAATACTTATATTACGCTGCGTTATACGAATGGTAAATTTTTTACGAGGGGGGATTCTTAATTTTGCATGGGCGATTTTAAGTAAACTGAGTGTATTCAATAGTCAACTCAGAGACATAACCTAAACTTCATAGCATGTCAGGAAATTACTTCTCTACCTTTAAGAAAAGTGAATGAAAGTTTCAAAACAATTGTTGGAAAATGTATTATTCCAGAATGTAGTTGAAAACACAAGAATCTAGAATAATGTGATTCATAATTTTGTAACCCCAGACATTTCCTTTAAAACCTTCAGTGATTTTTTGCAGGAATATCTGAATATTTTAAACCTACTCTACTTCTTTTTGAAGAAAACTCGTTGAGTTTCCTGAAGTCTCTTCCATAAGCATGACACCTTTTATTTCTTGCACCAATATTGCGCTTACAAATATTCTTATGACATTAATAGCGATATTATAAAGGGTGCAATCGAAATAATGATTCATTCTCTCTCATATCCCTGCATAGCATTGGGTTGTTTTCTGCACTGATGGATATCGGCAGAAGTTTTACCGTTACTCCAAAGAAAGGAGATATTTGATAATTTCCGCCCCATTTCCATTTTTCCGCTTTTGAGCAAAACTCTTCAGATCATCTTGAAAAATTGATTAGTTCTTTACTTCGTGCAATATTTCCACAAAAACCAATATTATTATGAAAGTAAGAGATCAACAGCTGACGCCGTTAAAAAGTGATTGATCTGGTTAATGGTTGTCTTAAAAACGGAGAGCTTTTGACTTTGTCTTCCATTTTTTACTTTTCGGGAAAATGGAATTCCATGAGATGAGAGGACTACCTCTTGAACTATTGAAATACTATGTGGGTAACAGATCTCAATCGCTATTCATGAATAATAATAATAATATGTCGGGGCGTGGCGCAGTGGTTAGAGCGTCCGACTTTGGGTCGGAAGGTCCGGAGTTCGAGCCCCAGTTGCGGCTGGGATTTTTTAATTCAATTTGACCGATTGAATTATTCACATCTCGTGGCTGGACTGGGGTGAGTCCTGCACGATTCACTGTTGCGTTCCAATTAACAGTGCTGCTCCCAAGGTGGCGCATGGAGTTAGTAACAAGGCCTATCCAGAACACGTGGCTAATGACCATAGCAGTCGATGCCAAGACACTTAAGAAAAAAATAAATAAATGTCTTTTATTATTCCACAAATTATTGCACTAAAAATATTGTTATAATAATGAAAAATCTCACAATTTGTGGAAAAATTCTCGGAGCGAAATTCAGACACTTAGTATATTGAAGTATACCAAGGTCTGCTCTTCCATTTAACTCCGATACATTAGAAAATAACACAAATTTGAATGCGCGTAAAAAAATTAGTTCGATAACAGTTGCAGAAGTTATTTCTAATGTGTTTGTTACAAATTTTGGTCATTTAATAGCCATAGACGAACTTTCTGTGATAAAGGGTGAGAGACTGAAGAATGAACCGGTTTTTCATAGTCAGCCATTTCAATTTTGGTAAGGTTTGAGAAATGTATTCGAACTTTCGTATGCCAAAAATAAACCTGATACAGGAATTTTGTACTTTTTGTATTCTATTCGAATCAATGTAATCTAAGCAGGGAGAGTAAACCTGCGAGTAAAACGAAAAATGTTATAGAAGAAGTGTTTCACAGAGCTTTGCTTTTATTTCCAATTCAACGTTGTTCAATCTGATTTTAAGTTCAAGTTCAATATTTCTGGCAGAACTTCACAGGGCCAAAAAGTAAAACTTTGGTTTTTGGTAGGATTGAGCAGTAGTTCGTATTTCAATGAACTCTCATATATGATCTGTAGATCCTCAATAATTTTTTCCACTGAGTTATTTAGACTGGTGGGATTGAACGAATGATAAACTTGGGTATCATCAGCATAAGCATGAATTCGGCAGTGCTCCACATTCAAAGTTAAATGAGAGGTGTATATACAAAAAAGCAATGGTTTGAGCACTGAACCTTGGAGAACAACCCTTATTAGTCTCAGTGAAGCAGAGAGAGAACTTCCTAGTTTGACCATTTGTGTTCTATCAGTGAAATAACTCGTCATCAAGATTCAAGATTCAAGATTCAAAAGTTTTTATTTTTCTTAATATGGCTAACATTGTATACATTCCTCGTCTAGTCACATAATTTTCTTCTTTCTTCATCTGGGAAGAGGAAAGAATAAGGACAGCCAGTTGCATACCGAGCGATGGCTAGCTGTCGTCATCCACCACTCGGTTTCAACGCTAAGTCGATTCCTGGCCCCCCTTGCGAAAGACTCTTGAAACGACCCCCCACGGTCTTAGTGGGCAAGTCCGTGACTACTCAGGGAATGGGTGGATATTGTGCAGTTTTCACGCCTCCTGCAGAGCTTATGCATGACTTTTGAGTGTATTCAAAACAGAGAATGGATGTCCTTGATCGTTGCAGAGGTTAGTAGGTAGAGCATCCCGGAAAAGGCTCACTGCAAAAAACCGGGGTTTGATATTGGTCTTATTTAACACTTTGGCTGCCCTTTAAGGGCCCGGTTCTTAGAAACGCTCCTGGAAAATGTCTTGATAGATAAGGCCCCCGTGTTGCGTCGTCATACTCCCTGATGCGAGTGAGATTTCTCGTCAGAGGGCTTTTGGGTAGGAAACATTTATAGAAGTTGTACGACAACTTTCTAATATATGTCGGAACAGAGTCGACGCCGCACATCTCCCGGAGGGTATCAAGGCGAGTGTATCTGTTAGTATTTGTAACTATACGTAGTACTTTATTCTACATCCTGTCCAGTCTCGCGAGAGGCGACGGTTTCAGGCTGCAGAACACCGGACAAGCGTATAACATTGCGGGTCTAATTACTTGCTTGTAAATAAGTATTTTATTATCCATACTGAGCTTGAAATTTCTGGCTATCAGAGGGTAGGTACGCCCGACGGCAGCGCCCGCCCTCTGGATAGCCAGAGTTATGTGTTCTCCGAATGTCATACCCTTGTCCAATTGTACTCCCAGGTATTTCACCGATCTCGATTCTCTAACGTAGGTATCCCGGACCCTCATCCTATACGAGGAGGAAGCTTCGAAAAACACCGCCTTTTCGTTAAGTTGACGACCTTGGTTTTCCCTACGTTGACCTTGATCTTATTTCTCTCCATATACGGCACGACGTCCCAATCCAAATGAATTTGGATCTTTTGAGCAGCGACTACGCTGGAGAATGAATGCGTGTATAGTGCGGTGTCGTCCGCGTATATCGCCGCATTCACTCTCTCGGATCGTGGGAAATCGTGAGTATATAGTGAGTATGAGTGGGGAGAGATGCTCGAGCCCTGCAGAACACCTGCCTCGACCGGTTATGCCCCAGAGAGATTGCTATTTACCTTTACCGCAAACGACCGACCCGTGAGATACGAGTCGATCAATCTCACTGAGTTTAAGGGCATGCCTGCCTGTAGCATCTTGCTGACCAGACCTTCAATCCATACGGTATCGAAGGCCTTCTCCATATCCAAATGGAAAAAGCCTACGATAAAATGAATTATCTTTTTTGTAATATCTAAAAAAAACAACTACTTCCCCGACTAAAGCTGGACATTGAACTACACCTGATGGATATTGTAAAAAAATCCTATATAACTTGAAACAAAAAAATCTGAAAGTGAAAATTTGCATTTTCATTCAGATAGTTAAACTGAAAAAAATTATTTCTAGTAATGTCTAACAGAATACTACTAATTCTCTTGCTAAAGTCACGCTGGACATTGAACTGCATCTGATAGATATTGCGAAACCGAGAGAAATCCAGTTATACAAGTTTTTTCAAAAAAATCTTATAGCTGCTAAATAAATTATTTTAGCAACTAAATGTTATCTGATCAATGTAAAAAGTGAAGCTTTCAAACGTTAAACGGGTCTTTTTTTCAAAACACTCATTTTGTTTTGAAAAGGTTACCTCTTAGATTCAATAAAGGGCACGATTGTGGTTAAAAGATGGAATTGAAAAAACACTTTGTTTAGCCACTATAATTCACATTTTAACTGTTAAACGATACTTTGTAACCACTAAATAGTTGTCGTTTAGTTCTGGAAATGTAAATGTTTTTTTCCACCACCTCTGATAATGCATCTTTTTCGTCACACACGTGTTTCCTATGATGTTTTATATCACATGTTTCATCATCGGGTCATCTACGTCATTTCAATTCTTATTGTCAATCAGTTCACGTGTGGATTTGGTTGTGTTGTGTAAGTGCAGATGTAAAGGTTAAATACGCTCTGTTTATAGTTTGTTTCTACAAGAAATACATTTCGGGTAAGTGTCTATCTGAGTGTGTGTTTTCAACAACAGATTTTATCCGTTGTTATTATTTGCGGAAGGTTAAAATCAAACAAGTAAGTATTGGGTGAGCTTCAGGGATGGTGCATTTTTATTACAGATAATAGTCATTTGTTCGAAAAAAATTTAATGAAAATATGACTTTTTCAGGAACCGAACGGGTTCAGTAGTACTTAATTCCGGTTCGAACACAAACGACACAAATATTTTTCCTATGTATTTCCTATGTATTTTATAGTTTCTGAAGTAGAGAGCAAATTTTGCGAACATGAAGAGGTTGTGAAGTTATTTATAAAGAGATACTTTTATCTTATGACATGATGATTATTGTTAGATGATTTTTTTCATATGGGAACCTAAGATTCTAGTTCCTAAAATTTGCAAATTGAATGAAAAAAACATTTTTAATATCTGTCGATTTCTTGTAGGGTAGGGTTGCCACAGATTTTGCCACATTAAAAAATTTTCATGTAAATTAAATCATTTATTGACGGATAATTTGAAGTTATGTCGAACATTGTTAAATATAAGCGTTTTTGATTACTTTATTATCTACAACTTTTTTATTGAACATTTTCCGCTAAGAAGTCATGTACCTACTCATTTTGTTTTGTAAGAAAAATAGTGAACCTACTACTAACACGGACTTCTATGAAGTATCTGTTTTCAAACCTCTGAAATTTCACATGAAAGTATTGTAATAAAACACTCCATTTCATACATTTGATTTTTATTAATTATTCTTGAGCAGAAATAAAATAGTATTTGAATATTAAGTAATGATTTTTTTGTTTCAATGACTAATTTATTGTATAATTCGAAGATTCTTCCCTCTTGTCAACTCTATCCGTGGTTACTAGAAATAGTGTATATGTAAGTTTTACGACATTTGTTATGATGACTGATTTTTTCTTTTTTTAGGGGATTTGAGGTCATAAATTGAAGAAAAATATATTTCTTTAAAGCCGTTTCGTTAATTAATTTTGTCATCTTCAGGCTACTGTAAGATACTGAAAGAGAATTTTTTTTAATCAACAAAATGATAAAAAAAACAAATAATAATATACAAATCAATTTGCTACTAATGCTTTTCCAGAAACAATCACTGAACTATGGTCTGGTAAAAGATAAAACTTCAGAGTAGATCAGAGTTAATTAATAATAATTCAATCTGAAGTTTTATACGTTACCAAAACATTGTTCAGTGATTGTTTCGGGAACAGTAGTTGTAGCAAATTGATAAGTATAGTATTATTTGTTTTTTCTATTGTTTTATTAATTAATTTGTATCTTCCAGTGCCCTGAAGATGTCACAAAATTAATTGACGAAAAGTTGACTTTAAACAAATAGAGTTCTTTAATTTAAGGCCTCAAATCACCCCCAAAAAAATAAAAAAAATCAGTCACTATATTTTAATTTCCTTAATAAATGTTGATCAATTTCTCAACGAGTTTCAATGCTGAACTGTCCACTGATAAGTATGAACAACTAATGTGTTACTATTTCAGGAAATTAAATCAAATATGACGAATCTCTATAACAAAAGTAGCTTTTTCTGATATCTGTAGGATTGAAATTTTTAGAAGCGTGCTTGTTGAATTCTCATTCTGAGAATATGACACTGGCACTCACCGTGTTGCAACTTCTGTATAACATATTTTTTGAAGATATTCATCAAATGGCAAACATTTTCGCTTCCTAACACTTTGTTTCGGACCAAAACGTTTTTGAATAGCATACGCATGAAAATAACCTCCTCCTATAGCTCTGATAACATCATCAACGCCAAAACATCACATCAACTCCTTTAAGTTGAAAAATGTCGAATAGCACAAGTGGTGATATTGAAGAGTTTTTGAGGATTAAGATTTAAGATTTTGTGGCAGTGTTTTGACGTCAATGCTATTTTCAGAACTGTACAGTAAGAAATTATTTTCATGCAGGTTATTCAAAAACCGTTTAGCTGGTAAAGGAAAGTTTTAGGATGCAAAAATGATTACCATTTGATTGTTAAACAATTTTTTTTAACCACAATAAGATATAGTATAATAATGAAATACCAATCATTTAAGTATTACATCAAAAGCAAGTCTTCTTGAAATGAGCATCTTTTCAATTTTATACAGTCGTCATTAAATATCGAAATGTCAATTATTTAAACATTATACTGAGAACAAGTAAGCTTCATGTAAGCATCTCTTAATTTTTATAATAACTTCATATAATATTGAAACGCCAGTCATTTAACCATTATATTGGAAGCAAGTAATTTCGATATGACAATATTTTCATTTCTATACGAGTGTTCTTTAACAGTTATACAACTTTTTTGAAAAAAATACCCTGATCATTCTGTAAAGGTTACTATGTTGGCGCCTATTCAATTCAGATATCTTTTAAATGTTATACAATTTTGTATAACAGGTAATAGATATTTTTCTCGGTGATGAATGCGATAAGGGAGAATGTTGTTTAGAAATATCACTCACAGAAAATCGCTCATTTCATTTTTGCGTGAATTGCATCTCTTTCACTAGGCCTCCAATACATTTTGGTCGACAAAAATTTATTCCATTCTTCTAAGATAATCAGGGTGGTCGGAAGAATTGGAAAACATACTCTTTAGAAACAATTTCGAAGTATGATGATGGAATTGTTGGACTATTTCTTGTGCGGTGACACTGAAAACATTTTGTTGGCATAACACCTGTCATGGGTATGGCATGTTGATTTTATTGAATATATAAACAGGATGTTCACAAAATCAGATGTGAAATCATCAACAACTGAAAAACACTTTATTAGCAATTTTCCATCTTTCAGAATAACCTCTCTTGGAAGAGATACATGTTAAAAAGGAAAACATTTTCAATTGAGAATGTTTTTCTTTTCAACACGGATTCCTTCCAAGAGAAGTTATCTCAAACGATGGAAAATACGACTAAAGTCCGTCTTTCAGTAGCAGATGATTCCACATCTGATTATATGAACAACCTCTTCATATTTTTAATGAAATACCATATGTTCAGTTCAATATTCCAACTACATAGAAATATATGCAAGTGAAACGAGTTGACATATACTACCGGCAAAAAGTATTGAGTATTTGAAAAAATTACAATTTATCTTATACAAATTCAGGCATTAATGTCAAATATTACCACAGAAAGAACTGAAAATTGTGTATTTTGCGCTTATAGAGAGTCATCTAAAATATGGAATCTTGGCTTGGGGTGCAGAACTCAGAAACACATAACACCTTCAGAAATTATCCAACGAAGATTTTTGAAACTGATATTGCATAAAAAATGGGACCACTCAACAGAGCTGACTTATATGGAATCAGGAGTGTTCGATCTCAGGCAAGAACTCAAATATAAATGTATGATCAATTATCACTCGAATAAGAAATTCAATAAAAGCAATCAAAGATATCTCCACTCAAATCCATTCATGACAAAATCTGTAGGTCAAAGATCAAACGAGTCATCGTACTATTCGTAATGTTTTTACTACTTGCCACTTATTTTATTGTAATATATTGTACTGATATTATGCCTGTATTGTCATGAGATAAATCTATTATTATTATTATTTATATGAAGTCCAATCATGTCAATACGGTCCGGATTATTCAATGATTCACTATGCTTCGATTCTGTCAAAACCTCATGAATGTTTTGAATGTTGTTATGTACAATTTTGTGTAAAAGCTTATTGAATGAAAATAATCGAATTGTATCTCAGTTTTTCATTGAAATACCCATCGGCAGAAGTCAGCTGAACATTCACCAAAGAGCTAACAAACCAGCCACATATTGATTCAATTCCCAACTTTACGGTAGTCCCTCAATGTAAAGGAATCCGTAGATCATAGGAAGCAAAAGAACAAAGAAACCTGGAAACAGGAAACTGGGCAACTAAGCTAACGTCCGATCCAACCTTATTTGAATAAGAAATGAGCGCTCTCGGCTGATATAATGCAGGAATTTTGAGTGGAAATATCTCCTGCTGCATCACATTCGCTTGAACCGTTTGAATTCTCGGTATAACTGCAATTAGTCCAAGAGCTGGCGGAAAATTTTAAGAAAGTCCTTTCGGCAAATGGAGATGGCGAAAAATAGTTTTTCGGCAACCATCCGGGAAGTGTTCACCTCCCGGACACTTTTTCTTTGGGAAAGTAACACTTCCCGGCCTAGTCCGGGAAGTGCTCGAATTTTAATACAAATATTAATATGAATAAGAATTAGAATGTTTCTGTTGGTACCTATCTTCTGTTCGAATTTCAATATATGATACGAATAAAAAGTGAAATGTTCGAAATATTCAAATTTGGAATCGTTTCATCCGGTTAACAGATGGGTGAAAGCCGACCTCTCTTCGTCTCTTAGACTAAATGCGTCTCATTGATTTGTAATTCTTCATGATTGCCGAAAAAATAGTGTACGCAACACGTACGAGAACAGTTTTTTTTGGACTCGTAGACTTCCAGGACTCGCTAACGCTCGTTCTAGAATTTGGTCTACTCATCCAAAAAAACAGTATTTTCCGGACTTGTTACGTAAATTACTATTATATGTTCAAAATCGGTCTTAACGTGCGGTTGTGAGACTCAATCACCGACTAACTTTCTAGTTTTATCTTTTTCCATTGTGTTAAATCATACATTTTCAAATAGAATCCCAACGATAAATGAGATAGACGTATACAATTTTCACATGCGAAAAAGAGATTTGTTGATATTTTTCAGCGGCTCTAAACTTTTAGACTCACCGGCTTTGTTTTGATTAATAGATGGCAGTTCTGTATATTTGACAGTTTGGAGTTTGTGAAATGGAGAATAAAAATCAATTCTCCAGTTTCTTACAACCGCTGGCGAAAAAATGGTACTGAATCTTTTAAGTTATTTCGAAACTGTATAAAAAATTAAGGTTCGTCTAATAATAATATACAGGAAACAGTAGCAAGAGCACTGGGAGTGAGTTTGAGATCTGTGCAGAAAATTGTGTACGAGAAAAAGAATAATATAATCCCCAAAATTTCCAAAAAATGTAAAATAAAAAAACTAAAGACTGAAGATTTGAGAGATGGTATCAAAATAGAAGTACGCAATGTAATTTCTGATTCATATGAATTGAAAACAAACGCTTCCAGTTTTGAAGGATGCTCTGAAAAAGCGAGTTGTTTTAGAAATTGGACTTACCGCGTTGTCAGTATTGATTAAAAACTTTCGCTTCAAAAAAGATTGTGACCCAAGATATTTATATGAAATGCCTTAAATTGTAAGTCAACGTGTTCAGTTTTTGATAAAATTTACAGAAAATTACAATTCAAATTTAATACAAATTGTGTTTTTAGACGAAACGTGAATATTTTCGAATGGGAGTGGGTCAAAATCGTGGCAGGATGAATCCGTAAAGAGCGTTAAAAGAAACAGAGGATGCGGTCCGCGAAAACGATACATTATATTACATGCCGGTTCTTCAAAAGGCTTCGTTCCAGAAGCAAGTTTGATTTTTTCTTCAAAGTCAACAAGTTTTGATTATCGTGATAAAATGAATTGTGACGTGTTCGAAAAGTGGCTCTTATCATTCAGGAATTTTAAATGAACAGCCTAATTCTTCTTGGAGAAAAAATGACATTCATGAGTGGTTAGAATCACATAAACAAAATGTGTTACAAAATAAGTTGAAATCAGAACTTCTTTCGATTGCAAAATCCATAAAAAACCTACAATGTATGCCGTGGATGAGATATTACGTGAGCATGGCCATGAGGTATTACGGCTACCACCATGCCATTGCCAGTTCAATGCAATAGAACTACTATGGGGTGGGGCTGAATCATACTATGAGAAACATGTGGGTCCTTAAATCCGATCCGTGTTGCATACAATATTATTTTTACAACTGTCAAAAAATAGACAACAATTTTTATAGTTTATTAGCTGCTCAACTCAACCTCACCCAATTTATGGTGCGAACGATTAACAAATTAATATCTGACACAAAAATATTGACTATAGGAAAAGACACAGATAATAACGATAATAATATTTAATCACCCATTTTTGACCTTCACGGGTTTTTTTTTTTTGAAAAGTAATGTTAAAAGTACAATTGTCTGCATTATTGGCTATGGAAATTCTTGACCTAGTAGAATCATCAACTGTATTCGCCAATGAGTAAGAAGTATTTACTGAAATTGTTTCACCAACAAACTTTTTATTTACATCCTGTAATAGTATTTAGGTTTCTACTACTTGACAATGTTGATGAATGCCCAGTCAGAATTTTTGCGGCGCATTCCAATTTTGTTTGTATGGATTCATCAACGTACCCTTCTGCAACTGAACTAGATTTCCATCCTCCGTGTTTTTCCACTTGTGAAAAATCGGCACCTGAATTTGCCAAAAGTGTCGCGGATGATCGCCGAAACGCATGTCCAGTGTAAGATTCAGGGTTGGGTAATTGCAGATATTTTGCAATCAGTGATGGAATTCTTGAAAAGTTGTTTATTCCTACAACCTGGCTTATTCATTCACTGTGTGTCATTTGCAAGAAGAAATTAATGGTCAAAACATTTTTTCGGTCTGTAGCTTTTATATTTTCTATGAATATCCAAAAAATTCAGATTGTTGATAGGCGATTCTCCGATAACCGTAAATCGACGCTCAGCATGAGTTTTTGGATCAGGAATTGTGATAATCAGAACATTTTCTGGTTCTTTAATGTGCACAATTTTCCTTTCATGCATTCCTTCTCGTCGGCATGCTACAGAGATAACAAATATTAATGCAACCTAGAACGGCAATTCATTCGAGATCAAAGAACATGAGTCTAATTGCAGTCAAGCCTTATGTATGAGATATATCTCATCAAAAGCTTCAAGCAAGAACTTATAAATAGCATCTCTTGTGAAAGTTAGGGACTTTTTAGGCTTATAGCGCCGAGATATTTTTTTTCTCCAAATATCAAACCAATTTGCTGATGTCAATATTATTATGCACTTACAACGTGGATTTGAGTTACGAATAACTAGACCATAGGGTGGAACTTTTCATTGTCTTCGATTTTTTCATCAAAATATTCACGCGATTCTCTCTCTGTAAAGCAATTTATCCCTTTTTCTTCATGCCATGCCATGGATGACTCATATTCATTCAGATATAACTCCTTCGATTTTTCTGGTAGCAGGTTGAGTATTGCCGTTTTTGCTCTGTCCACGATCTCTTCTGTTGTAGTATTTGAGTCTTCATCGCTTTTCATCTTTTACTTTAGTTTCGCAAATCAAAATATTAAATGTATATAGAGAGATTACGAGAGACAACTTTACAACTGTCAATTATATTTATGTCATCTAGTTTCTGAAGGCGCAACAGCCACAACCACCCTGGCCTAGTTTGAAAGAATCGGTCCAATAGTCCCTTAGAGGTTAGAGGGGTATATGTTATTGCCGTGAATACTGCCTCAGCGAGCCGCCTTGAGTTTTGTTCGCTTGTTATCTCTCTGAATTCTAGAAACGCGAGCCGCAGAAAACGAACTCTCCTACAATGTCGCCTGGCAACTACTGTGAAAAAAGTACACTTTTTTGCAAACTTCTTCGTAAAATAATGGGAAAGTATCGTGACTTTGAAAATTTACATACTTTCTGCACTCAAGATACACAAAAAAGTACAGTTTTTCAGTTGAAGAAAAACATAATTTCGTCAATTGGTAAATCCAGACTCGTGTGTCTGGGAGAGCCTTTGCGGTTATTTCGCTATCGCGCAGCATGTCTCATTTGCAAATCAAAATCCAAAAAAATATATTTTTGGCTATTTGATTTTTTTATTTTTTAATTTTGTTTATATATATCTCAAAACAAAAAACCCCAGACATTTTGTCGGATATGAAGTATTACCGGTCCCTTCGGAAAAATTTCTTATCAATATTCTTAAAAAATATACCATTGGCAATCTGAAATTTCAATCACGTATTCATTGAGTAATTTTGATTATACCTGCAAATTGCCAGATATATTCAGCGGTTTTTAATAACTCCCAGACGTGAATGAAGTTTACAAATGCATACGACAAAGAGTCTTATGCGTAGCCATAGGTGCAAGAAAAATAGCTTATAGACGCATGTTGGCAGCTAATAGAGTCCCAAGCTCCTCGCGCTGTGATTGGTTATTAAGAAAACGCGCGAGTATTTTAGAGTAGTTTTTTTTTCTGAAAATTGAGAAACGAATAAAAAATTAGAAAACAATAATTACGCTTTCTGCAAATACTATGGAATTGTATAATTCGATGAATAGTATTTTTGCTATGAAAAAATTAAAATTAAACAAAACTTTCAAGTAAAATAATTTATTCATATTCAATATACCTAATTGTATATTATTAAAAAAAAAGCATTTTATATATAATAATGATGTTATAATGGTACTTACTGAAATCTCGTTAATCGCATAATAGGTAATAATCTTTGTTAACGAAATAAGTTTAGACAGTCGTCTATTTTAGGATTGCAGTTTCTGATCCCTACTATTGTCCGTTTTTCCCGCAATTGAATGAAAATAATTTTCACGTTATTTACTTATAATAAAAGTTTTTAAGCTCCCTTATAATAATATAACAAACATTGACGTTAGAAAAGAATAAAAGAAAATTTAAATTTTTTCGCGTTACATCGATATAACAATCCACAAATAACCTAATTTTTGGTAGGTTACAATTTTTGGATCAACACCTGCAACAAGCGTTAAATTTCAGGTTCATAAATTGACGACCTCCGTGTTATAACAACAAAATAGAAAAAAAAAATTATTTTAGTATTATACAGGGTGTAAATTGAGTACGTTGACAAACTTCGGGAGGTGATTCTTTGAAGGTTTTCAGGACGAAAAGTTCATATAAACATATGTCCCAAACGGCTTGGTTTTCGAGATAAAAATACATTTTTTTCAAAATTTTTTAGAGTTAACTTCGACATTTTCGACAATAATCAGTTCAAATCAGGCAAGTACAATCCATTCAATAGGGCGCACGATACAAAATAATGCATTTCTTAAATAATTCACAGGGTCCTCCTTTTTTCAGAGTCAAGCTTTGTTCAACCCTTCAGAATTTTTTTTTCCGCCGCCACTGACATATTATGAAAAAGGAATAATCAATGTTGTTTTATTTAACATCTTTTTGATATCTTGCATTTTTTCATTTACTTGTACGGTTCAGGGGCTATAATGAAAATATTAATTTAAACATTTTCCAGTGTGGCATAACATTAGAAAATTTGAAAATTAAACATTTTCAATTATTGTAAATTGATGGAAATATTTTTTCAGAATTAGAAAAATCTACGATGAATAAAAATTATACAATAAAAAATATAAAGAAGCTTTTATACAAATGCACTGAAAATGAAAAAATAATTTGTTTAATTTTTTGTAGGTTATTCTGTGAGAATCAAAATCTTTCTGTACAAGATTACCTAGATCAAACAATGAAATGAATTATTTTTTCCTTTTCATTGTATTGTATAAAAACTTTAAAATGTTTTCTTTTTATAATTTTCATTTTTAACATTTTAGTTTATTTTTTATGTGAAACTGAAAATCTCCAACCCAAAAACCATCACATACCAATTTTGAACAGAATAGGATCATAATCACAAAAGTCGTCCGCCATATTGGAGCCGCCATTTTGTTTTTCAACAAACATTTTTTTAATGCATTGTCACCGGAATTACGGAAACCTGCCAAATTTCAAATTAATCGGAGTATTAGAAGTGGGTCAAATTCAACTTTTATTAAATTGTTTGTTAGTTAGTTACAAGTGAAGCTAAATAAAAGCTTGTTATTGTAAAGATGTGATTTCTTTTTGTGATATCTAACAGAAAACTACTATCTCCCCGTCACTGCGGTACGCTGGATATTAAACTAGATCTGACAGATATTGGGAAAACCTTAACTTTCAACCTGAAGATTCTGATGGTAAAAATGTGCATTTTCATTGAGATATTTGATTAAAAATGTTTTTACCCATCAGTCTTGATAGAGAACTCATACAAATTTTTTGTTATTTTAAAAAAAGATATTTTTTAGTTTTCAATTGAACGTTTCCTTTTCAACATAAAAAACTTCCGAAAGGTAATCCTGTAATGGAAGATAGTTAATAGGGTTTATCTAATAGTCGCAGATCATTACACATTTGATTTTCATTTATGAATCTCTGGTCATAACTCCGAAAAACTAAATCAAACAAATTTTTGTTTCCGTACGGAGTACATTATTTTATCAGAAATTTCGGTTTGTTTTTTCTTCTGCAGTAACGCAGAAATTTTGTAATCAATTTGAATTCATAAAAATAGCAAAGTGGGCTTTGATATTAATTCATTTATTTAAATATCAACAACTTGACAGTTATCGAAAGTTGAGAAACTGTCTCATTGTTAATTCTTCATTAGTGCAAGCTATAAAGCAGATTCATTCAATATTCCTTTGGATAAAATGGTTGAATATACAAATTCAGAAATGGCAGACATGCACTTAATGTATGGAATGGCTGATGGTAACGCTCGTGCCGCCAGACGAATGTATCTAGAAAGATTTCCACAACGTCATATTCCCAGCACACAAATGTTCATCAATATTCACTCCCGTCTTCGTGAAACGGGTACTTTCAAGAGGTCTGCTGTTCTCATAGGAAGACCCAGGAGAGTTAGAACAGTTCAGATAGAAGAAGCTGTACTTAACGAAATTGAGCAGCAGCACAGTTTAACGTAACCCATGTATTGGTATGGCAAATTTTAAAAGAGCAACAACTTTATCCCTATCACATACAGCGTGTTCAACTCTTCTGCCAAGGGATTTTCCAAAGAGATTAACTTTTTGCACTTGGATTTGAAATAAATTGTTGGAAAATCCATGGTTTTTATCTCAAGTGTTATTCACCGATGAGGCATGCTTTTGCCGTAAAGCCATTATTAATTTTCACAACAATCATATGTGGGCTGATGAAAACCCACACGCCGTGATTGAAAACCATTTTCAAGAGACGTTTTCTGTGAATGTTTGGGTTGGAATTGTAGGGAATTTCCTTATCGGGACACATTTTCTGCCTCATAGACTCAATGGTGACCATTATCGACATTTTCTTGAATTCATCTTACCTGGACTCCTAGAAGATATCCCACTGAGGGAAAGAATTGGAATTTGGTTTATGCATGATGGTGCTCCAGTACACTTCAGATTGGTTGCACGCCAATATTTAGAAGAGAATTATTCTGATCGCTGGATTGGACGTGGTGGGCCACAACTTTGGCCACCAAGGTCACCCGATATGAATCCACTTGATTTTTTCCTCTGGGGGCACCTTAAATCATTAGTGTACCGAACTCCAGTTCAAAGTGAAGAAGACCTGAGGAATCGCATACAGGAGTCATGCGGAATTATAAGAAACACTACTGGTATTTTCGAGCGTGTCCGCCAGTCTATGGTTAGGCGCATAAACGCATGCATTGAAGTTGGCGGTGGCCATTTCCAGCAGCTGCTCTGACATATCAATTTCAATAATGGTCCTTTTCTGAACACAATTTTATTCCTAGGGAATTTATGTTACTTTGCTCTAGTATTTGATAATAAAGTTATTCACTATTGAAAATGTCCAAAATTATTTTGCCATAATTAACTTTGTGCAATACATATTCAACCTGAGTTATGGTAAAAAATGTATGGGAGCTCCATAACATTACATTTTCTCTACACGAGCAGAAAATAGCTATTTGTGTAATGAGAACAAAATGAAACAACATTCATTATTCCTTTCTCATAATATGTCAGTGGCGGCGAAAAAAAAAATTCTGAAGGGTTGAACAAAGCTTGACTCTGAAAAAAGGAGGACCCTGTGAATTATTTGAGAAATGCATTATCTTGTATCGTGCGTACTATTGAATGGATTGTACTTGCCTTATTTGAACTGATTATTGTAGAAAATGTCGAAGTTAACTCTAAAAAATCTTGAAAAAAATGTATTTTTATCACCCTGTATCTCGAAAACCAAGTCGTTTGGGACATATGTTTATATGAACATTTCGTCCTGAAAACCTTCAAAGAATCACCTCCCGAAGTTTGTCAACGTACTTAATTAACACCCTGTATATATGATACTTGAATTGATTAAACATTGAATAAATTGATTTGAGTTCTCGTATATTTCATTCAATTATTCGAGTAAATCTTCTCATTGATTACCAATCAAACAGAACATCTTTAAAAAATACATAAACACACAGAATAATTTTTCAAGATGCTTCGATTGCTCTCACACAAAATCTAATAACTCAATAAATACGTTATTAAAATTTCCTATTGCGAAAAGTAGGTATATTTTTTGGGAGTCTTAATATAATATTTTCAGTGGGGTCTGGTAATACTTTATAACCGACAAAGGAACGGAATCGAAAGATTAAAAAAAATCAAGTTTCCAAAATAGTATATTGTACAATGAACATGAAATGACATACATTTCCCACGAGTAGGTATATGAAATTTTGTTTGAAACGAGTGGAAAATGGGTCATTTCATGCCATTGTACACTATACTTTTTCTACGACCATCTGAATCATTAACAAATGTGTAATAATTTTAATAATTCTTTTTATCATAAACTCTCCTGCCGTCATTTTTACATGGTTTATATAATTTTTTCTTTCTTCACCCGTTGAATGAAACATCTATTTTTTTCTTTTTGTACACGTACCTACCTACGTCGTGAAACAAATAACATTCAAAATTTTCAAATTTTGACAACTTGGAAATAAAAAGAAATTATGCAGGAAAAATCAAACACTAATCGATTTCATAAAATGAAAAAAATAATGTGGCTGCGTGGATTTGAACCCTCGCTCCCACCATCCAAATTGCATGTGTCATCTGAATCAACACTCAAAAATATAGAATCCGATTGTAATCAATCTTTTTATTGAAATTATTCTGGTTTTATGAAAAGAAAATCATACCTTTGTCAGATAGGCATTATCAGGAGCTTATGATATAAATTTATTGATTTGATTGTTGAATCATCCTCACAAATTTTTTCAATCGAATTTTGTAATTATCTACTGATATGAAACAAACTCGATTCGATATTATTTATGTTCATAAAATTCGTTAATATCTACCTATAATGACAGTCTAGTAGTTCATGAAAGTCGTAGGAAATGAAATATTTCGATACAGCTAGCCCGTGGGAAATGAAAATCGGTGTTACAACGTGGTAGGTTTCTTAATCGAAGACGCAATTGAAATGTTCATTTTTCTTAAAGGTCGTAGAAAAACATTTTTTTTATCGTTTTTCAAATTTGACAGGCTGTGCAGTTACGAAATAACCGCAAACGCTCTCCCAGGCTCGCGTGACTGGATTCGCCTTAGGACCAAATCATATTCTTTCGTATTTTCAATTTGCCAAAAGGGCCTTGCCAAAATTTGTCGCCAGCTCTCCGGCTAATTCTTGTGCTCTCCATTCAAATAAATGATAATTGACGCGTATTGGTAACAGAACCCACCCCATGGAGGTTTGGTGATGAATGTTATGTATATTTGGTGCACAACGTGAATACTGAACAAATCACAAATGAGCAATAGGATGAATACGCGGATGGAATCGATAAATTTAATTCAGGTGTAATTTAAATGGAAATTCAGAGTTGCTTTTACGAAAATATTAACTAATCCAAAAAACTGAAGCATGAAACGTATGAATTAATTTCGAGGTAAATTCGATATGATTGACATCGACTGAAAAACTGTCGCTATAGGAAAAGGTTGGGCGTATAATCCATTCTCATATGAACACAGACATACTCACAATGTAGGCATGAAAATAATTAGTGGAAATAATAATTTTTCAAATTTTCGAAAAATACCAACAACATGCATAGATTTGGGATTTTTGTTCCAGTCCTCTAAGAATGGCATGTATCAGATATTAGGATAATAAGAATATTGTCAGATTAACTTCAAGGTCCGTCTTGGTTTTAGCCAAGTACAAAGGGGAAACAGCTGTGACAATTGTTTTCACTCCCAGGTAGCACATCATATCGGCTGAATCTTGGTTCCATATTGGGCCAATATAGATATATTGTAAATATAAAATCAATATTGGTCCTATATGGATGAATATTCAAAAAACAATATTATATTAATAATATTGGTGGGATATTGGTTGAACTAGTTTTGAATGTAGATTATCACACGAAATATTGGGTCAATATTGGTTGAATAATTTCTACCAATATCGATAATACAATATTGGTTATATGTTGTTTTCCACATCTAGAATAAATATTGCAATCCAAATATTCCAGTCATATCGATTATAGGGGAAAAAAACTATGTTGTATTTCCAAGTTTGTTAGAATATTGGTTGAATATCATTTCCACTTTATTTGAGAAAATGTAATAACTCATATTGAGTCAATATTGGTTGACTGATATTTACCAATATCGATAAAACAATATTGTCTTCACATCGTTTTTAACATCTAGAATAAATATCGCAATCTTAATATTCCCCTAATATCGATTCTAGGAATAAAAAACTATATTGTATTTCCCAGTGTGATTACACATTGGTTGAATATCATTTCGCCAATATTCAGCAAATCTTATTAATCAATATTGGGTCAATATTGGTTCAATAATATTTATCGATATCGTTAAAACAATATTGTCTTCATATTGTTTCCTACATCTAGATTGAGATGATATTTTAATATTGGCCGAATATTCAATAAAACATATTGAAATTATATCATGATCAAACCTAGATAAAAATCCGCTAGGTGGCTCTACATATGGAACGTCTTCTAAAACCTACGAAAGAATATTAAATACATCTCACAACTTGTTTCAAGTCAGCTCACTTAGTGGTTATGGCGATGAAAAGGCAGACTCTAGTGTACCAATATCGATAATTATTTTGGGGCCATTATAGCTTCAAGAATATTTCGCCAAAACTATTTCTAAAATATTCAAACAATATTCGACCAATATCGCAATATGTTCACATTTTACTTCTCGACAATATAACTTTTGAATATTGTGCCAATATTGTCAGAATATTGTATCAGCGATATTGTACCAATATCGCCGAACATTTTGAGGCCAATATCAGTTCAAGGATATTTCGCCAATATTATTCAAGTAATATTGGACCAATATCGCCGAATGTTCACATTTTTTTTCTCGCCAATATTGCATTTCAAATATTTCGCCAATATGTTCACAATATTGTATCAATATTTTACCAATATAGGTGTGCTACTTGGGCTAATTCCCAAAAATCCTTACTAATTCATCTAATTCCCATGTAATTCCCAAGTCATATTCCAAACTAATGCCAAAGTAATTTATTTAATGACAGAAGATAACTCTAATTTTTTTCATCAAGTAGATATTCAAACAGTCTACTAGGATACCAAATTTCATGAATAAATCTTCATTTCCAAGGCAAATTAATCTGATTTTGCAAGGTCAAAAATCTAAAAAAATTACTAGCAATTTTTTTAGAGGAAATCCAACTTCGCCACTGGATCCGCGACATTTTTAAATGGTTCTTGTGTAGATAACGTTGGAATACGTCAATCAATAAAAAAGTTATAATAGAATGAAATTTGAAAAATATGCCGTTTAATCAAGCCACCAATTCAATTTCAAAACTTTTATCAGAACTTTGACCACACCACCGGATTCAAGGAGTCTCGAAATATCACTGACTGTAATTTCATCGAAATCTGTTGATGATTAAAAAAAAATATATGAGATGAAATTGACATGTCAATTTTATTCATATTTTTTTTCTGAATCTTAATCTGATCTGGTGGTCTAGTCAGAGTTCTGATAAAAGTTTTTAAATTGAATTGGTGCCTTGATTAAAAGGCATATTTTTCAAATTTCATACCCTTATCTTTTTTATTGATTGGCGCATTTCAGCATAATTTACATATGAACAATTTGAAAATGTCGGGAAAACAGAAATTTTTCTAAAAAAAATCGCAAGTAATTTTTTCAGATAATTGACCTTGAAAATTCAGATTAGTTGGCCCTGGAAATGAAAATTTATTCATGAAATTGGTGCCCTAGTGGACTTATCGAATGTCTACCCAATGAAAAAAATCATTCCAGTCGGTTGGAAAATGTAGATTTTATAAGGGTGATCCGGTCTCAAGTACACTGTATGTATGATGATTTTAGTATATAACAAGTATATAATGTCTCTAAAAAAAATCTTGAAAATCGAAGTACAATAATTTCGAAAAAAATGAATACTCAACCAAACCATGACATATGTTAATGAAATGAGGAAGGATAAACAAAATGTGATGAACCACAAAATATCTACAGTTTCTCTCAGCTACAGATACAGGTACAGTCTTAATAGATCAATGAAAATGTTTACCAATGAATATCAATTATTAAACAATCTTTCTAAGCGCTCTCTTGTTCGCATTAGATGGATGAACAGAATGGACTCATTTCCAATTTAAAAAATAAGATAAATAATGATGCTATCTATGATATAATCAGTGACACTTTTTTAACTATAGATTTTTTAATAACATAATCCTGCTCAGATAACCTTCACATTCACATACCAACTTAATATACTATTCCTGAATTTGAAGATGATCTTTAAAACATTATATTCAGCCGATATTCCAAGATTTCCAGTTCAAAGGACCCAGAACCCATCAAATCCAGTGGACCATGAAAAATGCATTTCTTTTTTCAACCACGTTCTTGTATCAACCTTTGGGCCAAATAAATGATATACCGTTGCTGGTCGTAAGCAACAGCGTAATAGGTTTTCAGTTTGGGCTCCAATCCATTCCCATAAGGATTATTATGAACATTATCGAATTAATTTTCGTCGGAGATAATTTCATCTCCATCGTCATCGCCAATGGATACTTCCGAGAATACTTCATTGCCTTATCGTTCTCTTCTGAACTGAAGTCCTCTTGGATCAACTTTTCTTCATGAACTATTTTCTTTCTTTGTTTTTTATTTCGAGGGTTTTTTCGGATTTTTTTGCTAAGGACTCAGATTTGATTTCTGAAAGTCTTTTTATCCCTGTGCCTACTTTGCTGGTGATATTAATCCTTCTTAGCCTATCTGGTGATACTCGTCCATTACCTTCATCAAGTAACTAACACAATGAAATGTTTTTCAAGATATGTGACTAATTTTTAATTACTGGGTAGGTAAAAAACTCGAAATCCACCAAATAGAATATTTATTACTAATGTGGGTATAGTCAGAGGACACACATCAGCACATTATCAGATAATATAGTCGGAAAACTTACATCAGCAGCAGGACATGTTTCGAGGGATTAATCCTTCATCTTCAGCGAAAAAAGTTACAAATTAAGATCTACAGAAAAGAGAAATATTACATCAGTGAGAATAACAGTTATAAAATTTGAAGTCTAATCCACTTTAAAATAATTTATTTAACGAAATACAATGATTCAATAACACAATACTCTAATTTACATAACAATCACGGAACTAGGTATTTATATTCGACTTTCACTTCTCTGACTGTCTGCTGTCTGCTGCGTCGTTCTTTTTTATAGTCATTGTTGACTTCTCCGAATGCTCTGGAATTTTCCATCGAATCGTCCGGATCCATCGAATCGTCCAGATTCTTCTCGAGGCATAGCGTATCGAAGGTCATATGCAGCTTGCGTGAGTGTTCAGGCCCGGCATCGCCCACAGCTTCGCCACAATACCATACGTGGTGGAAAAAAAGCTTCTATGGAAAATGTAGAAAATTTAAACAATCAAACTAACTGTTAGGGGTTGTGATTTGACCTAGCCAAATTAATAATTTTCACAAATAAATTGTTGACTGTGACCGTGCACGTGTTCTTTACGCAAAACGAAAGGGTTTTGTTATGAAAGAATGAAGGTGAAATTTGAAGTTGACATCTGTCATCCGTCGAGAGAGACGTCACGACTCAAAGTGACAGAGTGACTGTACTGTAGACCTGTGGACCAATGGTAAAGAGCAATCATCAATCATACAACATCAACTATCAGTAATATTGGAAATTTATATTAAACTAGAAAAATTGTAATGTGGAACATTGGTTGTTGAACGAGTGTGACTTGTTGAAGTGAGAAGAAAATTGAAAAAGAAAAGAAAATTATTCACAAATCGATCGATCAAAATAGTAAGGAATCGAAAACTTTTACGCTGTCAAAATTAGTTTGTTCGATTATGCATTGAACTTCTGAATTTTTATTTGCCTTATTTCCAGAGTCTCAAGTAGATTGAGCTGTTTTCTCATATCATAAATATGTTAAAATTTTAAATCTGAGTCAGGAACAAAATTATGTTCTTCGTTAATAATATAATTGGAAAAACTGAGTTAGAGTTAATTTCTCCTTATCGGAATTGGATTCTAATAATCTAACGTCGAGTTTAATCGAGTTTTAATTTTGCGACCAGTTTGGCCAATATAACAAGCTCTACAATCTGGACCAATTCAACTTAATAACCTCTGACTTGTGCAGCATTGGAATTTTGTCTTTTGAATTTACCATAGAATGATTCAAATCATTTGAAGTTTTGAAAGAAATAGAGAATTTTAAATTATTATTGATATTAAGTTTATTAAGTAACGCATTTTTTAATTTCAAAGATGAAGGGCTAAAATAGGTTAGAGAAAAATATTTGTTCTGTGGATTCAATTGAGTGAGTCTATGATTTGAAAATTTGTTAACATATCTGTGATATAGTCTGTTGATTAAGTGTATTGGAAAACTATTGTTGTGAGCAATTTGTTTAATGATATTGAGTTCTTTCGAAAAATTGGAATCATTCAGTGGGATAGTAAACAGACGGAGAAACAGAGAATGAAAAGATGCAAATTAATGATTGTATGGATGGTTAGAGTGGAACAGAATGACATTTTCAATCTTCACTTCGAAGTGTGATAGTTTGCTTCTTATCTTCTCAGAGAACTCGGTAACGCTGAGTATGTTTCTTGAATTAGCAGATATTTGCGGTGTACTGGCATCAATTTCCAAATCATTGTCTTCGTTTTCCTCATCTCCCTTCCTCCCCTTATTTTTGGTATGAAGCTTGGTACATGAATCCTTCCGTTCGAATTTTATTCCTAAATTTTCAACTTCTTCTTTTGCATCTTCCTTTTATTGGTTCACTGCTGCTTCTATGTCGAGTTGAAAAACTTCTCATTGTTCACGATCAAAATAAATTTCAGTTATTGATGCCCATACAATTCTATACACAAATAACAAATTGTTGACGAAAAATCACTTTGTATTATACAGTTATCACTTTTTTTTATTGACTTTCGCCAAATTCTCAAAAAAAACACGAACCACATTCCTTACACTCTTTCATCAGGATTACAGGCATCGTTAATACAACTGGTTAACAGTGTCACAATTTTCACTCGGATTTGAAGGCCGTCGTTTTTTTTGGAATTTCTTCCCAACGTTTAAGATTTTATTCGTGATTTTGGGAGGAACTAGTTCTTTCGCTATCTGTAATTGTTTTCAGAAAACTAATAATCGGTGAGGAGCACATGATTTCTGCAGCTGCAAAGTTCACTTTATCTTTGCAAATCTTGTCTTTGGTGGTAATATTATATCTGGTTTTAACAGTCGATTAAGAAATTGGGGTATCGTTGTAAATTTCAATGGTACCCTAAGTAAATTCAAAACACTGATGAAAAAACATTTCATTGATTATCAGAAGAGTCGACAGGAAAGTAATTGAATGAATTCAATATAGAATGATCCAGACAAATATAAGTTTTTTATTTGATATTTATGAATGAATGTGCCGAAAACCAAAGTATATGATGTGAAAAAATGTGTTGAATGAAAAATGCCTAGAATAAATAAAAAAACCAAGGTACAATAAACAAAAAACAGCAATAATAATATAATAATAATAACCTTCATTAACAATGAAGCAATTCACATTAAATATTTTATCTTACGATCTAGTCAACGCAGGTCAAAGCATTCCACAAAAACTTGAAGTTGTGCGTGGTAACTTATCTGCATAAGTAGGTTTTCCTTTTTTTTGCCATAGAGGTAACATTATGAACTTCTTTATACATATAACATTATAAACTAATAATAATAATAATAACCTAGTGATAGAAATAGTGATACAATGTCTTAAAAATTATAATTTTATATTTATATATTTCAGTAGTGAAACAATAAAACAAAAAATAAATGAATGTATTAATGGGAGTATCATCAAAAAAATTGTTCGATGACCCGATCCTCCATTGAGGTGATGTATTTTTTGGACTTTCTTTTGAACATATCTACTTGATTCAATTCTCATAAATTTTTTTTCATTTCTTCCGGCAGTATATTGAAAACTCTTGCCGCAATATAGGTGAAGCATCTTTGTCCAACAGTTTTTTTAACAATGTTTATTTCAAGAATGTACCAAATCTTCTTCTAGTTGAGCAGGAGTGATCCATGAAGTTGAAATTAAAGCGGTTTTTATACAGGTGAGTAAGAATTTTTTGTAAAAATATTTTTCTGATATTGAAAATTTTAGTTTCAGAGAATAAGAGGTCCGAAGGATATGTCCTCTGTTTGCCGTACATTATTTTGAGGAATCGTTTTTGGAGGTTAGTGAGTTTCTTCAAGTGGTAGCTCGCGACTCCTCCCCATGCTAGGACTGCGTATTGTATCCTGGATTCTACGAGAGCGTAATAAATGATTTTCATGTGGCTGATATCTAAAAATTGTTTGAAAAATTTAAATTTGTGCAGAATACTCCTAAGTGTCGTTGTTATTCTGTTTATATGTTTATCCCAACGCATATTCTGGTCAAGTTTGACACCAAGTATATCATGCTATCTACTTTTTGGTGTAAGAGTATTCATCTCTGATAATTTTCAGTTCAGTGAAGTCCGAAATTAATCTTATGTCATTGGAGAAGGTAATGAATTTTGTTTTGTCGACATTCAGGGTAAGCAATTTCTGATTAAACCACTCCACAATTTTTGCCATATCTTTTTCTACGGATTTTTTTAAATTTGCCCAGTTGTCACCTTCATAGAAGATCGCAGTATCGTCTGCAAAACTAATGATATGTCCTTCAACATGAAGATTGAAAATACTGTTCAGATATATAGAAAAAAGTATTGGCACCAGAACTGTTCCCTGCGGTACCCCAAAGGTTACTATTCTAGAATCGCTTATTTCATCGTTTATCGAAACGTACTGCTTTCTATTCCGTAGATAGCTCTGAAATAATTCGAGAGGTGTTCCTCTAATTCCCATATCCTCCAAGACTTCTATCAACTGTTTGTGACAGACAGTGTCAAGAGCCTTGGAGAGATCCAAAAATACAGACAAGGATGGTTTGCCGTTATGTAGTGACTGATAGACTTTGTTCATATTTGTCAAAGTATTTCGTCAGTCTAGTTTTTAAAGTTTTTTCTAAAATTTTTGTTAATCTGGTGATCAGTGAGATGTGCCTGTAATTCGTTGTCAGTAATTTATCTCCCTTTTTAAATATTGATTTCACTATGGCTTCTTTGAATTCAGATGGGCACACTCCATTTTTATACATTTGGTTAATTAAATGGGTTAAGGGTCGAGAAATTTCTTTTTTTTATGTATTTTAGTGTTTCTGTTTTGATCCCGTCTATTCCTGGAGCTTTATTAATTTTGAGAGAGTCTATAGTTTGCTCAATTTCTTTTTCATCGACAGGGCTAAGGAAAAATGTATGTGGAGAATGATTTCTTCCAGGAGGTGGGTTCTTGGATTTTTTTATTTTACTTGCGAGATTATATCCCACAGTGGCATAGTAGTCGTTGAATGTATTTGCCGTTTCTTTGCTATTCGACGTCATTTCTCCCCTGGCATTCATTATTCGGGCAATATTTGAATTTTCTGTTTTACTTTCTTTTATAACATTCCAAAGATGTTTGGTGGAGTCTTTATTTTTCTCGACCTGTTGTTTATAGTAATTGGCTTTAGCGTGTTTTATTAGATGGTTGACTCTATTTCTCAATTCTATGTATTCCTGTCTATATCTTTCTTGATTTATTTTATAAAGTCGGTGTAGTTGATTTTTTCTCTCTATAGAATTAGCAAGTCCCTGAGTAATCCATTCTTTCCTTTTTTTAAACTTTTTCTTTATAGACTAATATTTTTGAGTTTCTTTCAATAGTTTCAATGATAGTTTTTATGAAGTGTCTAGTTGCTTCTTCAACATTTTCCATGTAGTAAAAGTGTTCCCAATTGAGATTATGCAACTCAATTATTAGTTTATCATGATCTATTAATTTGTGAATTTTTATTATTTTTATTCTTCATTATGATACATTGCAAAGGCATTTTTAATATCTGAGTGTAATGATCGGTTATGTAAGATTTGAGAATTAATGGTAAACAGTTTTCAATGAATTCTTCTGAACTTTTAACAAATATATGATCTATACAAGATGACGTTCCCCCTTGTTCTCGAGTAGTTTTGTTTATCATAGAAATGAATCCATATTCGCTCATTACACTCATATATTCATCTACCAACTCATCATTCTCCAACTCAATATTGATGTTTATATCCCCAGCTACAACATGAGCTTCGCATTTTATGGATTTTGTTTGTTCCAAGTAGTAACTAAGAGATTCTACGAAATCATCTGGATTGGTGGAGGGAGATCTATATATCTATGTAATAATTATTATGTTATTGTTTCCAGTTTCAATTTCGATTTGTATTACTTCTGTTTCGCCAATATCAACATATTTGAATTTGTAATTTAAATTTTTTTTTGAGAAAGACCATTATACCATCATTTTTGTTTATTGTTTTACTACTCTTGAAATTTTCATAACCATCTAGTCTAAACATATTAGCACCAAAATTACTGAAAGTTTCAGATAGCAATATGCAATCAAATTCCCTATTGATTCCATCTAGCATCAATTTCATTTCGTCCAAATTTTTTGAGACACTTCGTATATTTTGGTGCAATATTGTGAAAGGAGTCTCCCGAGTTTCAATGAAACTATTAAGTTTTGGAATACTTTCTATTATTTTAGTTTTGATTGGTATGTAATTATAATCTCTTATATACTGCAATCAGTTCAAATATTTAATACTATATGCGAATGTCCATCAGAACAGAATGTAGAATCATTGGCAAGGTTCCAGGTTTCATCTTCACACAGATGTAAAAATTTAATTTTGAACTGTAGCATATTTTGAAAATGAATGAGAACAAATTTCAAATCAACCAGCGAAGAGAAGCAGGCAGCTTCAGAAAGAGAGAGTCAGAATTCAACAGTTTTTGCACTGTTCTTTCTATTTCCATCCAGTGAACAACTTATCAGCTTCCGGAGCTGCATTCAGTCAATAACCACAGAGCATTTTCTTGGGAGCGCAAAATGCATCGACATTTTATGTTGTCATAATACACCGCAATAATGCTGACTCGATCTCCGAGAAATGTAGTTTCCTTTCAGCGTCAGCTCGTCGAGACATTTCCACGAAACTTATTAAAGTAAGTTATGCTTTGAACGAGGGAAAAGTTCGAATAATGGCCCCTCAAGAGCTTGACGAAGGGTATTGACGATTTTTACTTTGTCGAAGTAATGGAATCCAAAGATCTCAGGTGGAATTTCCCACAATCTTGTCTCGATGAAAGCGACCCGGTCGTGGTCTTTTTTGCTACTGGGCCTTCCGAGGTTGGGATGAAAAGACTCTTCAGAAAATTTAATAAACAGTACTTTATTAAGTCATCCATCACTCCATTTCATTACTCTGGGTTATATCTAATTTGATTGGTTGACATAATTACCTGAAGAATTTTAAGGAATTGTTAAAGAATATTTCATTTAAAAATTTCTGAAAACAGTAAATTGTTAGTCAGAAACTTTTAATCAGTTACAAATGCACATATGAGATATTTCTCAGATAAGATATACTAGACTAGGAAAAAGGGTTGCCATTCTTGAAGTAATGAAGCCCTTCCAATCAGTGTGCCATACCATCATTACCAATTGCTTCAATATTTATGCTTCACATAAATGATGAATTAGGATGGAAAAGGAGACAAATGGTCATATAAAAGAAGCGGAAGCACACTAAAAATATTAAAAAGTCAGAAGTCCACTGGATTATATGAGTTGTCAATAGAAACAATTGAAAAAGATATTGAACTAATTATCACCCCTCTGACTTATTTATTGAATCAGTCTCATATGCAAGGGGACTTTTCTCAATTTGGTCCATCCTAAATTACACGGTAGCGTGTGGTCCCTGTTACACAAAGGCAAACAATCTACCTGAATTTTTTTTAAAACAAAACAGCTTACTTCAATAATTAAAATGGGGTACCAATAGATATCTTGATTTATGTTTGTTTATACTATGTATGTATTAAATTAAATATTTGCCTCCTCACTTACTTACTGCGTATTTAAGGAAACGTGTTGCTGATAAATTATCAGTCAACGACTTATTATTGTAAAAATAAATACAAGGTGTGAGCACTGTGCTACGGCTTTATATTACACCATGAAAAATCATTTTTGTTTTTTTTTCTTTATTCTTTCTTAGTTGACAATTATAAAATTGTATTGAAAGTTGTCACAGTATTAAAATTAAAACTCATTAAATAAAACACTACAATTAAAACTTAAAATTCAACAACTACCAACATTCATTATTGAGTTATTTCTGTCTATCAGAAAGTATAAGGTTCAATTATAAAATTGTATACAAGTTTTCACATTACTAAAACTGAGGAAGTTAAAAACAATACAATTAAAACTTAAAATTGAACAGCTACTATATGTATATAATAACGTCAGGAATTCTGTGTTATTGAGTAGAACTCTACAATTTGTACGCCCCTGTTCCAAAATGATTCGCGGAATGACAGCGTTATGTGGTAAACATACTTTTGTCGTGTCTTCATTGCTCTGTGGATAGAACACATAACGGTAAAATTTCCTATCGGTTATAGAGTAAATCAGCTTAATTTCCCGATCGTTTTTTTATCCTTTGAAATCACTTCAACTCTCTCTTATTATAGCACATTATATCATTCAGGCAGAATACAAGAATTTTTCTATGTGGTTTGACCACTGAGATAGATCAAATTCAAGTTCAAATAATAAACAAAGATGGAACGCTTTCGTCTTGGTTCAGTTGGCAACACTGAATCTCTGAGCGTTCTGTTCACCTGATTCGCTTTCCAATTGTCCCAATGAATAGCTCCGAGTAACTCGGTGTAGTGCCTTGAGTCTCTCAGAACACGAACAATCAAAGCTAACAAGCTTTCAATTAAAAAGCGCCTATGGGCAACTTTGACGGATATCAGAGAGTGATAGTCTCCGTTGGACTTTGATTATGAAGAGACATGTTTGCACCTGGCCTTCCGATTTGATCTTATCTCGTAGAATTCATTATTTATTATTATTATATTATTATTATTATATTATTATTATTATATTATTATTATTATTATTATTATTATTATTATTATTATTATTATTATTATTATTATTATTATTATTATTATTATTATTATTATTATTATTATTTTTTTTTTTCAATTAGGCAGCTTTCGATTACCATGATCATTTAGCTGCCAGAGTGATTTCAGATTCTATCGATTACACGTAACTGTTCTAGATAAATAAGAGATTTCCTAATATTTCCGTCATTTATCAAGGTATTCTCAAATTCAGGTCCCATTCCAATATTCCTCCTAAGAAACGTATACCTCTGGCAAGAGAAGATATGTGCTACCGACAGTCTCGTATGGCAATGCTCGCATCGGGGTCTGGGCTCTCCCGCTAAGAGATAGGAGTGCGTGAGGTGAGTATGTCCGATTCTGACGCGGCAACTAATTACTTGTTCACGTCTGTTCAATGTTATAGGGTATCTCCATTTAACAGTTATGGGCTTGATATTTTTCAGTTGAGTATTTTGGGATGTCCATCTTTCTTGCCATTTTCCGTGAATTTTTGAGCTTATTTGTTTGTTAATGTCAACAAAAGGGATGGGGATTCCTCCGTCTACTGGAGTGAGTGTTGCTTGTTTCGCTGCAAGATCTGCCTTCTCATTACCAGGGACACCACAGTGACTAGGTGTCCATAGAATGGTACATTTTTTGTCTTTTGACGATAGGTGAGTAACGAGTTCTAAGATATTTTGACAATAATTGTTTTTTGTGAAATTGTTATCAAGTGACAGGATTGCGCTCAATGAGTCAGAACATACGACGCAGCTCTGGTAACTTGAAAACGAAAAGAAAAGTAGAGAATTATTATTATTATTATTATTATTATTATTATTATTATTATTATTATTATTATTATTATTATTATTATTATTATTATTATTATTATTATTATTATTATTATTATTATTATTATTATTATTATTATTATTATTATTATTATTATTATTATTATTATTATTATTATTATTATTATTATTATTATTATTATTATTATTATTATTATTATTATTATTATTATTATTATTATTATTATTATTATTATTATTATTATTATTTTCTGACATCACATAACTGACATGCTTTGTTATGGTTTCACTTTCTTGAAACACCGGGTGCAAACCATGCACCTAGGGTATTCCTCTTTATTAGGATCGTATTATAGTACTTTGCGCACTATGTGTGCCGTGCCCAACAGTACTGCTTTCTGCATGGTGAGGAGGTTGTGGTATCCTGGGATCTCTTTTACAGCTTCACAGGTTGCATTGGATATCAGCCCTGTGGCCCCGATGACGATGGGTATCACTTTTGCCCTCATGCTCCACATTCTTTGGATCTCTATCTGCAAATCTTTATATTTCAGGTACTTTTCAGCTTCTTTCTGGGTAATATTGTAGTCTGATGGGATAGCGACATCTATTAGAAGGCATGTTCTTTTGTTTTTCTGTTTCAGAATGATATCTGGTTTGTTGGCTTTTATCATTCTGTCGGTTTGAACTTGGGTGTCCCATATTAAGGTGACTTCTGGGGTGTCCATCACCGAATCTGGAACATGCTGATACCAATTCCCTTGAACTTCTATCTTGTACGCTTTGCATATGTTCCAGTGCAACTGAGCTGCTACCGCATTGTGTCTTTCTAGGTATGCCTTCTTTGCAAGGATTGGGCATCCGGAAACTACATGATGAATTGTTTCATTGTGTGTCCGGCAAAGTCTACATTTTGGGTCTTTGCCAGATTTCATGATTCTTGTCTTCATGTAGTTTGTTGCCATTGCTTGTTCTTGGCAGGCGGTTATTAGTGCCTCGGTTTCGGTTTTGAGGTTTGCCTGAGTGAGCCATTTCCAGGTAAGATCTTTATTTATCGTTTCTTTTTCAACTTCTTTTTCTATCTGTCCATGCATTGCTTTATCTTTCCATCTAGCTTTGTGTTCTTCTCTAATTCTTATTTTCATCTTCTCCTTTATTATCTTCACTCGTTTTGTTTCAGTTTCATCTGGGTTTGTGTTCTCAATTCTTTCGCTTTCAGCTAATCGATTACATTCCGCTTCAATGAGTTTCTGGGATTGTCGGTATACCATTCCCAATTGTTTATCCTTTTGCTTCATTTTCAGGTACAGGTTCAGGCCTGCGTTGGATATGGCGTAGCTTGTTTCCATATTTTGCATTCCTCTTCCTCCTTCTCTTCTCGGGATGTATAGCCTGTCTATATCTGCTCTTGGATGGAGGGCTCCGTGCATATTCATCAGTTTTCTCGTTTGTTGGTCCATTTTTCTTATTTCCGCTTGGGTCCACTTGATTATCCCAAAGCTGTACTGAATGACGGGTACTGCCAGCGATGTGATGGCAGATGTCTAGTTTTTGGCACTAAGTTCGGTCTTCAGGATTTCCCTCGTTCTTCGATAGTATTCTTTAGTGAGTTTGGTTTTCATATTCTTGTGTTGTACACCATCGTGCTCATTCACACCGAGATATTTGTATACGTCATTCTGTTCTAGAGTTCTTATTGCCGTTTTTTCACAGAGTTCAATGTTTTGACTTTTTTTAAGACGTCCGTTGATAAATGTGGCTTTGGCGCACTTGTCTAGCCCAAATTCCATGTTTATATTGTCACTGAAGGTTTTTACTAGCATGAGTTGTTCTTTGAGTTCTTCATCATTTCTTGCAATCAGTTTCAAGTCGTCGATGTAAAGGAGGTGGTTTATCTTTTCCTTTTCTTTTTTGCAGCGGTATCCTGTTTGTGACTTCTCTAAAATGGATGTTAGTGGGAACAGGGCCATGCAGAAGAGCAGGGGAGAAAGCGAGTCGCCTTGATATATTCCGTTCTTGATTCGAATGTCCTTTATTGTTATCAATTCAGCGCCAGGTGTTCCATTTGAGAGATTAAGGTCGGTGTTCCAAGTTGTCATGGTTTTGCTTATGAATGAAATGAGTGTTGCTGGGGCTCGGTAAATATTGAGCGTTTCTATAAGCCAGCTATGAGGAACACTGTCAAATGCTTTCTTGTAATCGATCCAAGCTATCGATAGGCTTTTACGGCTGTCTTTGCAGTCCTTGTGGATCATTTTGGATGTTAGAAGATGGTCTTTGCACCCATAAGTGTTTTTGACGCATCCCTTCTGCTCATTGGGGAATAGGCTATTGTTGTTTAGGTGCGTGTGCAATCTTTCTGCAAATATCTTTGTTAGAATTTTGTACATGTTATTTAGACAGGTTATAGGTCTGTAATTGTTGGCTTGATCTGTTTTCTCGTTTTTGGGAATGAGGTAAGTTTTTCCTTTTGCTAGCCAAAGTGGTATTTTTTGCTTCTCAGAGATAAGATCGTTGTACGCATGAGTTAGATGTTCATGTGCTGCATGTAGTTTTTTTATCCAAAAGTTTGTAATTCCGTCTACTCCTGGGGATTTCCAGTTAGCTGTCTGGGTTATTGCTGACATGACTTCTTCTAGCGTTATATCCTGCCATTCCATTCTTTTGATTTGGGCTGTCTTCTCGTATTCTTCCTGGATCCATGTTGCTGTTAATTCATGTTTTGTGTCCTTCTCCCAGATTGATTTCCAGTATCTTTCTATTTCTGGTGTAGGTGGCATACTTCTAATTTCTTTCTTTTTGTTGAGTATATCATTGTAGAATTTACTTGTGTTTTCTGTGTATAGTTTATTCTGTTGGTATTGTAGGCTTCTTTCTGTGTATCTCTTGATTCTACATCCTTCAGCCGAGATTTGTTGCTTTAGTTTTTCAATTGTTCTAGCGTGGTCCTTATCGCTCTTGATGCTGTATTTTAAGTAAAGTATTTGCTTTTGTTCCATCATTTTGCTTCCGAGTTTTTTATTCAGGCATTCGTTTAATCGTGAAAGGTCCTTTCTCAGTGTTAATATTTTTGTTTGGATTCGTTTTTTCCACGGGGGGTCGCCTTCAAAGAACGTTTTCTTTTTCTCTTTGTTAGGGGGTGCAATCCTGTCTTGTATGGTTGCTGCCACTGCATATATTAGCTTATTGATGTTTGTAATGCTTTTGAATTCTTCCGAATTGCCTTCAATGATTTCTGATATTGCCTCGTTTCCAAGTTTGATGAGGCGTTTAGTGTTATGGTTGTCGTTTATTTTTTTCAAGGGGATTCTTGTTAGCTCTTCATCTGTGGTTTCGTCAAGAGATATTCTGTGTACTATTTCGTTAATGACGTCTCTTCTTTCTGCCTCTTCGTTTTCTGATTGCGGTTCTTCTTGAGTGCGATTTTCTTCTGGTGTATAGTATTTTGTGTTTTCCATTATTATTATTATTATTATTATTATTATTATTATTATTATTATTATTATTATTTATTATTATTATTATTATTATTATTATTATTATTATTATTATTATTATTATTATTATTATTATTATTATTATTATTATTATTATTATTATTATTATTATTATTATTATTATTATTATTATTATTATTATTATTATTATTATTATTATTATTCATTATTCGATTATTGACGCTGTATTTTTGGAGACATTTTTTGTCTGCTGTCACAGGATTTTTTTGAGGTTCAGGTATGCCTATTTTGTTATGAATTTTATGGCTTGTAGTGCCATCCGTTACAGGTAAAAGCTTTGGAACTAGGAACTAGCTATCAGATAGCCAACCAACCATCGAGGCTATCATTATCTGAAGATCTATCTACTATCACATTGAATAGGTCTAGCTCACGTTTGAGACTGCCTCTGAGGCATGTTCAAGCATATACAGTGTCCACCAAAATGTTAGAACCACATGGGAAAATTTTTTATCAACAGTTTCTCAGAAAATATCATTCATCATAAAAGTTGGTACATTCAATTAAACTGAGAACGCACATATCGATTATTGCCAGTGGCGTCCGCTTAAGCTGGAAATGGTTGATATTCTAAATTCACTATGGAGTAAAGTGACGTTAATATGCAAAATATCGAAAAACGTTATCGAAAGAAGTTGTTCGCAATTGTCCCAGTTATCCAGTTTAGTCTACCAATTACTGATTTTGATAACTACTTAAAGAGTTGACATCAATTTTTAATGGAAATCATCCACAATAGTTTTTGAGTAGTAAATAGTAAATTATCATTAATTATCAAATTAATAACCTGATCTAACAAAATTTCGAATATGAGTCAAAAAAACAGCAGTGGAAAGATAATGAAATAAAGCCAGGATCCTTGAAAAAATTTAAATTAGTAATTGGTATATTAAACTAGATAACTGAAAATAACATTAAATTGCAAACAACTTTTTTCAATGACATATTTCGATATTTTGCATATTAATGAATTTAGAATATCGGCCGTTTCCCGCTCAGCTGCACGCCACTGGCAATAACCGATATGCGTGTACTCAGTTTAATTGAATGCACCAACTTTTGTGAGGAATAATTTTTTTGAGAAACCAATAATAAAAAAGTTTCCCATATGGTTCCAACATTTTGGCGGACACTATGGCTAACTCAATGCATCATTGTTAGATATCACCGTGACGTCACAGGCATAGCCCTCACTGGATGTGTAATATTTATATTATAAAATGATTCATCTCTCAATCATAGCGTACACATTACACATGATTTGGTGCTGCAATATTCATATTCTTCAAGAACATTGATTATTGTGTGCCTGAACTATTTACATACAGTGTGAACATGATTCAATATATTTTATTAGTGAGGGACATGACTATTTCTTCATTCTGGTCCAAGTTATCCATGTACAGAATTGAAAACAAAACCTCAACACGTTTATTTATTATTTTTATACCATTATATCTATTGTTTATTGTTTCAGTCATATTAGTGCAGTGGATTGTCGTCCTATTCCATCAGGGTGGTATCGGATTCTTTACTGGCTATAGATCCGTGACGCTACGGAGAATCGAACCCTATTCTTCAATACTATCGAAATATATTTTTTATTGTCGAACCCACGTCCAACTGAGTTATCGGGTAAGTTATGGGAGTGAAACATCCACGTTCACTTCCTTTAAATTAAGCCCCAAACAACTGCCTTTGAATCAGAGGATATTTGTCTGAACCAATATACACACTGGCCCAAATCCGACGTACTTTCCTTAACGTGGTTACTTCAATCAATCAATCAATCAATCAAATTTATTGGGTCATATGTTTGTAAGTGGTTCAACAGAAAGATACTGAATATAGGTAAAATTGAAGATTTCTTATTCTTATAATAGAATCTCCTTTCATGTATTGGAAACTTTCATCTAAGCGCAGATGAGCTTGTGTTTCGTTAGGAATCCCATATTTGAAAGGAGATTAACTATGTAAACAGTTTTTTGTGTTTCTGGAGAATGGAGATTTTTAAGGTATTGGTTCAATATATCTCTCCAATAATGAGTTGATGGTAGCTTACAAATGATTTTATAGCAATTTTGTATTTTTTAATATCTATAATATTTCTCGACCCTAGTTGAAAAGTTTTTGACCAAAATAATGTAATCTCTGTGATTGATTTTTTTTAAATAATGGCGTTTGGACAGACTTTTTTACAATAGATCTGGTTTTTTCTCATATTTAACTTTATTGGGAAATATCCAAATTATACATGAGTAAGAATAAATACTTCTTGTATTGAATTATTTAATAGGTTGTTTTCATCATAAAGCTTTCTTGAAAATAATTCATAGTATGGTATTTTGCTTTGTTTGTAAGCTTTCCAAATAATTTTTAGAACTTAGTCACCAAGAATAGAGCATAAAATGAGTGAGTTCTCAACAAAAACACTAGTAGGAAACTGACAATGCCATCACATGGAAGACAGTCCGTAGTTATATTGTGTTGTGTTTACGACTTACAACTGTCATTTATTAATTCCTTATAAACATTTAAATAACAAAAATAGTTATTTGTTCGACTAGGCAGCAAAGTAGTAGATTGACTGCCGAGGCTGAATTCATAGCCGAGCGTAGCGAAGCTAGGAATTTAGCTAAGGCAGTCAATCTACTTTGCTGCCGAGTTGAACATATAATTTTTTCTCCGATTGTAATATAATTAATGTAGAGAGAACGACATCTGAGGAAAGAAAAGGTGGCCTATTCGTTCAAAATTGTAGTAATTTCTCCATCAATGTTAATAACAACTAAACATATGTTTTTTAAATTCTTGTTAAAAGTGTTATGTAATAATTGCTAATAAATGTTTACGTCAAATGTTTTATTCCCATTGAGTATAATCACTTTGCTGCCTAGGCAGGAAAAGTAATACTTTGCTGATTGATATGTGTCAGCAAAATTAATATTTGCTGCCAATCGGAGAAAAACGTGTTTTTTTAAATTGTTCTGCTTATAAAATAAAAACTAATAGAGCAGTCTGGTTGCTCCAATGAGAAGAATTGTAGATAATTGAAATACGAATGAAATGGGATGTTTCAAAACCCTGTCGGACCATTACTAGCGAAAAAAAACTGGAAAACCCGGAAAATTTTGCGATTTTTTTAAAGATTCTTTTCATTCTTCAAGAAGTAGGATTGACCTTTCTTATGAAAGTATTGAATCATGTCAAAATAAGGCTATTACAATTTCTAGAAAATAATAATGTACTATCTAGCATACAATTTGGATTCCAGTCATCAACTAACACAAACGATGCAGTTTTCAATCTTCTGGACTCTGTCTACCTGAAACTGAATGAAGGTGATGCTGTTGGAGCAGTATTTTGTGATTTCTCAAAGGCTTCCGATTGTGTTAATCACGAAAGACTGCTTTAAAAATTTCACCGTTATGGGATCAGAGGTACTGTCCACAATTGGATAGAATCATATCTCTCTGACAGAATGCAAATGGTCAGAATACAAAATTTATAATCGGAGGAATCAGAGATCCATTGGGTGTACTCGGCCCTGTTCTCTTTCTATTGATAGATATATAGATAGATAGATAGATAGATATTTTTTATTGACCACGTTACATTATGATTGTAATGTTTGTAGCAAGTCATAAACAATTTAAAATGAACATGATATCAAAGTGCATTAAAAATAACAAACAAGTACGACAATGAATATCACTCACAAATAACATAAGTGAATATTTAAATATAACACATATAGATAAAACTACAAAAAATAGCTTCACTAACTACATAAAAGCTGAGTTAAAAGAAGGAGAGAGGTGCGTATGCTACCACATTATTCATTTGTTGTGACTAGAGTAGTTTGGGTGTATTCCTCAATCGAATAAAAACAGTTTCTCAATAGTAGTTCTTTGAATTTGTATTTAAATTTGGTAAATGACAAGTTCTTCATGGGCTTCGGTAATATATTGTAAAGGTGGATGTTTAACGAATTGTTTTTTGATTTATTCAGTCTGTATCGATTTGGGCGTACATTGTCAGCATACCTAGTGTCGTATGAATGTATGTCGCTCTGTTTTGTCAACGAAGTTGACCTCTTGTGAATCTCGAGAACCGTCTGGTATATAAAAATTGTCGGTAGGGGCATTATTTTCAAAAGAATGAATAGCGGTTTACAGTGCTCATGGAAACCTGCGTTACTTATGATACGGATGGCTTTTTTTTGTAATCGAAATATTGTAATAGACTCTGAGCTATTACCCCATAGATACGTGCCATAAGATACATGAGAATGGAATAAGGAAAAGTAAGCTGTTATTAACACGTCCTTAGAGCAAATCGGCCGCAATTGGCGTAGTACGAAAAGTGTGCTAGCCAACCTACTTTTGAGAGTATTAATGTGGTTGCACCAAGTCAGAGTACTGTCCAGAGTAACTCCAAGCAGTTTAGCAGTCCCTTCATTGGACGTTGTGTTACGTGAGGAAAACGATAATTTTTGGGTTTTGCTGTGATTGAGTTTGAGTTTATTTTGGGTAAACCAGTTTTCGGCTTGGCTTAGTACCTCTCCTGATATTTGTGAGATCTCATTATTATTTGCTCCAGAACAAATCAATGTTGTATCATCTGCGAACAATACAGGTGTGTGAGGATATAAATGTTTATTGAGATCGTTGATATATACAATGAACAATAGGGGGCCGAGGACTGATCCTTGGGGCACTCCATGTTTGACTAATTTCACATCAGATTTGGTGTTATTAATAGAGACGAACTGAGAACGGTTTACTAAGTATGACTGTATTAAGCTTAACGGGATACCTCGTATGCCGTAGTGGTGTAACTTTTGTAATAAAATGTCGTGAGAAACACAATCGAAAGCCTTTGTGAGGTCGCACAGAGTTATTGCAACTCGACGTCCGTCTTCGAGGCTCTCGACTATGTTGCTCACTACACTATAGAGGGCATTTATTGTAGACAAACCCTGACGGAAACCGAACTGCGATTCATTTAGGAATTTATTTTTTTCGAAATACAAATAGAGCCTTTTTTTCAGAATTATTTCGATTATTTTGCAGAAAATTGATATTATGGATATTGGGCGATAGTTGTCTGGAAGAGAACTGTCTCCTTTTTTGAATATCGGGATAACCCTAGAAAGTTTAAAAGCTTCTGGAAATGTACCAGTAGTAAATATTAAATTTACCAGGTACACCAGAGGCTGAGAAATGATGTCTATTGTGCTCTTTATGATCTGGCTGTTTAGTTCGTGAGCGTCAAGACATTTTTTATTTTTTAACGATTCGACAGCCTCGAAGATGTCATGATGCGTTACCGGTTCTAGAAAAAAGGATTGAGCTGGGGCTGGAAAATTCCTAAAATTCAGTATGTCGGTATCAGGTATTTGAGGGAGCGATCTTATTACGTTTTCTGCTACAGAAACAAAGAAATCGTTGAAAACTTGCGGTGGTATACTACATGACAGATTTGTTCTTTTGCTATTTCTTTCGAAATTTATCAACTTCCAGCAAGCTTTAGCTTTATCATCTGCTGAAGTGATGAAATTATCATATGCTGTTCGTTTGGACTTCTTCAATTGCTCAGAGTATTTTTTTTTATAAGTCTTATATGCCGCCAAACATACAGGATCTCTAGTACTATCTGCAATCAACTTGATACTACATAAACTGTTTCTCATTGCCTTTAGGTTACTCCCGAACCAACAAGTAGGAGAAAACGTTTTGTTAGAATGTGCCCTGATTGGGATTGGGAAGTATTGTATTTGAATGACTTAGCAAGTATCGATATCTCAGGGAAGTTCACAATGTTTGCTGATGATACAACTATAATGTGGCACGGGAATGACCTAGATGCACTGAAAACATAATATCGATCGATTTAGAAAAAGTAAAAACTTTCATATTATTGATTTAAAAAAAAGAAAAATTATACTTGATGAAAACCTCTGCTTCATCCCGAACCTGAATTGCAAATACCAAAATTGAATCTGAATCAACATTCGATTCTGACCAAAATTTTCCCCATACTTTTAATTCTACCGTAAAAACTAAAGTCATGGGATGATTTTTTTTTGAAAACAAGGCATGTTTTTCAATATATGTCGTATATGGTAGTATTAAATTCAATTTTGGTATTTGTAATTTAGGTTTGGGATGAAGCAGAAGTTTCCATCAAGAATAATTTTTTTTGAAAAATCAGTAATAAAAAAGTTTTCCATATGCTGCGAACTTTAAGCCGGACACTGTATAACAAGAATTGTTCCATTGCAGTTCAACTGAAATCAGTATTATTATATGTACTTGATTCAATGGGTTTTTTGTAAGTGTAAATATTTATTCAAGCACACCCATCAAAATACCACGATGTGTTTTTATAGTTATCCATTAACAAAAAATACACTGCAGAAAGGGGTCAAAAATCCGTCGCTTAATAAATCCGAGTATCCTCTGAACACGGGACGCCGGCAATCAAACCAAAAATTCATTATTTGGAGCCTTGTCAACCGTTTTGTTACGTCAATAAACACACAACTCATCACGTCCAAGCATGCCGGAATGGTCAAATAACGGAACACGATGAGGAAATTCCCTAAAACGATCCGAACACTTCATCGAGGGCTCAAGCATGTCCTTTGGACCTCCTAATGCTCTCAACCCTAACTCGTTTCTTGTTAGTGCTCTCCTGACCCCTCATAATTCTTCATGCTGTTCATTTCCAGAGCAAAGTTTCAAGCTTAGGAAATGTTTTATGGCCACTCGAAAAATTCATCTCATTGAGATTGTCGGGATATGAGTGTTTGGATAGTGATAGATTTGGAAAAATATTTCGTCTCTCAGTGCAGGCAATCAAAAGAGCGAATGTTATCTATTGTCTGAAGGAGTGAATAAATGAACGAATTTTCGAATAGGATGGCGTCTCAGATAACTGAGTGTCTTCGGTAGATAGCTAAATAGACTAATTAACCACGTTAGGAGAAGTACGTGGGATTTGGGCTAGTGTGTGAATTGGTCCAGACAAAATCCTCTGATTCAAAGACAGTGGTGCGACCATGTATTTATTTTTACAATTATCAGTCGTTAAGAAGTTGCCAGATGTTGTGAGTCTTCCGTGACTTGATAATTCATTAGCAGAACGTTTCCTTGAATACGCAGCAACGAAGTGAGCAGGCGAATATTCGTCAGTTTTGTACTGGAGGCAAAGTAAGTAAATATTAAAACTTATTGGATAGTATGAACAAACACGAATTGATGTATTTAAAGGCACTCCATTGTTTCTACTTAACGAAAAATGAGATTCTTCATTCAAATGAGAAAAACTAATATACAAATTCGTTACAAAAGTTATATAAATCACTTTTGAACACAATGACTACTCAAATTTGAAAGTAGAAATAAATAAAGAAAGTTTGTTTTGGTCTCCCATTGATGAAAATGAAATACTTGATATGATAAATTTTTTGAAAATTGATTTTTCACCAGGTCCAGACAAAATCAGTAGGTACAAATTTATTGAAGAAAATTAAAAAAATTCATTTCGGAACCCTCAATACATATTTTCAACCTTTGTTTATCATCAGGAATATTTCCAACAATCCTTAAAAAGAGTAATATAATACCAATTCATAAAGGTGGGACAAATAATTATTAGACAATTATAGACCAATATAACTAACAGATGGTGTTTAAGAAAAATGCATCAGAAAAAGATTCGTAACAATTTTAGAAGTAGAAAAAATAATTTCACCAACACAATATGGTTTTAGAGACGGAATGCCCACTGAGGATGCTATTTTCAATGTCACTTATAATATTTACGAATGTTTTGATGAAAATAAAAAAATTATCGGCATCATTCTCGACTTAGAAAAAAAACATTCGTTACTATATCCAAAACTTCTCAAAAAACTAAGTAATTATGGAATAAGAGGTATTTTACTCAAACTACATGAAAGTTATCTTATAACTAGAGAACAAATTGTTACAATAAATAATATCAAAAGTAATTCAGAAATAATTTAATGTGGCGTACCCCAAGGAACGCCACAAGGTACGCGCAAGGTACGCCCAAGGTACGCCACATTTCATTATTTCTGAATCACTTTTGATATTATTTAATGTAACAATTAGTATTAGGACCAATACTGTTCCTTATCTATATAAATGATCTTTCAAAAATGAATGTAACTGATAATCTTCATTCATATACTGATGATACAGTATATATCCTTGAAGGAAATAAATGGAAAGACACTGTTATAAATGCAGAAAGGTATATGTCAATTTTGAAAATAATTTAGATCATGACCTTACATTGAATATAAATAAAACAAAATTTATGACTTTTATTTCTTATACCAAAAATCAACCGAACTTCACACAAATCAAAATCGAAATTCATAGTTTGAAATGCATGAAAAATGATCATCACATTGTGCCTATTCCATAAAAATAGATAAAACTCCTGAAACCAAATACTTAGGAATTCATATCGATTCTTGTATAAAATGGAAAATTGAAACTTTAGAACTAAAAAAAAAATTCAGAAAAACTCTTTACAAATTTAGGATACTACGGAATATATTCGACAGAAAGATGTTATTCAGGTTTTATTACTCTTTTTTCCATTCTTTCTTGTCTTATGGAATTATTGCATGGGGAGGATCATATGATCATGTTATGCAACCAATTGATTCTGTGCACAAATATGTGGTCAAAATTATACTTAATAAATATAAGATACTGAAGTCTCAACAAATTCATTATAAAATTTCCAAAACGAATTTAAAAAAATATTCTATGAAATTTGTAATGATTCAGCATGAATATGATACTAGAATCAAATCCAGGAACGAACTTCCAACAAAGATATATTCTTTGAAACTGAAAATTATAACATATTACCATAAAATTTAAAAAAATATGCTTGAATGTCATCCAGAAAAAATTGCACATCTGGATATTGGAAAATATTATTAGAATGAACAATTTGTTCGAATTATATTAAAAATTATAAAGAGCATTTTCTAAATACAATTTTCGTATTTGTGTCTTTCTGTATGACATTGCAAAATATTCATACCTTTTGAATAAATTACCTCAGTATGTGTGAATGATGTATTTTTGTGTGTGAATGGATATATAGCATTGAATAAAAAAGTTTTAGTGTGTATGTTTAATTATATATGTTTTATTATATATTCACTTATTTCTATAGTTATATATAATTTCATGTTTTATTATCATTTTTTTAAATTTAACCTAATCTAGTGCAAACATTTGCTCATTTGATTGGGTTGATCACATATACATTTTTTTAGTACAATTTTATATATTCGTATTTTGAGTTGAACCATATTTGAATAAATATAATTATTATTATTTATTCTCAATCTATTGACAAAACACACAAACCAATCCACTCATCCAGATATATTTTTCTAACAGCCCACGAATATAATGAAAATTCCTTTATTGATTGATGCATTATTTTTTATGTTCAATTGATGTTATCTCTGATATACAGGGTGTTTCTTAAGTACGTGTAGAAACTTCAAGAGCATGTTGCTGATGTCGAAATAAGAAAAAAGTTCCCATAAACACATTTCCGCAAGTTATTCGTTTCTAAGATACAGAGTGTCAAAGTTTAATTATTATATTGGTTTTTTTGTGAATTAATGCCAAAATATTTGTGATATTCGAGTAAAGTTTGGTATCTAGGTTGATTTTTCAATGACAAAATCAAATTTTGTGTCAATTGCGAAAAACTAATTTCTAATTGAATTTATTTTGAATTAAAAAATCTTGTTATTCAAAATCACTTGCATCGATTATTTCAAATCTCAATAACTCGAAAACAGTTGCTCGCCGTGACCTCTACCAAGAATATATTTTTTACACAAACCAAATAATGAATATTCCCAGATACCAAACTTTACCCAAATATCATAATTATTTTGAAATTATTCACAAAAAAGAAAAATAAGAATTCAACTTTGACACTCTGTATCTCAGAAACGAATAACTTGTGGACAAATGTTTATGGGAACTTTTCTTCTTATTTTGATGTCAGCAATACGTTTCTAAATTTTCTACACGTACTTAAGAAACACCCTGTATGTAAATAGCATTCATTTGAATGAATCGAATGTTGGAAATTTTGTTATACCTTGTGGAAGTTTGTTATATTTTGATAGTCCTTGGTGAAATAAAGAATTCATGGTCAGTATTCGCACCATAAAAATCTCTTTTTTCCTAGCATAGTTATGTTTTTGATGACAAAATGTTAGGTATTCTCCAAAGTAAGCAGGATATGAATTATACAATATTTCAGAAATGGATACCATGGAGAAATAGAACAGTCTGTCAGTCCTTAACAAATAACCAATTCAAAATATTCTGCATCAATTGACAATAACCTGTTGCATCTGAAAACAATACGCACATCTCCATTTCGAAATTTTTAGCGTTTGGATAATAATTGTTCTATAAACTGTTACATGCTTGAACAGATGTGACTCTTGATCAGAACACAGCATTTGACAAATTTTTTGTACATTCATCTTCAGCTGTTTGATATTAAAACCTTTCTGAGATTTTCTTCAAAAAGTTATTAATTTTTTCAATTTCTGCATTTAGACTCGGTCACTTGCAACTATTATGGTGTCATCTGCAAATAGACTTATAAATTCACATTCATTCACATAACCACTATCGTTCAAGTAGAGATTGAATAGTTGTGGCTGATTTTTTTTCAGTTTTTTTTCCTGCAAAAACAAAACACCTTTGGAAAGCTTTCCGCGTCTTTTCTCTTTAATTTTTTCCCCTAGAGTGGTCAGTAATGCCGAATAGTAATATCCAGTTATTGTTCTAACCATTCCACAATGTGACTATAAAAATTACTATAACTGTATACTTATTTTCTTCCATTAATAATTCCAGTTTTGAAATTTCTGTATATTATGCTGATTCACAAGAGTTATTTGCTCTAAATCATGATTGGTATTCCATTAATACATAGTTGTTATTTTTTATGTAGTTATCAATTCGAAAGTAAACTGCCCTTTCCAATAGTTCTTCCATACAGGGTGACTGAAATTTTCAGCCTTGATAGTGATAATAATTTTTGAAATTGATGTAAGTGTACTAGATTCAAGTTGTTCTGGAAATGTACCAGTTTCAATTGAACTATTGATGAAATCCAAAATTACCTAACCAATTACTTGAAATATTCTTTTCAAAACCCTACCATTCATAATATCAAAATTACATGTCAGATAACAATTCCAATAGGGAATAGGTGTGTTCCAATTCTAAATTAATTTTTTATTTGTACATAAACATTACCATCAGAGAAGATTAGTGACACACTTCCTCAGAATTCGATATTTTTTGTATCTTATTTTCTAATTCGTTTTTGAAAATGCTACTTTTTTCATCCCGGTTGAAAACGTACTTCTAGCTAATCTATCATATACAGGGTGTCCGGTTAACCTTGTAGAATATTGAAACTGGTGATAGGCCAGGTAATGACTGTTCAGAATATCGGAATTTCACCTCAGTAAAAATCTCACCGTTTTCGAGATAATGAGCATTTTTTAAATTTCTGGAAAATAACTATCTCACCTTGGATTGTTGAGTGTCATGTCTACAAATTGAGTCCAATTCAAATATCTTCGCTGCTGAAGATTACTGATGAGTGATGCTTTCAGATGTACAAAACAGTTTTTCAGAAAACGATACAATTTTTCAAGAAATTATGGTAAAATGCCATATTTGAGTTTCACAAATTTTTTTAACAATAGTTTGACATTATTGTTTAAAAAAACAGAACCAAGTGGAAGTGGATATTTATTACAAAAGAATGCCCATTTTGTCCAGACTCTACCATGGTATAAAAAGATAATTATTTTTGGAAGGAGTAGAATGTCGATTATATCAGAGTGAGATGTTATTCTGAGTTAAAATCAGCTCCATTACACTTTATCAGTAATGTCTTTTATTCTTATCCTATCAAGATGAATTGATTGAATAATCATGAGTAATAACAAATCAACTGCTTAAGTATTCAATGAGATGTAAAGAAGTAAATACTAATTCAACGTTTTTTTGAATCAACATTCAACATTCACTATAAACCACAATAACGATTATTCAACATCGCACTGAATAATATTACAAAAATGTTATTTTCCAACCTCTTACGCAGAGACATATTTTCAAGAAGAACCTGTTCAAATGCGCCCTAGAGTATTTCTGAGCGGCATTGTGCAATCGGATATCGTTCTGCATAAAGCGCTGCTGCAGCAGTAGCACTACCTCCACATTAACCATAAATGTAGTGCATATGCGCATATTCTCGGGGAGTATAACGTGTGTACGGCATGACGAAGAAATAAATACCACTGAATGAAACAAGCGGAGTAATTTCAAAAAACTACGACAGAAGTTGTTCAAACAAAATGTGACAGCCACCTACTAGATATTTTTCAATCTTATTTACAGAAGATTCGTTCATGCACAATGCTGTATTTTATTTTTTCATTAGGAAACTATTACTTTTCAATTTTAGTTTTTTTTCAGACAATTATACACCTCCTGAAAAATTTTGCACTTATTTGGATACACATTATATATCTGTCGGTCTCTGAAACTTCGTTGGAATTTGGATGTTGGACAATTGCGACATTTATCACACGAATTCATCGAATTCGTTTTAATCCGTGCCATGTCGGATAATCGACATTTCATTTCGATAATTTTATTAGGCTTAATTACATGAAAAGTTAATTTTATTGACATACTATTTAATGCTACCAAGCAGTCCATTCTTTATTATCAATAATTATTTCCACATTTCATCTTGATAAAATCGGGATAAAATAATTTTTGAATGTAAGTATAAAAGTTGATGGAAGCCTAGAATAAAACCACGCCTAATTCAATGGAAATCGCTCCCTCCAAAAATAATTATAGTTTGTTTAATACCATGATAGAGTCTGGACAAAATGAGCATTATTTTGAAATGAATGTCCACTTCTAATTGGTGATGTTTCTTTCAGACAATAATGTCAAACTTTTAAAAAAAAAAAATTGATAAAACTCAAATCTGTCATTTTAGCCTCATTTCTTGTTTTTTTTTCACTTTCTGAAAAACTTTTCTATACATCTAAAAGCATCACTCATCAGTAATCTTCAGCAGCAAATATATTTGAATTTGTCTCAATTTGTATACATGGCACTCAAAAATCCAAGGTGAGGTAGCGATTTTCCAGAAATTCTTAGGTGAAATTTCGATATTCTGAACAGTCATGACCTGGTGTATCACCAGTTTCAATATTGTACAAGGTTTACCGGACACTCTGTATATGTATCGTTACTTCAGACAGTTCTAACTTCCACCGTTAGAGGACTCTCAAAGCCTATGTAATATTTGTATGAGTTATTTGACAAAATGGGAGTTTTTTCGATTTCTCACAGCACAACAATTTAAGAAAAACAGAATTTTTTAATGCTTTCTCGAAATAATTCATTGTGTTAAAGATCAATCAGCATCAACTATTTTTTTTAATGTAGCCCTTTTATACTCAATAAATGCAGTTTTTTGGGTATTCTCCATTCTGTATCATCTATGATGATAGCCTTAAAAGATATAAAACGGGTGGAACATTCATTAGTAAAATATCAATGAACAGACCATACTTTTAAAAACTGTATTTCAAAAAGTGAATTGTTGATGGTTGATCAATAATGAAACTTCGAACAATTGAATGAGAGCTTACAAAAGTTGACGTGAAGGAGTTTTTGTTATTTCGTTCCAGATAACGGAAACACCAGAAAAAATATAATAAGTATAAAAAAACATATTTTCCAAAATAACTTCAACACCGGTATTTTTTCGAATTTCTTCATACTGCCATATGAATGGCCCTCTAGTAGAGTAGATTTTGACAGTTCACCGTTTCCAATATCTCCACGGTGTACATCCTTATCTTGGACTCACCGCATGTTATTGAATAATTTTCAGGCTACTTAACATGTTTTTAAACTTTTCCAGATATATTCAGCCAAGTTCGATTGAAAATTCGAAGAAAAGTGAAGGTGTCCATTAGATGTCAACTTGAGACTCCTGATTGAACCATTTCTGTTTACCAGTTCATCAGTAAAGTACTCTTTGGATAAGAATAAAAATATCGAAAACCTGATTTTTTTGTCTTCACTTCATTGTTTGGTTCCACATCTGCTACATTTTGTGAGATGTTTCTATGATACCAGAGATGTACAGTCATCGTTGTTATCTTAGACACGTAAAATGCAGTGGTATCAAAAAAGTCTGCCGTGTATTCTCAGATCAAGAAATCCTCATCATTGCACTAAAAGCACTGTAAACCCATTAGCGAAAACGAAAAATTATACGACAATAATCTGAAGTAGTATATTTGTAATAAAACATCGTGAGGAAAGTGATAGGACCCAGCAACAAATACATGGGAAAATGGCTTTCAGCCAATTATGATAATTATTTGGGATATTGTAGTACAAGTCACTACAAGATACACATGCAAGTTTGAATTAGTTTCTATGTGCAGTTTCGGAAGTATGAATTTTTGAAAATCATCAAATTGATGTTTTAACAAAACATAGTAAGGTACACTTATCCAAAAGTATTACTATTCAGATGATTAGTAAGAAACTAATAGCATTGAATATCTGAAGAAAAACAAATGACATGTCAGTCAGCAGTTGAGATACCAGCGCCGTTAGCATCTACAAGGCATTAGATATTTTCCATGAGCGCCTAGAGGGCGAATGACCACTACCTCCGCCATAAAATAAAAAGACGAGCCAAGGCTCATCTGTTTCTACCTTTTTTTCGGGAAGCCACCCACTGAAACTCCCTCCGATAAGAAAATCCAATAGTCTGATGTCTTACTCATAATCAAATAAAACCCCCAGTGTAACTTGGAGGAGACAGGGAAGCTCCAAACTGCGTTAGACTTAACACTTACGGCAGAGGAAAACCTACCCAACATCGTATGCCTGCATGCAGTAATGAGCAAGGTGTCCCCCGCCCAATGAAGGCCTCAGCAGGGCAACTGTCTTTCCCGATCGGTCATCATCTTCAATGGAAAATTTACCTCTTTTGAAGCTTGCAGTCCAATTTTTAACAGTCGCATACGAAGGACATTGATCACCATGGGTATTAAGCATATCTTCGTCAATCTACTTACCTCTTAACCCTTTTAATTACAGGTACTTGATGATGGCTCGATACTCCAATTTTTCGATTTTCACAATTTCGGTGGACATATTTTTTCATTTAATTTATTGCGTAACTCTGGTTTACTTTTTTTGACGTCAAACTTTACACTGACACTTCTAATAAGTTATTGTTCGTTGATATGGTAACGCAATATTTTGTTTATGCAGGGAACTGGTCTAGGCTAACTAGATATCAATACACCCTCGTATATCTCTCTCCAATGGACAGCATAATTCCTTCCTTTCCCTCCTGTGGCAAAGTGATACTATGTCATACTTGTGTTATACATTTTTATATTGTTAATTTAATGTCCAATTATCCTTTTTATCTTTTTTGCCATTGACGTTAGAACACACTGTTGTCTTGCGGTTTCTAACGCTGCAATTGTTTTGCGCTGAAAGATCATATTCATTTCATCAAGAAATCAAGAATAAGATAATATCTTCTATAGAATGTCAATCTTAATCTATATTTCGAAAACGAAACACGGAAGATTAATGAAACTTACCCGAGTGTAGGGTAATTTACTTTGAAGTATAACTCAAAATATGATTGAAATTGGCAGGTCCATTCAATAATAATTAACAAACATATATACGTACAAAACCTGTTTCAACTAATATTTGTTAACCCCTACCCTTATAAAATGTGTACTCAACTTTTTTAAGCTAATCATATTAAGCAATTACTATGAGTCTTCCTCAGATAGTTTTGGTTCCAAAGGGTATTTATTGACTAAAAAAGGCTGTTGTGTGTGGCTATTGTTGAAAACCTGTATTAAATAAAACATTAAAAATTATAACAATGTTGTAAAAACGTCGAAATTTTCAGTGAAAATCTTTTTTTCATAAGGTAATGATCCCATTAGAGATTTTCCTAATGAAAAATGCTGAATCTCACTAATGGAACCGATGAAATTGCTTGGAAAAACAGGGTTAATTGTCGCTATTTTTGACCCACCCTGTATAAAAGGTGGCTTTTTTTATCCGACCGTCTGACTGACATGTCATTCGATTTTATCCAAACCGGCAATGCTATTGTTTTGTTACTAATCATCTGAAAAGTAATACTTATGGATGACTGAACCTTACCTATTATGTTTTGGTAAAACAGCAATTTTTATGATTTTCAAAAATTCATATCTCCGAAACTGGACATAGAAACTAATTCAAACTTTCATGTATGTATTCTAGTGACTTGTACTACAATATCTCAGAAAATTAATTATCAAAATTGGCTGAAAGCCATTTTCCCAAGTATTTGGTACAGTCAAAACATGCACTCTGAGAATTAATTCGACAAATGGTTTCAATTTTTTCAATTTCAAATTATTTCATTTCAATATTTACAGATATTCAATATAAGTAGTGGACATTATAGAGTTGTAAAACCAGCTGATTATGAATTATAATGGATTCACGTCGAAGAAAAACTTTTGTTGTTTCAATCACAGTCAGAGGAAACTATAAGTAGACATATTATTCGACTATAAATTCTGAACATCTGATATAGACTTATCTTAGAGTAGAGATTGGATGTTTCACCTAAGCACTATGGTGCTTGTATTGTGTTTTGCATCCAACTTCATAATGGAACCGAAGTTTATACATTTTATTTATATTTTATCTATTCTTACAGAGAGAGTAATACATTTTTAGTGTTTCGGTATATCACATATATGTTTTGGATAATGTTGTCAAAGGAAATGTAAACTGTTTTCTTTCATTTCAAATAATTTCTTCAATGAGTGCTTGGTTTTCTACAATAAATGTTTTTACAGAATTTTTGTATATTTAAATTTTAGTGATTTTTTTATATTCTTTGGGTAGGGCGTTAAAAAGTTTTGGGGCAAAATAAGTGACGAATCTTTGTGTGTGAGTTTTTCTGAAAAATGGTGGATTGATGATTGAGTTTTCAGCCGCTCTAGTTGATTTTCTGATAGTGTCTGAGTGGTGGAGTTGCTTATTATTGTAAATCCATATTAAGCATCCATAAGAATAAAGGCTTCTTATATTTAATAGTTTGGATTCTTCAAAGAGTCTGGTTGTAGAAAATGTTTTTGTTTTATTCAGCATTATTTTTATTATGAAATTCTGTAAAGTTTGAAGGCAAATTAAATTTGTTTAGAATAATCCTCCCCATGCGGTTATGCAATACCGTAGAATGGATTCTACCAGCGAATAATAGATCATAAATAAATTTTTTCTTGATAGAATATCTCTCAGTGCATAAAATTTGTGGGTTAGTAGTCTTAATTTTTTTGACAGATATATACAATGTTCATTCCACCTGAAGTGTTGGTCAATGATTACCCCTTGGTATTTAATTTTGTTTGTTTTTTGGATTATGGAACAGGAACATGTTTCATTTAGGATGCAATTTTTTATGTGTATCTTCAAGTATTCCTTTGTGGGTTGTTCACTAGTCAACAAGGTAAAGGTGATAAATTTGGTTTTTGTTACATTCAGACTCAATAGGTTGGCATCTAGCCATAGTTTTATATCCTTCATACCATTTTCTGCTGTTGCATATACTGTTGACCAGGAATCTCCAGTGTATATCAGGGCAGTATCGTCTGCATATGAGATCAGGTGACCCGATAAGTTCTTTATTCGACACAGATTGTTGATATAGACAAGAAACAGGATTGGGGCCAGTACTGTCCCCTGTGGTACACCACATGTAATTTTCTGGGGGTTACTCAAAACATTACCTATTTTGACTCTCTGTGTTCTCTGTGATAGATAATCTTGCAAAACATTCATGGTCGGACCACGTATTCCATATTGGTAAAGTTTATCGAAGAGTATTTCGTGTGATGTTCGAAAATTTGAAACAAATTCCAAAGCAAATACCATTTGATTGAAACGTTGAAATGCTGGTGTCTGATCCTGAAATACAGAGCACTGGGTAACAACAATCCCCTTTTTTGGTACCAATCCAACTAATTGAAGTTACGGTATATTTTCTGCGGATGCGAGAGAGCATATTCACTAAAGGAATTTCTGCATGATTGTTAAACGTTTGTTTGCATGGAAAACATTTCTCAATGTGGTTGTAGATGTACCAGTGCATTTCAATGCATTTACACATTGTATTAGTAGGAAATGCAGAGATTCTGAATGAACTGAACCAATTGTTCTGTTTTCCAGAGTTCTGGTTAGTAAACTTCCGAAATATATCACAAAAGGAGGTTATAGTCCTGATAAACTAAACCTTTTCTGTTCAAGAAGAGTAAACAGTCAGAACAGTGAAGCTTCATTACGTATAATGAAGTCTATGTTCATTCTGTAAACTGAAAGGAATCAGCATTTTGTGTGGAAAATACGGACTGTACATGAACTTGGGAATATTAGTTTTACTGTTTATTGTTCATATTTATCTATACCGGGTGTCAACGAATCTATTAGACAAGTCATAACTTCTAGACCATCAGGTTTATCAAAATGAGATTTGGTATAGGTGAATGGTATGTGAAGAGGAGAGTTTTCACATATTTTTCACTTTACGGTCACTTCCGGTTCCACCGGAAATGGCTCCGGTTCTAAATTTTGTAACATTTTTTGATTTCTGATACAATTCTAGATCAGAGTGTGACATTTTCTAAAGTTTTTATGTCTACTTAATTTTTTTGTAGTCACTTTTGAAATTACATCTAGGTGGCCATGATCGGAAGTAACCTAATCTAAGGACCTCAGGTGGTATCAGAATATTACATTTTCGTGACTAACTATTATTTTTCAAATGGCGACTAATTTTTGAGAAGCACTTTCCGAAAAAAGGATATTTTGACGAATCTAACGATACTAATTTATTTGCGATTGGATTACAAATAAGAACATAAGTTAAATATTACTGAGGAAAATACTTCATAATAATTTATTTACTTTTGTCAAGTGTGCCATGGATAATAATTCATTTACTTTTGTAAGCACTTTCCGAAAAAAGCATATTTTGACGAATCTAACGATACTAAATTATTTGCGATTGGATTACAAATAAGAACATAAATTAAATATTACTGAGGAAAATACTTCATAATAATTTATTTACTTTTGTCAAGTGTGCCATGGATAGGTTTGATGCATAATATTTTGCAGTTATTTCGATCAAGTCTTCTTTGGAGAGCAAAACACACAGTAACATAAGCTTTAAGAGCAGAAGGTAAAATTTTCTTGATTTTCTTTAAATTTTAGTTCAATTGTCCGTCAAAATAATTTATACTCAAAGTGAAAAAGTGGATATGTTGTTATTGTTTGTAGAATGTCACAGAAATTCAAGGAATGCTGCTGAGTTGTATGCTCAGAGATATCCCAATCGGCAACATCCATCCCATCAGTATTTTCCGTATGTTGAGAATCGTTTTAGGCAAGAGGGAAATCGAGAGGCAGAACAGAGGTTTATCATAAATGAGGAGACAGGGATTAACGTTCTTGCTATGGTTGAGGTTGACAAAACGGTTTCTTTAAGAGAAATTAGTCGAGAAATGCAGATAAGTCACGAATCAGCAAGAAAAATATTGAAAAAGCACGGATATCGAGCATTTAAATATCAGTTACATCAACATTTGTGTGCTGACGATGGCGATAGACGAGTAGTGTTTTGTGATTGGTTGCTTCAAAATCATAGAGTTAACCCAAATTTCATCAGCTTTATTCAATTTTCCGACGAATCACGATTTACAAATAATGGCTTGTTTAATGAGCAAAATTCTCGGTACTGGGCCCAACAAAATCAACATGCAATGAGAGAGGGCAATTTTCAAGAAAGGTTTGGCGTTAATATCTGGGACCAATATTGTTTCAAGGTCAGTTAACAGAGGCTAGGTTCTTAGGTTTTCTTCAAAATGAATAATAATCTACCTTTAGCAGTTTCACGGCAAATTTACTTCCAACAAGATGGAGCACCCCCTCATAATACCAGATACGTTCTTGATTACTTAATAGAGCATTTCAATAATCAAGTTATTGCAACCAATGGTCCAGTACGGTGGCCTGCCCGCTCACCGGATCTGACTGTGCTAGATTCCTTCATTTGGGGATATGTTAAAGAAAGGGTCTACTATGCAACAACCCCAGTCACTCTTGAAATCTCAGAATGAAGGATTCTACAGGCATTTAGAAGTATAACGCCACAAATGTTACGAAATGTGTTGAGAGAAACAATTGAACGAGCTGAAATGTGTCTTCAACAAGGAGGAATGCACTTTGAAAATTTACAATAGTGAAAATTTTAAGAAATTAGGATATAGAAAAAAATGTAAGTGCTTCGCTGAAATTATTGGTAATTTTGTTACATTTGTTGATCCAATCGCAAATAAATAAGTATCGTTAGATTCGTCAAAATATCCTTTTATCGGAAAGTGCTTGTCAAAGAATGGTCGCCATTTGAAAAATAATAGGTAGACACGAAAATGTAATTTTGCCAACTTGTCTTATTCATATATCTATCATACTAGTCACTGAAACTTCGCGATTGTAATATTCTGATATCACCTGAGGTCCTTAGATTAGTTTACTTCCGATCATGGCCACCTAGATGTAATTTCAAGAGTGACTCCGAAAAAATTAAGTATGCATATAAACTTTCGAAAATGTCACATTCTGATCTAGAATTGACTCAGACATCCAAAAATGTTACAATAAACAGGGTGTTCTATTTAAAAATTTAGAACCGGAGCCATTTCCGATGCAAGAAAATTTTCTCATATGTCAGGTGATTGAGAGATCATATGCAGTAAGTGTGTTCTTCTGTAATTGGGTTACTAACATAGTTCCAAAATTTGTTAATTTTCTCACTTAAACATCTTCTATTTTCTTAGTGTACTCACTCTCTTTCTACTTAATCCACTTTTCAGGATTTTTTCTCAATTCCTTAAAATTGTCTTCATGAAAATCATACACACACAACATACACACCCACACCCATCTCAACCTTCTGTACGTTTTCTTTTATTTTAAAAGATCTTCGACTCCTTTGGTTAACCATGATGGAAATTTACTGCAGCTTCCGTATCTCAAATAATATTTTGGAACATGTTTTTCAACCATACCATTCCAGATACTATAAAATTCACCATCTTACTCAAAATACTTTTCCAATTACAGTCCCTAACTGCATAACTTGAACTTCGGCATTTTTGTAATTGTTAGTATGATAATAATAATAATAATTTGTTCACTCATGATGAGGTTAAAGGACCCCGCACAAATCAAATGGGAAATGGATCCCTGTCGAGTTGGCTGAAATTTGGTTATGTTGTAGTTCATCCACTTCTGATCAAAAGTCTCCATTGGCCCGATACCGATAGTCATTTAGGTATCGAAATTCAAAAGTTGCAACTTGTGCAAATCTCCCAAGCGATCACATTTGATTTTGACCCTCCGAGTAATTATCTTTTATTGCTCGGAGTTTTGACCATGTGTAATGGCGACGACTTTGTTCAGATATTTGACAGGAATAATAATAAAAATTCTGAATTTCCAATTAATGTCAAGTTTCTAGGAAAGCAAATGTTTCGAAAATTCTTATACTCGCATTATTTTAAATAATATGGCTTTTAGAAGAGAATTCCGACAAATGTGAAATCGCCATCCGCAGACGAGAGCGGTTGAATAGACCATCCAAAGTAAGTGATGCAAATTCGTTTTCGATCGCGTGAGAGATCTGCACAAGCCGCAACTTTTGATCTTCGATACCAAATAAACTGTCTATTTTTAGGTCTCGGGCCCATGGATACTTTTGATAAGAAGGGAATAAACTACAACCTATCCAGACAATTCGAAAGGGATCCATTTCTTATTTGATTTTTGCGGGGTCCTTTACAAAGATACTCAATTGAGATCATAAAAGGGATATATGAATGCCTACGAAACACATATAGGTAAATTCCGTTAACCGGGCGCTACAAGCTACACATTTTTTTTTTGGGACTTACTTAGTTTAACCTCCTAAACAAAAAATCCAAATGAAATTTTTGGCGGTCTCAAGTAATTTCGGAGATACAGGCCTTTTTTTAAAAGAAAATTGGCATTTTCTGGTACACGTTTCTTCTTCGAAAAACACACTCAAATGACTCCTTATTTTAACCAGCAAAATATACACACCCTAATTCACCAGTTTTACACTTTTTTTTTCATTGAAAACAGTTTTTTATCAACAAATTGGAGCTTTTTCTAGCAAATACAAAATCAATAAATTCATGTTGTTTTGTTTACTGAATATCTGTCATTTCTGTTGTCAGGTTGGTAACAATGGAATCGACGGAAAGGCGATTCTAATTTTGAGACATTGCCAATGTGAATCCAAAAATAATCAATTCATGTATCACATATAATATTTTAGTGGATGAGTATGAAAAATGAGTTGATATAACCACAACATTTTCCCATCATCACTCTGACTGCACATTGAAAACAATGGTACTCATACTGTTTCTATATGACACTAGCAAAATTCAAAAGATCGAGACAGATCACGGAAATGTGCGCAAACAAATATGAATATACATGCGCACATAAAATTGAGAACACTTTTCACATAAAATAACCTACTTTAATGACAATAAATCAACCCGACAGACCCGATCTAATGTAAACCTAACCGAGCTTACCCGACTATCCGATACAGATAGGTTGCGTCTTTTCTGTCTGTTTGCGCATGCGCATATACCAAAAAGGAATTTTTGTGATCCGACACGTTTATGTAGGTAATTATTTGTTCGCAAAAAATGCCTTCTACATGCTCTGTTTATTTAAAAATATCTTTTGTGCATTCAAACTTTAATATCAAGATTTTTTTTCCAATCCAGTTATCTGACAACGAAATGGCCTCTTTCATAACAAAGTAGCCAGTATCAATGTCTTTTACTGACTCAACAACAACAATCAGACTTGATAACTTTATAAGAGTACAATGCGACGTTGTCAGATTCCCTGAGATAAGTTACATAAGTGACAAAAGTAGTAATAGGATTGCGCGTGATAGCTTTGCTTGCATATTCCTTACTGAATATCTTCACTGAGAATGGTTCACTCTTCGAGTGTTTATTAGGAACTATTATTAGTATTATTGTTGATGAATAAATTGCCAGTCTCTAGGGCGCCAATACTTCCGAAAACTATTCACTACAAACATTTCATATTCATGAGTATTCAATATGCAGGAGTTTTAGGGAATCTGACAACGTCGCATTGTACTCTTATAAAGTTATTAAGACTCATTGTTGCTGTTGTGTCAGTAAAATACATTGATACTGGCTACTTTGTTATGATAGAAGCCATTTCGTTGTCAGATAACTGGATTGGAAAAAAAATCTTGGTATTATTATTTTGAATGAACAAAAGATATTTTTAAATAAACAGAGCATGTAGCAGGCATTTTTTGCGAACAAATAATTACCTACATAAACGTGTCGGATCACAAACATTCATTTTTGGTATATGCGCATGCGCAAACAGATAAAAAAGACGCAATCTAACCGTATCGTATAGTCAGGTAAGCTCGGTTAGGTTTGCATAAGATTGGGTCTGTCGGGTTGATTTATAGTCATTAAAGTAGGTTATTTTATGTGAGAAGTGTTCTTAATTTTTTTGTGCGCATGTATATTCATATTTGTTTGCGCACATTTCCGTGGTCTGTCTCGTTCTTTTGAAATTTGCTAGTCATTTAGAAACAGTATCAGCCGTATGCATAGTCAATTCCAGCGACTCGCCGGAGTTTCGCCGCTCGCTACACAAGAACTATAATGCACGGTCGAGCTCCAAAAAAGTGGTACATCGCCAGAGTTTCGCCAAAATGTGACTTATCGCGTAGTTGTCACATTTTTGGAGCTCGACTGTGCATTATAATCCTTGTGTAGCGAATGGCAAAACTCTGGCGAGTCGCTGGCGAATGACTATGCATACGGCTGTGAGAGTACCATTGTTTCCAATGTGCAGTCAGAGTGTTGATGGGAAAATGTTGTGTTTATATCAACTAATTTTTCATACTCATTCACTAAAATATTCTATGTGATAAGTGAATTGAATGTTTCTGGAATCACATTGGCAATGTCGCAAAATTAGAATCGCCTTTCCGTCAATTCCATTGTTACCAACCTGACAACAGAAATGACAGATATTCAGTAAACAAAACAGCATGAATTTGTTGATTTTGTATTTGCTAGAAAAAGCTACAATTTGTTGATAAAAAACTGTTTTCAATGAAAAAAAAAAGTGTAAAACTGGTGAATTAGGGTGTGTATATTGTGCTGGTGAAAATAAGGAGCCATTGGAGTGCGTTTTTCGAAGAAGAAACGTGTACCAGAAAATGCCAATTTTCATCCAAAAAAAGGCCCGTATCTCCGAAATTACTTGAGACCGCTAAAAATTTCAATGGGATTTTTTGTTCAGGAGGTCAAACTACGTAAGTTCCAAAAAACAATTTTTTGTAGCTTGTAGCGCCCGGTTAACGGAATTTTACCCACATATATATCTAGAGCCAGGTTAGAACTCATATGTTCTTGACCTATGTAAAAGAATATCGTTCGGGATGCAGTTAGAAAAAAAGGCCTTGGTAGGAAAACTTTTTGCTAAATTATAAATGGCTGACGCGATTTCAGTTATTTTACAAATGTTTTTCAAATATTGCTAATTTAAGTAAACCCTTAGTAAAAATTTCTTTTTTTAATCTTTGACTGCAGTTGTCTCTGCCGAGATAATATGCTTTTTATACAGTGTTTTAATGTGATCGTAATTCCTCATCTTTTAAAGAAAACTTTTGTTCGCATAATGACCAAGGGTATTTTCTTCAAACTATCCTCACGTTAATGACTTGAGAATGAAAATGAAGTTTTCGAACGCTTGACAATTTACCGAAGAGTTTTCCTACCAAGGCCTTTTTTTCTGACTGCTTCCTCAAGGATATTCCTCTACTCAGTCCAGTCAAGAGAATACCTTTGTCTATATATCTGTATATACATATATCTGTGTGTAGGTGTCAGTAAATCAATTTGGAATATAATATAAAAGTGTATGGTAAAGTACTTGAGATCTATAGATAACTTCCTGTTATCGAACCATCTTTATATTTGCTTAAAATCATGTTCAACTTTACTTTTCTAGTCTTTCCAGGTGTCACATTCGTGAAATATAACAGTATCATCTGCGAAGCTGGACACATGACCTTGTGTATCTACTGAAAACAGACTTTTTAAATATACATTGAAAAGCAAGGGTCCCAAAACCGTTACTTGAGGTACTCCGCATACTAGAACCTGTTTCCCACTAATAGCGTTTTTCATTTTTGTTCACTGTTTTCTGTCGGCTAGATAAGATTTGAAGAGGTAATAGACCTGCTGTTGGATTTCCATATCCTGTTTTCTACAGATAATCTTTTATTATTTGGTAAAGTATAATTCGATAGCATTTCAGATTGCCGATTCCTGAAAAGTCGTGCACTCATCAGCTTTCAACCTGGCGAATCCACTCACCAATCACCCAATTAACGAACACGAAGGCTCCGTTATCCAAACAAGAACATTTTAGTTCACGTAACAGAAATATAATCGCGTGATGGGGGACTCGACTCGTGATTGTTTCGTTTCTTCATGACAGACAAAACGTAATCAGCGGCTAATTATAAACTACTTTGTTGAAAATCGTAATCACGCAACTTCAAAATTCTAGACATGGAAGCGAAAACAAGATTTATTACTGGAACATCGATATGTCCATGAATATTTCATGGGGGTATCTGGAAAACGTCTATTCATTTCTCGTATTAATTACGGTATGACATGAAGTTCGGAATAGCCCAGAGAAAGGTTAGTGTAATTAATAACACGTAGTCATATAACCTGAAACCAAAATGAAATATCTAGGAATCTATATTGATGTCTATTTGAGATGGGACCATCACATAACATAATGTAACCAAAAAATTAGTTCAGGTACCTCAAAAAATCCAACCAGTGCTTCAGTTTGAAACCCGTTACTTTGCCTTAGTTGAGAGGCACCTGCGCACACGCTCACTCTGTTTTTGCACCCTTTTAGCGAAATGGAATTTTTCAATCTCCTACTAGCAAAAATTAAGAATAGTAAATCTTCTGGTATGGATGAAATACCGGCATTTGTAATAAAAAAAGTTCTACACATAATTGTGAAACCAATAACGTTGTAAACATGTCATTTGAACATGGGGTTTTTCCCTCGAAGATGAAATTAGGAAAGGTAACAGACCTGTCACTATACCACAAACACTATCGAAGATTTTTAATATTCTTTTTTAGAACGAATGTTACATTTTTTTAACAAGCATAATATTTTAAATTTCACCAAACATGGTTTTCGCAGTGGTAAATCCACTCAGTCTGCTTTATTGCATTTTTATAATACTCTTGTAAATTTTATCAATGACGGCGAATGCCCTGCCGCAGTTTTATGCGACCTGAGCAAGGCGTTCGACTGCGTTAATCATCTAAAATTACTACATATTTTAGAGTCTTATGGTTTCAGGGGAAAACCTCATAACTGGTTGAGATCTTTTCTTGAAAATCGAAGCCAATGTGTGTCTTTGAGATTTGATCATAATAATTCAATATCACTTGTGACATCTGAAACAGGATCGGTGTATATGGGTGTCCCACAGGGATCCTTATTGGGACCGATTCTCCTTATTTTATATATCAACAGATTTGAAGATAATATACTCCACTCAGATTTCGTTGCGTATGCGGACGATATATCTATTTTAAAGTCATCGAATAATACATCACTATTGAAACAAGAAACCAAAGGATTACTGGACGCCGCTTGTACATTTTTTAATAACTACGATCTATATTTCAACGCAGGTAGTTCGTTTTCATAACTATAAACAGCCATCAGTTGAATTACAACTGGATTTCAATAACACAGTCCTGTCCGATACAGATACAGTAAAATTTCTTGGAATTTACTTTGATAAAAACATCAACTGGGTGTCACACTGTGAGAATCTAACTTCAAAGTTACACACCTCATATTATATGTTCAGAAATTTGAAAACAGGTCTGGATGTTGGCCAGCTTGTAAATATCTATTATGCACAAATTGAATCTCGTCTTCGATATGGAATCTGCTTATGGGGCATCTCTACCAAGTCAAAAGATGTATTTATATAGCACAAAAGGCAAATTTAAGGTGCATTTTTAACATCCCATTTAGAGAAACATGCAAATTGATTTTCAAATCTAGCAATATTTTAACTCTTGCTATTTTATACATATTTGAAATTTCATGTTATATTTATTGCAACATTACCCATCTCAACCTTAACAAAAATATTCATAATATCAATACACGCCAGAAAGGCCTAATTCACAAACAACTTGCGAAATACAAAATAACACAAAATGCACCTAATTATATGGGACCACGAATTTTTAATCATTTGCCAGAACATATCAAATCAAGTATGACTCCTAAAATATTTAAAAAGCGCCTTAAAACATTTTTAGTGCAAAATAGTTTTTATACAGTGCAAGATTTCTTGAATTCTCCTGTACAATAATAATATATTTTTGTATTATGTGTTATGTGTTAAGTTTTAGTATGTACATGTATATAGTTTTAGGTTCTGACGTTTCCGACACAATGTAATCAGTGTCTTAAGGAAATAAAGAGTATTTCGATTTTTATTTCTATGGGTTATTAGCTGTGGGTATTTGATCGTCAAACCGCTTAAAATTGAGAAAAACCCACAAGTTGCTCTGAATCACAATTTTCTCAATATTTTCAATGGTTTTAAAAAAGAATGATAAACATAATGTTAATACATAAATTTTGTAGTGTGAATATGTATTAAACTATTCCATTATAAATAATTTATTATAAACAACTTCTTGTTAAATAAATGATGAAAAATGTCGAAAATCATTGAAAATATTGAGAAAATAATGAATCAGGGAGATATTTTCTCTCAATTTTAAGCGGTTTCAAGAGCAATAAACCACCAAGTTACATAGACCGTTTGAAAGTTTACATTTCAACATTCAGAATGATCACTTATAGACCTTCGAAATACAAAAAATACACCAAAACAATTGTTCGTGGAAGTTCGTGGGGGTATTTTTTTCGAAAAATCCACATAACTAGAAAACTAGTCGTCTTCTGAATTGCGAAAAATCAATGATCATTCGACCCCAATTTTCACAAATTTTCACAAATTTTCAAGTGAATTAAATATTTGATACGCGATAAAAAAATGAATACTAAAAAATTAGTATTTCCCCTTGTTGATGGGCAATTTGAGGTTATTTCGAAAAGTATTGGATACTGGAGTCTTCAATTTTTTTTATTTTTTTTTCCTTGGTGTTTTGGCATCGACTGCTATGGTCATTAGCCATGTGTTCTGGATAGGCCTTGTTATTAACTCCATACGCCACTTTAGGAGCAGCACTGTTAATTTTTAACGCAACAGTGAATCGTGGAGGATTATTCCCAGCCGACACGAGCCTCAGTCATTCAGACTCTCACATCTGAAAATGAAAAAAGATCGCACCGTCTGGGAATCGAACCTGCAATCTCTCGATTACCAGGCGAGCGCTTAACCACTGCGCTAATCCCCGCCCTCAATTTTTTTTTTATTATCTACAACTTTATCATAAAACATTTTTCGCTAGGAGGTCACGTTTCGCCACAAATCGTAAAAAAAACCGTTTTAACTGCATCCCCATTTCGTGTATAAATATTTTTTCCCCAAAGTTGGAACTTCAACATCATTTTCCACCTGGTAATTGCCTGTACCTTCTATAGTTTTCACTAAAATGAATGGTACCATTCATTAGAAAGATTATGACGTCTCATTTAGTTAAAAATAATATTAAACATTCTAATTTAATATTCAAAATCAATAGTGATCAACATATTTAGTCACCAGGATATTCCAACAATATAACAGTGAATAAAAGTAAGACAAATATTAGTCAAAAATCAATAATATTTAACGGAATAAAATTTAACAATGAATTCTAGAAAAAATTGAAAAATTATGGTAAAATTCGATTAAAAATTAATTTTAAAAAACACTCAATTAGTTGAGTGTAAGTATTATTTTTATTCAGTGTATGCATTTTTTATATCCCTCTATAAACAAATATGTTTTTTGGGATCAATTAAGTATTATTATTATTATATCGCCATAGTTTCTGTTGGATGTAGCATTCGATTTTATTTTTGTTTTTCATCTGCTCTTATTAATTTGATCATCCTGTTCATAATTCATTTCCAAATCATGTTCAAAACAAATTCAGTTCGTTGCTATGGAATATTATAAAGATACGACTTTTTCGATTTTGAAAAGAAAGAAAGCAATTGAATTCATATCCATTCAATCGCATTTTTACAATCATTCTTTGCAATAAAATGGTTCTTAAAACACAGCATTTTCCGCAAGAAGCATCAACCAGAGTTGTTCCAAATCAGAAGGCCACCTCGCATACAGTGTCTTGAATATATTCAATGTTGATGCCAATTCAGATTAATTTTCTGGTTTCACCTGATTATAGAATAAGTATATTATTAGTGAAAAGTTTGAATGTTATAACAATTATTTTCCAAAATCCACGTGTTTGTGCCTAATTTTATCATTTCAACGACACTAGCTACGCATTTTAACCCAGATATGCCTGACTTTTTTTTTAAATTTCTTTCCTAATTTTGGCTATAATGACTCGAAAGCTACCCTTTTGACTATTCTTTAAGATTTTTTTTTTAATTCCAACGTTTTTTACCAGAATATGGGTGTTCGATTAAACAAACAGTATGCACTTGGCATTAAAAAGTACATCTTAGAAAAAAATTATACAAAATTTATTTCGTGTAACATTAATTAGAAAAGTTCATGAACAAAATAGAAATAATTCTTAAAATTACGTTGATGAAGATGGAGTATGATAGGCAGCGAAACATCTTATATGTAATGCAACCTTGCACTTGCTGCTAATAACGGAAACGGCTTTATGACAAACTCTGCAACGTGTTGGATTATTTTGAGTGCTTACGATATGATCTACTCTATCAAATCGTGAATAAGCATTTTCCAGCGATGATGGTCTTGATCTTTCACGGATATTTCCATTTGTGTTGGTTTCAAGAAGTGCTTTAGCGACCCTCCGATCCAACTTTCCATTCTCTGTTGTGTAGCACCCATGAATTTTGTACGGCCATGTCCAGAACATGAGAAAAAAGTGGAAAATACCACTTTTTTCCCCTAATTGATGTCCTGTATAAACTCATGTTTTGGTGGCTTCGATCAACCCCACCCATATATTTGTTGTAAACCTTTATAGCCTGAGGTTGCTCAAGGTTCACGTGTTTTTTGTCCGTGCGCGAATAGCGAGACACTGAATGAGGTGGTTGTATCCCTATGCAATCTGATACAACATTTACAATATTGTTATAATTCCATGTAGCAACTATAATGGATCGTTCTTTGGTTGATCGGAAGTCCCAACTGCCTCTTTTAGTTTTTTTAAATACTTTTTCAGTTGGTATTGGACAGTTTGACTTTCTATTTTCGCGAAGAGTAGCAGTTGCTTTTATTTTCCTATTGGCGAGTTCCTCTATCAGGGGAATGTTCGAAAAAAAATTGTCAAAAAATAAATGATAAGGTGCATTCATTTATGAGAAAATTATATCTGTATACTTCAGAATAACTGAAGGTCTCAATCCCAACTCTTTATAATTCTTCATTGCTGAATTTGCGCCTTGGTAGGGTTCGAACCAGTTGATGTAACCATAGCATGTCGTGCCCACCCAAAGCTTATAACCGTATCGAACAGGTTTTCCTTTGATGAACTGTTTTCCCGGATGTCGACCAAAATACGGAACCATAGCTTCATCAATGCTATGTTGCTCTACATGGGGTGCATGCTCCAAGCAATTTTTATTCATTTTATCAAAAAGAGGTCTCATTTTTGCAAAACTATCGGTTTGATCGAGGTTATCATTATCACAGCAGTGGATATTAGACATGATATATTCAAATCTATCCCTACTTATTGACTTGGAAATGAGAGTATTTTTTGAATCATCTGAATTTTCCCAATACATCCTTCTTCGGCTGACTGAATTATAACCGCTTACTAATAATACCCCTAAAAAGCATTTCATTTCATCAGCAGTTATATCTGCTCTCCTGTTTCGCTTTTCAGCATACATATTGGTGAATTCAACCAGAAGTGTCATAATTTCTTCATCGAAAAATTTGATGAACAATTGTGGTGGAGAACTTTGGTTAGCAACTGTGAAAGCTGGTTCCCACGTAATATCAAAGTGTTTATCATCAATGTCAAGCTTTTTCCATTTGTATGATTAGATTTAGCCTCTGACCTAGATTTCACACAATGAGATAATGGTAAATAATCACTTTCATCCCACAATTCTTCCTCTCTTTGATTTTCGACCAAGTCCCATATGTTGCCTTCTATATTATCTTCTCTACTTGAAATTTCAGATTCTGCCAATAATTGTGAAGCTGGCAAATTGTTTATTGCGACGTCTTGCTCATCACCCGAATCTTCATCTGTGAAATCCTCGTTTGAATTCGTAGGAGGCAAAATATCAATATCAACTCCATTGTTAGTTGAACTGGTATGGATATCATCTTCAAGTTCTGCGAGAAGGTCATGGAGGGTCAAACCACTATAAAAAAAACATAATGCCATTTGTTTGTAATACTTACGACAATTTCTCGAAACTACTACAATATGCCTACTGTACGATTTATCATACACACAAGTTTGACAGCCCATGCAGAACTAGTATAAAACAACGATGGCATGTACGGCAACCTTCAGAATTCTAAGTTCAATCTGTATTCGAAGCGTGTATGAAATATCAGAGAATATTGACTATATTTACTTACCCTGCAGGTCGTAGATCGATTGGGTAATCCATTAGTCAGAGATAATTGAAATTCACGAGCACAATTGACCAAAAAAACACACTCAAATTGGGTAATATTTCAATGAAACGCTTAGAACGTCATCTTTCTGCAATAACTAATGCAGCGCCATCTGTTCGTGAGATACTATAACTTAAAAAAATTGTTTACTAATGGAAACTGTAAACTGTTCGTTTAAACGAAGAATAGGCATATCTGGGTTAATTTACCCTGATGCCATTTTACCCATACTTTACTCATAATAATATAAATGAAAATAATTGATAATAGAATAGTACAGACTTTTTCATGATACCTCTCTTAAAACACTATATTTACATGCTTATTTAGCATAATGAAAATAGTAATTTACGTAACAAGTCCTGAAAATACTGTTTTTTTGGACGAGTAGACCAAATTCTAGGACGAGCGTTAGCGAGTCCTGGAAGTCCAAAAAAACTGTTTTCGGACGTGTTGCGTACACTATTTTTTCGGCAACCATGTAGAATAACAAATCAATGAAACGCATTTAGTCTAAGAGACGAAGAGAGGTCGACCTCCACCCATCTGTTAATCGGATGACACATACTTTTCTTTCAGTTACATAAATAGACGAAATCGCCTAAAATGGGTTGCCTATGTAAAGGTGGTCATGACTATATACAGTGAGCTTAAAAAATTTGCACCATATGGAAACATTTTTATTATCGATTTGTCAGAAAATTTTATTCTTAATAAAAATTGGTGCATTACAAAATACTTATATTCAAGTTATCAAACTTCAAAATTTCCCAACAGTGTACAGGGGGGAACAAAAAATAGAATTATGATCAAGAGTAAACTACCCTGGCTGTGATTCCAAATTTGAATATTTCGAACATTTTAGTTCTTATTTGTATTATAAATTGAAATTCGAACAGAAGATAGGTACCAACAGAAACATTCTAATTCTTATTTATATTAAATTTCGAGCACTTCCCGGCCTAGTCCGGGAAGTACTTACTTCCCGGACTAGGCCGGGAAGTGCTACTTTTCCAAAGAAAAAGTGTCCGAGAAGTGAACACTTCCCGAATGGTTGCCGAAAAAGGTTTTTGTACGTGCAACCGCACGGAAAAATTTTCTTTGCGCTGGTGCCATTATAGCTGCCTATTAAATTGTCAAAATTGAATAATATGTTGTAGACAGTTTTTTAGAAATCGCAAATTGTTTGAATATTTCCTTACCAACAGGGTAAATAACGCTTGTTTTGTGGCAAATTCTGGATATTTTTGTAACATAAACATTTCAATTAATAATACATGTTTTTGTTCCTACATCATTAAAAATAAATGTTACTTAACAATCTGTGGTTTTCTGGTAGGTTTAATGCACGGAAAAAACCTATTTTCTGAACTCGTAAAGGAATATAATAATCATAATAATAATAATAATAATAATAATAATAATAATAATAATAATAATAATAATAATAATAATAATAATAATAATAATAATAATAATAATAATAATAATAATAATAATAATAATAATAATAATAATAATAATAATAATAATAATAATAATAATAAAAATATTGGAACTACTCATTCCCCACCCTCAGGCAAATACAAGCCAATAAGCCTGATGTTGTCCTCCTCGACCATCAAAGTAAAACGATATTCGTCGTGGAGTTTTCCGCTCCAGGCGAGATGAATATCGTTCGGAAAGAGGAGGAAAAACGGACTAAATATCGAGATCTTCTCTTTGAACTCCGCAGGCTGTATCCGGACCATTCTGTCAAAATGGTGGTTCTGATTATAGGAGTCCTTGGTGGAATGATGGACACACTGCTCTCTAATTTGAAGTTGATACCGGCCTGCCGTAATATGGCACAAATCCTAGCCGCTCGAATGCAGAAGGCCGTCATCCTTGGTTCCCTTCGTCTGCTCAGAACACATGACTCTCGGACCCAATAATCACTCACCCTACGGACGTAGGGAGTGGTTATTGAGGTAAACGACACCAGCGCGTCCTCCGGATGGGTCGGAGCACCGGAGACAGGACCTGACTGGTACACTCTTAAAGGAAATAATAATAATAAAAATAATAATAATAATAATAATAATAATAATAATAATAATAACGTTTATTCAAGAAAACAATATTCCAATAACTACAAAATTTCTAAAACTATCTGGAATAAACGAGGAAAATCACAGAAGCTGCTTATGACAGCTTGTACGTGATTATTGGTGAATATAAGTATACTATTGTATATGGTATTACAAATATTATATCTATTCATGTAGCTTATTGTATTGTTTTAACGCTATCTGTTATATTAGCCATGTGTATTCATTTATTTGATACCCATTGTTTTCGTGTCAATACAAGTTTTAAATCATTCAGTGAGTACTCATATTTGTTCATAGTTGTTTGTCATTTTCCGCACTGAAAATTTTACCTACCGAAATGAAGAAAAGTCAGCAACAAATTTCACTTGTATGATTTTTATCGGTGGAGTATAACCAGAGAACATAAAGCCACCCGGAACCTTGCACTATTTCAATTTGATATGTTATATGTGAATACGTTTAATCTTTTTCATCCCCATTAATAATTTGCATTGATAAATAGGGAATATGCATATTTTTTTTTTTATTTGTTTAATCAAATTTTTACTTCGTTACAACATAGTGAAAAATATAGATACGGTTGAAAGTCTTGGAATTAATTTTTAAAATAATATATAAAATACCGATTGAATTTGACCTATTTGAACGCCTCCATTTTCGCGCGCTGTGGATAACGTCACATGGCGCGATCAGTGTAGTTCTTCTTCGGTGTCGTTCGTTGAGACGTACTCTGATTGCTCTACTTGCTTGAAGTTGATATTTTATAAAAGAGTGAAACAAATGCAGTACAAGTGTAAGAGAGAGATGAACATATGTGAAAGTGATCTCGGTCAACCAGAGCAGTCTTCAATGAACAAGCCTTTCTATAGTTGACATTGACACTATTTATTGACAGTTATGAATTAGGTTAGGGATTTGCAGTTTTAATCGCTATTACGATAATGGAAAATGCTGAAAAACCATTTATAGGTATTGTCTAGTACCGGAATGCCAGAACACAATTATAAGTACACCAATTAATGTATTTTTTTCCTGTTCAGGAAATGCGAAAATACGTAAACAATGGTGTGAGGTTATGAGAAGAGGCGAAGTATCTCCAATATCACATTTACATTGTTGTGAAGATTATTTCAATGTGAGTACATTGTATTTCGATAGTTAACATGAAGTGAATTGATCAGAAGTAAGTTTTGTATGCATAAATGTTTTGTATATCAAGCGGGAGATAACTGTTTATACCTGCCTCACCTAAATTACAAAAGGAAAACTATCATTTGATAAACTATTACTACTTATCAGTTCAGGTATTGTCGGATTGTGCTTTGACAAAACCACTTTCAGTCATTGCTCTTGATAATTTACAATTGTCACTAGACCAAAATCGCACTATGTAATGGAAAACACTACAAATATATGAATATTTAAATTTTCTATGAAAAAGATAAATGTCATAACGTGCCATGTGACGTCATTCTTCGTTTCGACCAATGGTGATGCGTTTCGCAAATTTGAATTCCGCGCGCTTATTATGCACTTTTTGAGTAAAGATTTATGGAGTTGAATACAAACTAAAGGATAAACTAATGGTGTAGGTGTAATATTAAGACAATAAGGTATCGGAGGTAAAAAAATCAAGTAAATTTAAATCACTTGCATATTCTCTATTGAAATTAACTAAATAGGATAATATTGTGCGCTCGAATAAAGAACTCATCGACCCGTAATCGAACCCATTCTCAGCATACTGATTATGACGATATTTTTAAATAATTTTCAGGTTGAAAAAATAGTCAATTGCCGGTAGCACACTGTAACTATTTCTGTTCTGAGAAACCTTCGGGAACATGCAAACGGTAATTGACAGCGCGACTAGTTGATCCTGTTTTATAGCTAGAGAACAAAGGTTTATGCAAAGTGAATTTTTCTGTCGTTGTCGGCCGAGCTTTGTTGTAGCTGTAGTGGGATTATCCATCAGTGATCAGCTTTTGCATGTGGCTGTGTACCACCAGATTAATTTGAAGTAGATTTTATGTAGCTCGAGCACATATACTCCATTCGCAATTTGGTTTTCGTAAGGACCGCTTTACGATGCAGGCTGTTTTGAAAGTCGTTAGCGATGTAGTCGTAAGGCCAATCAATAAAGCATCTCTTCCTAACAAAAAAACTAGTAGAAAACCGACTGTATCATCATGCACATGGAAAATAGTCCGTAGCAATATTCTGTTATGTTTTCGACTCGCAGCAACTGTCATTCAATAATTTGTTATAAACATTTAAATAAAGAAAAACGTATTTTTTTTAATTGTTTCGCTTATAAAATGAAAATTTATAGAGCAATTTGGTTGGTCAAATGAAAAAAATTGTAGATAATTGAAATACAAATAAAGTGGGATTTTTTACGACCATGTCGGATCATTAGTTATTGAATCATGTGTACTTTGTGTGTGAACAAATCAGGCTGTGATGGATCATTAGTTTTGGCACAATTGCAATTTGATTTTTTTTGCACTATCTTGCAGCGTGCTTGGGTTCTCTAGTGATAGTCCGATTTCAATTTCTAAAACAGATTTTGAAAGAAGAAGTACATATTACCACAAAATCTATTTTCTCATTTTGAAAAATGCTGGCAAACATGACTGAAAACGGCCGAGCTGGTGAAAGCGGTCGAGGGTAGGAGTGAGCGGGAGATGAGGGGAAGCGTATTATCACGTAACCGTTCCTTAGAAGAATTCCCCTCATCTCCCGAACTCACCTAATACTCGGCAGCTATGGCGGGCTCGGCTGTTTTCATTCATGTTTGCATGCATTTTTCACCCATTTCGCACCATTCAAGCGCAAAATGAGACTACACGTATTGTTGTACTAAACTTCTACTTTGAAATCGGGCTATGAGTAGAGCATCCAGCAGTGGGACTCTGTGTCATATAGAATTCTACTCCTCGTTTTCTACAGTCGATTACTAATATCGCAAGCGACAGTCACATTATTTGGCACTCTGTGCTTCAGTCGCCTGCACATCGGGTTTGTTGGTTTTATTGGTTAACAGACCGCTTACCCGAGAATTCCTAATAAGTTATTGAAGTACGGTCGAAAATAATACACTTTCTATATATATATATATATATATATATATATATATATATATATATATATATATATATATATATATATATATATATATATATATATATATGTATATATATAAGGATGGATTTAGCGAGGGGCAATATATGAAAATATAAGTAGAAAAGTTATTGGGTATAACCCTCAAAATGTTCTGCAACCGTAAACACGTGTTTCGAGCTTAAGCTCTCATCAGTACGGTAAAATCAAGTGCGAAGATGTACAACACTTGGATGTGAAAATAGAAACAAAGGAAGTCAACAACAGGAAGCCAACCACACATTTGTGGCTTCGGTTAGAAGACCTTGTGCTTACAAGGCAACAACTAACGTCGCCACAGAGGCAGCTATAGCTACCAGCGTGACAATCCTACCCAGGAAAATACAAATAAGGATGGATTCAGCGAGGGGCAATATATGAAAATAAAAGTTGAAAAATTCTTCATTTCCATTGATATGTATCATTTCCAGAAATATACATTTTGTTTGATTATTTTCAATATCCAAAATAATTATATCAGTATAGTTCATTCCATGGTCATTTTGATTTACATGTTCCGATAAGGCACATGAGTTCTTAGCACATTTACAGTCACTTTTATTTGAAATAATGCGACTGTTAACATTTCTCGATGTTTGACCAACATAAGATTTGGAACGATCCATACAAGGTATAATATTTTCGTTTTTTACTACATTTGTTAATTTTGGTGTAAGTTTCTGGATATATATATGGTAATGACCGGAAATGAGGGGTTTTTTCATCTGTGGAATGTGGAATTATGATGTTGTGGTTGAATCATTGAATAAGTTGTAGTAAAAAGTAACTTATTTATTAAGTGTTTTGTAAACGAATTTTCTGAGATTCAGTTAAACATTCTTGTTTCAAACTGTTGTGGGTAATTTTCAAAATTCTAGTTTTCATAGATTTAATCCTGTTAATTTTCATTTTTAGTGGATGATATGAATGGAAATTGATCAGCCTATTGGTTTTCTGTAAAATTTTGTGATGATTGTGTTCAGTTGAGTTCTAGTTAGAGTCATGTCTAAGAATGGTATACTATCGTTTTTTTCTTTCTCAGCTGTAAACTGAATATCGTTCTCAAAGTTATTGAAAATCGATAAAATTTCATCAATGCTATCAGATGGTACTAATAAAATCAGATCATCCCATGTTTTATAATACAGTTTTGAATTAATGAAATAGGTAAATAAGTGAAGAGAGATATTACATCTAGACTAATTAAATCTTAATTTTCAGGAATTTAGTATAGTCATCGATAAATTCACTTTCAGTGAATTTATCAATACTCTAGCCATAAATAAACTTTTTTCCCATATAGTACATATAGTCCGGAAGGTACTGTCACTTGGAAACACGTCATAGCATGCACGATAAGATTTAGATTTTATTATATTATACATACCACCTAATACTAAACCAAGCGTCAGACCACGCGACCGTGGTGGGTTGAGTCGTGGGAGGCTGCGCAATTTGTCAAGTAAGTTGAAATAAAAGTAATAGTATGCACGCTTATAATTTTAGAGGATGATATTTAAACACTGTATTTGATAAAAAAAAACTCGTCAGACTCTTGTCTGTTGGTGGAATGAGTCATAGGCGGCTGCGCAATTTGTCAAAATGAGTTGAAAAAAAAGTAATAGTATGCACGCTGATATTTTTAGAGGATGATATTTACACACTGTATTTGAGAAAATAACTCGTCAGACTCTTGTCTGTTGGTGGAATGCGTCGTGGGGGCTGCGCGACTTGTCAAAAAATTTTGAAAAAGAAGTAATAGTATGCACGCTGATATTTTTTGAGAATGACTTTTAGGCACTGTATTTGAGGCTGTGCATCTTGTCAAAAAATGCTGAAAAAAAATAATGGTATGCACGCTGATATTTTTTGAGGATAACATTTAAACACTGTATTTGAGAAAATAACTGCGTCGTCAAAAAAAGTTGAAAAAAAAGTAATAGGTATGCATGCTGAAATTTTATGAGAATGACTTTTTAACACCGTTTTTGAGAAAAAACTTTTCAGATTCTTGTCTGTTTGTGGAATGCATATTAGTCACGCGTAGAAAAAGTGGAAAATTAAAGTCACAGTGTGTAAGTTGCCATTGATACAGGTGATATGTTGTAGTCCGTATCACCCAAAAACAATCATCAGATGAAGTGGAGGGCACCATTCGAATGACGGACTTTCCACCACGCTGTTGCCGAGTAACGAATATATTCATGTTATATAACTGATGAACTATCAGTTAAATAGATTTCAGTCTGCATATACCATTATTCCAATAGGTTAATCGAAGATACTTCATTCATCTCAGTGACAGATATGAAACAACTTTAAAGTTCAATATCATCAACTCAAACTGATTTTAAATTAATGTAGATGACCTAAAATTACTATTATACAATGAATATTTCAGGAAAATGATTCGTTTTCATCCTCGTAATCTGAATCACTGGTCTCCATCAGGGAACTGTCATCACTACTGTCTCCACTGGCACTCTCATCTGATTCTTCTCCATCAGTAACATCATCTCTCGTGTCCATCTGTTGTAAATTATCTGAAAATCTGATTAAGTGCAATAAACATGTTCAAGAAGTTTTATACAGATCATCTCATAGCACTGCGAACATAGGAGAGAATATGACCACTTAACTATCGTCCAACCCTTTCAATATTTGAGTGTTCGCCGTTTTCGGTTTCGCTGTCAGGATGACAATAACTTACACCCTTACATATTTACAATTATCTCAGAGTCAAAGACACTTATGTAGTTCATTTAGAGACGTAATAACGTTTGTTGAACATGCTTTGCGAAATTTCTGAGAAAGATCAAATTGTCAAATGCTATTTTCAAGGATGAAGGACGTCAGATTAAAGTAATTTGATGTAAAACGTTTGAAAATAGGCCAGACAATCATCAATTGCTCTAATTTTACCTATGTTCCGTGTGCTGTGAGAGGGACTTGTATATTATGATAATATGTATCGTAAATACCAATAATATTTTCGCTTTCACCATTACTGTGAGTTGTAATGCCATCTATAGAAGGCAATTGGTCTCCTTCAAACCACTTGAAAATGTACTTTCTTTTTTCTTCTTGCCAGCCATAATCAGTTGGTAATGCCAAATTGGGTTTACGCAAATAAGAATGCGCCCACAATTGCGAAATATAAGCGGTTCTTAACAGATGTTGACGTAGTTCAGATTTACAAGGTGGCAGATTGGAGCCTTCGAATTTCTGATTTAGTCTCAACATATCCTCATTGGTTTTAATCTTATAGGTTTTCATAAACATAGCAACACGAACCAGACGCATTCCACCAACAGACAAGAGTCTGACGAGTTTTTTTTCCAAATACAGTGCCTAAAAGTCATTCTCAAAAAATATCAGCGTGCATACTATTATTTTTTTTCAACATTTTTTGACAAGTCTCGCAGCCTCCAATGACGCATTCCACCAACAGACAAGAGTCTGACGAGTTTTTTTGTCAAATACAGTGTTTAAATATCATCCTCTAAAATTAACAGCGTGCATACTATTACTTTTTTTTCAACATTTTTTGACAAATTGCGCAGCCTCCCACGACTCAACCCACCACGGTCGCGCGGTCTGACGCTTGGTTTAGTATAAGGTGGTATGTATACTATAATAAAAACTAAATCTCATCGTGCATACTATGACGTGTTTCCAAGTGACAGTACCTCCCGGACTAATACTTTTTGGCGGTAACTGTTTAAGTGTCTAGGCCGCCATTTAATATTTAGTGTGTTTTGTTATTTTTTTATGTTTACTCATCCATGTTTATATGTTTAATCATTTCATGGGGAAGCATTCACAACTGGACTCATTCTAATATAATGTATGTAGTGAAGTGATTTGATTTGGTTGAGCTAGGGCAACATACAGCAATTACACTCTGTGTCCTATCCAAGGCCTTCCTTCGACTGCGTCGCTCACGACATCTGACTGGAGAAACTATTTTAATATGGCATCAAGGGAGTGTCTTTGTCTTTAATGAGGTCATATTTAGAAAGTCGACATCAAGCTGTAACTACCGATAGTACTGCTTCGAATTCCAAACTTGTTAGACATGGTGTTCATCAAGGATCAGTTTTGGGGCCGCTCTTGTTTATCGTTTATGTGAATGACATCAGCCGTTTTATGAACAAACATAAATTTGTTCTGTTTGCCAACGATACTACTTTCATTTATTCCGATAAGGACTTAGTAGAACTTGCGAGAATATCTGAAGCTGTAAATAGTGAGGCAGAATTCTGTTTTTTGCGAACAGTCTCAAATTGAATTCAGAAAAAACCCAATAACTCAATTTTGCAGATAGAACTTCTACGTCGGATGTGAACAGTATAACATTACTTGGAGTCATTGTGAACAGCAATCTCTCTTAGAATGATCACATCAAACAATTAAACAGTAGATTAGGTATGGCACTCATTTTCTTTTAAGCCAACTGAAGAATATCACCAGCTATAATACTGGTCAATGTGGAGTACACGGATTTCTCTGAGGCCTTTGATGAGATCAGTCATAATACAGCGTGTCTCACGGTCGATGGTAGGTTAGACGTTTATGGTAAACGCAAATCAGGATTTCCCTGAAAATTTCACATCTTGCATTTTGTTACCTGATCTATCGATCTAAAATTTTCAGCTTTGCGGCGTTGCCACGTCTATCAAAAAAAACTAGCAACTTTATTTTTTTAAATAGAACACCCCGTATATTAACTCATTTTTTGAATCGCTCTTTCTTTATAATACTTTTTTGTTAATAATGTCCTATACCTATCTCTATCTGTTTTCGAAATGAGAAATAATTTGTGTTAAATATGGTCCAAAACATAGCCCTAATTGAACTTTAGTACATCAGTACTCTCAATTCATGAAAAGTTGATATTTTGATTATAGGTTGGACAAAATTCGAAGTATTTACTTAACCAAAGTTAAGTAAAACTCGAAGTCGTCTCCACAATATATATTTCAACCCAGGTAAAACCTTTTTGCTGGTCTCATACTTTTTCAAAATTGTAATTATTGTTTTTTACCGATTTCAGTTTAACCCTGTATTACTTCAACTGAAAATGAGCATTACTATGCTTGAAAACATGTTTTTGAATTCTATGTAACGCAAACCCTTAAGTTTCTTGTGAAACTTGCGTTTACATTCCTCCCCTCAACATTGGGTTGAAATATATATTGTGGAGACGACTTCGAGTTTTACTTAACTTTGCTGACATTGAAACTCCACTTTGAGTATGGACTACTTCCTTCAAAAAAAAAAGTATTTACTTAACACCAAGAAATCGACCCCATATCATACAGGGCGTGCTAAAATTACTGTTATTTCCATAATGCATAAAAGTGGTCAAAAGTTCATTTTTTCAAATGAAACCCCCTGTATATTACTCGATAAATTGAAAGATGATGAAAAATGCTTCAAGATGATATATCATGTCCCTATACCTAAATCATCAACTTTTCTTAATAAAGCCGTTTTTGTGGAAAAATATTTATTTATGATACCTACAAGTGATGGAAGTGGCATTTTATTTTGTGAGTGGGGAATATTGCGAAACGAACGTCAGCGAGTGGAGCAAATCCATGTATCATACACATTTTTGTGTACAACAGTTACAGCTAGTAATAAAAAAAACAAAAAAATGAATGAGGTCCATGGGATTCGAACACACGATCTTTATATTACAAGGCAGATGCTTCAACTACATACACCAGCGCACATGTTTATTCAAATGTTATTATTGGTTATTCATGAAGGACTTTCTACAGTTGAATTGAATAGTAGGTACTTCACAGGGAATAAATATTACCAATTGCACAAACTGCCAAATACATGTGTGAACTTTTCTAAATAATTCTTTCTAAGTAGATGTTCTGATTGTTTCTATTAAAGAGATTTTTAATGACAGTTCGGACAGTTGTATAAAATATTTAAAGAATTTGATTTTAGGTGGCCGTGGAAGTATCAAGCTTATGACAGCTTTGTGACTTTTATAAGTAATTAACTAATGGTTATTGACGGTGTTTTAAAAAATCGCCAAAAATGAATGCTATTGACTATTCAAACGAAGTTCCTATGAAATTATTTATTATACACGGGCAGTGTGATCAAAGCATTGCCAGAACTTGCAGAAAATTCAACCAAATGTATCCTGAATTAACACCAACGAGAGGAATTTTGTAAGATTACAAAATAATTTCCTTAACTATGGCTCAAAGTTAAAAGCGCCTTCAACATTACCAAAACCTGTTACTTTAAATGAGGAAAATACTGTTAACGTCTTGGCATATTTTTATGCATATCCAGTAGCTTCCGTTCGCAGTGCAGAAAAAGATTTGGGTGTATCACATGCTTCAGTACAACGAATTTTGGAAAATCACGAAATGCATCCGTATAAATTTACCAAAGTTCAAGCTCTCAATGTAGAAGACTTTGAACGCAGAGTGCATTTTTGCGAATCCCTTCTAATGCATATACAGGAAGATCGGGAATTTTTGTCAAAAATAATTTGGAGCGACGAATCAAAATTTACGAGGGATGGCATTTTTAATAGAAGGAATAAACATTTTTGGGCTGATCATAATCCTCATGTGACAAAAGAAATGGGTCTTCAAGAAAAATTTTCCCTTAATGTGTTTTGTATTTTGAAGAAAAATAAAATTAGCTTTTTTATTTATGAAGACACACTGAATGCAGAGAGATATCTTCATATTTTAAGGACGACTGTTACCGATTTCCTTGAAAACTTGCCTTTAGAGGAATATAGGAATTCGTGGTTTCAGCCAGCTCATTGCACTCAGGAAGTTTCCAGGAAACTTCACCAAATGTTTGACGATCGTTGGTTTAGGCGTTTAGGGCCGTGGGATTGGCCACCGAGATCACCCGATCTCACGCAACTTGACTTTTTTTATGGGGTGTTTTAAAAGAAAGGGTGTACAGTACTCTAGTGCCTACCAAAGAAGAACTGCGACGGCGAATAGTGCGGTGTATTGAAGATCTAGATCCCCATGAAATTGAAAAAGCAATGACAAGTCGCGTACAAAAGAATATTTTAAAATGTTTAGAATGTAATGAACAACATTTCCAGCATTTATTGTAAAAATGTGATATTTTGTTTAAAAAAATTTTATTTTTAATCCTCCTAATTCTGTTTTTTCTGTACTTTCACATGTTATATTCCAGAAAATCGTACTTTTTACCTAGAAATGCCTGGTTTTTGGACAGTTGTTCCCTGGAAACTTTCAGTCATAGTTAAGAAAATTATTATGTAATCTTACATACTTCCTCTCGGTCATTGGTGTTAATTCAGGATACATTTGGTTGAAATTTCTGCAAGTTCTGGCAATGATTTGATCACACCGTCCGTGTATAATAAATAATTTCATAAGAACTTTGTTTGAATAATCGATATTTGCATTCACTTTGGAAGATAATTTGAAACACCGTCGAAAACTATTCGTAAATTACTTATAAAAGTTACCAAACTGTTATAAGCTTGACAAATCCACTGTTACCTAAAACCAAATTCTCAAAAAGCAATTTTATTAAGAAAAGTTGATGATTTAGGTATAGGGACATGATATATCATCTTGAAGCATTTTTCATCATCCTTCAATTTATCGAGTAATATAAAGGGGGTTTCATTTGAAAAAATGAATTTTTGACAACTTTTATGCATTATGGAAATAACAGTAATTTTAGCACGCCCTGTATGATATGGAGTCGATTTCTTGGTGTTAAGTAAATACTTCGAATTTGTCCAACCTATAATCAAAATATCAACTTTTCATGAACTGAGAGTAATGATGTACTAAAGTTCAATTAGGGCTATGTTTTGGACCATATTTAACACAAATTATTTTTTATTTCGAAAACAGATAGAGATAGGTATAGGACATTATTAACAAAAAAGTATTATAATGAAAGAGCAATTAAAAAAATGAGTTAAAATACGGAGTGTTCTATTTAAAAAAACTAAAGTTGCTAGTTTTTTTTGATAGACGTGGCAACGCCGCAAAGCTGAAAATATTTTAGATCGATAGATCAGGTAACAAAATGTAAGATGTGAAATTTTCAGGGAAATCCTGCTTTGCGTTTACCTTAAACGTCTAACCTACCATCGAACGTGAGACACGCTGTATACTACTTCATAAAATTACTATAATAGCCTCTAATAGAATGTATTTGGATCTGCTAAAATCATACCTTCATCAACGCAAACAGTATGTTTATAACAATAGTTTTTATTCATATGTCTATTTTTCAACTACTGAAGTACCTCAAGGATCTAATCTTGGCTCTATATACAACCTTTTGCAGTGCAAATTAAAAGTACGATTCTATCACTAGTTTTGATGATTGTATCATCTCCTCCACATTTTGTAGCACCTGTACGTAAATTTTTTGATAACCATTTTACAGGGAGACGTATTGGAAGGCGAGGACCAATAGAATGGCCGCCTAGATCTCCTGATTCATCACCATTAGACTTCTTTTCATGGGGTCAATTGAAATCTACAATTCATATTGAATTATTGATGATCTGCGCAGGAGAATTGTTGTGAAGTGTCGTGCAGTGACCCCAAAAATGTCGATCAATGTGCGAAGACATTTCGAAAATCACTTATTCTTCTGTATGGAACTGAATTGTTCACATTTTGAACCTTTCTTAAGATGACTACATTGTACAACTTCAGTACAACGATGTATTTGGGATTGAATTCCTTCCAAAATGATCTATCACAAGTATAGTCGAAGAAGACAGAAATATTTGGGAGATGGTTTGCTAACGAACAGTCGTTACCGACCGATGATGAACCCTTTACTCCCATAAACACCTACTGCGTAGGCTTATTATGGCAAGTATCTGTCAGAAAACAACTACTCCCCTGGCTAAGACCACGACGGGTATTGAATTAAATCTAACAGCTACTTGTGCAACGTTCCTCAAAGCATCAGAGGACGCAATTGCAAGTGCCGAACCAGCAGAATTATGTTTTGATTTGGACGGGGTGACCACCTGCAGACTAGTTTCGAGGTTGTTGCCTCTCATCAGTGCAAGGGCAGGTCAACACAGACAGCACTGAAGCCATCTGTTCCCCGTCCAAACCAATACACACTCCGCTGATTAGTCAATTCTGGTTCACGAGATGGAAGCAGTTTCTAGGCCGCTCCACCTAGTGAGCAGAGGAAGAACACTCGGAATCTCCGGGTTAAGAGATTTAATCGAAGAAAACAGAAACCTTTGGGAGATCGTTTGCTAACGAACAGTCGTTACCGACCGATGATGAACCCTTTACTCCCATATACACCTACTGCGTAGGCTTATTATGGCAAGTACCTGTCAGAAAACAACTACTCCCCTGGCTAAGACCACGACGGGTATTGAATTAAATCTAACAGCTACTTGTGCAACGTTCCTCAAAGCATCAGAGGACGCAATTGCAAGTGCCCTTTATGACCAACCCGCAGAATTATGTTTTCCCATTGAAAATTCTGCAGTAGGACTTTGTATCATCAGAAAAAGGAACACTACTTACATTTTTTATTGAAAATAGCTCAATCGTATGTTATGTTAAAAAGACTATTGAATTCAAGGTTCAGTATTACAAACAAACTTTCTAGCATTTATGACTTCTTTTCTTGTAGTATTTGTCAATTGAATAATAAATCTCATTCGAACTTTTAGAACTGATTGAATACTACTTGTAATTTTATTTTTATTTAGAAATAAGTGATACCTACTAATCAATCTTGTGATCAAAATTTTAAGATTGCTCTGTACATGGTAGACTCTTAGGCAATACATACTATTGATATTATCGAACCAGAATCGAATATAATTTTTCCTCCATTGACAGCCAAATCCTAACTTTGCAGACAAATATCAATCAGCAACCTCTGGTTGCAGCACTGTTCTGGAAATAATGAGGATAGATGAGCATCAAAGTGAACACTTACGGTAACAAAGTACAAAATATGGTAGTCCTCTCATAATAGAAAAATGATGTCATCCCCAGGGTGTCCACTGAGCCCTCGGAACGTTGAGAGCAGCAAAAAGTTCCAAAGTGTAAATGTGATATATGACATCCAGGGATCTATAACTTTTAATATGTGTGGCTTACGAGACATGTTCAAGGTTGGCGCCCGGTAGACATTTATTTTATCAATTTACGGACATCGATGATAATGGAAATGGATAATTTTGTTAAAAATTCTAGTGGTTCGGTGGCTCACAATATAGCATGGAAAATTTGATATACGGCGAAACAGAAACGAAACGTTTTTAATGGAAAACGCAAATTCCACCAAAATATGTTTATGATAAAACATCACCAATAATACTAGGAACGGAGAAAACGAGGTGTATGCTTACATTTATGCGGAAATGTTTGTGAAAGTATTCAGTTCCTGGTAAAGTGAAATATTGTACCAGACTCATTCAGATTGATCAGAGCCATGACTTCAGGATAATACAAAATTTCATTGGAATTGCAAATAACGTAGAAATAACATAGATGTGTTCTACATGGGTTTAGTCATACCGTAGTTCTAGATGTTTTATCGGCTGTTCATGGTCCTCCTGTTTTTGGTGAGGCTTTCTAAAAATTCGTTGTTTCTTTAATGAATTTCATTGATCTCAGTTGTGTACTACTGAACATACTATTTACCTTTTCCTTCATTTGAAGTAGTAGGTAAATATTTCTCCTTTCTTCTTGTAGTTCTTATAACCGTCGCTTAGTTGAGAATTATTTTGTTATTTTCTCAGTAGGAGAAACATCTATTGAACAATTCTTAACCTACTATAGAACCAAACAAAATTTCAATTTCAAAATATTTTATTACTCAACAAATTCTCCTCTTAATTGGATACATTTATTACAGCGAACCTGCAACGTCTCTAGACCTTTCTAAAAAAAAACGTTTCTTCTTGCTCTGCAACCAGACCTGCTTTTATTACCTCCTCGTTGGAAGAAAATTTACGAACTTTTAAAAAAAATTTTCAGTTGAGAAAAGAGCTGACAGTCGGACGGAGCCGAATCTGATGAATAATGGGGGTATTCTACTAATTCAAACCCTGAATCACGAATTTTTTGCATGACAACATCAGATTAGTGTGCAGGAGCGTTGTCATACAAAAATAAAATACCCTTGGATAGTTTTCCTAGTCTTTTCTCTTCAATTTTTTCCCGTAGAGTGGTCAGTAATATCGAATAGTAATCTTCAGTTATTGTTCTACCCTCATCCAAAAAATCAATCATGAAATATTCAGTGCTTCAGATACCCGTTTTAGCCCAATTTGCCGGTCTGTTAAAATCATGTCATGAACTGCATCGATATTTTCGGGGACTGACACAGAAACTGGCCTTCCCGATCCGTCATCATCTTCAATGGAAAATATACCTCTTTTGAAGCTTGCATTCCAATTTTTCACGGTCGCATACGAAGGACATTGATTACCAAGGGTATTAAGCATATCTTCGTAAATCTGCTTACCTCTTAACCCTTTTAAATACAGGTACTTGATGATGGCTCGATACTCCAATTTTTCGATTTTCACAATTTCGGGCGACATATTTTTTCTTTTAATTTATTGCGTAACTCTGGTTTACTTTTTTGACGTCAAACTTTACACTGACACATCTTATAAGTTATTGTTCGTTGTTATGGTAACGCAATATTTTGTTAATGCAGGGAACTGGTCTAGGCTAACTAGATATCATAATACATTCTCGTACAGTTTCTCTTGTTGAGAGAGCGAACATTACAACTGCAACGAACTAAAAATTGACTAATTAGTCCAAGCAACAGGGAAAAGTGCGTGCAAAAATTATTATCAAAAAAAATAAAATGAACGTATAGGAAATTGAAATTCAGTATGAGTTTCTATTTCATGCGACTCAATCGTGATTACCGAACATAACCTAAAAAATTGGCAAAGTTGCGAAAAGCGTTTTTTTATAACTAAAAAACTACAGCTCCGATCGGAAAAAGTTGAATTAGGAAATTGTAGGTACTGAAAAGATCTATCAATTGAATGACCTATAATTTTTTGATATCATTAATATATATCGGAAAAACCGTAAAAAATCGGATTTTCTATAACTCGTTAACTGTAAGGTATTCAAACTTGTTACATATCGTCATATGTAGCCTATGACAACCAAAAAAAGTATTTTTTTGAAAAATTGATTAATAATGATTATATTTCAAAATATATGAAGTTTTCTCGAAAAAGATGCTCTCTCAATATGGCTACTTTTGCTCGGGGAATGATGATACAGTATCGATTCATGGGTAATTACTTTTAAAAAATTGCACAATTTTTTTACATGTTTTTTCTAAATACATTGCCTAATTTTGTATTCATATAAATTACACGTATTAAAAAAGAATAATTCCTACGATCACTAGGAGATATTTTTTTTTATATCAAAAGAATCTGGAAGTCGCAATAATCATCGTACAGCAGTCAGCTTCATGGATATTAAGGTTGAATGCCTATATTTTCAATAATAAAATACTAGGATATGTCTAGTTTCAATTGATGCGTTCAAAGTGGCTTGCGCTTGAAAAATATTGAGTATCTCGGCTTCTGGACAACGTACAAAAATCCCTTTGTACCTAGTTTGGGGTGGGTCGTCGAGAAAAACACAAGTATCAAATTCACAAAATGATAAAATGACTCTGTTATATACAAAACATTTATGAAATTATTACAGAAAGAATATTCACAGACTATATTGATAAAGATTCATTAATTTTCCTATTTCAATTGGAGGATTATCCTCTGGATCATTTGGATCTTCTTCTTTTTCTTCATCTCCTTCTTCCATATTGTGTGTGAGCAGACTATCCATGACGTTGGGTAATTCCTCATCTATTTCGATGATGGGCGTCTCAAAATTTTCACAGCTACTAGAATCATAACGTGTGCAAAATCTCGAATATGGTTATAATCGCTTTTTGCAGTCACATGTTTTTGTTTTGCAGCCACTGATACAGCTGCAAGATTTTTTTTTTAATATATCCTCTGGTATCAATGGATCATCAGTATAAACTGGTATTGATGCATCATTCGTAATTTTCCATCCCTGCAACTGCAAATAATATCTGAAGGCATGTTGTTTGGCAACTCCTTCAGTAGAAGGAAGATTTGCTAATTGAAAAGTTGCCTTTGACGTTGATCCTTTAAAACACTCAAAACGATGTTCCTTGAGAGTTTCTTCTTTCTCATTATTATACAATAAAGGAATAATTTGTCACATATCATGACTCACTTCTTCAGAAAGAGTAGTTCCTTGATAAAATACATCCAATAAGTGAAGGTGGTCTGGATTCGAATGAACAATTTTCAGTAATTTGCTCTTTCCCTGTTTGTAGATAGAAGATAAGGTATCACAACCTGATACAGCGTGAAAAAAAGATACATATTTCGATAGGTGTGGTAATACGAAGCTGCTGTTGTTAGGACGAAATTGTCTTTAATGTCAACAGAATTTAATAATAATAATAATATCTTTATTTTCCTTGTTCGACAAAGTTATAAAATTTTTATTGGAATCGTCTAAGAAAAAGCAGATAAAAATAATCCCTGAAAAATGGAATGAAACTACCTACTTGTACACATAAATTCTTCAAAACTATAACAACGCTTTTCAATAACAAAATCTTTAAGTTTTCGTTTGAAGATATAAACGGTTTTGGATTTATTTATTACATCTGGTATCAAATTATAAACACGTGGGGCCATCTGATCAGGAGAATTAAAAGCTAATTTATTTTTAGCAAATGGTACAAAAACATAGTTTTTTTGTCTTATGTCAATATTATGCTTATATTTATTTAGTACAAACAATTTATTTGTATTTTCAAAAACAGATAAGCACAAGTCAAAAATTAAAAGACTAGGGACAGTTAAAATTCTGAAATTTTTAAAAACATTTCTGCAAGAGTCACGGGGACTCATGCCATTAATGATTCGTATGAGTTTTTTTTGTGCTATAAAGACATCAGAGCAGTTGGAGGAAAAACCCTAAAAACACACTCCATATCTCAGTCTAGAATCCACCTGCGCAAAGTACAGCTTCAGCAGCTGAGTACAGCTTCAGCAGCTCGGAATTTGTATCTCCTCTGCGCCTGCACGCCTCACTTTGTTCACCAATTAATAATACTGCTAATAAATTAGACATATCCTAGTATTTTTTTATTGAAAATATAGGTTTTCAACCTCAATATCCTTGAAGGTGACTACTGTACGATTATTATTGCGCCTTCCAGATTTTTTTGAAATAAAAAAATTATCTCGGCTCCTATTGATCGTGGGAATTCAATTTTTATTCAATGCATGATATCATGCTAGAAATGTGATTCCATGGAAGTCATATCTATAAAAACAAAATTGAGAAATTTATTAAGAAGAAAAATTGTGCAATTTTTTTAAGTAATTTTTTGAAACTTAAAATAAAGAAATCAATATACTTATTCGATAATATGAAAGTACAACTCTAACAGAAAAAAATAAGCCCTGAATATATAATCAATATTCATAAATTTTTCGAAAACATACTTTTTTGGCTTACCATAGGCTACACAAAACTGTAAAATTTTCGATACATTACATTTAACAATAGAAAACCCGAATTTTTCTCGGTTTTCCGAGATAACTCGATAAATATCAATGATATCAAAAAATTTCTATTCAATCAATTGATAGATCTTTTCAATACCTACAATTTCTTGATTTAACTTTTCCGATCGGAGCTGTAGTTTTTTAATATTCGGTAATCAGGATCCAGTCGCATGAAATAGAAACTCATCCTCAATTTAAATTTTCTATAGGTACTCTAATTTTATTTTTAATATTATTTTTGCACATTCAACATTGGGCCGCTTCCTAGTTTCTTGGACTAAATACCGCCCCTTCTCTCTACTTCTCACATAATCCATACTAACCTAGTTAGAGAAAGTGTAAAAAAAGGACCTTTTGGTGGGAAATATTACTTTGAATGGAATTTACTGTGTACCTACCACTCTTTATTTCAATTGAAAATTGTAAATATCAATTTAAGAATGAAAACAATTATTGAAAAAGTGGAGAAGCATGTTCCTTTCTCTTCGAATGTGTATGGATTTTCTCAGTATCATATAACTCCCCTATGTGTATTAGCGTAAATGTATGCTAAATATCAAAGGAGTTTGGAATTTGATTTCATGACAAGAAACATGAAACACATCGGAAATGGAAATGATCTCTCCTTGTTCTCCATATCGTGTCGTTACGTTTCGTCTGCCAGTTTCTATTTTGTGACTTGAATACTTCACATTGAACAGATTAAGCATGGCTCCCTTGAATGATCAAGAACGTAATATAATATGTCATGAAAGTGACAATTACCTCACAAGTGGAGTATTTGCCCGGTTGTTAATTTTGTTGATCTTTAAAATTCCCAAATTAGATCATGAAAATCTCCAGTAGTGTGTGTGGCTAATTCATCAAAGAGTAGCTTAGTCCAAAATGATGTCGAAAGTCTGTGTGACCACTATTACAATCGAATGGATGTCATATGCTTTGTAAAAAAAATACTGATTGATCACCATTATTGAATGAATGGCTTCAGTTGAAGTATTGTATTTTAATGCATGGGCACTACAGCTGATATTCAAACAGCTTGGCTCCTCAAATTTGATTTACCTGGAATAGCTAGGTACTCCTATATCCAACGAAGCAGCGTGTACAGCATATTCACTGCAAATAAATGAATTATTCAAAATTGTAAATGGTTCTAACATATGAGGTACTTATTTAAATGTAGAAAAGTAGATGACATTTTTCAAAAACCTTTACATTGCTCAATGTTGAGCACTGCATTGTTGACAATGACATTGATTTATGGTATCTTCAAGTCACATAATTTTTCAATCATGTGTTACCTACCAGAATCAACTTCAGTCACTAGAGATCGCATGAAGCACTTAAACCCCTTTTAAACAAATGAACACTTCAGTATCTGTTTGCAGGGGTTAACATTGCGTCACCCACCAAAAATGTTCGAGAATAAGCATTCAGATGGGGTGAAACATAACCCAAGTGTTTGAAAAGAAAAAAAATAACTAACAATTCATTATTTCTTAAATGTTTGGTATAAACAGACGATACTTTTCAAAATACAGAAAAATACTACATTACTTAAGGTAATCCGAGGATAGATGGCCCAGGTTTTGAAATTTCATGTTAGCATGTTCAAACATTGAATTGGATTGCTGTTATTTTATATAACGAATATTTATTGAGTTTATGAAAATGTCCTGAACACTAAAATTCATAAAAAAATTAAAGTTACGTTTCATAAAAAAAATTAAAATAGTTAACAAAAACCATCTCCCCCACAGTGCTGAGGTGATATGGCGCAACTGAAAACAAAAGATATTTTGGCCAAAATGTCACTTTGTTTTACATACAACAACACCACAGTCATGGCAAAGGTTAACAAACTTGGAGCAAGACTCGTGAAACCATTTGGAGCAACGTAAGCAATTTATCCAGACGTCAGATTTTGTGGTACAAACTGGCAGCCTCGAGTTTCTCTGCAGAAATAACTTAAGCCATGGAAAACCTGTTTTCCTGCAGCTGCAAGAATATCGGCAACCCTTCTTGCAACTACAGGAAATCATGTTCAGCAGGTTCGAGGGGGCTACTTCCCGTGACCTCATCTTCTGTTGAAAGCCTCGGGCTGTAGCAACTCATCTCCATTCAAGCGGATTCTTTTTATAACCCAGCCACTGCTGCACTTGGTGGTATGTGCGGAATAAATGTAGCTTCGCAGCATCTTGCGTGGGAGTCTGGCTAGGTTGAAACTGGTCTTGGCGGTAGCCTCTGTAAAGAGCTGGTAGCTCAGGTCATTGATGGTTTGACTCGACCTTTTCCCACCGTACAGCCCGATGAGGATCTTCTCCCTGGCTTCAGCTACTTGGGCAGGTGTAGCAGTTGGATTAGAAAACACTGCAGCTTCCTTTTTGAGTTGTACATGTTTCCTTAATATTTGAAACAACTTGAGTTTCCCTTGGCCAAATAAGCACGAGTGGAATCACAGCCACTGAAGGCGTGAGTGGAAGGGATGTGATGGCTGTCTTCAGATGTTGAGGTGGTGGAGGAGAAAACATCTGGCGTTTTGCATCTTCCACACTTTTGAAGGTATATAGTTTCTGATGTGGGACTCCTGAGACCAGTGAGGATGACCAGCAAGTCTACGTCTTCTCCTACAATAATCACGACCTAGAAATCAGAGACCTTTCTAATGGCTTTTGTGATGATTAGTATGTCAGCATCTTCTTCAGCCTGAAAAACCTCAATGTGTTCGGCTTCAAACGTCACCTTCAGTAGTTGTATGAGCCTTCATCCTTTATATGGATGAAATCAAACCTCTGAGAACAACTGTGAAATTTAAGAACAAAAATTTCGTGATGAATGCAATCTACCGATCTCCGGCATCAAATATATCATCATTCAATAAAAACCTTCAAAACTTTTTGGAAAAAAATTATAACGAATCCAATGATTTCTGCATCCTCGTAGGAGACCTCAACATCGATATATTAGAGGTAAATGAACATGCTACAGAATATCTTATCTCAACGTACTGAACGAATTTGGTTACGTATCTACTATCAATGAACCTACGAGGATGAAAAGTTGCCTCGATCATATTTTTCTTAAATCTAAATCAGACATGATCATACCTTTGATAATCGAAAACAACATTACTGATCATAAAACAACTATACTACAGGTCAAATCGGAAAAAATGAACGATGAAAAAACTACAAATAATAGAATTACACAATTTTTGAATTGCAAAAAGTTTAAACAAAAAATTCAACAGGTAGACTGGGAAACTGTGTTTTTGGCTCCGGATCCAAACTCTGCAATGAACGAATTAATTAAATTAATATCAATAAAAAGTAACGATTGCTTAGAAACAAAAAAACAAACGAGAAAAAACTCCAAACTTGCACCATGGCTCACAAATTCATTACTGACGTCAATAAATGAAAAAAATGAAATGTTTGTTGATCTTAAAAAAAACCCGAATAACAATTTCCTGAAAAATCAATATAATCTTTACAAAAACAAATTAACTAATCTGGTCAAGAAAGTAAAGTGCGATTATTATAAACAACAAATAGAAAAAAATTCAAATAATACAAAATTTTTATGGAAAAAAGTAAAGGAATTGAGTAACTCGAAAACAAAACATAATAAAATAACGGCTCTCCAAAACGAAAAGGGAGAACTTCTCCATGATAGCAAAGATATTGCAAATGAATTCAATCTGAGATTCGTTGAAATGGGAAAAACACTTGCTGAAAAAATCAAAACCGATAGAAATCACGAATTCATTGACGATATTCTACCTAATACTATGATTCTAGCACCAAGCAATTCTATTGAACTTTTGAATATAATAAGAAAATTGAAAGATAAGAAAGCCGTTGGTAAGGACGGGACAAGAGCGGAAACCATCAAATCTATTGCACAATATACTGTTCATCCCCTAGTATACATTTTAAATAAATGCTTGGAATTGGAAATTTGGCTTGATGCTTTCAAAAAATCGATAGTATTACCAATTTTTAATAAAGGAAACAAAACGATAGTTACCAATTACAGACCGATTTCCCTTATCACACATTTATCAAAGATCTTCGAAATGTTTCTGAAAAACCGAATGACATCCTTCATAAAAAAATACGGCTTGATTTCCCATAAACAATATGGTTTCAAAGAGAATACTTCAACGGAAGATGCTGTACTAGCTTTGACCGAAAAAATATACAGCGCGCTGGAGGATGGACATCCTTGTCTATGTGTTTTCATTGACCTTTCGAAGGTTTTCGATACTGTTAGTCACCGATTGCTCATAGATACATTGGAACGAGTAGGAATGAGAGGTAAATGTGCAAATTTACTTAGAAATTACCTCAACAACAGAACTCAAGGAGTGAAAGTGGCTGAAACACTGAGCGATCAGAGAGAAATTGAATATGGTGTACAGCAGGGAACCGTTTTGGGCCCTCTTTTGTTTAATCTCTACATCAATCAAATATTCACATTGAACAGTCAAGGAAGTATCATAGGGTATGCTGATGATACCGCAATACTATATTAAGCGGAAACATGGCATGAATTGAAACATAAAGCCGAATCTGACCTTCGAGTCATGAAGGAGTGGTTCGATGGAAGACTTTTGACACTCAACACAGAGAAAACCAACTTCCTATCCTTCAGCTGTAATTCGGCTGGTAATTGCCCTTTTTTATATCTCGACCTAGAAACTCAGGAAAACACGCTCAGAATTAAATCTGAAAAAATATTAAATATCTTGGAGTATATCTGGATTCGCATATGGAATGGAACGTTCATATAAACTACGTCATAAAAAAACTGCAATCCATCTTATACAAATTTAAATATTTAAGTAATTACCTTCCACTGAAATCAATGAAGATATTATATAACTCCTTAGTGGAAAGTCATTTAAGATACGGAATCCTGACATGGGGAAGTGCTCTCCGAGTACACCTCAAACCATTGGAAAAAGATTTCTGAAAATGATAATGATGAAAAACCGAAGGTTCTCTTCTGAACTACTATACAAACAATCTGAAGTCATGGATGTCAGGCAGTTATTCTATTTCTGCACGAATGTGAAATTCCACCTTTCTGGTGATATTGCAGGACCCACTCATGAGTATAATACCCGCCGAAAACCCATTACGGTAGTACCACGTGTGAAAAAATCAATATCGCAAAGATCTCACTCCTATATCACAAAATCATTATACAATAGTGTCCAGAACACTATAAGATCTGAAAGAAATAAAGCTAATTTCAAAAAAAAATTAAAAGATTACATCTTAAGTAACGACAGAAAATTAATAATCGATCTGATAGAATCGAAACCATAAACAGCATACTGCAATAATATAGTTGATACATTCTTCATCATTTGACTCGTTTCTTATTTTTACTCTGTTCTAGTTTTTATATTTTTTTGTGTTTCAATTTTAATGTTATATGTCTTATAGTTTTAATATTTTATATTGTGATTAACATTTTATTACGCATTTTATATATATATATATATATATATATATATATATATATATATATATATATATATATATATATATATATATATATATATATATATATATATAGTAGAAGGGTAGTCTTTGCTGACTAGTTAGGATACAAAGCAGGAAATTTTTTTGGGTATAGCAGCAAGCAAAACGTGTACTCTTTTAACACTATATTTCCGATATTTCAACAGTGAATACTGTCATCTTCAGGGAAGCTACAAGTAACAAGCAAAATTGTACGATTAATGGAAAGAAAACTTTGAAGAAGAACCACTTACTGTGTTGATGAGAATGATTGCTATGGATGTAATATTAAAAATTATAAACAACATGTCATGTAAGTCACATGTGACAAAGATGAACAAAACACATTAAAATACGTCAAACAATAAAAATATTAATATTAAGTCATTGTTATAAAATTTGTTTAAACATTTATTTGAATTATCTCCACACGTGGAGAGATTCAAATGTAACATAAGAAATTTGGTTAGGATTATTCGACAACAGACAGTTGACATTATTGACATTAGATGTCAGACACTTTTGAAGTGTGACACGAAACCACGAATTGGCCGCTGCTAGTGGGTGAAATTAACCAATTGTCTCAACTCAAAAGAGATGAAGTGTTCACTAAGGGAGAATTATTTAAGTTATGTGTAATATTATTGTCGATGAGGAGTAAATATGAATAAATTTCACTTAAGTGATTAACGTCAGTTTTTTTATTTAAGCAAGAATCTGATTGAGAGATGAAAGCCATTTCCATGAAAAGTCTTTTAGTGGTATTGTTTTCTTTAGTCAAAATTTTTTTGTATTACTATAATTCATGTTATGACCAGTGCTATTAACATGTTCACTTAATGCACATCTTTCAGGATGGCATCTACAGTCACTTTTATGTGCAGTGATTCTATCTTTTAATGTCCTCGAAGTCTGACCTATGTAAGTTTTATCGCAATTCGAGCAGGGAATACAATACACCAACTGTGATTGTGAAGTTAAAGGTGTTTTATCTTTAACTTTGGTAAAAATGGAATTAATTGTTAATATTGTTTTATTTGCAATTTTTATGTTCTCAAAAACTTTGAAGATTCTAGCAAGCCTGGGTGAGACATCTGCGATATAAGGAAGAGAAGTGAAAAAATATTGGATTTGGATCCTATCTGCATCATTTGTAGTAGTGATATTATTTTGCGAAATGTTATTGATATTATTTAATGAATCATGTGTGTCTATGGTAGACGTACTGTATAAAATCTTTTTTAATAGTGAAGGAGGATATGAATTATCAATGAATAAATTATATAAGATTTTTAAATTTTGTTGATGAAAAGAGGAGTCAGAAATACAGAGTATTCGATGTTTCATTTGTTTAACCAAATTAACCTTCATGGATTGTTTATGGTATGAGTGATAGTTCATAAATCTTCCACTACTTATGGGTTTTCTATACCAGTCAATGACTAAGGTATTGTCCACTGTACGACGAAATTTTGTGTCCAAGAAGGGAACACTATGTTCTTCGTCTTCACGTTCTATGGTGAACTGTATATACGGGTCATAACTATTGAATACATCAACTACTTCTGTAGTTCCGTGATGTGGTAAGGCTATAATCAAGTCATCCACATATTTTTTAATGAAAAGTTTTACCTTTCAAATTGTTTTTCATTAAAAAATATGTGGATGACTTGATTATAGCCTTACCACATCACGGAACTACAGAAGTAGTTGATGTATTCAATAGTTATGACCCGTATATACAGTTCACCATAGAACGTGAAGACGAAGAACATAGTGTTCCCTTCTTGGACACAAAATTTCGTCGTACAGTGGACAATACCTTAGTCATTGACTGGTATAGAAAACCCATAAGTAGTGGAAGATTTATGAACTATCACTCATACCATAAACAATCCATGAAGGTTAATTTGGTTAAACAAATGAAACATCGAATACTCTGTATTTCTGACTCCTCTTTTCATCAACAAAATTTAAAAATCTTATATAATTTATTCATTGATAATTCATATCCTCCTTCACTATTAAAAAAGATTTTATACAGTACGTCTACCATAGACACACATGATTCATTAAATAATATCAATAACATTTCGCAAAATAATATCACTACTACAAATGATGCAGATAGGATCCAAATCCAATATTTTTTCACTTCTCTTCCTTATATCGCAGATGTCTCACCCAGGCTTGCTAGAATCTTCAAAGTTTTTGAGAACATAAAAATTGCAAATAAAACAATATTAACAATTAATTCCATTTTTACCAAAGTTAAAGATAAAACACCTTTAACTTCACAATCACAGTTGGTGTATTGTATTCCCTGCTCGAATTGCGATAAAACTTACATAGGTCAGACTTCGAGGACATTAAAAGATAGAATCACTGCACATAAAAGTGACTGTAGATGCCATCCTGAAAGATGTGCATTAAGTGAACATGTTAATAGCACTGGTCATAACATGAATTATAGTAATACAAAAAAATTTTGACTAAAGAAAACAATACCACTAAAAGACTTTTCATGGAAATGGCTTTCATCTCTCAATCAGATTCTTGCTTAAATAAAAAAACTGACGTTAATCACTTAAGTGAAATTTATTCATATTTACTCCTCATCGACAATAATATTACACATAACTTAAATAATTCTCCCTTAGTGAACACTTCATCTCTTTTGAGTTGAGACAATTGGTTAATTTCACCCACTAGCAGCGGCCAATTCGTGGTTTCGTGTCACACTTCAAAAGTGTCTGACATCTAATGTCAATAATGTCAACTGTCTGTTGTCGAATAATCCTAACCAAATTTCTTATGTTACATTTGAATCTCTCCACGTGTGGAGATAATTCAAATAAATGTTTAAACAAATTTTATAACAATGACTTAATATTAATATTTTTATTGTTTGACGTATTTTAATGTGTTTTGTTCATCTTTGTCACATGTGACTTACATGACATGTTGTTTATAATTTTTAATATTACATCCATAGCAATCATTCTCATCAACACAGTAAGTGGTTCTTCTTCAAAGTTTTCTTTCCATTAATCGTACAATTTTGCTTGTTACTTGTAGCTTCCCTGAAGATGACAGTATTCACTGTTGAAATATCGGAAATATAGTGTTAAAAGAGTACACGTTTTGCTTGCTGCTATACCCAAAAAAATTTCCTGCTTTGTATATATATATATATATATATATTTATTTCTATTCTGCTGATTAATTTTAATATTACATATTTTATATTGTGATAACATTTTCATTTTCATGTGTATTTTATATCTTTGAGCATGTTCATATACATGAAATTATTTTTATATTTTTATATTGATATTCCGCTAATATCGAAACAAGTGATTGATCACTTATCGATTATTTCTTTATTCATTATCTGTAATGCATTCATTTATTGTATATTTACTTATTTCAATGAATAAAGTTCATAATAATATGTGAATCTCCCCCCCACCCCTTCACCACCCATTTGCAATATTGAAATGAATAAATTTTTCCTTCACTGACTCATATAATACAGGTTTTTGAAGACTTAAACCTGAAAATTAGCTTAAAATTTTCCATTATGGAAAATCTGCCAAACTTTGAAAAGCTGTATCTTGGTACTTATCGGAGCTACCGAATCCATTTTCATTTCTCATCATAGAAAATTTTTTGTTATTTAAAAATGTATTGATCCGTCTCTATCAAGAACATGCCCCTTCATGGTCAAAATGGGAAAAACCCATAAAAAGTGCAAAAATTTTAAAGTTTTTGGGATTTTCGAAAGTGATCCGGGGGGTTGCTCAGGTCGAAAACTTGGGTTTGTCACCTCAGTCACATGCCATACGAGAAAAAAATAAGAAACCCACTACCACCATTTGATGCAACTTAGGCCTATGTTTGTCATGACAAGGTTACTGGATCATACTGAAATAGTGAATAGATTGTGACTTAAATCACATTAGGCTCTTTCAACACGAAAATCAATGATAAAATCGTATAATTGGATTACTTTCCTAGAATTCAGATTCAGTCCCGGTTACTAGTGGTAATTTCTCCAGTTCTTTATGGCAAAATCACTTTATCTGTGAAGTAGAGTTCCAGACCGGAAGTATAGTAATATATGAGGATATGAAAAAGTTATTTTCCACATAGACTTTTATGATGCAGGATTCCAGGAAATGCTTTGAAATGCCTTTCGCTTTGTGACTGGCATTCGAAAAGAGGTAATTACAGCGAGTAGAAGCGGGACTGAATTCTGACTCCTAGAGAAATATACAGGTTGGTTCTCTCATTTTGATCTAATATTGTCATTTTGAAAACTGTGAGAAATGCGGAAAATACGGTATTCTTCGTTTCCCGATCTCCAAAATGCTGCTTCAGTTCACAAAAATCAATAATAGCATTTTTTTATTCGATTATGAGACGCCGTTTGAATATAAAGTGGTTATGCAAAAACATATAATTTTTTCTCATTATTTTCATTGATTGAAGCAATATCATTGATTTTTTTTTCCGGTATATTTATTTTGTAGTCATCAAGTGGGTTAATTTGAGTCTTTGTATTTTTGTAGAACCGAATACTGATTTTCTTTCTGCGATTTTATAAATTCCAAATGATTTTTACTATAAATATGAATCAAGTAACCACCTGTCGCTCATGATTTGAAAAATAATTCCACGTAAACAAGCCCCCTGTTACTGCTAATAAACACACCACGTATCATGAAAATCGGCGAAATTACTTTTGAGTAATTGATAAATAACCGAAATTTTATTGAATCTTTGACACTCCGTCACTTGAAGAATAAAACAAGTTAAGACGTACGTTTATATGAACTTTTTTTCATAAAGTATGACAGGAAATCACCACCTGAAATTAATGACATCATTAAGTTTACACCCTGTATTTAGGTTGAATGAAGAGGTCATAAACAAAACAAAGTCCTTGATAAAACTTATTTTTTGGAAGTAATAAAAAAGTTGGAAAAATGTTGGACTGAATGCATTGATCTAGAAGATTATGTTGCAGAATAAAATGCTTCAAAAAAATTATTCAAATAGTCAAGGAGTTATCAAACAGCCCCGCAAACTAATTTTGCCTTATTAAAACACACATTGGTTCTGATGATATTAATTGCATCGTCTGCGCTAGATAATTTTTTATTCATCACTGAAACATTCATCTTCCAATCCAACCTTTCGTCAAGCCAGTATCCTGAAAATTTTATGTTGGTGACTTGTTTCTAGACTCCATCTCTTGTGTTCTCAACTTGTTCAATTCTATTTTTGGGGTGAATTAACATGCTAAATGTTTTTTTGAGGTTTACTATCAGTTTATTTGCTGAGAACCAATCGAAAATATTATTCAATACGGTTTCAGACATTTTTACTGAATCACTGATATTGTCATTGTAGTTGATTGAGTAGACTAGTGACATAAGCTAACAAAAAACATGAAGTTGGTGAAATACTCTGAACAAGATCATTTATATACAAGAGAAATAAAATGGGTCCCAATATTTATCCTAGGGGACCACCACATTTCAGGGTTCTCATGATTGACCGATAGTTGGAAATCAATGAATTATTCAGTGTTGGTCCTTCTACAAGAACTCAACTATTTTCTAAATGAGATTTCATCCACCGATATGATATACCGTGTAGTAGTCCATGAGTAGTGTTTCAATTTATCTGGTAGAATGGCATGATCAACGCAATGCGAAGATTTCGATAAATCGCAGAATATATTAAGTGGAGAATTTTGGATTGACGTGGCCGTTACTTGATGGAAATTCATAGTATACAGGGTGAGTCACGGTCGATGGTGCCTTAGACGTTTACGGAGAACGGGACGAAGGATCGTTCTGAAAATTTGATTTCTCAAGTAGTTGCTCTTGGTCTATCGATCTAATATATTTTCATCAATGCAGCGTTGCCGCTTATACCAGAAAGTAGCAGCATCTTTGTTATTTCAAATAGGTCACCCTGTATATTACCGCATTTTTGAACTTGTCATTTCTTTCTGATTATTTCTGCCTCATATTCCCCTATACCTATCTCTAACGGTTTTTGAGATATTGGTTATTTTCCATATTTTTTATCCAAAACATAGTTTGAATTGAATGTTTATAACTGCGGTATTTGGATTCTTAGGAAGTTGCAATTTTGTGTTTAGTTCACCAAGATCATGTACATTGATTCTGTATAGAGAAGTTTGTTCTGCCTTATACAGGGTCGTTCAAAATTCATGATCTTACTGCTAGATACGAAAAGGGTTGAAAGTGCGTTTTTTAAAATGGAACATCCTGTATATTATGAAATATCCTGAAAGATGACTTCGAATTGATATATCATGTTCCTATACCTAAATAGCCACAATTCCGAGATAATAGCAATTTTCACTTGTAATCGCCCATGTGCTTGAATTATTGCCGGATATTTTTCGAGTACATGAATTTTTTTGAAAATTCATGTACGAGATAAATTTACGGCAATTGATTCCAGCACGATGGGGATTCGGTACGAAAATTTCACACCGAGAAATGAAAATCATCCAACAATTCTTAAGAAATAACTAACGATGGTTTCACCACTGAAATATTGATATGTAAAATACTTACAAAATACTACAAAATTTTCATCAATGAATGTGTTTAAATTTGGAACAAAAAAAATAAAAAGGTTACGTTCTTATCTTGTATTGAACCATCGACCTAGCGACTCATAGGCCGTAACACTACCGCTGAGCTACTGGATTTATGATAAAAACTTGTGACAAATGGTGTATTGAACTTCTGAAATATGATTTCAGAATTGAAAATTTCTGCAATAATCGTGGAGAAAATATTTTCAGACACATTCCAAATATCTAATAAATACATAATTATCTCCTTTCATATGAAAACTAGACCTCCATTTGTACATTGAAGCAAAATATCAACTTGTCACATGTCAAATGTTTGACAGAAAAATTTCCACTTATTAATTTCGCCCAGGGTACCCAGGAGGATTGAAGTTCCGGAAATTTTTAGGGTATCTAAACAAGAACGAATTTTTTGAGTGGCTACAAAAGTGAGGTGTGAAATTTTCAAAAAAAAAACGATTTATTTTTCTCATATTCATCTAAGGTGGCTATTAAATGTCATGATGGTACATGATCGACATTATGAAAATTTGACAATTAGTGCACTATTAATAATACCGTTGTGTGTTTCTTAACGAAAGTGACTCAAAAATAATTGAAATGGGGGGAAATAACTATTCAAACGAAGTTCTGATGAAATTGTATGAATTATAACAAGAACGTGCAGAAAATTCAATGTACCATGATTTACAACCAATGAACAAAAGGAAGTTTGTACGATTACAACATAATTTCATTAATTATCTGTCAAAAATTAGAAAATGCTCACAATAAATTTTCAAAATGCCGACCATTGGGTTCCAAACATTTCAAAATCCGGGTATTTGGAGATACAGTTGTAGCACTCCTTATTTCACTGGCATCTGGTATTTTTTTTCGTTCCAAATTTATGCACATTTATTGATAAAAATTTTGTTAAGTATTTTACATATCAATATTTCAGTGGTTATAAATAGTTCAGGTGAAACCATCTTCAGTTATTTCTTATGAATTGTTGGATGATTTTCATTTCTCGGTGTGAAATTTTCTTACCGAATCCCTCTCGTACTTGAATTAATTGCCGTAAATTTATCTCGTACTCGAAAAATTTCCGGCAATAATTCAAGCACTTGGGAGATTACAAGTGAAAATTGCTATTATCTCGGAATTCTGACTTTTTAGGTAAAGGAACATGATATATTAATTCGAAGGGAATTTAGTCATCTTTCGGACTATTTCACAATATACAGGATGTTCCATTTGAAAAAACGCACTTTCAACCATTTTCGTATCTAGCAGTAAGATCATGAATTTTGAACGACCCTGTATAACGCAGAACAAACTTCTCTATGCAGAATCAATGTACATGAACTTGATGAACTAAACACAAAATTGCAACTTCCTAAGAATCCAAATACCTCAGAAATAGACATTCAATTCGAGCTATGTTTTGGATAAAAAATATGGAAAATAACCAATATCTCAAATACCGTTGGAGATAAGTATAGTGGAGTATTATACAAAAATAATCAGAAAGGAATGACAAGTTCAAAAATGCGTTAATGTACAGGGTGACCCATTCGAAATAACAAAGATGCTGCTACTTTCTGGTATAAGCGGCAACGCTGCATTGCTGAAAATATTTTAGATCGATAGAACAAGAGCAACTTCTCGAAAAATCAAATTTTCAGAATGATCCTATTTCCCGTTCTTCGTAAACGTCTAAGTTACCATCGACCGTGACCCACCCTGTATGACACTAAGGTTAACACGATTAAATTTCCATAGATTTATTGTCTACGCGACATAATAAAGGTTTTAGACTTAATTATTTAGAATTCTTGGAAATTAATAAATCGAAAGATACGAATTGTTTACTAAATGATCAATTGGACCTTTGTTAAACCTTTTCAACTAATTAAGAAGTAGATATGTTTTGAGATTTACAGGTACCTACATTGTTTTGTCAATTTTTATTTTTATTATAGGTAGGTCCTAATTACCTCTATTGACAAGAAGGGTATTTGAGTAATTTTCAACTTAGAATAATTTAATGTATTACATTCGCTTGAGAAAGATACTGTGTATAGAAACATGTCGCGTAGACAATAAATCTGTGGAAATTTGATCATGTTTACCTCAGTGTCATATATTAAGTGAAGAAGGTTTTTTTTCAAAAATGGTATTGATTTTATTCACTATATCGAACGCAGCGCCACCAGTGCTTTTTTCCGCTTTCAAACCATACGATTTTTCCTGTGAAGTAGAGTTCCAGACCGGAAGTATAGTAATATATGAGGATATGAAAAAGTTATTTTCCACATAGACTTTTATGATGCAGGATTCCAGGAAATGCTTTGAAATGCCTTTCGCTTTGTGACTGGCATTCGAAAAGAGGTAATTACAGCGAGTAGAAGCGGGACTGAATTCTGACTCCTAGAGAAATATACAGGTTGGTTCTCTCATTTTGATCTAATATTGTCATTTTGAAAACTGTGAGAAATGCGGAAAATACGGTATTCTTCGTTTCCCGATCTCCAAAATGCTGCTTCAGTTCACAAAAATCAATAATAGCATTTTTTTATTCGATTATGAGACGCCGTTTGAATATAAAGTGGTTATGCAAAAACATATAATTTTTTCTCATTATTTTCATTGATTGAAGCAATATCATTGATTTTTTTTTCCGGTATATTTATTTTGTAGTCATCAAGTGGGTTAATTTGAGTCTTTGTATTTTTGTAGAACCGAATACTGATTTTCTTTCTGCGATTTTATAAATTCCAAATGATTTTTACTATAAATATGAATCAAGTAACCACCTGTCGCTCATGATTTGAAAAATAATTCCACGTAAACAAGCCCCCTGTTACTGCTAATAAACACACCACGTATCATGAAAATCGGCGAAATTACTTTTGAGTAATTGATAAATAACCGAAATTTTATTGAATCTTTGACACTCCGTCACTTGAAGAATAAAACAAGTTAAGACGTACGTTTATATGAACTTTTTTTCATAAAGTATGACAGGAAATCACCACCTGAAATTAATGACATCATTAAGTTTACACCCTGTATTTAGGTTGAATGAAGAGGTCATAAACAAAACAAAGTCCTTGATAAAACTTATTTTTTGGAAGTAATAAAAAAGTTGGAAAAATGTTGGACTGAATGCATTGATCTAGAAGATTATGTTGCAGAATAAAATGCTTCAAAAAAATTATTCAAATAGTCAAGGAGTTATCAAACAGCCCCGCAAACTAATTTTGCCTTATTAAAACACACATTGGTTCTGATGATATTAATTGCATCGTCTGCGCTAGATAATTTTTTATTCATCACTGAAACATTCATCTTCCAATCCAACCTTTCGTCAAGCCAGTATCCTGAAAATTTTATGTTGGTGACTTGTTTCTAGACTCCATCTCTTGTGTTCTCAACTTGTTCAATTCTATTTTTGGGGTGAATTAACATGCTAAATGTTTTTTTGAGGTTTACTATCAGTTTATTTGCTGAGAACCAATCGAAAATATTATTCAATACGGTTTCAGACATTTTTACTGAATCACTGATATTGTCATTGTAGTTGATTGAGTAGACTAGTGACATAAGCTAACAAAAAACATGAAGTTGGTGAAATACTCTGAACAAGATCATTTATATACAAGAGAAATAAAATGGGTCCCAATATTTATCCTAGGGGACCACCACATTTCAGGGTTCTCATGATTGACCGATAGTTGGAAATCAATGAATTATTCAGTGTTGGTCCTTCTACAAGAACTCAACTATTTTCTAAATGAGATTTCATCCACCGATATGATATACCGTGTAGTAGTCCATGAGTAGTGTTTCAATTTATCTGGTAGAATGGCATGATCAACGCAATGCGAAGATTTCGATAAATCGCAGAATATATTAAGTGGAGAATTTTGGATTGACGTGGCCGTTACTTGATGGAAATTCATAGTATACAGGGTGAGTCACGGTCGATGGTGCCTTAGACGTTTACGGAGAACGGGACGAAGGATCGTTCTGAAAATTTGATTTCTCAAGTAGTTGCTCTTGGTCTATCGATCTAATATATTTTCATCAATGCAGCGTTGCCGCTTATACCAGAAAGTAGCAGCATCTTTGTTATTTCAAATAGGTCACCCTGTATATTACCGCATTTTTGAACTTGTCATTTCTTTCTGATTATTTCTGCCTCATATTCCCCTATACCTATCTCTAACGGTTTTTGAGATATTGGTTATTTTCCATATTTTTTATCCAAAACATAGTTTGAATTGAATGTTTATAACTGCGGTATTTGGATTCTTAGGAAGTTGCAATTTTGTGTTTAGTTCACCAAGATCATGTACATTGATTCTGTATAGAGAAGTTTGTTCTGCCTTATACAGGGTCGTTCAAAATTCATGATCTTACTGCTAGATACGAAAAGGGTTGAAAGTGCGTTTTTTAAAATGGAACATCCTGTATATTATGAAATATCCTGAAAGATGACTTCGAATTGATATATCATGTTCCTATACCTAAATAGCCACAATTCCGAGATAATAGCAATTTTCACTTGTAATCGCCCATGTGCTTGAATTATTGCCGGATATTTTTCGAGTACATGAATTTTTTTGAAAATTCATGTACGAGATAAATTTACGGCAATTGATTCCAGCACGATGGGGATTCGGTACGAAAATTTCACACCGAGAAATGAAAATCATCCAACAATTCTTAAGAAATAACTAACGATGGTTTCACCACTGAAATATTGATATGTAAAATACTTACAAAATACTACAAAATTTTCATCAATGAATGTGTTTAAATTTGGAACAAAAAAAATAAAAAGGTTACGTTCTTATCTTGTATTGAACCATCGACCTAGCGACTCATAGGCCGTAACACTACCGCTGAGCTACTGGATTTATGATAAAAACTTGTGACAAATGGTGTATTGAACTTCTGAAATATGATTTCAGAATTGAAAATTTCTGCAATAATCGTGGAGAAAATATTTTCAGACACATTCCAAATATCTAATAAATACATAATTATCTCCTTTCATATGAAAACTAGACCTCCATTTGTACATTGAAGCAAAATATCAACTTGTCACATGTCAAATGTTTGACAGAAAAATTTCCACTTATTAATTTCGCCCAGGGTACCCAGGAGGATTGAAGTTCCGGAAATTTTTAGGGTATCTAAACAAGAACGAATTTTTTGAGTGGCTACAAAAGTGAGGTGTGAAATTTTCAAAAAAAAAACGATTTATTTTTCTCATATTCATCTAAGGTGGCTATTAAATGTCATGATGGTACATGATCGACATTATGAAAATTTGACAATTAGTGCACTATTAATAATACCGTTGTGTGTTTCTTAACGAAAGTGACTCAAAAATAATTGAAATGGGGGGAAATAACTATTCAAACGAAGTTCTGATGAAATTGTATGAATTATAACAAGAACGTGCAGAAAATTCAATGTACCATGATTTACAACCAATGAACAAAAGGAAGTTTGTACGATTACAACATAATTTCATTAATTATCTGTCAAAAATTAGAAAATGCTCACAATAAATTTTCAAAATGCCGACCATTGGGTTCCAAACATTTCAAAATCCGGGTATTTGGAGATACAGTTGTAGCACTCCTTATTTCACTGGCATCTGGTATTTTTTTTCGTTCCAAATTTATGCACATTTATTGATAAAAATTTTGTTAAGTATTTTACATATCAATATTTCAGTGGTTATAAATAGTTCAGGTGAAACCATCTTCAGTTATTTCTTATGAATTGTTGGATGATTTTCATTTCTCGGTGTGAAATTTTCTTACCGAATCCCTCTCGTACTTGAATTAATTGCCGTAAATTTATCTCGTACTCGAAAAATTTCCGGCAATAATTCAAGCACTTGGGAGATTACAAGTGAAAATTGCTATTATCTCGGAATTCTGACTTTTTAGGTAAAGGAACATGATATATTAATTCGAAGGGAATTTAGTCATCTTTCGGACTATTTCACAATATACAGGATGTTCCATTTGAAAAAACGCACTTTCAACCATTTTCGTATCTAGCAGTAAGATCATGAATTTTGAACGACCCTGTATAACGCAGAACAAACTTCTCTATGCAGAATCAATGTACATGAACTTGATGAACTAAACACAAAATTGCAACTTCCTAAGAATCCAAATACCTCAGAAATAGACATTCAATTCGAGCTATGTTTTGGATAAAAAATATGGAAAATAACCAATATCTCAAATACCGTTGGAGATAAGTATAGTGGAGTATTATACAAAAATAATCAGAAAGGAATGACAAGTTCAAAAATGCGTTAATGTACAGGGTGACCCATTCGAAATAACAAAGATGCTGCTACTTTCTGGTATAAGCGGCAACGCTGCATTGCTGAAAATATTTTAGATCGATAGAACAAGAGCAACTTCTCGAAAAATCAAATTTTCAGAATGATCCTATTTCCCGTTCTTCGTAAACGTCTAAGTTACCATCGACCGTGACCCACCCTGTATGACACTAAGGTTAACACGATTAAATTTCCATAGATTTATTGTCTACGCGACATAATAAAGGTTTTAGACTTAATTATTTAGAATTCTTGGAAATTAATAAATCGAAAGATACGAATTGTTTACTAAATGATCAATTGGACCTTTGTTAAACCTTTTCAACTAATTAAGAAGTAGATATGTTTTGAGATTTACAGGTACCTACATTGTTTTGTCAATTTTTATTTTTATTATAGGTAGGTCCTAATTACCTCTATTGACAAGAAGGGTATTTGAGTAATTTTCAACTTAGAATAATTTAATGTATTACATTCGCTTGAGAAAGATACTGTGTATAGAAACATGTCGCGTAGACAATAAATCTGTGGAAATTTGATCATGTTTACCTCAGTGTCATATATTAAGTGAAGAAGGTTTTTTTTCAAAAATGGTATTGATTTTATTCACTATATCGAACGCAGCGCCACCAGTGCTTTTTTCCGCTTTCAAACCATACGATTTTTCCTCACTTATCTCAAACATCATGTTGAAAAGGAAAACATCATCTGATGACAAATGAAAAGAACATGACTCCGCTGGAAATGGAGAAAACCTTTTATAGAAATGAAGCAATTATGTAATATCTGACAAAAAACAACTAATTTCCCTCCTACATCTGATAAATATTTGTTGTAAAGCTGATTTTATGAACATCATTATATCCTCCACCTGCATACCCTTCTTCCTCAGAACGAAATGTAGAAAAACTGCGTCTTTCTATTCGTCTACACCTTGATAAAAAAAACTCCCAGAATTATTTTAAAAAATATGCCATAAAGAACTGGATATTATCATCCAGTCTTTCTAATTACAACTCCGAAGATTGTCGAAGAGATATAAGCACCTGTTTTTATCACCAGAAGGAAACACGTATCCTGTAAAATGTAGGGTCGCCACCCTTCGCCGCTTGACCAGCGCTCTATAAATTACTCCAACCTCCATAATTATTCATTCGCGTGCGTGCCAGTTGTGATATCAACATTAGTGTGATTGAATCGGTACAACAAATGTATACATGCAAAATGAGTCAATTACTCAGGGTACTATATCAGCTTATCAGTTTGTTTGGATATCGTATGTGATTTATATCATGGCAAGACTGTAATAGCACTGATAAAAGTTGGTCAAACCTAACAGGATAAACATATTTTCACCCCAGATGTAACAACCACAAATTCAAAGAAAAATCAAATCAGCACTTTTGCACGGGTACGTTACAGTTGTGATTTCATAGTATCAGCCAAGCCAGTACTTATTTTCCGAAATTGATATTTTATGGTATTTTGAAAAATAGTATGGTTTTTGAAATCCGGTTACTCAAAATAAATTCATAGAAAACTAACTTCGAAATTTCAAATATTTTTTAGATTGCGAGCATTGTTTTCAGTGCTGGTCTGAGCACACCTATATTGGTAGAATATTGTGAACATATTAGCAAAATATTTGGAATGCAATATTGGAGAGAAAAAAATGTGAACATTCGGCGATATTAGTCCAATATTAGGGTAGACCGGGGACAATTGAAACAGGGGACGTTAGAAACAACCGCCATATTGGAAGGATTTCGTAGCTTAAATCATGCACACTTGTACCAAATGAAACTAGCCAAGATACTGCAACTGACCCAGTTGATCGCTAGCAATAGTTGAGAGTGGTTGTGTATATCGAACGTAACGTAAACTGTCGCTATCCAAGTAAACTTTTCCATTAATAGAAATAGTGTATTACCAGGTATAACGGCGTAAGTATCCAGCTTTCATAATTTTTATTGGTATGTTTGGTACGTTTCCTTTCGTCCGTTCAGTTTGAATTATTAATGATATCCGATAGTACAAAAGTATTTGAATGTTTAGTTGAAAATGTGTTGTGGGGACAATTGAAACAAATACAAGGGGGGACGGTTGAAACATGTTTCAATTGTCCCCATCGTGAATTCTGTTAAATTAATTATATTATAGACAAAATAAGGGTTTTTGAAGGAGTTATTTTGTATTAGGATGCCGCGAGTAAGAGTGAGGAAAATGGAAAAGGGTTTAAAACCCATTTCGGTATATGAAGAAGCATATACAGAGATTACTGCAAATAATACTTTGATAAGAAGTACGGCAGAAAAATTAAAACTACATTACGTATCATTAAGTAGATTTGTGAAGAAGAAAAAGGAAGCAATTAAACAAGGATCCGCTATTCCTGTTACAATGGGTTATCGCTGTGTGAGACGAGTATTTGACGTGAACCAGGAAAAAGTCTTTGTTGGACATATAATTAAAGCGTCACAAATATTCTTTGGCCTACTCCCTAAAGAAATTCGGAAATTGGCCTTCCAGTTGGCTATGAAATACCTGATACCTGGAGACACAATTCCATGGCAGGGGAGGATTGGTTTTCTGGATTCATGAAGCGAAACCCAGAACTTTCAATCCGCTGTGCTCAAGCCACAATCTTATCAAGAGCAACCAGTTTTAACGTCACAAATGTTAAACTGTTTTATGACAACCTGTCAAATGTCATCGATAGGAACAAATTTGAACCCAAAGATATTTATAATATCGACGAAACGGGGGTCACGACGGTTCAAAAACCTACTAAAGTTGTAGCTGAAAAAGGAACCAAACAGGTAGGTGCACTAACATCAGGAGAAAGAGGAACCCTGGTAACCGTTGCTTTAGCTGTAAATGCTATCGGTAACAGTGTGCCTCCAATTTTTATTTTTCCACCAAAAAGATATCAGGATCACATCATCCGTGACGGTCCAGTGGGGTGTATTGGAGCGGGCAATGCGAGTGGCTGGATGAAAGAAGAGGAGTTCCTGATATACCTCAATCATTTTCGAAATCATACGAACGGTTCTATTGAGAAAAAAGTATTACTTTTACTTGACAACCATCAATCGCACATAAGTATACATTGCTTGGAGTTCTGCAGAGAACATGGTATTGTCGTCTTTTCATTTCCACCGCAATGCTCGCATAAGCTGCAGCCAATAGACAGATCTGTCTTCGGTCCTTTTAAAAAGGCTGTAAATTCAAGTTGCGATGACCATTTATAACATCCCTAGTATCGTCAAATCAGCTCTGCCATTGGCTCTCACGCATTCCAATATTGTAGCTGGATTTATTTGCACTGGAAAATACCCCTTCGTAGAGATATATTCACAGAATTGGATTTTGCCTCATCATATGTAACGGATAGACCAGCTCCTCGTAACACAACGCCGAATGCCACTGAAATAGTTTCAGAAGTAAGTACCAGTGAAGCTTTATCATCTTCCATTAACGATGTCATTTTGCGAACATCACCAATCAATCACACTGTACCAGCAACTGGAACCACATTCCACCAGCAACACCGAGCAGTCACATTCCACCAGCATTGCCAAGCACTTCAAAGGCTCAATTTTCAGATGCTGATCCAGGACCAAGCACATCAAAAGCTATTTTTTGCCACAAGTTGTTAGACCATTTCCGAAAGCCCTTCCTAGAAAAACAAGTAGCAAACGAAAAAGTAGGAAATCTGCAATTTATACGGACACTCCTGAGGAAAACGCCATTCAAGAGGAGTATGATTTGAAGCAGAAAAAGCAAGTTAAGAGAAAACTTACTGAGGTAAAAGAAGCCAACTCAAAAGTCCAAAAACACCAAAAGAAAAAAATATCAGGATCAAAGTGACAGCGATGAAGAAAATTGTTTCTGCCTGGTTTGCTTGGAACCGTATGGTAATAGCCGCCCTGGAGAGAAATGGGTACAATGTATTCAGTGTAGTCATTGGTCCCACGAAGATTGTACTGAACAAGAAGTTCTCTATATTTGTCAAAATTGCTTGTCGGAATAAATATTTCACACTTTCTGTTGTATTATCATGTAAGCACAAGAATAAATATTTGTTTGGATAGTCCTTATATTGTTTCAATTGTCCCAGGTATATGTTTCATTCGTACCCGGTACGGGGACGATTGAAACAGTTTGACAAGCTCAAGATTTCTTCAAATATCTCAGGTATATATCATTATTGGGAGGAACTTAAAATATTCCTAGAAAACCAACTAAATTTGCTCTCTATCGGTAACTTCGTATAACAGAAATTTGCGATAATGGCAGAAAAAAAAATCAAATATCCAAAATGTTTCAATAGTCCCCGGTCTACCCTACCTGAATAATATTGGCGAAATATTCTCGAAGCAATATTGGCTTCAAAATATTCAGCGATGTTGGTACAATATTGATGGTACAATATTGTTAAAATATTCAAAAATCATATTGTCGAAAAACAAATTGTGAACATTTTGCGATAACGGTCAAATATTGTGTGAACAGTTTGAAAATAATATTGGTGAAATATTCTTGAAACAATAATGGCCTCAAAACATTCAGCGATATTGATGCAATAACATTAGGATGTTGATTTCATTGAAAATATGAACAGGATGTTCATAAAGTCAGTTGTGGAATCATCTGCTACTGAAAGTTGGAAATTTAGTCGCTGTTTTCCATCGTACAAGATAACCTCTCTTGGAAGTAGTTGTTTTCTGTTAGATATTACAAAAAAGTAACTACAATTTTATCGTAGGTTTATTTCCATTTCCAGAGGAGTCATGTATTGATTCAATTTTTAATTGAGAATGTTTCTCTTTAAAATCATTAGGATATATTGGTGAAATATTGATGATATGCTTTGGTGAATTATTCATTGCCGAATAACTCGGTAGTTTTACAATAACAATTCTCCTTCAGATAATCAAGGTAACACCAGAGTATGCCTTTTGATCGCCATAACCACTGAGTAAGCTGTCTTGAAAATAAGTTTTGGGAAGCATTTAATATATTTTCGTATGTTTCAGAAGACGTTCTGTATGTAGAGCCATCTAGCGGTTTTTATCCAGGTTTGATCATAATGTATTTGATTATGGTTCATTGAATTTTCGACCAATATTCAAAATTCAATAATGATAATAGGAATTCCTTGTAATATTGTATCAATATTATTATTTCAATAGTAGGGTGAGGTTGTCGGTATAATTTAAATCAATATGAGCTTAAATAATTTGTTGAATATTCGCGAAATAATACTCAACCAATGTGCTATCAAACTTGGATATATAACATTGCTTTTTATCCCCATAATCCATATTAGCGGAATGTTGGTATAGCAATATTCATTCTAGATGTTGGAAGCAATATGTAGACATTATTGTTTCATCGATATTGGTGAATATTATGAAACCAATATTGACCCAATATAAGTTAATTTGATTTACCGAATATTGGTGAAATGATACAATACCGTTTTAAAGAGAAACATTCTCAATTAAAAATTGAATCACTACATGACTCCTCTGGAAATAGAAAAAACCCTACGATAAAATTGAAGTTACTTTTTGTAATATCTAACAGAAAACAACTACTTCCCCGGCAAAAGCCACGCTGGACATTGAACTACATCTGATAGATATTGAGAGACCCTATATGACTTGAGAGAAAAAATCTGAAAGTGAAAATTGGCATTTTCATTCAGATAGTTGATTATTTATTTAATGTCCAGTTTCCATTGGAGACTCTTATCTATCGCTAATTTCATTCATTGATTTTCTGTGAGTGATACTTCTGAATAACATTCTCCCTTATCTCATTCATAGATAAGAGTCTCCAATGGAAACTGGACATTCAATAAATAATCAACTATCTGAATGAAAATGCAAATTTTCACTTTCAGATTTTTTTTCTCTCAAGTTTTATAGGGTCTTTCTCAATATCTATCAGATGTAGTTCAATGTCCAGCGTGGCTTATGCCGGGGAAGTAGTTGTTTTCTGTTAGATATTACAAAAAGTAACTTCAATTTTATCGTAGGGTTTTTTCCATTTCCAGAGGAGTCATGTATTGATTCAATTTTCAATTGAGAATGTTTCTCTTTAAAATATGAATCCCTTCCAAGAGAGGTTATCTTGCACGATGGAAAACAGCGACTAAATTCCAACTTTCAGTCGCAGATGATTCCACAACTGACTTTATGAATATCCTGTTCATATTTTCAATAAAATTAACGATACAATACAGCTTTTATCCCCGTAATCTATATAAGAGGAAGATTGACATTGCAATATTCATTCTATGTGCTGAAAACAATATGAAGACAATATTGTTTTAACGATATTGGTAAATATTATTGAACCAATATCAACTCAGTATAACTTAAGATGATGTGATGAGTATTGGTGATATAATATTCAACCCATGTGCAATCAAACTTGGATAAAAAATATAGTTTTTTATTCCCAGAATCCATATGAGAGGAAAATTGGGATTGTAATATTTATTCTAGATGTTGGAAACAATACTTGAACACTATTGTTTCATCAATATTGGTAAATATCATTAAACCAATGTTGATCCAATGTGAGTTGATACAATTTGTTGAATATAGTCGAAATGACGTTCAACCATTCTGCTATCAAACTTGGAAATACAATATAGTTTTTCATCCCTAGAATCGATATTAGTGGAATATTGCGATTGCAATATTTAATCTAGATATTGAAAACGATATGTAGACAATATTGTATTATCGATATTGGTAGAAATTACTCAACAATCTACATTCAGAATAGGTTGAACCAATATTCCTCCAAAATTAATAATATAATATTGTTTTTTCAATATTCACCCATATTGGATCAATATTATTTTTTCATTTACAATATATATTGGGCCAATATTAAACCAAGATTCAGCCAATATAATGTGCTACCTGGGATGTATTTTTGTGCTCGTGAGCATCGTACTTACGAGCACTTTTCAAGTCAGTCCTTAGTGGTTTAAGAACTTTACAGAAGGGCTACGTACTCTGGACTAATTTTCTCGTGATCTGATGCACTTCTGAGAATGTGTCCTACAATTTCAGTGAACATACAGAGGATTCATGTATAAGGTATATTTAAAAATGGTCTTTCTCAAAATATAACATTTTGAGTAAAAAATACAACAACTCAAGAACACTATAACCGAATTACAAAAACCATTCATGAAATTATATCAACGGGATCTGAATACCTTTCTCAAAATAATAATTTGGTCAATAGCACCTACACCAAGTTACCCGTATATTTAAAAATGAATCAAAATGTAGTTCACATGAATGTCTCAAACTTTTGATTTGAATAATTTTGTCTATTTTCTCCGACTTACCAGATATTGCGTGTCACATAAAATTTTTAGTATATACAGCCGCGATGTGAAAAAAATCGTTTTTCCGTTATAGCAATCAAAAATAAAATGGACCAACAAGTTGATCATTCTGTCATTGAAATGGTTTCTTCCTTACTTACTCTGTCCTTATTTATTATTTCGAATAACTAGGGAGTGATGCAGACTGAATGAAATAACTGTGACTATGCTGTTTCTTCAAAGACACGAACTTTGTGTATTGAAGTGAAGAACAGAACACTAAAGTAGCGTGTTTTGCTCTGATCATCATGTGTGACATACAGGGTGCTTCAAATTTTACTTTCATTTTCGTCCACTTCGATTTAGGTTGATACGATATTTTCAAATGCGACACCATGTATATTAGTTTCTCTTAGATTTCTTCATGAAATTACATATCTGAGGATATCAAAATATTATTTGTTGTTCCTATCAGTTCCTCGATTATTCATGGATTTCAAATTATTTTCAAAAAATTGAGGAAATATTTGTATAATTTTTAAAATGTAAATCCAAAGGAGATACAATGGTTGTACACTTATAATACATTTTCAAAAGTTTGTTATGAAGCATAATAATGATAGTGCCTATCAGCGAATACCGTAGTGTGGAATGTGGTCGGCAAATAAAATGCTCTCCAGAAATCTTACATTTATCTTATAGGCCGTCAGCCCGCTGTCAAAGTGTGTACCTAATGATTTTATAACGTATGCCATTAAGAGTTTTGGTACAGATCGACAGCCGTAAGGATGCCTCTGAGATGCGCAAACGATAGAAAGCGTGAGTAGATGTGCGTCAAAGATCGACTACTATTTAATAAGGCAGAGCGATTGAGCTCCTGCCCCACTCCAGGGTTTTGTCTACTGCGCAACCAATTCTCGGAGGCATCCTTACGCTTGTCGATCAGTAGTTATAAATTTAATAATCAATGAACAAGTAAAATTAGCACTGTCCCATGGAACTCAATAATAATAGGTAATTATACCTAATTTTATTAAAGACACTAGTTGATTGTTGATTGCATAAAGAAATCAAGTATTTTAACGATAATTTAGCTTATGCCAAGCATACCAAACGAGATTTCATCAAATAAAAATCATACCTGTTTGATTGATGATCTATTTATTTTGTGGAAGTTCATGATGAAATAAGAAAAGGAAGAAAAAATATTACTTTTGTCCAGTTTCCACTAACACTTCACTACTTTATTACGACCGGTTTCGGCTTTAACACCATTTTAAAGTAACTACAGATTTCATCCAGTTCGTGAATATTTATACATAATAAAGTAATTAAAGGAAGGTTGGGTTTAAATTACCTAACTGATATTTCAAAACAAGTTGGGAAAATACCTGGAATCTACCTGATGAGTCAATCTAATTTATCTAATAGGGGTTCATACAATCGGTGGGTCCAACTTTGTTATCAAAAGTCATAAATTCAGAATTGGAGAGCTACATAATTCTAACTCTAATGTTGATGATATTCTCGTATGTTTTAATGGCTCAACGAGACAGATAAATCAATATTTGAATTTCCTTAACACCCTTCATGATAAGATAAAATTCACGGTCGAAACAGAACAAAACAATAAAATTAATTTTCTAGATCTTACTATTACAAACATTAATAATAATTTTCACTTCAACATATACAGAAAAGATACTTTTACGGATTGTTCAATACCTTTAGATTCCTTCAGTCCATTATCACACAAATTATCAGCATTCAGATCAATGATACATAGGGCATTTATGATTCCTTCATCGGATAAGGCTTTGCAAGAAGAAATAAAAATCATAAAACAGATTGCAATAAGTAACCAAATTCCAGTCTACTTAATTGATAAGATCATCTCCAACAAACAGCAGACAATGAACAGGAATGAATTATATCCAAATCAAATAGGACCCAAAGGAGATAAAAAATATGCTAGTATAAGCTACTCGGGAAAACTCTCAGAAAATATTAAAAACTATTTTTCAAAATTTAATTTAATAACTTCATTCACTAGTAGGAGTAATTTAGGTTATATACTATTCAATGCAAAACCCAAAAAGGATAAATGGAAAAAATCAGGTATATATAGACTGGAATGTGGTGATTGTACAGCAGCTTATTCAGGACAAACAAGAAGAGATTTTGAAATAAGGTACCGTGAACATGTGTTATCAGATAAAATATCAGCTATATATAGACATTTGCAAGAAACGAATCATACAATGAATAAAAATAACATGAAAATCCTCCATACGTGCAATAAAGAAAGAGAAATGAACTTGTTGGAAGCCTTGGAAATAAACAAATTGAATAAAAACCCCAATTTTGATACCCTCAATGACCAGTTAGAATTATGTAGCTCTCCACTTCTGAATTTATGACTTTTCATAACAAAGTTGGACCCACCGATTGTATGAACCCCTATTAGATAAATTAGATTGACAAATCAGGTAGATTCCAGTTTCCCAAATTGTTTTGAAACATCAGTTAGGTAGTTTAAACCCGACCTTTCTTTAATTACTTTCTTATCTATAAATATTCACGAACTTGATGAAATCTGTAGTTACTTGAAAATGGTGTAAAAGCCGAAAACGGTCGTAATAAAGTAGTAAAGTGTTAGTGGAAACTGGACAAAAGTTATATTTTTCTTCCTTTTCTTATTTAATAAAAATCATACTTGTCGCGTTGTTCCGAAGAATGCCCCCGAATGTGTTGGGAAATAGGTCCTTGTTGAATCTATACGTGTTTATACATGTCTTTGAGAAAATAAAGAATTATTATTATCATCAAGTTCCACGGGATAGCGCTAATTTTGCTTGTAAATCGATCATTATATTCAACTACCAAAACCCCAAAGAGCATACGTTATAAAATAATTACACATTTTGGAAGCGGGCCGACGGCCTAGTAATTTTATTTTGCATAGTCCGACTGCACACTCTGCAAACTGCACAGCACACATCTCGAAAAATCTGCTTGTATTAACTCCTGGTGCGATTAGGTCATTACAGACTAGAATGCACCAATGGAAAATATATTTTCTGTAAAATATACTTTCAATAATATATTGTTACGAGATGTAATTCGTGAAGCACTAATTAAATAAAGGAGTAATGAAAATGATATAATATTTTCAATTTGTCTTGACTCGTTTACCTTTTCTTTAAACCATAGCTAGAAAATCCAATTCAACAGGTAGTACTTATTTAGACGAATAAAACAAAATCAGAACATGATATTCAAATTTAGCAATAGAAACTAGAAAAAAGATTATTTCAAATTGTAAATAAGTCTTAACAAAATTTAGTAAGAACACACTGTTGATAGTTATCAAAACAGAGAGCAAATGATACAAAAAGACAGATGGATGTTAGAAGTTGAATGAAATTTAAAAAAGTAATTTGGTAATTCAAGCTTTTAGAAAAAAAAAATTGTGAGATCAGACCAAACAAGCAATAAAAATATCAATTACCACAGAAAATTTCACAAATGTTATGAAAGTGAAATATTTAGTAATAAGTCATTGTATATAGATATAAAGTGTGAATAACAATCAAGGAGTGCAGGAGTGAGTGAAAATGGTTCAGTAACTAAGGGTTGTTAGGAAGCCAGGAATATGAGAAATTTCAGGGGCGTCAGTTTAGAAAATTTAGATCAATAGAAACTAGAAAAATTAAATCACAAATAAGAATAAAAAGCTAGCAGAACAGCAAGAAACAAAACGAATTAAACAAATGCTAGTTCCTGATAATGAAAACAAACCATTTACCTTGGGAAAAAAATCACAGGAGCAGGACCACATCGAGAGAAGACTCCATAGAAACCAGGTACAAACTTTGAATAAACATCCCAAACTCACAAAACTATATAAATCAGTGATATTACAGTCATTTCGTCAAAAACTATTCCATATAACCATAGACTTCAATAAACTCTCCAACAACGTGGTGGAGCTAGTTTCGAGTCAGCCAAACAGATAATTCGTACTGAACTCTTGGTAAAATGAGTAATAGTTGTAGTTTAAGTGTAGAACTGATGATTTCAACAAGTACTTTGAGGTAGGTTTCTCCAAGAGTTGAGCCCAGAGTGGTCAATTTTATTGTTTTTGGAGACAGATAGGCTTATTACATCAGACTGAAACTTTTGAAAAATAATTTATTTGATTTTGAAGAAAATCATACAAACTATCTACATTTCATATTTTTTTAATATAGGTGTCATTTACGAAATTAACAAATTTTAGAAATTGACATCGAGAACTAAAAATAAGGTCCAACTGAAACCATCCTGAGAGAGAGAGAGATTGAGACGATAATCTCTACATTGGCGTACCGACTGTGCTAAAAAAAGGTAAAGGTAAAAAGGGTAAGGTGAAAGAAAAATCATAGCAATGCATATACAAATCAAAATAAAAAAAAATCAAATAAAATTTTATTGAATAAAAGAACAATCGTATAAAACATAATGATATCTTGATTTACCTACCTTAGTTTACATGAATAGCAGCCTGAACTAAAATGTCGACAGTTTTTACGAAATCTCAGAAATACTAAAATTATTTGACGGAATTCTCATCTGTCTGTTACTGATTGATACTCCAATCATTGTTGTTGCCCTGATTGAGTTAACGTTTGATTAAATTCGAGTTGAAGTAGTATTAGAACTTGATTGTCTTTCATGTAACTAATATTTAACGTTCAATAGACATCATCATTAGTTAACGTAACTTTAAGTTAATGTGGCATGAAGTCGATGAATAATAGGTATTTCTATATCAAATCAAATCAAATTTTATTGAGTCCTTTTCCTATTCACAAAAAACAGATTGGACGGGTCATAAAAACATCTTGGATAAAGATGTAAGGGGTATATAAAAGATATAACAGAGTAAAAAGACAATACTGAACATAGACAAGAATCAAATAATATGTAAACGAATTATGCGGCGCTGAGCGAGGTAAGTTTAAATAATAGAGTAAGTACGCAGTGATATCAATGGGCGTTGATATAACTTTCGAACTCTTCTACAGAGTAAAATCATTCTTTTATAAGAAGTTTTTTAATTTGGCATATGAAAACTTCCAAATATTTCGAGCTCTTTAAAAAGTAAGGAAGTTTGTTGAAGAGGTAACTACCTGCAGAGATCGGCGATTTTTTTTGGAAAGAGTGTTTTGCTATGTTTATTAATATATTTCTGGTATTGTGGTCGTGAGTATCACAATGTTTGATAAAATTATTTTTGTTGATATAAATGTATGACATTAGTTTAATTATGTATATGGATGGTGCCGTGAGAATACTATAATTTCTGAAAGTATCTTTGCAGGATGCTCTATAGGATAGTCCGAAAATACGCCGAATGATTCGTTTTCTATGCCACCCAAACTCATTCACAAGGCCACGTTAAATATTTGATGGGCTTTTGTGCAACCGTAAATAAATAAATAAATAAATAAATACAACCGGCCCCAAGAGACATATACAAATTTTCGACACCACACCTTGTATGTGTGGTTGTTGAGAAACAAATACAGTAACCTACGTGGCCAATTATAAAATATCACCTGCATTCATATCCCTGTGGTTCACACAAAAGATGAACCAATCTGTTATTATATGTGTTTGTGAAATATTTCCTGACGAAAGATCTGATGAAAGTAAACAACGTTATGGCATCAGCGAAATGGTCACCACAAAATGATTGACATTTTTGTCGACTCAATGCAATTTGCCAACGAGTTCTATGCCAAGCCATTGTTGTGGATCAGACGGATTCCGAAATGTGAAAAATCTTGTGAAACCACGGGTCGTAATGCGTTTGGCCCCGATTGACCCCATTCCAATGTTCAATTCGGTTTACTGGCGAGGGCAGTTTTGTATTTCATATGTTTGATGGGGTGCTCCAAAAGTGGAATCGATCATAGTGCGTCATATAGCTAGAAATACGGAGTAAAAGTTATTGGTTGTTTTGATGAAAGGGCATTTTTTTTCTCTACACCGATGCTGGTTTTATTTGCGATGGGCTTATTTACAGGATCTAGCAAAAACTGCATTGACCTGTATTCATGTTTTTACTTTAATATTCAATACTTGATTTGGAGTCCTTGAAGTGAAAATCTTAACTGCCATTTACATCAACTTCCAAAGATTGTGATCTCACAATTTTTTGAGCCGATTCAAATTGTAAAATTACTTCTTCGTTGAAGAATAGCTGAACGAGATAAGAGTAATAAAAAGAGGCAGGCAATACACAGAGTTTATCCCGAATCATGTAATGAAGACAAGTGTATTTAAAGAGAATTATTTTGAGGTTATTTTGATATGAATGGATATTTTGTTAATATTGAGGATGGTAGACGAATATGGAAGACGTAAAATTATATTCTTATTTTTTTTAAGATGTCAGGAAATATAATTCCTTTTCTCAGGATTCATTCATTATTTTTCTTTGTTTTCTTCACTATATCCTATAGATTCTAGTTGAAGAAGAGATATTATCATAAAGCAGGAATTTGGGTAGATGGCTATACTCTAAAGAAATCTACAAAATCAACTCCAAATCATGTCATCTTTTTTACTATTACTGAGTTCAAATTCGATCAAGTTCCAGGAGTTCTAGAAGTGAGAGGTTATTGTCTACCAATTCTTGCGAGAAAAAAGTACTATTCCAAGAAGTTTCTTCTGGTTTCTGACTTGTATTGATAAAACTCATAAATAGTGTGAAAGCACTTTTCTAACAGAAACGATTTCTGTTTTGTCTCAAACATTTTTCATTTTTGAATAGATTTGAGTTCATTTGGTAAATTGTTGAGAATTCTAGGTCCCACAAGGTTTGGGGAGTTTTGTGTGAATTCATATCGAACAGTAGAGAACACGCAGAAAATCTTGATGGAGTTTTCTCTGGTAGCAACCTTCTGAAATACGAAATATTCCCATTAGACTGATCCTTTTCAGATCTATGTTCCGTTTTAAACTCGTCTCGATTATTTCAATTTCTATTGCAGTTCTTCGAATCTATGTCACATATGTCAATGGTCTTTGTCAATTGTCATTACTTAGTATCATTGTGACACATTGTCAATTCAAAACTTCAATTCCACTTCAACATTCAGACAGACATGATGTAGTCTCTCATATCTGAATCTAGAATAATCCTTGAATAGGATGAAAATTGTTCAATTTTAAATATGTTGTATATTATGTAAAATTTTAAATTTCACTTTGGTCCATGGACATGTTGTTTTTATACGGCTTCTTGTACACCTGACGAGTAAGTAACCTCACTTTTCTAAATTTTCCTAACGTTCAATTTTTCAATTTATCAAATTCAATTTAAATTATTACTTACTTACAGGTACGCACTGATGATGACTTAACAGTCTAAACCGCTTTCTTACAATTTTTGAAATAAAAATATTTTGCATGAAATACAAAGTTTCGTTCTTCAAGTAAAATCAAAAGTGTTGCCATTTGACTCACATTTCTATGTGTGGATATTTTGTGGTGGTTATGATGACCAAAAGACAAACTCTAGAGACACCAAAATTGAAGGAGCCCAGGTAGCACATCATATCGGCTGAATCTTGTTTCCATATCGGGCCAATATGGATATATTGTGAATGAAAAATCAATATTGGTCCAATATGGTTGAATATTCAAAATACAATATTATATTGATAATATTGGTGGAATGTTGGTTGAACTAGTTTTGAATGTAGATTATCACACGAAATATTCAATATCCAATATTGGTTGAATAATTTCTACCAAAATCGATAATACAATATTGGTTATACAGTGTGTCCCACTTACCATGCTCACCATGGGTATCTTTTCAATGGTGAGAGATACGAGGTCGGTTAAATGACACCAAATGTAGAGTTTATGAATGCCAACTATAATGTGAAAAAATATTTTGATAAAATCTATTCGTTTTTGTTTTATACGCAAAAAACAGATTTTGATCATTTTATTTCTCCTCCGTAACTTCTATATTTATGAAAATATTCGAATAGGAATTTCACATTCTCATATCAGTTTTTCAATGAGATTTCGAAAAAAATATGAAAATTATACAAACTCTTCTAGAATTTGAGATATCAGTACCAACTTTTATTTTTCAAATGTAGGTCATAGCTCACTATGACTTAGTTATGAATAACTTATTTTTTTCTTACAGATGATATGTCAAAGTAATAGTTTTTTATTGATAACAACGGAGTTATCGCCAATTATACAAAAACAAGAACTATTTTGAAGTCGCCATCTTGAATGTATAAATTTTAACAAAAAAATCATGATCTCCGACTTCAAAAACCCCCACATTCCAATTTTGAATGGAATTGGACCATAATCAAAAATCTCGTCCGCCATATTGGAGGAGTCGCCATTTTTCATTTTTTACTTCAATAAAAATTCCATAGTGCATTGTCACCGGAATTACTAACATCTGCCAAATTTCACGTTATTAGGACCGCCAGAAGTGGGTCAAAATTCAACTGCAATAGACATGAAAATGATCAAAATCTGTTATTTGCGTATAAAACAAAAGCGAATAGATTTTATCAAAATATTATTTCACATTATAGTTGGCCTTGAGAAACTCCTCATTTGGTGTCATTTAACCGACCTCGTATCTCTTAACATTGAAAAGATACCCATGATGAGCATGGTAAGTGGGACACACTGTATATTGTTTTCCACATTTAGAATAAATATTGCAATCCAAATATTCCAGTCATATTCGATTATAGGGGAAAAAAACTTTGTTGTATTTCCAAGTTTGTTAGAATATTGGTTGAATATAATTTCCACTTTATTTGACAAATTGTAATAACTCATATTGAGTCAATATTGGTTGAAAGATATTTACCAATATCGATGAAACAATATTGTCTTCACATCGTTTTTAACATCTAGAATAAATAACGCAATCCCAATAGTCCACTAATATCGATTCTAGGAATAAAAACTATATTGTATCTCCAAGTGTGATTACACATTGGTTGAATATCATTTCGCCAATATTCAACAAATCTTATTAATTAATATTGGGTCAATATTGGTTCAATAATATTTATCGATATCGTTAAAACAATATTGTCTTCACATTGTTTCCTACATCTAGATTGAGATGAAATTTGAATATTGGCCGAATATTCAATGCAACATATTGAAATTATATCATGATCAAACCTGGATAAAAATCCGCTAGGTGGCTCTACATATAGAACGTCTTCTAAAACCTACGAAAGTATTTTAAATACTTCCCATAACTTGTTTTCAATACAGCTCACTCAGTGGTTATGGCGATCAAAAGGCAGACTCTGGTGTCATCTTCATCAACTAAAAGACATTTAATAATTTACCAAGGTATATTGACATCCACCAATATATCCAAATGATATTGTACCAATATCGATAAATAGTTTGAGGCCATTTTTGCTTCAAGTATAATTCACCGAAACTATTTCTAAAATATTCAAACAATATTTGACCAATATCGCAAAATGTTCACATTTTACTTCTCGACAATATAACTTTTGAATATTGTGCCAATATGGTCAGAATATTGTATCATCGATATTGTACTAATATCGCCGAACATTTTGAGGCCAATATTTATGCAAGAATATTTTGCCAATATTATTCAAGTAATATTGGACCAATATCGCCGAATGTTCACATTTTTTTTTTCGCCAATTTCAAATATTTCGCCAATATGTTCACAATATTCTACCAATATTTTACCAATATAGGTGTGCTACTTGGGAGAACTGTGATTCTGCCGTGCTAAACATAAAAAGCGTATCTGTATATATGAAATTTTTGAGATATTCAAGTTTTAGTGTTTTTACTCGTATTTTTTTCCCATTTTATACTGTCTTAAAGTTATTATTGCAGTTGTTCACTGTGAAGAACACTTTGTTTTTTTTATATACGGACCAGGAAAATATCTCTGTATTTGAGAAAAAAATTAACATACGATTTATTTTCATTTGGAAAACATAGAAAATACTGCAAAGAAAAGTCGAATCTACGTACTGAAAATTCATTTATTTTATTCGAATCACAAAAACTAAAAATATTTAATTTTAACGCACCTATCATTATTTTAGTACTAAGAACTATTCATATTAGGTAACGAGTAGAGTTTGTAAACAAATATGTAAAAAAAGTTGAGCAAGTTAATGACACAGTTTAACCTCCATAACATTCACCTTTCTGGAATTAGACGATTTTACGCAATCAAAGTAAACCTGAAAATCATTTACCTTTTTTCTTTTTTTGAGGCTCAGTTCTATTTGATGTTGAAATGAATCACATGACATAAACGTGTGGCCACTTTGGAAATACTCAATATCTAAAGTTTGTGAATTAAGCAAATCAGAATTGATAACATAAACAAAAAAAGAAAAAAGTGCCCAATTTTTGTTCTGAGCCGCGCGGCTCAGAACATATCTAACCATATTGTAATGTGCGCTGCATCTCTTGAACTCAATAAAAAATTGTAAAAAATTGATATGAGGTCTTCTTTGCTTCGACCAGTAATTGCTTCATGCCAGAGAAAGCATATGGATTTTGTCCGGATAACTTCCGTGTTTGAATTTGAAATCATCATACATCATTTTTATATTGATATCACTCGGCAGATACAATCTTAGTGGTGCGTGTTCTCTTCTATGATTATGAATGCTTGGGTTGAAAGAGCGTATTTGTTCTCTTACAATATCTGTGTTGATTTTATTAACTCTTTCGAATTGTCTACGGCGGCGGTCGATTCTTGGTTTCAGAGTTGCAGTGTTCCTGAAAATTTTATCATTCTTGAGGCCAAACATTTTTTTTTACAAACTGCATGGTTTTCTCCCTCTTGATCTGGTAAAGAATACCTATCTTAAATTAAAATTTCTTCTGGAACCTTCTGCCGTCACACAAATAGTTCTTCTTTTACATGCGTTTTTTTCAACTTCACCAAATATGAAACTTTTTTGTTCGTGCTTATTCAATTCCCAGTATTCCGTGTTAATGTATTTTTGCCTTTCTCTGCTTATGTTTCTTTGACACTTATTCTTACAGTTTTCGTTACTGTTTTTTTTTTAAGTAATGTTTGAAAACAATCTCTGTGCGTTTTTTCTTTTTTCTTTCGTCGAGAGGCATATCATAACTTTTTCGTTTCCTAACAGTTCCTCATTATTACCACTTAAAGCAAGTTGTAAAATACGTCGGAACCTGCTACTACCAATACTTGGCATTATTATACGAACCTGTGAAAAATACCCAATTCACTGATATAAATATAAATATTTACGAATGATAAATAAAGAGGAAATAAAATCTTCCAATTTACACAAAAAATATATATATACTTGTAACGTGCTTACAATTATTTCGACACACGGTGTCATCATCTGAGCGAGTTATCAACTAAAGAAACGTCAAAATCACCTTCTTAAATATTAAAATAACATGCATGAAATTTCACTAATGACAATTGCAGGTATGAAATTTCCTAATGACATATAGCTTGGATTAGGGAGCATTTGAGTAGTTACTAGTGAGATAATTAATTATAGGTGAATTGTACAGGTCAATTGAGAACTAAATTGCTATTGTTACGTAAATGTTTCTTGATTTCTATGGATTCTAATATGTTTAATTTTTGACCTTTAGGTTGAATATGCAAAATTTCAGGGTTTTGTGTGAAGTTATGGTTATTGTCAATAAGGTGGTTGGTATAGTTTGAGTCCTGTTTATTTAATCTGTAACTTCTCAAATGCTCACCGATTCTTTGATTACAACTACGGCCTGTCTGGCCTATATTTAATGCATTGCAATCCTCACACTCAAGTTTGTAAACCCCCGACTTCTTGAATTTATCCCGTACAGACTTTGCGTTGTTAATAAAGGAATATAAGTTATTGTTGGTTTTGAATGCAACATTTATATTCCGTTTCTGAAGGAAACGGGATATTTTGTTCGTATGCTGACCAAGAAATGTTAGACATGCAAAACGTTGATCGGTTTTTACTTTGATATGCGGGTATATTAAATTTAGAGTTTTCTTGTTTTGTTTTTGTTCAAGCAGTCTATCTATAATTGATGTTTCATATCCATTATTTACGGCGATTTGTTACAGATTAAATAAACAGGACTCAAACTATGCCAACCACCTTATTGACAATAACCATAACTTCACACAAAACCCTGAAATTTTGCATATTCAACCTAAAGGTCAAAAATTAAACATATTAGAATCCATAGAAATCAAGAAACATTTACGTAACAATAGCAATTTAGTTCTCAATGACCAAATTGACCTGTACAATTCACCTATAATTAATTATCTCACTAGTAACTACTCAAATGCTCCCTAATCCAAGCTATATGTCATTAGGAAATTTCATACCTGCAATTGTCATTAGTGAAATTTCATGCATGTTATTTTAATATTTAAGAAGGTGATTTTGACGTTTCTTTAGTTGATAACTCGCTCAGATGATGACACCGTGTGTCGAAACAATTGTAAGCACGTTACAAGTATATATATTTTTTGTGTAAATTGGAAGATTTTATTTCCTCTTTATTTATCATTCATGATGAATTTACACATATTAAATGCCACCACGATAGAACAGAAATATTTACCTATTCGGGACCTTTTTCTTTTCATACACATCCAATTTACACTGAAAACGAACCAAAAATCACAGTTATGTCAGTCAATGACACGCCAAACAATTAACATTATGTTGACAGTCGCACTCTACTACAATGATCAGTCGTATATTTGCAAAAACAATGCATATACGACCTATGATTGTTTTAACTTCGATAATAACAGGATAACATTACTAAAATAAAAAGAAGAGCGCAGATACGACTTTTCACTTTAGTAAATGTTTGTAATACATTTTTTTCTAGTAAACCTATGCTTGTTTCACGCACGACTTATTTCACAAGCAAATTTCTCGTTTATAATTACAAATTCGTCTATTTATCTTGTTGAAAAAGTTGCGGTGGTGGTTGCTGAGTATTGCAGATATGATAACTCAATTCTTTGAAAAATGTCATATACGCCCTTTATGCTTAGCGGCAGAATTGTATAAGTTACAAGTTTTTCAATGCATTATATTCACCAATATTCCACCAACATTATACAAATAATATTGTATCAATTAATATCGATGAATGATTTGAGGCCTATATTGTTTCAAAAATATCTCACCAATATAAAAATATATCACCGATATAAATTTCATAATGTCCGAGTAATATAAGACCAATATAGCAAAAATAAAATCGATAACATTACGTTTGAATATTTTGCCACTATTTCCATTGAAGTGCGCAATAAAAACTTCCTTTTTTCTTGCCTAATAAATGTCGTCATTTTGAATATTCTTAACCTTGTTCATTTTGTTTTCTTGATATTTATGTCTTATATCCCATCTTCCGGAATCTCAATAGACAAAACAAGTCAACGTTCGATCATATCTTCCGGAAAACTTTTTATATTCCTATCATAAATCCTAAACAAATTTGAGATGGGACGATTCTTTCCATTCACGAATGCTTTACCACCTCCGATTTTACTGCCAGTAAAACCTTCAATTTCAAATGTAAATGGAACCTTATATCACTTTTTATCACACTTTCCATATGCGATAAAAATAGTATCAAAATGAAAAATTGTTGGAACGCTGGTCCTAAAAATATACGATCTTATAACTACAAAACTTTCCATTTCTGGGAGAACGGTGGAGGAATATTTAGTTCGTTGAACTGACCGCCTGAAGTTTTCTCTTCACATGATGGGGAGCAGGGAAGTATTGTGGGGCTCGTATTAACCTCGTTTGTGGAAGAAAACAAACCACTACGTTTTTGTTGGCTTGAAAACTATCATCATATGATGTGAAAATAGTGGTTACCTTGTGTTTTCAATGTTAATCACTAAATATGTTTGAAACTCCCAATAACATATTATGGTCCGAAAGTTTTGGGAAAAAATTCCCCCCTTTGATTGAGTGACAAGATGCATTTAATCAAGAAGGTCGTGGAAATTGAATGTCAGCCGTCTTGTCACCTAAATAAGCAATGTAAAAGTTGTTGGTTTTCGCTTACCAAATTGTCTTATAAAATTGATCTTCGTCGAGGTATTTATAATCTGGTTGGGCGAATGACGAAACGAGAGATTGTCGTATTCATCAAGAACAGAACATAGGTAAGTATATCGACAATATATCGCACAATCAAAGATAGTGAAGAAGGGATACCATGTATAAACTTGCTAAAAAACTGTCGGTCGCGGGAACCAATTAAGAGATGGGAGACTCATTCAAGCAGATAAACACAGAATTGGTATCTCACAGCGAAAACTGGCCAGAAGATTCCATATTGGAAAGACTACGGTGTTTGAGACCCTATCAAGACACAATGTTTTGTTCTGGAAAAGAAAAGCTCCAAATTACACAGAGGCTCAGTTACAAAGAATTCCGACATGTTGCCGCGCGTTGAGGCGAGTGCATTTTGCTAACAAGTTGATCGTGATGGACGAAGAATAGTACACAGAAAAAAATGCTGGTTTGTAATTAAGTATAACAATAGTCTTGAAAAAATATTCTTCAACTAAATTTTATTATTTTCGAACTGAAAGGATTTGTTTTGAAAGAAGAAAAAGCTACTTTCTTTTTTAAAATAGAGATATTCTTGACTGACAAGATTACGATCCATTTCATTGGATATGTTGTATTCTCAATCTAACAAGATCATTTGTCTAAAAATAAGAAAAGATATACAGTTTATTAGAGTTTTGATTTGTATTCTTTTGAGAAAATGCAAAACTAACATCCAAATGAGTTAGAGTTAACCATAGGCTTAATTTTATCATTGAATCAAAATAAAAGTAATTTATGAACTAGAATATTTATTCTCAATTGTAGAAACATATTCTTGTTCGAATATTTTCCATAATTTTATTAAGAATAGCTATATTTTGGTTATAACAATGAAAACTTATATCAATACTAGGCCTAGCTTTACCTAAAAATAGGCTATTCTGACTTGAATTATTGTTATACTTGAAAGTAGACTAAATAGAACAATCGTCGACGTAGTGGGGTTGATCGTTGCGTCTCGTGTCGATCGAGATTGTCCGATTGATTTGGCGGTAGGCCGGTAGGCGACATAAGTGTTAGGACGTTCAGGTTTAGCTGTTAATCTGTCGAAATTTGTCTTCTCTCTTTTTGGATTGTTTCCCAGTTCCCATAATTGTTGTAAAGAAATGGAGGAACTTCTACGAGAATGGCAATTGGAAGACCTGATTCCAGTGTTCAACGGTAAGTAGTTATATTTAATTAACCAAAACAGTGATTATAACATCTCTGTAACTGTAAGAAATAGTATGGCGTCCTGTTGTAATAGGTTTGCGCCAAATCTTGTCTATAATATCTGTAAATCATATTGGTGGGTATAAGACTGAATCAATTATGTTTGGCCAGGTATACCTACGTTTCTTAGACACCTTTCTATGCATAGAATAAAACAAAAAAAAACTATTCGTTGATAGGCAAAATATTATTACTTTAAATCAATATATGATTTGAAGTTGGTGGGTATATACGCATTACATTAAAGATGCATTTTGTTTTTTCAGATCATGAAAGCTGAAAACGTCTCAAAACTGTCTGAAGACTTGATCAAAGAATGAATTGCAAGTATAGGGAAACGCATTATGTTTAGTACGTACTGGTGATATCTTGCAAGTGCATTTGTTTTTCTCACCCGATGATACTGTTATACAGTATGTGTATGTGCCTGTTTTTTATATAATATTTTATTTTTTATATTGCATGAAAACAATGTATTTTGATTGACATTTTAGAAATAAGTGTTATGCTCAGAAGCAACCTTGTTCTGTGATAAACCCCCTCAAAGGAAAATAAGTTTTTTTGTTACAAATAAAGAATGTGTTTGAAAATTCACTGCTGAACAGTTTCATTCAAACCCTGCCGTATCTCAATCGCGTAGATTTTTTTTCTATATTTCTTATCTTCATCTTTGAAAGAACGATTTACCGATCTGTGCTGCATTATTTATACTTACTCATAAATTTATAGATACAGTGCTTTGGACATTTCTTCTGCATCGAAATTAACATAGTCTTGAATACTTTTTAGCTTTGGTTGAGTGTACACCAACAGCAAAATTTTATTTCTTGACCATTTTTATAATTTCAATGCAAACAAAATTCATAGACATACGATCTATAAAACTAGGATACTTTTGCATTAAGAGTAGTTATTTTAATTTTGAAGAGTATAACTAAGTTGTACTGAGCTTTACTATAACTGGATGGAATTTAGATGATATTGAAGCAAATGCAAAATATTTCAAACCTAACTCGTGAATAGTATTGACACAACTCTTTTTATTCTTATTTCAGGTTAATTTATTCTTGCTCTGGGATTTAGAAAATAGTCCTTTTGAAAATAACTATACTCACTCGAAGTTTACTTAGCTTTCAGTTGAGAAAAAAAAAACATTTATTGCAAAGGGTTCTAGAGTTAGTTCTATCAATTTCATTCTCTGTCGAAGGAAAAGTAATATTTACAATATACATACCTATACTCACTGGAAGTATTTCTTATTTCCTCTGAAAATAAGTAAACTTTTTCTGAAAAAAATGCTATATTTCATTCCATTCGACATATTCTCAGTTGAAGTTTTGCTAGATTTTGAAATTATTGTTACTATACAAGTTTATTCTTTTTCATTGTGAGCGAAGTAAATGGATGGATATAACTATAAGGTTTATTTTGAATTGAGTATAGTTCTCTTTGCGGATATATGAGTCTATCTTACCTTTCAGTCAAGACTACTACTCTTGCTTATAGTGTACATTTTTTTCTGTGTATATTCTGTAACAAGGTTAGAATGAAAATTTGATGGGAGTGGAGTGCGATTTCAGAAAAATACATTTTTCTGAAATCGTTCAAGAATGCCTACTTTCTCGGAGTAACTTCAGCCTCAAAATACGCTAATCTAGTATTTTAGTCCGTTGCTAAGCAACGAACCGTTTTCGGACCTAAACGGTACGGGAAAGTACTTTTTCGGCAAGAAAAAGTGTCCGGGAAGTGAACACTTCCGGGAAAAAGTAGAGGCCGGGAAGTGCTCGAATTTTAATACAAATATTAATATAAATAAGTATTATAATGTTTCTGTTGGCACATATCTTCTGTTCGAATTTCAATATATAATACAAATAAGAACTGAAATGTTCGAAATATTCAAATTTGGAATCGTTTTATCCGGTTAACAGATGGGTGAAAGTCGACCTCTCTTCGTCTCTTACACTAAATGCGTCTCATTGAATTGTTATTCTACATGATTGTCGAAAAAATAGTGTACGCAACACGTCCGAAAACAGTTTTTTTTGGACTCGTAGACTTCCAGGACTCACTAACGCTCGACCTAGAATTTGGTCTACTCGTCCAAAAAAACAGTATTTTCCGGACTTGTTACGTAAATTACTATTCCCGTATCGAAAACGATACGGGTTGTTTACATTTTAGACAGTTATTGAATTCACGCAAACAATATGTAGAGTTCCTTAGTTTTTGATAATGCTGATTGCGATTTCAGAAAAAATAGTATGTGTACCTCGTAGTAAAAGCACATTCTCAGACTTCAATGCTTGTTGGCCTCGGCTTCGCCTCGGCCAACAATTTACTTTGTCGTCCGGGAGTGTATTGCTTTTACTACTAGATACACAATATACTATTAAATTGCATAGGGGCAGAGGTGTTGCAGAATATTTCTTCAATCTCAAGAGAGAGAATTCCAGCATTCTGTAATCAAATTTGATTTCAGAATTGGCAAATTCTGTGATGATCGTGGAAAAAAATATTTCACTTTTGCCAACTTTTAGATGACGGGCAATGATGGTTTCTACACGGACGATTACGCAAATGTTCCTGACGATGTGAGATTCAAGAGCAAAAAGAAGTTTGAGTACAAAATGTTGGTATGGTGTGCCATTTCTGAGGCTGGTTTCATTTCACAGCCCTACATTGGCGTTGTTCATGGTGAGGCCTTGAATGCAGAGCGATATATTGACAGACGTCAGTTTTTGAATACAAATCATGCCAATGACGAAATTATGTATTGGCCAGATCTTGCTTCATGCCATTATGCGACAATCACAAGGGATTGGTATGGAGCCAACAACATCAACTTTGTACCGAAAGTGGACAATCCCCCCAACCTACCTCAGGCACGCCCAAGTGTAGACTTCTGGGTAATATCGAGCCAGGAAGTGTTCAATAACGAATGGGAAGTACAAAATCAAGAACAACTTCGACGTCGATTATCGGGAAAAATTAGAGAAATCAACGATGATATGGAGTCGTCCAAAGGATGATGCAACGCGTCAGGGGAAAACGTAGGCAGATCGAAGATAACGGTCTCTTGTCGATTATTTGAACTTTAGGTAGTGATGAGAATAGTTATGAGATGTTGTAAGATCATTTGTTAAGATTATAAAAATATATTTATAAGAGTTGCCAGCACGAAAACATTATTGGAAATTGCGTCTTGGTCAAATTGGCCAAAATTTCTTTGAGACATACCTGGATACGTGAAAGCGTCGTACTTGGGTGGGATTGACAAATGAAAAAACTATTTTGTTAGTCGAAATAAGACAATTTCAGGATCAAAATATGTTTATCGATACTCATCAACATGTCCGATTATAATCTTATTGATGATATTACATACGTTCGGCCTGGTAGTCGAGTGGTTAAAGCACCGATGTTTCAATTAATCTGGCAGCCAGTCGAAGGTTCAAACCCTAGCGACTGCAGAAAATTTTCTGATAGACCGAAAAAGTGCTTGGAATCGCTCGTAGAAAGATAATCCCTGGCTCGCACAAGTTTTGAGGAAGTTCTGAGAGCTGCCGTTCGTAAGGAAACGACAGCTGGTTAACGAAAAAAAGCATAGTAATAAAAATGTTTTTCGGGATTTTTTTTTCGAGCAATGTTTCAGGAACAACAAGTTATATGTTGGTAAGACGTTATAGTTTCAGTCTATTATGAGTGATAAAAACATTTTTTGTTTCTTGAAGACTCTCTCCGTTTGATATATGAAGTTTTGAAATTTTCAATTATACTCCTACCTAGGAAACAATATAACTATGATGCTTCACCAAAATATAACTTGTTGCTTCTGGAACAGTGCTAAAAAAATCCTGAAAAGTGTTTCTTTGACTATGCCCCTTAAACACCCTAACGTATTTTCTTTTATTTCTCAATCCTACCCAACTGCGACGTTTTTACGAACTCTGACCGCTTATATCGCAGACACTACTTACACAAAATAATTCAAACTGACAAATTCTCCTATCGACGCATCCCACTATAACATCGACGAAAAAGTTATTAAGAATCTGCAGGAAAACGAATATTTTCTCGAAAAAAGCTCGATAAAAATTACCAAAAACAAAGTTGAACCCTCTGTATACCCGCCAGTTTTGATTCTATAGAAACTTTTGTCATTTGAACTTTTCGATGAACATATTGTGTACTATTCCATTATGAAAATTCAGATGAAACGATGAAAACGATATTCCGGATTTTTTTAATAATCGTCAAATTATCAAATTTTGACCCCCTGTAAAATCCAAACGCCGGCATTCAGAGAGTTGGCGCAATGGTAACTTTTTTTTCAGGATGGCATGGGCTATATCATATTGGAATTTCACCGATGTCACCAAAACCGGTTTTCCATAAGATCACTGCGGGGCCATGTAGAAAAATATTTCGATCCATGAATTTATCACTTCAAATTCAGAATATGTATAAAACTGAATTAAAGAAGTCTTAAAATATCACTATTCAGGACTTCATCAAATTATTTTGATGATTAAAATAATTATAAGAAGATTTATTGGAATTTTAGGAAAATTTCAACAAACAACATATTTTTGAAATTTCATTCCTCCCTAATTTTATTTATTCATAAACAAGTATCAATAAAATTCTGAGCATGGATGATTCCAAATTTTTTGAATCCAGTGGTGTAGTTAGAATTCTGATGAAAGTGCTGAATTTGAAGAGGTGTGTTGATCAAACAGCATATATTTTACCAATTTTATTCCCTCATATTTTTTTTATTCATTAACTCATTCCATCGTTGTAGTCAGATTGTTTATGAAGAAATCTCAAAGTTATTCAGAGTTTTGACCTTGAAAGATAAGAATAGTTGGCCATGATGCCGAAGACTCATTTATGAAATGGATTTGAGTTTTTTGTTCTTTAATGTCTACTTAATAAATGAAGCTTTCAAATCGGTTGAAGAGAATATGTTTCATATTGTATAGGATTATGGCAATGAGCACCTTCCTGGTAGTACAGGACACCTTGTTCCTTTTTTATAAGAATGTTTTCAAGAACTAAAATTATGTGTCAGCGCTGCGGGTCTAGAAGAGAGCGGAGAAATTCGGAAAAAACTATAGTACCAGAGCTTCTGAAGAGTTAGAATCATCTCGAGAATAGATACTTAAGGATCATTAAATTCGTGGAACCCTATTGCAAAGAGGTCTCATTTTATCCAAGAAATCTGCTGAAGTTCTGATGGTCACACATCTTTCATCAACTTCCATAATCAATTCTGTCTTTTGTCCAGTTGTAGCAATTCAAGTCAAGTCAATTTTGGAATCAGAGTGAATGACGACTGACAACGGTAGTCGACTAGGGTGGAGTTATCATCTCTACCTTGTACCTGTAATATGTAGATTGTCATACAATCGAAATAAAAATGAAACCAGCTCCAAACTTTTATAATATGCATTAATTTACTGGCGTTTAAGACACATACATTCAATTTTATCTTCTAGTCGCGACTTCCAACCAAAAACACTACGGTACTATTGGTATTTCTTCGCCATCATTCATCATCGTCATCATAGTTACAGCTGTATTTGTAGAAAATTGTATTCATTAATTTTTTTGTACAGTTGATTGCATTGAATGATATTAATTAATAGCAGAGGTTATTGGAGAAAGCAATTTCATCGCGTTCATCCATCATCATTATCATTACTGGATGACAGATATACATTTGCCTTATTATGTATTGACTCAAAGTCGACTACGGCGTATAATAATGACATCCGAACATATTTGCTTCGCTGAAAACGAGTTATGTGGTAGGAGATGGTAACACGAGACATGTATCTAGCATGATTTCTTCTCAAAGTTGGCTTTTTCAAGATTTTGAAAGCAAACTCGTATATCAGAAAAGTGTATTACGGTTGATACCGTGAGACAACTTCTTCACCAGGACCTTATTTTTTTTATTATTTCTTTTATGAATGTAGAACGATTGAGTATTTGAACGGCATCATATGAGCTTGTGCTAGTTTCGAATTTCGTTCCGTGTTTGGATGTCAGGATATTTCTATAATCTTTATTTATTGTTTTTCTCCAAGATTTCTTTGATGATGGATTATTCGAGTGTGTTCCTCTTATAAGGAGAGGTAATATCTAGAAAACTAGTTCCTGAAAATCATACGCAAATATTTGAAGATGTTAATTGGATCGTAGAATCTTTGGTTTTTCCACCTTCACGAAAAGTATTTCACAGATACGTCATGAATCGAAAGTAATTGAGTCAACCAAAATAATTGAATGTAAAGACTTTATATTAAATAGAAATTATTCATTTGCAATAAAATATAAGAAATTAATTTTTTTCCTGACATTTGAAAATTTTTAAACTAAGGAGGAAAGTGTTACTTTTCTTCCCACTTGTGAGGTTTGCTGCCGGAGGGCCCGAAGGGCCCGAGGGCAGCAAACGCAAAGGAAGGAAAGGACACCATACTCCAGAGTAAAACAAATGATTTTTTCTTATACCTTCAACAGAAAACCACCAATTAATAAATAAGGATATAGTGTTTTAAATATTTTGACAATCTTATACTTTTAAATAAACACAGTGAATAAGCTCATTTTTGAAACACAAACTACCAACGATAAAATAGCCATTACATTAGAAAAAAATTTAAAATTAAAACCCAGTTCGTTTATTTGTTTCAAAATGTTCCGTATCCGTAAACACCCGTGAACATATCTTTATATCCAACAAATAATTTTCAAAAGTTGAAATTGCTGAAAATTGATATATAAGAAATATTCTAGACATAATTTTCCATTTTGCAGGCAAGGAATATGTTTTAAATTCAAGAAATGAGCCGGCAACGCATATTTTGATATATTTTGATACTTATTTCTGGAAAAGTTGTGTTATGTGTAACGAAGTTGCTTGAATACTGAAAAATTGCTCATATTGATCTAACTACTTTCAAATAAACTGGTTTATTCTACAAAATTACCCCTTTCTCGGTCTAGAGGAGGAACGGAACATTGGTCTGCACGATCGCCGGATTTAACCTCTTGATTTTTGTATTTGGGGTTTTCTCAAATCAAACGAGAAAATTGAAAATTATTTTCAATTTGAAATAACCCAGTGGCGTACCATTGTTTTGTTCAAAAAATTGTGATCAATACCCGTATGCGCGCAGATGATGAACATAAAATTCTGGATTACATGTCAAAAAATGCGCAATATTTACTTCTTGAGACGCATTAAATTTCATTTGCATATTTTGACCAGTTTCAGAGCAATAAATAAATAGTCAATTTTTAAGAAATACTGTAATACCCCGTATCTCGGAAAATTGAGCATTTTAGGAATTTAGTTAAATGAGCAAACTGTAATTTTTTTATGATGAATCACCTCCTGAATTTTGTCGCACTTATTCACTAACACCCTGCATATACCTTTTATTTCTGTTTTGCCATAATTATACAGAAATGTATAAAAAAGAGTTGAATAAATACTACTTCTATTGGTACTACTATTGTACCATCTTTTCATTGTACCTACTCATGTTTCACTGCTCGTTCCATATAGACAAGTAAAATGTACAAATTTGTACACTTCATGCTATCATGTAAATATATTTTTTAATTTTATTGTAAATTATTGAGAGACAAAATATATTATATTATTATTAAGGCGACAAGTGTACTAACTTTCCTATTAGCAAATCTTAATCATTTAGATTGAACCTTTGATTAATTGAATATCAGATTAGAATGACTCTTAATGTCCCATCCCTTTATTTATTCATACATATAATTCAGCGCGCTGGTTGGCCGTTAGCGTGTGAATTCTTTAAGCTAGAGAAATAATACACACAACTTCACAGAATAACACTTTTGTAGAGATTAATTCAGCTATAAAACCCTCATATGTCATCCCAATCATAACAATGAATTTTACTCACCTAAATATCCCCGTCGTCAGTTCATTGCTCTGGGTTGGTAACACTTCAACTTATCGAACATGCACCTTTGATTAGCCCGTTCAGAGCTGATTGGTTCCACTAATTCATTAATTGCGATTTATTAATTTAATTATGATAAGAGAAAGGGTTGAACTTTTTCAAGCACAGAAGATGTTAGATTTAAATTGTAACCATTAAAAATTACTTAAATAATAAGTCAACAACAGAACAAAACTATGTCATAACACAGAACATAATAATTCTGACAGTTGACAATGGCAACAATGAATCAGCTGCATCGACATAACCTTATTAATGATCAGCTGTTCAACATCCGCCATTTTGCCAGTAAACATGCGCACTAGAAAACGATGTTCCCCCACCACTGCCACTGTCGCATCTTGTTCAGTATTGTAGATATTCTTTGGTAATACTACGAGTGCTCGCAATACTATCCATAGTAATTCTGTCAGAAATCGACGAGATCAAATTGCTTTGTAACACCACGAGTCCTTTAGGACGAGTGGTGTTACCTCAAAGCAAATTGATCGAGTTTTAGATTTCTGACAGAATTATCGATAGTATTGTGAGCACGAGTAGTATTTATTGAGATAACTTCACGAACCAAATAAGTAAGAAAAGTTCCATTGTCGTGAATTCTTCAATAGTTAGATAATGCCTGATTGACATCAGGTGTGTCAGACTGACATTCATATTAGTAGCAATATGATATATTCTGGGTTTGGTTCAATTATTGACTTAACTAACAAAGGAAACTCGAGAAATACTTTGTTTTTCATTTATTAAGGCAAACGGAGATAAATAAATATAAGACTGTAAATATATGCGACTAGAATGTTAATATTTACGAGAAAAAAAAGGATGTAGAGAATTTACTTTCACAATTAAAGTAAAAATACTGGAAATTCCAACGATTAAATGAGAACAGACTGAAAACAATATTTTTATAACTCAAACTTAAACCTATCTAATTGACAATATATTATCTAGCATGTTAGCTTACCAAGACCATCTTTAAATACGTGAAACTGAGTAGAGACTTTGACAAAATAAATGATAAAATACTTAAGAAACCCTTCAACTCTGAGAAAATAGATCGGACATGTCCCAGGTCAAGGTGAGGCCTTGACCTGAGTATTCTTCACTCGACTTACTGTTTCAAACACAACATTTCAACTAACAACTTGTTTTTTTCTCTTAAACGTTTCAACTCAATAATTCGTTAAAAGATAGGGGGGATGATCCCGCCCTCAGAATATTTTACTTGTAAGATATTAAGGTAGGTGTCGTTACTTGAATGGTCTTGGCATTCTAATCCCTATTCTGGTATTCTACAGTCCTAATAAATTACATGTAAGTTTTCCTATTACGTGACATCATATGATTGACCGCCCCGTACATTTTAGGACTCGCGTCGAATGTGGTTTTGTTTCACTTTGATAGAAAACGGTCGACAAAAAACTATCAAACATTCTCTTTTGTTCGTCCGATGTCACTCTGACTTCTTACTTTTAAAATAATTATAATTTGCATGCATTTACAACGAGTGACCTATTTCCATATATGTATTATTTAAAACAAAAATTAATTGATCAAACGGTCAGAAAGATATTTCTAGGAATATCTATGGCATCTAACGAGTTGTACCCAGATGGCAAACAATCGACCCTTTGGCTATTCAATCTGAAATTACCAGATTTTACAATATCTTCAAAGTTGAATGGATTTTCTGATTCTAACGAAAAATCTATTGTTTGTAATATGCCCCTCATAAATTTTGAGTTCTATTATTTCTGTTACTAAAGTTCGATATTATCGCCTAGAGGAACATGTGGGATGCAACTTTCTTATTGAAATGGATTTGGTCCCTCGACCAGAGGCGTCTCAATTATCTATTACACAAGAACTCAAACAATGTCGAAACCTTTACCAATCATACTCAAATCAATAGAGATCCGCTTTCTTTGAATACTGACGAGACTGTCAATTCCCAAGAGAAATTGTTCAGATATAAACCAGAAACGAATAATTTCCTGCGAAATAACGATAATTTCCGATCCACTGAACTCACTACCAGGAGTACTTCCAAGCAATTAGTTGACAAAATCATTATTTCATGCCCCAATCACACCCGATGAAGAGCAGCTCCTCAAATTTCTCATTATTCATTACGAATTCTGAACTTTAATCGCCACTTCGCCGAAATTACTTCTCATTCATTTCCTCATTTTTGCGCCGTGGATTTAGTTCGGAGCAGAGTGCTGTAATATGTATTGTTGAATGATGGCTTAATTCCATGCAGCCCTGATAGGATCAAGTAATTGTCCTCAGAGGTTGAGCAGCGCTGATGGATCCGGAGATGGCCGAGGATTACCATGGAGGTGGTGAAAGTGCCACGACATTAAATGAGATAGTTTCTGGCGTATTTGATGAAAGGCAATGCCGTGGGTCTAGGTTGGTCAAATGATAATGATTAAGTTGATTTCATTGAAAATATGAACAGGATGTTCATAAAGTCAGTTGTGGAATCATCTGCGACTGAAAGTTGGAATTTAGTCGCTGTTTTCCATCGTACAAGATAACCTCTCTTGGAAGGGATTCATGTTTTAAAGAGAAACATTCTCAATTGAAAATTGAATCAATACATGACTCCTCTGGAAATGGAAAAACCCTACGATAAAATTGAAGCTACTTTTTTGTAATATCTAACAGAAAACAACTACTTCCCCGGCAAAAGCCACGTTGGACATTGAACTACATCTGATAGATATTGAGAAAGAACAGGATGTTCATAAAGTCAGTTGTGGAATCATCCGCGACTGAAAGTTGGAATTTAGTCGCTGTTTTCCATGTTTTCTGTTAGATATTACAAAAAAGTAGCTTCAATTTCATCGTAGGGTTTTTCCACTTCCAGATGACATGACTCATCTGGAAGTGGAAAAACCCTACGATGAAATTGAAGCTACTTTTTTGTAATATCTAACAGAAAACATGGAAAACAGCGACTAAATTCCAACTTTCAGTCGCGGATGATTCCACAACTGACTTTATGAACATCCTGTTCTTTCTCAATATCTATCAGATGTAGTTCAATGTCCAACGTGGCTTTTGCCGGGGAAGTAGTTGTTTTCTGTTAGATATTACAAAAAAGTAGCTTCAATTTTATCGTAGGGTTTTTCCATTTCCAGAGGAGTCATGTATTGATTCAATTTTCAATTGAGAATGTTTCTCTTTAAAACATGAATCCCTTCCAAGAGAGGTTATCTTGTAAGATGGAAAACAGCGACTAAATTCCAACTTTCAGTCGCAGATGATTCCACAACTGACTTAATAGCCGCGTTTCATTGACCACTAGAGTTTACATCTACTAGTAGAAGAAGTAGAGTATCATAAAAACGCAATTTCAGGGTTTCCAATAGAAGTCAGATCATTCTTACATTTCCTAAATATCTGTAAAAAGTTTGAAACTAATAGTTTTCATTATTATAATAATACATTCAATATGAATAATTTGCTTTCATTAACAACTACCACAGTCGAAATAGACAATGGAAGAAGGCGCGAGTAGTATTATATTTATTCGAGGATTAGATCTAGGCGGGAATATTTCAAGTGCAATAAACTTATCATATATGCGAATTCCTTGATTAATTTTTACTCAGGAAACTTTTTCAGAATGTAAAAATCATTATGAAGAGATGATTCATAAGCCTTGACACCTTCCTCTTTCGAGGCAGCTTTGAGTGAAGTAGCAAATAAACCGGAATTACCTTTAATAAATGATAGCACATTTGTAGGTTGGGAACAAATGGGAACTGAAAAATATTTCTTTGATATTTATCTGGACGATTTTCTCAATTCATCATACATAAATCGATTTGACACAATGTTTCTAATCATCCCACTGATGTTTTTGAACATTCGCTACTTTCAGGGTCATCATCTTCTCTTTTGGTATCCATTTGTATATTTATTTAGGATATGATTTTAAAATGCAGGTTCAACAGAGGTTTTCAATGAATTGAGAATCAATGTGACCCACCTTCTTTATTATATAAATAAAAGTCGTTGTACAACATATACGTATTTGAACATTTCCATCTATAACTTTACTCACGTCCATAACACTCATATTCATTTTAACTAGAGGCTGTTCACTACCAAAATCGTTTTAATGTTTGTAAATGAAGTTTTTTGAGCTTCAAAATACAACCAAACTGAAATGTACAGAAATTAAAGATCATAATATGTTTTGAACTTCTTTCAATGTCAGTAGTGTCAATTTCTGCTACGATTTGGGAATTTTCATTTTTCAACCAATTATCTACTATTGCTACCCTCAAATTTGATCGTAGCGAAAGTAGAGAAAGTAGATATATTTGGTGTCAAAAAAACAGATGTGTCAAATTCTACTTCTACGAGAAGAGCATTTCTGCCTACAATAAAACGCACGAATTATGAACATGCTGTTCATATTTTCAATGATATCAACATGCCATACCCATGACAGGTTTTATGTCAGAAAAATATTTTCAAAGTTTCACCCCACAAGAAATAGTCCAACAATTCCTCATTACAGTGTGAAATTGCTTCTGAAGAGTATGTTTTCCAATTCTTCCGACCTCCCTGATGATCTTAGAAGAGTGAAATAGATTTTTGTCGAGCAAAATGTATTGGAGGCCTAGCGAAAGAGATGCAATTATTCACGCATCAATGGAATGAGCGATTTTCTGTGAGTGATACTTCTGAATAACATTCTCCCTTATCTCATTCATAGATAAGAATCTCCAATGGAAACTGGACATTTAATAAATAATCAACTATCTGAATGAAAATGCAAATTTTCACTTTCAGACTTTTTTTCTCTCAAGTTATATAAGGTCTTTCTCAATATCTATCAGATGTAGTTCAATGTCCAGCGTGGCTTTTGCCGGGGAAGTAGTTGTTTTCTGTTAGATATTACAAAAAAGTAGCTTCAATTTTATCGTAGGGTTTTTCCATTTCCAGAGGAGTCATGTAAGTATTGATTCAATTTTCAATTGAGAATATTTCTCTTTAAAAGATAATGATTAGTTTTAAAATATTTTGCCAAACGCATGTAATTTCTGATATTTCAGTTGATTGTAGTTTCTGATGTACTACAGAGAAACAGGTCATCTCTGGCCTTATCCTTCAACAGTATATGAGCTAAAAGGAATTAAAACCAATGGAATTGAATAGACTAATGAATATTAATCAAAATTTACTTTATTGTTGGATTAATCGAGTTCTTAAAAACAAAGCATGTGGATATAAGGCATAACTTAAAATTAAGTTAGGATAGAAATGAAAATTTTATACAGATATATCAAAATAAATCTCTGAAATATGATATATACAGACATCAAGGAGAAAATACAAACAGTAGTAAATGAATAAAATGTTGAATATAGACATAAAACAAGTAATGTGTATTGTTATGAAAACTTTACAGTTAATAAAGAAGTGAATCAAAAAGTTTCATAATTATTAAAAAAATTCAGCAAACCCAAACGAATACGATGCCCCAACTCTGAAAACTCATACAACTTCAACAACATACTATAGTTTCAGTAAAAAGCAGTCAAAAGGTTGGAATTCCAAGTTCTAGATTGAAATAGGAGAGTACGAGTCAGTCTATGATGCATATTAAATAATGGCAATAACATCTCAATTTCCAGAGAATTACTTTAAATTCACACAGTAAAGGAAATTTGGTATTCATTCAAGAAAACTAAGATTTGACAGTGAAAATTGATAGTGGACAAACTTTAAACGAGAGAAGTCAAATCAGTTTCTAAATTATATTTTCAGGAATGAGAAGAAAATGTGAAAACTTTCAAATAGACAATAGTTATTTAAGTAACAAGGAATGTAAAGACGTGTTAACATTCGAGGTGAGCGAGTACGAGCCAAGGCAAAGCCGAGGCTTGTCGCTTGCCGAGGATGATAACAGTCGATACATTCCGTGTTACTTATTACGTTTTGCGTTTTTGCGTGTAACTAAGTTACCGAATAAGCAGACAACAATAATATTCAAAAGGTCTCATAACCTAAAAATTGATGAATGAAGCTGAAGGTATTACTTGTCAAAGGCAAAGTCATTATTACCCTAGGCATGTAAATGACACTATTTACATTCCGTTGTCAAGATGAATTAGTAAACGAATGATATAGGCCATCTACCTGTTTTGTTGCTAAGCATGTATGGACTATTTACAGTGTCGGCAGCGGGAAAAAGATTATTAAGTCAACAATATAGAATAAAAAAAAAATTGTACATAGTTCAAGCATTAATTAGGATAATAAGAATAAGAGAAAATTTAAAATTATTTGTGATCGCGAGTGTTGTGAAAAAACCGTTGAAAAGGACCTTGGAAACGAAAAAGAAGATATATGTGGGGATGATATATAGAAACGGGGAAAAAAGTTATTTGCTAGAGATTGTAATTGTTTCAACCAAAGAATAGCAAAATTAACAATAAAAATCCATATCAACCAACCAAGAGTAAAATATATATGCAGACAAACACTTACAGGACCAGCACAACAAAATTCCACTTACCTTAGAAGATCACCACGAGAAATCAGAGCTGAAAGTAGCAGGCAACGAGCAGCATCAATCTATAAACAGTCCAGACACAAAAGGTAATTCTAGACTGAACATATTTCCAAATACCAATCTGAAATTAGCAGTACAGCACTTCGAAAACGAATTTTCGTCAAATATTCCTTCAATTCGGCACAATTCACAAGGATACTCGGCATCTGAAACTTTTTGAACACAGTGAACAAACACTCTTTCAAAAATAACAATAAAGTCAATAAACATAGACAAGATTTATTGATAATAACAATAATTAATATCTACCTGTGTAAGAATCTAACAACAAAAACAATTCTGAAATATTAAATGTTATGTTTTATGTTATGAAATAATTCCTGAGCAAGAAGAACTGAGCAAGTCCAAAGGTTGGAGGTGAGGTAATCTTCTATTTCATAAAACAATTGCTATACCAGGAGGTTTCTTCGATTTGTGTATCTCTTCTGAGTAGCCTAATACATATTGTGTCCTTGGTGTTTAAGGGCAGGTTATTGTACATTTTTATACCGTTGTAAAGTATTGAGTCTCTCATAATATTGTTAGATGTTCTAGATAATCTGATGAAGTTGCTTTGACGTGTTTTATAGTAAAGCTCATGGGTTTCAAGGAGATTTGTGTTTTTGTGTATCAGTCTAACGAATTCAATAATGTATAGAGATGCAACTTCAAGATCCTTTTTTGCAGTTATACCTTGGAGCTATAGTTTGAAGTACAAAAACGTGTTCGAGTAGGTAAGAGCTGCGTGCGTCCCCGAATGCATTCCCATTCCTTAAATGTGACTTAATTAGGGCAAAATATGCTGTTATAGCTGAGAAATTATCCAACTTTTTCGCTATAATTCCAATTGCGTAGCATCCATACAAAAATTGGTGATAGATATTATTAATAATGATCATTTTATTGTCGATATATAATCCAAGAAATCTTAAAGTTGTTTTATTAAGAATTTTCTCATTGCCCATAGGTAAGTTTGGAAGATTACATCGAAATATGATTATATTAGTTATTTCATTTCAATTGCCAAGGACTTGAAGTCGTACCATTGTTTTATCAGCACTAACTCTTCTTCAATTTTGTCGTGAAGCTGTTGTTCTGTTGTATCTTGTCAAAGGAAGGTTGTACGCTCTGCAAAAAGAATGATCTTTGCAGTGACATTTAATTGAATAATATCATTGATATGGAGCAAGAATAAGATGGGGCCAATTACTGAGCCCTGTGGTACTCCCAATGCAGTGTCAGCAATATTTGAGTCAGTGTTGAAGCACGCTATTTGACTGCGGTTACTCAATCTAAGCCGGTATCTGTAAATCCATAACCTTCAAGTTTCTGCAGAAGTGTGTTATGGTTATGGAAAAATTGCAGATTATCACATCAACGCACTCGCTTGCACTGATATTCCTGTAAACTTCTGCCATGAAAGGAAATAATGCATCATTGGTCCCTTCGTTTGGCTGAAATCCGAATTGTTGCGTGAGTATTATATTATTCTTCAGTAAAATGTTTTGTATACGTTTCTTCAATAGCTTTTCTATTACTTTTGCAAAACTAGGGATCAGTGATATGAGGCGGTAATTAGATAAATCACTTGTATTATCACCTTTTACACCAAGCAATAGAGCATAAAATGAGTGATTTTTCAACAAAAATACGAGTAAAAAACCGAATATGCCATCACATGGAAGACAATCCGTAGAATAATTATTGTTTTATGTTTTCGACTCGCAACTGTCATTTATTAATTTGTTATAAACATTTAAATAACAAAGAAAGTGTTTTTTTAATTGTTTTGCTTATAAAATAAAACATAATTAGTAAGAGAGAAAAACTGGAATAACCGGACATTTTGCGATTTTTGGATTGTCCTTTCTCATAAAAGTATTGAATCTTGTGTACTTCATGCCTGCACAAAACAGGCACTGTCGGATCGTTAGTTTTGGCACAATTGCAATTTAATTTTTTTTTTCACTATCTTCAGCGTGCTTGGATGCTCTAACCCTATTTCTTGAAACATGGCGGAGTTATGAATTTTTTGAAAAATCGTTAAATTTTCTGGTTTTTCCGGATTTCTTCCGTTACTAATGATCCGATCGGGCAGTAAAACATTTCATTTTGTTCGTATTTTAATTGCCTACAATTGTTTTCATTGAAGCAACAAGATTGCTTTATTATTTTTCATTTTATAAGCAAAACAATTTTTAAAAACACGTTTTTTCTTAGTAAAATGTTTATAACAAATTAATAAATGACAGTTGCGAGACGAAAACATAACAGATGGACTGTCACCCTTGTGATGGCACAGTCGGTTTTCTACTAGTACTTTTGTTAGAATGATCTATTTACGTATTGGTATAACAACAGATGTTTCCAGAGAGAAGAGAAAAATCTCAGTTCTCAAGGATATGTTAATCACGAAGCAGTTTTTGTTTTAATATTACTCAAATTCTCTTGGTGTTCAAGGGTTGTATCGGTCAGTTGGAACTCAATAATTGAATTGATATTTCTCATTTAACTCGGAGCTGACCTAAAAACTGGAATATTTTCAGTAAGTTTACGTGCAAAATTGCAGTATTAAAAATTTAGTTCGTTAGGATCTATTGATTTTGGCTAATGTATTTTGGTTTTGCCTCTCGATCCGTTCAATATCTTCCAACTATCTTTACTCTTACTATTATAATTCTGATATATTATGTCTTGTGCTAGTCGTGTTTTTGAAAAGAATAGATGTTACCAATTTCAGTAATTTCGTTTCTGTAACGTAATATTAGTAATAAATATGATTTTTTCAGAACCCTTCCTAATGTGTTGAAACTTCCCTACCTGAATATTTCGAAAGTCAAATCTGCCCCACCGTGGGGCACATTTGTGAAAATGACCTCAATTGTTTTGTTGTGTTTGGTTTTGTTGATTTTCATAATAACTCTGAATGAACACAGTCAATCAATTCTTCAATTCTCAATGAGTCCATGCATCAGTTTTCACCGAAAACTCTTAGTTACCATTTCTGATGACAATTCCTTTTTATGTGTCGAAATTTCATATCATCATGATTGTAGTACAATATACTGTTCCAGCTTGAGCATTACACTAGATGGAAATGTTCAATTTTATTAAGATCAAATTGTCATTATGTTTGAATTAACAATTTCCACATCACATTGTTTCAGTTCCAATATCACGAATCAATTGATTATAGTAACAGAACAGAAATCGCATTGAAGTAAACTTTCAGCACTCATCGATATGGCAACGTAAATCAAACTTACTGCTCGGTTGCCAGATCAAATAATAAATTAATGGGTGAAACAAGAGAAAGCACTTTGAGTTTTCAGACTTGATTTGATTCATAACTGTCCGCGTTTTTTATTAATGTGAATACATTCACAAAATAAAGCCATCAAGAATATCTTACTAATGATTCGTTAACGATTATTGTCAGGTTGAAATCCCAACATAAAATGACGGATTGAATCTGAAAACAGAAAAGAGCTTTCACTATAATAAGTCAACAATTGTATCCCACCGGACTCAAAAGTCGGAATATTTCCAATTGGAAAGGAGACTTTTCAGACACTTCGAAAACAAAATTAATTAGTGGATGTCAAATCAATTCTCAAATGCCCTAAATATCTACGGAAATATTGATCAATTTCTGCAAGATTGCTATTGGATATGGTGTTTTTCAGGCATACATTCGATTCTATTCGTCGTCATTTCAGATGTAGTCCGAGAGATACTCTCACTTTTGGACTAGTGATCGATCTTCACACGAATTTTTCAGAATGAGTAATTCTCCACTTGTACATATGAGGTCTGCGCGTTAGTCACTCCAATAGCGGTGGGTGTGGGCTTGAGTGGTGATGGAACTCATCGGAAGAATCTTGAAAAAGTTACTGATCCTCACGTGAAACTTTGGTAAAATGTGAATTAATCATAATTATAAGTGCAAATAGGCGTCAGTCTCGTTCCCGATAGGGAAAACATCGTCAGTCAGGCGTTTGAAGGGAATGGGAGTTTATGCGTCGTCGGGCGAAAAATCCAAGATATACATTTTGTAGAATTCAAAATTCTAAGATATATGGTGACGATTTCGGAAGGGTGGGGGGAAAAGGGAGGGGAATTCTGTATCTCCGACACCTGACGACCTATTGGGAAACTTTTTGGGCAGTTATAGAGAGCGTGCGTTCCTATTTCGAAAAATTACCATCTTTCTCCCCCACCCCCCTCCGATGCTACTTAGCAAACGGGTGGGAATTTCGGAAAAAAACTGGTGGCTACGTACGCAGGAAATTTTTGCGAGTATAAAAGATGTTGAAAAATAAAAAAATAACAATTTTAGGGGACCGTTTCTGACTATTTTCAGAGGCGGAGAGAGAATTTTTGGTTTCAAGGTGGTGGAATAATTTTTTTTTAAATAGCCGGGTGCAAACCATTGGTTCATTCTAGAAAGATTTGTAAGAACCACTTTGATTGATGCGACCTCCCGTTTCCGCGTTCCCGCGGATTTACAAACCAGAAAAAGTTATATACCGGTGTCACCGAATAGTACGGTTCATTTCCTTAATTATCAGCATTTTTTGATTTTTTTACGTCATTTAGAATTCCAGGAGGTAGGAGGAGGGTGGGACACAATTATTTCAACACTTGGATTCAATGAATATTTTGATACGAATTCTAACATTACAGGAGACAAAGCACGAATAATGATGAGTTTTGGTTGAATGCCATCAATCAATCAATTTATTTACCTTACACATATTGTTACATAAGATTAATTAATAACAATTAACACTTTGATATAATGGTAAACAAATAACCAAATGCCCAAAAAAAGTTTCCCTCTAAAATGGGCGCGGAGCGATTTGAATAATGAAGAAAGTAAAAATCAAATTTTTAAAGTAAGTACAGATAAAAATTTTGATCGCAGAATAAATTACTGTACATTACATTAATTGATTTTGATGAAATGAGTCCAATTTTGGCATGTTTTGGTCAGTTCATTATAGAAAAGTTATATTCCTGTGTATCAATTGAATGATATGGATTTTAATTCTAGGTAAGGTATGTATCCAAATCTTTTTTTCTTTTTAATAATCTAATAGTGAATGCATGTCTTGATTCCTCAGGAATATCTGCATATAGTACGGGACAGAGGTATAAAGAAAAAATCTTTTTTTACTTTTGGTGTGGCTGTGGTTTTTTCCTTGGAGTATAATGCCATGTTCAATTTGTGCTTGCTCATTCTTATGCCTATGATGATGGACTATAAGCGATTGGTAGTAAAGTTGACGGATATCTAGGGTTTTCTAATCCAAAAATGAAGTTTCTATAACTTTTTTCGCAAATAATTTTGAGAACCCACTTCTGCGTTATGTTAGGTGAGTTTAAGTAAGTATTATTGATTCCACCCCATACTTTAATTCCGCAGTTACAGTGAGTTTGAATTAATATGTTGTAGAGTATTATGTTGTATTTTCTGTCAAAGAGTTTACTATAGATTTTGAATCTATTCGCCATGCTTCTCAAATTTTACAAACATAGTTAGCCTGATGATCCCATCAGTTCAGGTGATTATCTATTGTAATTCCAAAGTACTCATTATGTGTAGCTTATGATGTCATTGTTGGTATCTCTAAAAGAACAGGGAGCAGCCTTATGAAAAAATTGGCACCAGTTAATTCTCCTGAATTTTTGATATGTTGTAGAATATGACCTTTTGAACAAGGGTGTCCATAGGCCCAACTAACTCCTAAGAGTAGTGTTCGAGATACAGGGTGTCGAAGTTAAAAAATGGCCATTTCTTTAATGTCGTTGCTCGTAGAAAAACATTTCAGATGAAAAGTTTTGCACGACAAACATTGCTTACCCATAAGGTTATAATTTTAGACTGGTTTTTAATATCAAATATTATCAGATACGGGGTGAGTCAAGCATTATTCAAAATGAAATTCTTATTCGACCCCAAAAATTGAAGATGTGATCAAACCAAGTAACACACTAATATACCAATTGTTTTAATATGTCAAAATCAACAAATTTAAATTTCGTACTGGGTGAGTCAAAAAGTCACAGTTCTTTTGGTGACATTTGGTATATTTTCATTTCATATTTGGAGCTTTAGGAATACTTGACTATAATCCATTCAGCATACTGTTTCTCTAAAATCGATATACTGTGTGACACAAACGCTAGGTGATGACAAAACTTGCGAAAAGCCGTTCAGTTCATAATTCACCCAGTAATTGAAAATTTCCTTCTTGAAATTTTTTAATTTTTTGTCATTACTCTTAGTTCGAGGACACTATCATGATGACGAACATTGAATTTGCTATGACTAGTTTCTGTGCTACACAGGGTAATATATTAAGAAGGCCTCTTTTTCACATGGTTTCCCCAATATAACACAGGACATTGAAACAAACAACAATCAATAAACAATTGATAAACGAGAATAACAGTAGGTAGGTACCTACTTATCAGTCTAAAATCAGTCTTTTATTTCTGGACCATAATCAATATTTTCGGGTGGTGATCTCTCAGCAGCATCGGCAATGTCATTAAATGAAGATGTTGATGGATATTTCATGTTTTCTTCGTATCGCGCATATCCTAGAAACCACAACACATATTCCACAAAGGCGCATATGCCCAAAGTTCGAGCCCCGGAATTACACGTGCAATAATAGTAAAGATCCAGTGCGTGTTCTATATCTTCTGATACGTGAAATGTTACTCACAACATATGTTTGCACTTATGGCGGAATCTGAAATACACTCGAAACCTTAAAGTACTTGCTTCCTCCAGTTCATCAAATTGAAGCACATCAGTTTCTTCCCTTTGAACTCTATCCTGTATATAACTTTCTGACAATTGCCTGTTAGTTGGTATAAATAATTCAAATCCAAACGTGAAAAGTTAGGAGCATGTAAATGATTCAGTAATAACCTTAATGTTACCCTGTGTATCTCAAAAACTGTTCATAGCAAAGCCAATACAGTTTGACGTTATGATAGTGTACTCAAACTGAGAGTAATGGCAAAACATTAGAAAATTTCACATACGAAATTTTTAACTTCAGGGTTAAATATGAACTTAATGGTTTTTCACAAGTTTCATCATTACCTAGCGTTTGTGCCACACTGTTTATCAATTATGGACAAGTAGTATGCTGAATGGTTCGCTGTCAAATATACCTAAAGCTCAGAATAAAAAATAGAGATATACCAAATGTCATTAAAAAAACTGTGACTTTTTGACTCACCAAGTACAAAATTTTAATTTATCGATTTTGTCATATTCTAACGATGGTCATTTCAGTGTGCTACTTGGTTTGATCACATCTTCGTTTTATAGGATCAAATAAGAATTATTTTCTGAATAATGCTTTACTCAACCATTATGAAACAATATTTTTCAATAAAAACAATCTAAAATGATTGTGTTATGGGTAAGCAATGTTTGTCGCTCAAAACTCTTCCATTCAAGACGTTCTCCAATGAGCAATGTTACTTTAAGGAAATGGCCATTTTCCAACTTCGACACCCTGTATCTCGAAAACTAGTCATAGGATTGAGTTGGTCCAATGGACACTCTTGTTGAGGAGGTTATAATCTACAACATACCAAAAATTCAGAGAAATCAATCTGTGACAATTTTTCCATAAGGCTGCTGCCTGGTCCTTTCAATAGTTTGTAATTTGGACGACTATCATTATAACTGGAGAATGGTATGAATACAGTTTTATCAAAATTGATTGTGAGAAGTCTACTATTGAAGAACTGTATAATTTTATTTACTACATTCATTTTCAACGTTACTTTTCAATGTTTCCCAGGAAGAGTCCTCATAAAAGATGGCAGAGCATGAGCAAATTGCTTGGAGTGTTCAATATATCGTTGATGTGGACATTAAAAAGTATCATCCTGGGGGACACCATATTCAATAATTTTTTCTTTGTGTTTTATACCATTGATGTTGACTGTCTTCTATCTGAGCTATCCATGAGTTCCAATGAGTTTCCTCTACAACCTACGTTTTCCAGAATATTTTACATCTTATGACTGACTGTCAAATGCCTTCGCGAGATCGCGAAGATACAAATACACAGTTTGTTTTTATCTAGTGATTTACAAAACATACTGATTATCAATCCATTTTATTTTTGTTTTGACAAATTACCTATATTCCCACTTAGAAACTTTCAAGAGCTTGTGCGAACATGAAAGATCTGGGATCGATGACTGTTAGCAGGTGTTGGGATTTGAACGCACGTCGTATTCGTTGAGGTAAGAAGCGAACGCTCTACCATCACGGCCCAGAAGTTCAGCGGAGGATTTCCTGTAAAATAATATTGAATTTGTTTCCGAACAAAAAAAAAAGGCATTTACATATCATAAATCATTTTTTTCGTCATATTCATAGTATTTATATCCTTCGACCATGGATAATTTCAATTTCAGATTGAGACTCACTATAAAATTTCACATTCTCCAACGAAAACAGTGCAAATCACAGATAAACCTTCATTGTGTTTTCAGCGAACATTTATTGGGATTTTGCATGCGAGAATGAAATTTGAATGGTTTCAGTTATACAAGAGAGATTAAACGAATATCAATTGAAATCCTGCGATAGTATGAGAATCAATATTGACATGAATTCTGAAATGGATGGTTTGGTTCGATGATTACGACCGATGAGAGGTCGCATTCGTTGCTAAAATTATTGATGTGTACTTTTCAGATCAACTTTGAAAAATTACTCCCATACTTAAACATAAAATGATGATAATCGGGAAGAGTGTTTCTGATCGAGAAAGTTCGTCTTTCTGATCAAATCGGAAGTTTTTATTTAAAACTTGAAATTCTTGAGCAATTAAAATATTTTTATGAATATTACAATTTTTCGTTAATTTTCGGATATTGAAAATGTATTTTTCATTTTCAGAAAGATCTGTGTCATTCTCTTCTTCTAAGAAAACACAATTTCTGGTGAAGAATCTTCTATTCAAACTAATTTTCTTTCGAATTATATGAATATTTGTAACTTTTGGTTGGAATACAGTTCTAGGAAAACCCCAAACTATCCGAGCAATAGAAGATATAGCAGTGCCATTTCTTATATGCACAACACACAGTGATAGTTTGTTGGTAAGGGGTAACTTCCGAGTTCGGAGGGGGAGATTTTCGTTATTGTTATGATATCCAGATGTAAGCTTAAAGCCAGTGGTGGCGAGCTGATCAATTTTTTTCATGTTATATTTTTATCCATAGACGACCACATACCTGGTTAGAAAGCACGTTTGTTGTCAAGATGTTAATAAAAAATTCTCCATTGTGCGAAGAATTAGATTCTTGCTGACATAGCATAGAATAAGGTCATAAATACTGAAAAAATAAATGAAGGAGCTGAAGTAAAAAAGTCAGAATATTCAAATTGTTGAATCACATCAGTGAACTATACTATAAACTATATACAGTACGATGCAAATGTATGGAATAAATTCATTACTTCTGAATATAAACATATATTGGAAAATTCCTCGAATTCCACGATTTTTTTTTTCGATTGGCCTATTCTTGAACCCCATTGTTCGAGGAATTTTCCAAAATATGTTTATATTCTGAAATAATGAATTTATTCCATACATTTGCATCGTACTGTATATGATATGCATGCATGATGATATATATTATAAGAATGTACTTATAAACTATAATACACATAAGATATCACATTAAAATTTATGTTGGAAGTGTATCATTGAAATACTCATCCAGAGTGTGGTAAAAGTAAAAGTAGCTCTTAAACTCTTTTTCTGATGTTTTTTTCTGAATCAAGATTATTGGTATCCTGAGGCAGATAATTTGAAAGTTTTTTAGAGTTGTTAAAAAGTAATGTATTAACTTGTGTAGAGGAGTGATCGATATTACAAGTCTGTCTGGTAGAGTAACGAGAATTTCTCATGTAGTTATTATTTTACTTCAGTGTCTTAAACATCAAACAGTCTCAAGTATAAATATTGAGGTAAGAGTCATTATAGTTTATGAGTTGAATAAGGGCCGACATGTATCTCTGAAGACATATCTGCAACAGCTCTATTTTTATGTAGTCTTGATTTGCTCATAGGTTGGAGCGATGCCTTGCTTATTGTAAATCGTCTGTCCAGCTTGAAACAAATTAAAATTTTGGATTGCATTCTTCTATTCCTTTGCTGAAGTAATTTGATTTTCTGTATCTGACGGACTATAGTTCTCGTTGCTACTTTTAAACACTTTTTTGGTATCATCTGTGTCCATATCATCGATTCCATTATCACGAATTTCTTCTAAAATATAGTTGTGTCATATTGTTATATCTATTCTATCTGTATTTTCAGTTCTATTTTACCTCCATATACTTTGTCTTTAAGAACTCGATTCTTCCGGCAATAAAGTATATCTTGATTGATTGATTGATTGACTTCTCTACGATTATCCACTCATCGTAACTGAAAACCTCAAACAGGCATGTAACTCACTGGTTCAGCTACAATATTATAATTTTCTGATGGGAAAAGTCACTATCTCAGATGTGCCGCTTCTATTCGAAAATACGTTATAGTAATAGTATTTCTTATTATGGGATCAAGAAATATCTTGGCACAAACTTTAATAGCACTATTTCTCTCAGTGTGCTAGTCGACTCATATTTCACCATTGCAATTACCAAAATCAATATTCAATGAAGAGGTAGGTCAAGTTTGTTGAGACGCAATTTGTTCTCGATCTGTTTAAACAATTCAAACTCAAAAGTTAATATAATTTCTAGCAATTTAGCAATTTGGGGTATATGTCAGTTACATCCAAAAATTATTATTATTTGCAACTGATAAATCTCTTCTGCTTAACACGGAATCAGTACTGACATACAGTAATTTAAATAAGGAAAGATAATTTTATTATACATTATTTTCCTGCTCCAAATTTAAAGGTTTTTGCACACTCTGTAGAAATGCCCTAATCAGTTGTTTAATCCCCAAAAAACATAAGGCTGGTTCTGAATCCATTGAATTCTTTTATTGTTAAATTTTTTACAACTTTAGTCAGAATCACATTTCACTGACTTCAAGTGTCTTGAGCCATGCAGAACAATAAATTCAAGGATTATGTGATAACTGATGTCTTTGTCTTGCTCCAACTGTAGGAAAATGATATGAACTCGAACAAGAGAGATTTCAGTTCAACTTCCTCTTCCGATTGTTCTAGACGAAATAATTCTCATAATTTTTAAGCAAAGGACATCAGAGTATTTGATCATTCATTATCAAAAGTTGGAGACTTTTGCAACTCTTTCGAGAATTTCGTTTCAACTGCCTTTGACAAATTCAACCTCATATTACAAACGCCAGTGAGTAATTTCAATGGAAAAGCAATTACTTACTTAAAGTTCAAGGAAACGGTTTATCAGTTTATCTCCATCGAATAAGAAATTATTTCAATCGATGATGTTCTTAGAAAATTCCGTGTTCTATGATTATATGGTATGTTGCTTTATGATACTATTATACCGGGTGTCCGCAAGAAGTGGCTCCCTAAAAGGAATGAAATTTGAAGTATATATCTGATGAGACATAAATCTGCATCTTTTGAGAAATAACTCAACTTGTCCCTCCTCCTCATTTTTTGAACCATCACAATGTTTTTCGCTTCAAAAAGTAGTATCGTTGATAACATTGAGAATGGTACATGTTTCATGTACGTACGTCAAACCGTTGACAAATCAACAGGGGGAGGACTAAAAAAGCCGCACTGTATAAATAGTATGTTTATATTCAATTTTCAAAATTATCTTCACTCAAGAGATAAGTAATGATAAAATAATTGTTATTGATTATTTTGATCAATAATTTTTTGGGAAATATAACTTTCCTATGGCAGAATATGCAAAAATTCTGTTATTTGATCATCATATCGATTATATTGACAAGGACTCATTCAGAATTATATTTGAAAAAAATGGAAATTATTCATATTTATTTTGATATCTGCGAATTATTGGAGAGACAATATTTGAATAAGTATGTAAAATATATGTACAAAGTTATCATCTTTCAATTGATATTCTATGATAATGCAGTTTTTTCATATAATTTGATCAAAAATCCAACATAATTAAAATGTGCGAACGTTTGAAGTGAAATGGGTTAAATTTGATATATACATAGTCATGATATCTTGATCAACAAGTTGAAAAACGTGAAAAATAGAGATAAAGCTACTAAAAATATATGAGCGATATTCCAATGACCACTAAAAGAATGGGATTTAAGGATTTTACCACTAGTACAAAAATGCGATTATTATTAACAAAATAAAATGAAAAAAATTTGGTTTTTTGTTAATAACTCAAAAACTATAGATATTCAAGAAATTCCGTAACGAGGAGGAAATTTCAAATAAAAACGTTGCGACTCCCGGAGCTCCATCTGTATTATTTATTTTAATTTAACGCTGAAAATAGTGCGCTGCGAGGCCACAGCTTAGATAAATACACAGCTAACAAACTCAGCCCTTCGTTGAAAAAATAAATCCGTAACCTTGAAGACGCCATTTCGCGGTAAAAGTCAGGGCTGGATTCGAAATAATTGCGATGCAATAGACAGGACCCAACTTACAATATTGACATAAACTATTCAAACAGCATTTTAGGTATCATGACAATAAAATCACAAATGTGTCTGTGCCTTTTTTACACGCTTTATATTACCTGTATGTTTGTAACCGACTCCTTTGGACTCGATTTTTACCCACTTCAAAATTTTGCACACTTGAATTAAGACCTGCAGCGGGATTCTTATCTCTCGACTCGACAGCTGTCGTGTGGAATAAACAAAATTGGCGATTCTCATGTTCCATATCGAGAAGTGAGAATCAGGTGACAAAACACAAATTTAATAATTTTGTCCAATAGTCCTCGATAATAAAAATAATAATAATGGGTAAATAATACCAGAAAAAAAAATTGAAAATTTTGTACATTTGTCAAGACTTGGTGACAATACACAAATTTGATAATTTTGTCCCATATTACTCAATAATAATAATGATAATAATAATAGTTATAATAATGGGTAAATAATACCACACCGAGAGAAATCCAGTTATACAAGTTTTTTTTCAAAAAAATCTTATAGCTGCTAAATAAACTATTTTAGCAACTAAATGTTATCTGATCAATGTAAAATGTAAAGGTTTTAAACGTTAAACGGGTCTTTTTTTCAAAACACTCATTTTGTTTTGAAAAGGTTACCTTTTAGATTCAATAAAGGGCACGATTGTGGTCAAGAGATGGAATTGAAAAAACAAACTGTTTAGCTACTATAATTCACATTTTAACTGTTAAAAGATACCTTTTAATCAGTAAATGGGTGTCGTTTAGCTCTGGAAATGTAACGGATTTTTCCACCACCTCTGATCATGCACCTTCTTCGTCACACACGTGTTTCCTATGATGTTTTATTTCACTCACCCATAACAGGCCGTTTCATCATCGGGTCATCTGCGTCATTTCAGTTCTTATTGTCGATCAGTTCACGTGTAGATTTGGTATTGTTGTGCAAGTGCAGAAGTAAAGGTTAAATACACTTTGTGTATAGTCTGTTTCTACAAGAAGTAAATTTCGGTTAAGTGCCTACCTGAGTCTGTGTGTTTTCAACAGTTGTTTACAATGATTTTATCCATTGTTATTACTTGTGGGAGGTTAAAATCAAACAAGTAAGTATTGGGCGAGCTTGAGGGATGCTGCATTCTCATTTTAGATAATATTCATTTGTACGAAAATTTTTGACAGTTTGGCTGGAATTAAATGAAAATACAATTTTTTTAGGAACCGAACGGGTTCAGTAGTACCTAATTCCGGTTCGAACAGAAACGACACAAATTAAATATTTTTCAAAAGGAACATCCTATTATTATTTATAAAAATACTTTTATCTTATGAATCTTATGACATGATGATTATTGTTAGATGATTTTTTCCTATGGGAACCTGAGATTATAGTTCCTAAAATTTGCATATTGAATGAAATCAACATTTTTTATATCTGTCGATTTCTTGTAGGGTAGGGTTGCTACAAATTTTGCCACATTGAAAACCTTGGCTGGTGCAAAAGTATTGTAATAATGAGTATTTATTGTGTGAGTATGTTATTTGCTAATAAGATAAAATGTAATGAAACATTTTATCCACAGCTGGAATGTTATAAAACACAAATAATTTTTCAGAAAAAGTTCTGCAGTCGCCAGGGTTTGAACTGGCAGCTAAAAGTGATTGAAACAATGTCGCTTTAACCACTCAGCTCCATTTGATTTTTATTAATTATTCTTAAGCATGAAATAAAGTAGTATTTGAAAAGTAAGTAATGATTTTTTTTGTTTCAGATGACTAATTTATTGTATGATTTGGAGATTCTTCCCTCTTGTCAACTCTATCCGTGGTTACCAGAAATAGTGTATTTTCAATATTCCCTGATTTAAGAAACACTTTATTTTATTGTTGATATGTAAGTTTTACGACCTTTGTTATGATGACTGATTTTTTCTTTTGTGGGGGATTTGAGGTCATGAATTGAAGAAAAATCTATTTCTTCAAAGCCGTTTCGTTAATTTATTTTGACATCTTCAGGGTACTGTAAGAAACTAAAATGGGATTTTTTTTATTAATAAAATAGTTGAAAAAAAAACAAATAATAATATACATATCAAGTTGCCATCAATACCTTTCTAGAAACAATCACTGAACTATGTTCTGGTAACAGATAAATCTTCAGAGTAGATCAAAGTAAATTGATATTAAATCAATTTAAATTTTTATACGTCAGCAAAACAAAGTTCAGTGATTGTTTCTGGAAAAGTAGTAGTAGCAAGTAGTAGTATATTATTATTTGTTTTTTTCTATTGTTTTGAAATTTAAAAGAAACATCCCCTATTTGTATCTTCCAGTGCTCTGAAGATGTCAAAATAAATCGACGAAAAGTTGACTTTCAACAAATATAGTTTACTTTAACTTAAGTCCTCAAATCCTACTACTATATTTTAATTTCCTTAATAAATGTTGATCAATTTTTCAATGAGTTTCATTCAATGCTGAACTGTCCACCGATAAGTATAGACAACTAATGTGTCGCTATTTCAGGAAATAATTTAAATCAAATATGACGAATCTCTATAACAAAAGTAGCTTTTTCACGATATTTATAGGATTTAAATTTTTTAAAGAGTGCTTATTGAATTCTTATTCTGAAGATATGACACTGGCACTCACCGTGTAGCAACTTCTGTTTAACCTATTTTTCGTAGAAATTCAGAATTGATGATACCTACTCATCAAATGGCAAACATTTTTGCTTCCAAACACTTTGTTTCTGACCAAAACGTTTTTGAATAGCATACGCATGAAAATAACCTTCCTCTAGAGCTCTCATAACATAATTAACGCCAAAACACCGCATCAACTCCTTTAATTTGAAAAATTTCGAATAGCACATGCGGTAATATTGAAGAGTTTATGAGGATTAACAGTTGGGCAAAATTTTGAAATTTCAATAATTCAATTTTGATAGCCTTTACCTGCAAGTGTATTAATTATCCGAATTTTATGATGTACTACTTTATGCAATAATAAAACTGTTTAAGTTTGTAAAATGATGTTCAACAACTGTAAATCCCCAGAAGCTCTTCAAAATCATCTAAATCGCCACATGTGTTATTTAAAATTTTGTGGCAGTATTTAGACGTCAATGAATGCTATTTTCAGAACTGTTCAGTAGGAAATTATTTTCATGCAGGTTATTCAAAAACCGTTTAGCTGGTAAAGGAAAGTTTTTGGATGCAAAAATGTTTACCATTTGATTGTCATACAGTTTTTTTTTAACCACTATATGATATAGTATAATAATGAAATACCAATCATTTAAGTATTACATCAAAAACAAGTCATCTTGAAATGAGTATCTTTTCAATTTTATACAGTCTTCATTTAATATCGAAATGTCAAATATTTGAACATTATATTGAGGACAAGTAAGCTATATATAAGCATCTTTTAATTTTTATAATAACTTAATATAATATTGAAACGCCAGTCATTTAACCATTATATTGGAAGCAAGTAATTTCGATATGACAATATTTTCATTTTTATACGAGTGTTCTTTAACAGTTATACAACTTTTTTGAAAAAAATACCCTGATCATTCTGAAAAGGTTACTATGTTGGCGCCTATTCAATTCAGAAATCTTTTAAAGGTTATACAATTTTGTATAACAGGTAATAGATATTTCTCTCGGTGCAGCGAAAAAATTCAAAATTGTGCACACTTGTCATGACCTGGTGACAATACACAAATTCAATGATTTTGTTCCATGTTTCTAAATAATAATAATAATAATGGGAAGATGTCGATTTTTTAGTCGAAAGATTAATTTATATTTTAAAAAAACTAAAGACATGCTTCACCCCCAACATGGACTAAAAAGTAAAAAATTATTGTCAATATAATCACTCAAATATAAAAAATCGTGGGTGCTTTTGACCTATATTTTCATATAACTAGTTCTAATTTTACAATACTGAGCGATCAAGAAAGAGCTCGAAATATTTATGTCAAGCACATTTCTCAGGTATCCAAAATCAGGAAGGGTGGCAAATATTACAAACAGCTTTCATTGTATATAACAATTTGTCTCGTTTGAATGATTGGTCATCTATTCAAGGGCGTGTACAAATACCGTCAAAATATCTAACAACAGTTGCCAACCTAAAATCCAATGTTTAAGAATAGAAGAGAATGTATTCGTGTCACTACCTAACAATTTTATTATTGAACATACTCCTCACAGAAGGTACTCCGTAATTCCTAACCTTTCAGGGAATTTTAGGATTTAATTATTATGGATTTGAATCTTATAATAATTTGGAATGATGGGAATATCCAAGAATTGCTGTGTTCTAAGGATTAAGATTCCAAGACCGATTTGTTTACGATACTGAATTCCACAATGAATTTGAACACATTACGAATTCGCACAGAAAACTGAATGTGGATATACCAGTATCTAACAAATATTTTTCTTGCCGTATCAATTTCGTAGGACTCAATAGTTTGAATCAAAGATAAATATACGTTATTCCTCAATTTGATTGTGCTTTTTACAAGCTTTTATTTAGTGTCACCTGTCCCGGTGTCTGTGTGTGTCTCAAATATAAATAAAAAGACATGTTTCCATACAAAATGCACTAAAAAGGATAAAATTATTAATTTTCATTGTTTGACCTAGGTTATTCTGCGAGTAACAGATTCAAAAGCTCACCGCGGCTACGAAATAGGTGATCTTCTGAATTTGTTACTCATAGAACAACCTAGGTCAAACAATGAACAAATTTTTTCTTCCTTTCTAGTGCATTTGTATAAAATCCCGTGTTTAAAAAATAAAATTATAATTTTTTAGGCTTTGCTTCCGTTGTTATGATTTCAACAGGACAACATACAATTATAAAACAAAAAACAAAGAAATACAATTCTAAAGCACTTTATTAAAACAGCAGATTATTGGATGTGCCATATAATTAATTTATTTCTAATATTTTTTTGGTCCTTGATATTTCTGTTGATATAGGTACTTTAAAGTATAGTACAACCGAACCCTCAAATATAATTTTATCAGAAATTCTTTGGGAAAATTGTCACACGGATGTGAAAAAAGAAGTGTATTTGCTATATCAAAAAGATTAAAGGCATACTAATAGTTTAAAAATGAATGTATCTAGTTTTTCTTGGAAAATGCTTTCAATGTCACTGATGAAAGTGACAAAACTATCATTTGGATCATTCAAATTACCAAATAAACTTCCTTTCGAATTCCCATGGGCTTTAAAATAAATATATAAGGACTTCAAATGACTGTAATACACCAAGAATACCAAAAATCGGAAAGAATTGCATCTTGTAACATACAAAGTAAATACACCGGCAAATAACACTCGACACAACTACGGCACTGGAGCGATTAAATTTGCAAATAATATATCCAAACACACACCACTGTTTTGATAGGTTTTACCGCGACGGTGGGAGATGCGCGAACATCTGCGCGAACTACCCCCTCCATAGGGAGTTTTACAGCTGTGTATTTATCTAAGCTGTGGCGAGGCCGTTACAGAACTTGCGCTCCGCTACAGAAGACAATTTATAATAATAATAATAATAATAATTATGTCGGGGTGCGGCACAATGGTTAGAGCGTCCGACTCTGAGTCGAAAGGTTCGGAGTTCGAACCCTGGTTGGGCTGGGATTTTTTAATTTAATTTAACAGATTAAATTATCAAAATCTCATAGCTCGACTGGGGTGAGTCCTGCACGATTCACTGTTGCTTTCCAATTAACAGTGCTGCTCCTAAGGTGGCGTATGGAGATAGTAACAAGGCCTATAAAGAATACATGGCTAGTGACCATAACAGTCGATGCCAAAACACCAAAGAAAAAAAAATGATATCAAACGTCTTTATTACGTTTGACTGCCATTATTATACACAATCGGACAACAGTACATTACATTCCAAAAGTAAATGGCGAAGTTCAGTTCGGTTACAGGATGAATCCACTGAATTGCTCTACCACCCTAACCCAAAACATACCACTACACTTAAATCTATCTATAATAAAAGTGATAAGAAGCCTGAAAGCTGAAATAATTGAGCTATTGGTGTGAGTGGAAGCAGAAAAGAATACAAATTTGATTTGAACTGCTGAAAACTTACTAGTTCCACTTCATGGGGCAGATTATTATAAACATGGCATATTTGATAACTGAAGCATCTTCAGAAATATTCAGTTCTAAAAGGAAGAGGTGTCGGTGTTCTCCTAAATCTGATATTCACATTGTGAATATCTGAACGGAAGACAATTTTCCTGTGCAGGTATGATGGTTTCTTATTCACTATAATTCTGTGAAAGAGAGAAAAGAGACCCCTCTTCTCCATATTTAACCAACAGATATCCTCCAACTTATGTGTGATTCTTTGACCCCTTTAATTCCATAAATGAGTCTCAAACATGAATTTCTGTAATTTTTGTATTTTATGATTGTATCTTTGTATCAAATGTGGATCGTACACACTATTTGCATAATTGAAATGCGATAAAACAAGGGTTTCACATAGAGTTGACTTCAATTTCAATGGATGGTAATGCCTGACACCATAAATCAATTTGACGGAAGCGTATGCTCGTTGTAATAAGCTTTTCAAACCTCAAAGTGTGACCGAAGATGACCACAAGATTTTTAGCTTCTTCTACCATGTCAATTGTTTGTCAATTGATTGTAATAATCACGGTAGCTTAAATTTCAAGTCGTTGAATTTGGGTCCAAATAAGAGAACATCAGATCTACGACAGTTAGAAAGTAAAGAGTGATGTGTTGCAGCTTTGACAAAGGCTTTCAAGTCGTCATAAATCAATGCGTTCGAATGTTCAGCTTTCACAGGCAAAAAGCTATGGTATACTTGGGTGTCGTCAGCGTAGAAATGCACTTTGCATTGATTCAAGTTACCAATAAGATTTGAGGGATAAAGCGAGAAAAAAATGCCTCAAAAATGAACCTTGTGGTACTCCACGCTGAAGAGATAGTGAAGATGAGAGCTCTTCGCCGATTGCAACCCTTTGGTTCCTCTTATTGAGATAATTTTCAAGCAAAGTTACAATCGGAGTAGATAGACCAACGTAGTGTAGTATGGCTATCAACAACTCGTGATTTATTGTATCGGATGCTCCACTGAAATCGAGCAACAACAAAATAGTACGAAGTCCTTTATCTGTTGCTCTAACAATGGCATCCACAACATGCAGCAATGCTTTTGTGCAGCTGAAGACCTTACTAAACCCAGATTGTACAGAAGGTAAAATATTAAATGGTGTAAATTCACAACAGCATTAACCATGCTTCTGGAAAGACATTTTCTGTAAGACAGAAATTAATTATGTGGGTGATGTAATATATATGGACAACAAAGCTTAATAAGTGTAACATTCAAATTTTCACAACTCATTGCATTTGTTCTGATTTGACATATCGATTCGTATACAAATATATCATTGACCTCATGGAAACGAAGTTAAGCAGTTATTTTTATATAATCCCAGCAGATCAATCGACGGTTCCATAATTGGTTTAGAGTTGACAAAGAAATCATTGATATCACTAACATTATTCAGATTCTGAGGAATGCTTATTTCTTCACTTGAGGTGACTTCATTTTCATTGAGGTTACAACACATTTTTTGGGAATTATTCTGTTGGAACTGAAATCTGAAAATTGCACTTTTATCCCTTTTTATTGCTTTATTAATGATTTTTCGCATATCCTTATAGGAGCGTAGATCCACATCTGACATGGTTTTGTTATATTTCATCTGAGACTCATCTCTTGTTTCCATCATTTTCCATATTGTATCTGTCAGCCAGGGTGCCCTAGGCTTGGTTACTCTTGCCGTGATCTGTCAATTAAATTGGTCAAGTTATTGACCAAAAATGAAACCTTCTCATCAATACCTTCATGATCGAAGATTCCGAAGAAGGGAATATTGTACAGGTCTCTCTTGAAATCAATTTCATTAAAATGCTGAAAACTATGATATTCAACAAATTTCAAACTATTTTCTAGTTCTAACGTTAGATCACAACTCAAAAGTGATTGATCCGATTTTCCATAACTAGTTTCTCCCGGATGATCACAGAAAACTATTTTTATGGCATTATATGTTAATTTTGAATTTTGAAAGAATATTGGTATCAGGTGGACACTTGAACTAAATCCCTATTGGAAAAAATGTGTAAGTCTATTATTCTATCTGTTATACTATTCATGTGAAGGAAGTAGTCCATCCTCGAAGTGGAGTTTCAGTATATAGAAGTTAAGTAAAACTCTTATAACATTGCTATACATTTCGAGTTTTGTTTTCGTTTATTTTATTACCGATATACTTCGGTTTTCAACAATCAGACTCGCTCAGCTTTCTTTCTCTTTGACAGCCATTGCCAGAGCACATTATCGTTGCAAATTTTTGTATTAATTTTCAAACTTTTCAATGTGGGTTATCCATACAATTGAATGGTCACCCACCATTCCACCTTAATATAGGTGGTAGGCCTTACTGCGCCTAGTTCAAGTTTTTTAAAAATGTTTGTCAATAATTTAAATTTTATTACGCCTCCATGCCATGTGAGTATCCATTTTGGTTTCCAAGTCTATTCAAAAAAAATTTTTTTCAGGAATTTTTGAAGAATATACTATTTTTGCTCTTTTTTGATCTGACAATGGCAGTAATTGATACTGGTTACAATTTTTTGACGTCATTTGTCTATAAATTATTTATGAACAAATGAAAAATATAATATTCAAGAACATTTTTGATTATCATGATGCTCTCATTTGTTTATAAATCATTTATGAACAAATGAACAAATAAAATATTCAAGAAAATTTTTCATTTCCATGATTGTTTTTTCTCAAATAAATTTTTCAATAGCTTAAAGTCGTTTTTTAATATTTCGATTGGTTAAATGTTGGTCAGGAAATCATTTCATCCTCAAAAACCATAATTTGTACTTCTCAAGAAGTAAACAATAATTTTTTTCTCTAAAAATATTGTTATTGTTTATTAAGTTAACAATTTGTTATAAACAAATTCCGACAACGGTTTTATGTTTTCTATGGACCAAAAAAAAATAAAAAAAAACAGAAAAAAAATCCGATTTTAGAATTTTATAACAAATTGTTGTGTTTAAACAATGGACTTATTTATAAAGTATGTTTTTTTTGTGTTGACCAGAGTATTCGGGCAATGAAACAGTACGTGAGAAAACGAGAATGAACGGAGTTTTAATGAGCGTAAAACTTTACAATTTGAACGATCAACATTGACATTTCTATCCGTCAAATATATTGGTGGGTGACAACTGCCTATAGTCCAGGACGTCTTTATAGTAGTAAAAAGTTAAGAAGCCTCACCCCAAAATTTAAAATATGTCAAAGTTTTTGTAACCATAAACATCTGAAAATGATGTATTTTGCTTTAGTACAATCCCATCTGACTTATGGAATAATTGCCTAGGGAGGAGTAACAAATAATCACCTAGGGAAAATTGAAGTAGCCCAAAAATGGATACTGAAAATCATACTTGGCAAACATTATCGATACCCTAGTGACAACTTGTTTTCCAAGAGCCAAGTCATGGATATCAGGCAAATATATTATCAGGCACTTATACACCACCAACATAAGACCAAATATCTCCACTCAAAAATCACCCATAATTATGACACGCGATATAGTAAAGGGTCGATAATTATACCTAAAATTAATAAAACAATAGGGCAGAGAGAACACGGTTTTCTAGGACCAAGATTATACAATATGTTACTCGAAGAGCTGAAACTCATAAACTCCCTACTGAAATCGAAACTAAAGAAGTGGATATTCAGCCAAACTAGATCTACAATACATAAATTGATCGATATAAGAAATAATTGAAAAAAATTAAGTAAGTCGGTTTTGCTTTTTCTCGTAAATCAAGATAAAAATTATTCAATACATGTCTTGTCTATGTGGATTAGGGTGGGCCGATTTCAGTGCTTTTCAAAAATTGGAATTTGCATCTATTAAAAAGTTGCAGAACCAAGAAACAATATTTTTTTTCATTTCACGAAAATATATTTTTTCATGTTTTCAACTACCACAATGACAGCTAATTTTAAAATTTTGGATTTTGTAAATGGCTAATTCTGCAAATCCAAAACTTGTTTGAGACACAAAAGTGAACATTTTTTGTTAAATAAAGTATTTCATATTTTTATTATTCAAACTGCCACGAGGCTGCCGAAATTTCAAAGTTAAAATTTAAATATTTGCAAATGATAAAAACATGTAAGAAAAAATGCTGAACCATTTTAGTAGATAGTTTTATTTTATATCTTCATGTTTTAAACTGCCACATCACCGATATCATTCCATTTGACACAGTCCTTCGCTGTAATTATTATAATCAACCAACGCCCGCCACTGATGCCGTACCCCCACTGAAATGAGACAATTTGGTAATACGACAAACACCAGTTGCTTGTTAACTGAGGGAGGTGAGTGACGTGAGTGTCTACTAGAGATTAGATTAATAAAATGTCGCGTAAAACCCGAATTGATTTGGAATGTCCTATATTTGGAGCTTCCAAATGTATAAGTGACAATGCACTACCAACATATGAAGATATAAATAGGTATTTCAACTGGGTGGAATATCAACTGAAGCCTCTATCAACAAATCCACAGCAAACTGCAACTGAAGCCACTAAAGTTGTTGCGATAAAAATTGAAGAAATTTGGGTTAAGGCTTCAATTCTCACTGTACTTCAATATTATATCATCAAATGTATAACAAATTATCGTCTCAAAATAAGGAATTTATTAAAACCTTATAAACAACGAAATGATGTCACAAGCTATCAAAAGCAGTTGCAGGATTTTAGAACACAATCTAAAATCCTATTTGATGTGGCTGCCTGTAAATGCCCAGAATTTATTTCGTGTGTCTGCGACAAAGTCTTGAAAGTTCCACAAGTAGAACGATCTTTTTAATTAGATCAAAGAACCTTGAGACATATGGTAATTAGTTCCGTGGATCAAAAATCCACTGGAAAGTATCAAAAGCGGGTCGAAAGGAACGATTTGAAAACAAGAAGTGAATCAAAGGAGAAAACTAGCTCACAGGAATGGAAAAATTCACATATAATGATGTTAGTGGAAAAATCCCAGCAAGAACCAAGTACTTGTCAACAAGTCTCAATTGTGCCTCAAGAAAGTCCACAAATCCGCTAAAATTCATTACAACTACCAGTGCTGGCGAGAACACTTGATCGTTATGGTATTTCTGATAGAGCTAGGGCTGCAGTAGCTTCAGCCGTTCTTCAGGACATTGGTATTTTAAATAAAGGGGACAGTAGCAGTATCATAGATAAGAACAAGGTTCGTCGCGCTAGAAGTGAGAAACGTGAAGATATAATAGATAACACACAAAATTCATTGTTACGTGGCTTGTTTTTTGATGGACGGAAAGATGAAACGCTAAAGATGGAAGACAATCGCCTGCAAAAAATTCGAGAAGAGCACATTACTCTCATAAGAATGCCAGAATCGGTATACTTGGGGGATATTTGCCCCGAATCAGAAACTTCGGCAAACATCATGAAATGTATCTTGAAGTTCTTGGTCGAACCTCAAATTACAACAGATGAGCTGAAAGTACATAGGATGCGACGGAACGAACGTCAATGTTGGAAAACTTTCGGGAATAATTCTTCCATTGGAGAAACATTTGAATAGACCGTTGCAGTGGTTTGTCTGCCAGTTGCACGCTAATGAACTGCCACTGCGATTAAATTACATATGAAAACTTCTTAAAATGCCGTTTTGGCAGTTCAAATTCCAAAAATAGAGAAAAAAATATTGAAGAGAATTTGTTTCTTTTTAAGTAATACAACCTCTAAGAATTTGCAGATTTTGAAAATGTGAAATTTTCATAATGAAAACTTGAGTGTCATTGTGGCAGTTGAGAAGATAGAAACATCAATAAAATAATTATTGATATATTTTTCTTTTCGTATTTCACAACTTTCTTATAGTTGCAGACACAAGAATTTACAAATTTTCAAATCCCCTATACCAATCGGCCCACCCTAATGTGGATACAAAGGTTTGTATATATGCGTGAATCTGCATATGCTAATAATCACCAGCTTTTTATTATCATAATTTGATCAAAAGATTATATAATTCTGTTTTCTCTGAAGTTTCTCAAATATCTACTTTTACACTGACCTCCGTTTATGTCCGGTTAATGTTAAACCACTATTTAATAACTGTTTATTGAAAATGTTCCTTAGTACTGTAGCAAAACAGACTGGAGGCTTGGTAATGAGACTTCTCAGAGACGTATTGGTGATGAATTAGCAATCTGTTTTGTCCAATGTAATGATATTCGAGATATTTCGTCAATTATTTATTCAAGAGAATGATTTTCACACTGAAATGGAAATACACAGTTTTTCAATTTATAGGGGCGCTTTCTAGAATCGAACGAATTTCTGAATCTACGATATCCGGTTGCTTACCTGAAGGCAGGAATATCGTCTATCAATGAATGACAAACGGAGTAACTCCAGGAAGCTTCCAGTAATGAAAATTATTAATTTGATAAATTGACAACTACTGACAACTACTGACAAACAAATTATTGTTTGTCATAGAAATAGATATATGGCCCACTTCACAACCAACAACTGAAAAATAGCTCGGAAATAACTCTACAGCATGTGTTATGCTGCAGTACTAAGTATACTTTTTTCTTTCTCTCGTTTCGTATGTTGATGTTTTATGAGTGGTTTACATAGGCTAGTCCACGCGCGGATTAATTTGCTTGTGGTGCCATTGTTTGTTCATTAGTTGTATATGATTTTCTTAATTTTAGTTTTAAGTCATTATTGGCTATACAGCAATGTTTAAAGTTCGATATTATGAATAACCATTATTATTATTATTATTATAGTAATTAATAATTAACCAATTTTTTTATTAAAACTTTGAAACTCCGTCACTTGTAAATAAAGCAAGTTAGGATATACGTTTATATGAACTTTTATTCATAAACAAGAAATCACCCCCCGAAATTAATGACATCATTTAAATTACACCCTGTATATGAGCAATTGAAGAAAATTTAAAAAATAATATTCACTATACCACTAACATTTTCGGAAGATCCATTAATATTTCATCTCACCTGCTCTCGTATTGAATGAATATTCCGACAAAATACCATATAAAAAGCAGAATCCTTGTCAATATCCTTTCCTTCGTGACAATCGGACACGTTATATTGAGTGACATGTCAAAAAATTCGCATTCACAATACGCACCAGTGGCAGTATTGCGAATAAAGTGTCCAATTTATTCCGAGCCATTATCCCATTTTTTGCCCTGAAAAAAGTTACCGTTTCCGCGGTGGTCCGGTCTTCCGTGTTCAATATCCGTTTGGAATAAACTTTGTTACCCTCGTCAGGTTCATTTTCACGTTGCTAGGATATTTACATAGGCGGAATTGTAACGGGGCATTCGAGAAGGAAGTCGCTTTCATATTCCACACTTCAATTCACTTATTTCGGATCGATTACTTGTATCAAACTGAACTTGATATCGATACGCGTTCTAGTAATATCTTCGTGTCATTTCGTATTTCAGTTCAATACATTATGTTTTCTATGACAGTGCGTAAACTAAGATTTTACGCACTGCTGACAGTGGATGCCGATTTTGCTCAAAAAGTAAGTAGGCTGTGTGGTTACGAGAATTGGAAGAACTGACAATCAATATCTGAAATTGTGTTAGTATTGTAGTAGTTTTGTCAATAATGTTTGTATACCTGATAATTCTTCATTCAAATTTTATTGCAGCTCATCTGTTTGTACCTATCTGATAACCGATATGGATTCAAATTCATCAGGCGAATTTGACAATATTCCTCCAAATATACTCAACAGTGCTCAAAAAGCCACTGAAAACCTATTACCAGAAAAATCTGCACACATTTATGAACAGAAATATAACATATTTATAGAATTGTGCAAGAAGAACAAAATGACATAATACTCAGAAAACGTCATTTTGACCTATTTCACTGAGGAATATTTTTTAAGTTATGAGTAACGCTATTGCAATGTATTGGTGTTCGTATAGAGTGTTGCGTAACTACGCCGATCCTCAAAGGCCACCGGCTTAGTTAGGCAACATATCATACGCAAAATGATACAAAACCATTCCCTTTTGATTACAATTTTACATTCCAAACATCGGGATATTTTCTTATGTTTTCCTTCTCTATTAAGCTACCTATTTGTACCACTGCAATATGTTATTTTTTAGGGTTGGTTTCATAATTGGAATTTCGGGAGCTTGTCGTCGAGACGAATTATGTAAAATGACAATTAACGATGTAGAAGATAAACAAACAGTGTATATTAACAAAATACCGGAAACAAAAAATTCATTTTTACGATTTTGAATCCTAATAATTCTTCACTTGATTACCTACCTTTCATAAGAAAATATACCTCACTAAGACCGTCAAATATATATTGTAATAGGCTGTTTTCGAAATACGCAAATGGTAAATGTTCTAAGCAGCCTGTGGGGATAAATACATTTGGTAGAATGCTATATTTTATAGCAACCTATCTGAACTTGCCCAATACAACAGCTTTCACAGGACACTGCTTTGGAAGGTCTTCAGCTACTATGCTAGCAAATTCTGGAGGTGACCTTCTAACTGTAAAACAACACGAAGGATAGAAGTCATCTGCTGTTGCAGAATGCTATGTGGATAGCACAATTACCCAAAAGAATAAAATTTCTAATAAACTGTTGATGGATAACAGTGTGCCATCTACTTCCAAACAGAGCGTTTCTAGAAACTACAGTTTTACTGTTAAAGACGAGAACTGCTCGATACCAATATTACAGAAATAAGGTCACAAAATGTTTTAAACTCTGTAATGGAAAAGGCCAAATTCATAAATTTTGGAAGCTGTAATAGTTGCACCTTCAATATTAATATTTCCAACAACTAACAACTAAAAATCTAATTTATTGACTATTGTTTGTTTGTTGTTATTTTGTTATGTAAGAGTGAAATATATTTTTAATCGTCAAATAAATTTATGTTCGTAAAATGTACATTCATTACCATATTGTATTGAGTAAATTTTGTATTTCTTTTCTCAGTGAAAAATTATGTACGGTAGTAGAAAAAATATTGTATTTAATTCGTGTGTAATAGCTTTTTTCGACTCATGTGATTGTCGCATTTGCCTTTGGCTCATGCGACAATATTCACATCCGTCAAAAAAAGCCTCTTTACACACTTGTTACTTAAATAACTATATTGTACTCGCGTGGTTGTGGAATTCGGCTGCACCTCATTCAATAAACTTCACGCTCATACAAAAGAGTCCTAGTTTACTAACTTGTATCATAAATAGCTATTGTATTCCGACGTGTCATAATGACATTATTACGGATTTCATTTTTAGTGTCAAAATAACATACTTTTTCGTCGACCTCTGCAAAAAATTACATTTTACGTACTAATTTCCGGACGAAAAATCGACTATTTTTGAAGGCAAGTACTTTTCGTCCGCAAACACTTTTCGTCCGCAAACTATTTTCGTCCGCTGTGGTCACTATGATACGGCACGGTACGAGAGCGGCGATTGAGTCATTTTCGTAAATCCACGTTTTAATTAATACATAGGCGCCTGTGACAATAACTGTCATTTGCTGTTGTCAAATTAATTATTTACGAAATCAAAACCCAAAATCAAAACTTGTCTCTTGCATCTTCTTCGGCAGCAGGAATTAATATCAATAATTGCACAAACTGTACGTTCAATATTCATCTTCGAGATTGATTTAATTTTGTAGTATAATTGAAATAGAGAGTTGTTACACTTCAAATACATTTTGTTTATATTCATTAAAATTATGATCGAGTCTGCAGTTCGAAGAGTTGGACGTAGCTGAGGCCAGCAAACATGCGAGTACTTACTTTCATAAAGGTATGTAGAGGTCGACGAAAAAATGTGATAAACTGTCTACTGTCTCGCCTGCTTGCTATCCTCGGCTGCGCCTCGGCTATCAATTTGCAGGCTCGACTATAATAGACAGTTTTTCGTCCTTGGTACATAAATAACTATTATAGGACTGAGTTCAATAATGATTCATTAATGTACTAAGGACTATAACGAAAAAAATATAGACACAAAAACTCAAAAATTTATTCAAAACAAAATGAACAAAATTCAAAGATTAAATTTAAAAGTAGCTTTATCACAATTTGTTAAGTTGAAGTTGGACATAGGAGTCAAAATTGTTGCATTTTTGTGGTTGTAAAATTGTATGGTTTCTTATTTCGTCAGAGGAAACACTCGATTATGATTTCTTCCCGAGAATGGCTGCTGAAACTTTTTCTTATTTTCGCGAGAATTCTCTAAACAGTGCGGCTTTTTTTGGTCCCCTCCTCCTGTTAACTTTTGAACGGTTCGACGTACAAACATGAAAATAAAACAGTTTGGAGGGTTTCACCGATACTACTTTCTGAAATAAAAAATTTGGTGATTGCTCGACAGGGGGCGCGAGAGGGCTAATCAACTCAAAAATTTTAAATGGTGGGTGTCAAGTGTGACATCGTTGAAAAGAGAATTCCATTCTCTTTTCGACCATCCAATTTTTTTGAGTTTCGTTAATATTTTTTTTGCAATTAAAATTTAAAATATCAAATACAAATCTGAATACTACTCATACCTCGATAAATGTGAACGGTTTGATGTGGAATGATGTAACCAAAAATATATTGAAGGGAATCACCGATACTACTTTTTGAGAGAAAAATCTTCGCAATTACTTGACAGATGGCGCTGGGGACACATCAACTCGAAAATTTAGAAAGGCATATAATTCAAAATTGGGAAAATATTTCTTAACAAAATTCAAAAATATATAGATGGTTGTGAGGAGAATTAAATTTTCTTTTCAACGATGTGACACTTAACCACCCATGCTATTTAAAAATTTTGAGTTGATGTGCCCCTCCGCGCCCCCTTTCTAGGAATCACCAAATTTCTTAATTCAAATAGTAGTATCGGTGGAACCCTCCAAATATTTTTTTTCATGTTTTTACGTCGAACCGTTCAAAAGTTAACAGGGGGGAATGGCTAAAAAAGCCGCACTGTAAAATCTGTATATCTTTCAGCAACTGTATCACTTTTCCAGCCACCACGGCGTTTAATAGTGTGAAGTTCGACTCCTGAATCAGCCAACAGTGAAGCTGAAGACCACCGGAAACAGTAACCTGTGTATTCGGCGGAATAGGATTACTTAAAAAAAGTAGCGATCGTTTTGCACATATTTCCGATAGTATGGATACCCACTGGTTGCTTTTTACATCTGTTGTATCTAAATGATAGAAAGAAACGATGAAATTTTGGTTTACTTTAAAGGTGCATTTAGTCAACATCAATTTAAAATTGTGCTTAAATATATGTCAAAAGCGAAAGTTGAATCTGTTATATCAAATGACGCCATTTATACAACAATGTTAAGTTTATGCTAAAAACCTTTGTTGTTGCCGTTATGTTTATGATAATGCTTGTGCTAAAGTTGACTAAATCCACCCTAAATCAGTTATGGAAACAAAAATTGAACGTCGCGATTGTGGGCCCTCTGTCAATTGAAATGTAATCATTTTAGTTTTGTGGAAATGCCCTGTTGCCAAGTTGACCTCTTCGGATTACTGGAAATTTGATATGAAAAAAACAGTTAAACGTCTCGATTATAGACCCTTAACCTATTCCAATGGTACTATTTTTGTTTTGCGGAAATGAGCCATTGCCAAGTTTTGGTCACTTGGGATTACTGGAAATCTGATATAAAATAAAACAATTGAAATCAGGCGATTTCAATGGTACCATTTTTTTCCGGAAATGCTCTGTTGCCAAGTTGGTCACTTCGGATTACTGGAAATCTGATAGAAGTGGACATTATTCTATTCAATCAGGTGGTTTTTGCTATAATATTTTGATTTTGCAGAAATGCGTTGTTGTCAAGATATAAATGCAAAAAATTATTTAGAGAAGCTTTATAGAAATTTTCAATGGAGAGTATTGATATACATTTTTAGCCGATCCTGAAGGTGCCATTCTTTATGAGGAACTGCGCTGTTGCCAAGGTAGTCACTTCGGAAATTACCACTCGTCCTTCTGACAGCCTAGGTTTTTGTCCATTGACCGAATTTCTAAACGTAAAAGGAGGGACACAACCTAACCTAACCTGACTAACCTAGCTATCCAAGTTGTTGGTAATTTGATCACTGATTAGTATAAAAATGTGAAATCACAAAAGATGCTCGCTTCGCTCGCATTGTAGAATCACCAGAAAAAAGGGAAACGCCTTCGGCGTGTCTCTTCTTTCTGACCGCCCACGTTTTCGTCCGTGGACCAAATTTCTAAACGTAAGAAAGGGACACAACCTAACCTAACTAACCAAGCTATCCTAGTTGCTGGTTATTCGATTACTGATTAGTATGAAAAAGTGAAATCACAGCGGATGATCTCTACGCTCGCATTTTATAAACTACTAGAAGAAAGAGATACGCTGTAACTTTTGTTTTTATGGAAATGAAGTTGATGTCAAACTCCTAACCATTTATAGTCCGTGAGCTGTAGTATGATGATTTGTGACTGATAATCCGAACTTGAGCATTTCAACGTTGTTTCGCATCATCTAGTTATTTCAAGAATTTCTAGCGTTTTTATATCAATTGATCTTAAAAATCAACTAAATTAAATTAAAATAGTTTTTTAAGGTAAATATTCATAATGATATTCTTTGAGCAAAATTTCCTTAATTTTTTTTAATGATTTTTAGTGTTCACGACTTTGCAACATTGACGCATTTCTGCAAGCTTCTAATTTCATTGCACACTTCATCTAATCAAATAGTATGGTATCCACTTAGAACTATACTTATATCAGATTTCCTGTTATTCAAAGGGACCAAAACTAGGCAACGGCGCCATTCCGCAAAATAAAAAAAGTATTATTGAAATAGATTGAGGGTCCATAATCGAAATGTTCAACTGTTTTTTTCATATTAGATTTCCAGTTATACGAAGTGGCCATCTTGGCAACACAGCATTTCCACAAAACAAAAATGGTACCATCACAAACGTCGCGATTGTGGTCCCTCACAAGCGCGACGTTCAATTTTATTTTCCATATCAGATTTCCAGTAATCCCAAGTAACCAAATCTTGGCAATGGTGTATTTCCGCAAAACAAAAATGGTACCATTAGAGTAGGTGAAGGGTCTTCAATCGAGACGTTCAACTGTTTTTTTCATATCAGATTTCCAGTAATCCGAAGAGGTTAACTTGGTAACAGGGCACTTCCGTATACCAAAAGTGGTACCATTACAATTGGATGAGGGCCCACAATCGCGACGTTGAATTATTTTTTACATATCAGATTTTCAGTAAACCAAAGTCCAGCACTTCCACATCGCCAGGCGTTACGAAAAATTCTCGGGAATCGTTGGTTTTTGTACTAGGTATGAAAATTCTAAAAACAGCGCTCTCATCGTGTACATCTTTTTTCCTTAAGTTTTTTAACTCATATCTTCGGCATGCTCCACTTATACCTATTTTTATCATTGACACTTTCAATAGCAGGTATATTTCGTTGCCTGCCTCTTGTGAAAACTTTGCAACATTTTCTTCAGTCAAAATCCTCGATTTTTTGGGTGTGTAAAAATCAGATTTTCATTTTAGAAAAGCTATCAGTTGAGGAAACTTAATTATGTCGACGTTTTTTTCAATCAATAGTGTACTCCTTAACATAGAGTAATAACTCCAGAAAATTAAAGACTTTTTCTTCATTGATTCTTCCTTGAAATATGCCAAAAGTACCTTTTCGTGTGCGATATTGACAACCTTTTTCTGGGAACACCAAGTTTCGTAATTAGCATAAGTTTTTTCATATATGCCTCAAGACTTTTCAGGCAAAAAAAACAACAACTGCTAATTCTTCAATATCGGATAGTCAATTATCCATATTGAAACGTTAAAATTTGAATTTTTCAAAAAAATGCTTGAACCTTTCAATAAATGTAACTTTGACAATTACATGAGAATACAAACAAACAATTCCCTTACGTTTCTACTGAAACTAAGCTACGTCCACATCACTTACTGTAATGCAACAAGAAATCTATTTTTGACGAAATCGTCGGAATACATTTTTTTTATCAAATTCATAATAATAATAATAATAATAAATATTATGGTACTATCTGTGTTATCAGACTCGGGTGATACCTCGTTAGAGAATCTTCACAGCTAGTACCATAATGATCGTCATTATGATACTAATATCATAAATGTCTATAATATTCGGACGTGTCATAATGACATTATTATGGATTTCATTTTAAGTGTCAAAATGTCATACTTCACGATAATACTCTATGATGATATCGACAAAAGTAAACCTGTATTAGGAATATTCTTCGGCCTAACTCGAGCATTCGAAACAATATATCAATTATTTCTTGGCGATTAAATATCAGAATGAGGATTTGGTGACCCATAAATCGATGGATAGGGGAAAGGGGGTTAGTTTCGGACATTTTTCAAAAAATAGGTGCTATTTTCAAAAAACTGTTTACGAGAAGGGAGTTTTTAGTGGTTATCGTTTATTTGGACTTTCAGTTAAAATTTAACTCTGTATCCAGTCATGTATATTTAGAACTGTCAGAGCAATCGCCTTTTTAATTTTTCAAAAAATCTGTCCTAATGTACCCCACTAGTAGTTTCGGTCAAGAGGTGGGGAAGTTTCGGCCGAGATACATTAATTTGCAGAAATCATTTAAAAAATGAAAGAATAGGGTGTTTTAATCAAAACATAAGACATGAAAATAAATACAAAACATTTCCTTAACATTTATTATACATTACATAAGTCGTTTATTATTTTACAATCATCATCCCAAAATTGTATTTAAATGAGTAAATAGATTGGGTTCTGATTGTTCCTGTTAAAGTGGGTTTTTGTAAGATGGACACTACATCTTCTGGGTCCACGTCACTAATATCTGGAACTTCGTGGAAATAAAAAGTAGAGGAATTTTCCTTTCTTCTCAAAAATTGCACATTTAAATAATTACCCGTTCCCTTTATTTCTCCTATATAGTGAATCTTTGTTGTTTTAAGAGGAAATTGTACCAAGACAAAATCTCCTACTGTCAGATTTTCTCTGTCAACTTCAATATCTACATCAACATCAGAGTCATTATCGCTTTGCAGAGAAAAATCAGACTCATTACTTGCAGAGCTCTTATCTGATGGTGCACTTTTCTTTAGTTTCTTTTTAGGGACTGGTTTTGGACAACCGAAAACTTTTCGAATAATTGCTTTTCCTTTTCGACTTTCTATGGCCTTATTCCTAATACTCCGTTGACTTTCTATTTCTTCAATCCTTTTTTTTTTTCGCTACTATTTGTATATACTCTGGATTTACCAACATTTCTTTTCTTCGAGTTTGGTTTCCTCGGATCGGCTTTGGGATATGGTCTGACTTGTTCTGGATCAATTATTATGTGGTCCTTACAAGTCGAGCCATTTACATTGCTCACTGGTGATTCATTTATTGATGGACTCAAAGCCTTAGGAGATCCTTCATTTGCTGCACCTCTATTACATTCGATTGAATATAATTTGTCTTCTGAATGAACCTTACTCGTTGACGGTCTATTGAATTGATCTTTAATATTGCTGAGCTGGTTTGTCTCGTTTGCAATGTTTTTACTAGCTTGCTCAGTTTTTTTTGTGTTATCATTCTGCGATGAATCTGGATCTGGTCTATCAGTTACACTGCTCGGTTTGAAGTCTGATTCATTGAAAATTTGTGTGTTTAGAGGAAATAACCCAGTATTTTTAAAGGCATTAACTATGTTTTATATATATATTTCCTGCACTAAATTTGTATTGATTTAACACTCTAACATAATTGTCAAAAAACTGCTTTACAGTGTGGGGATTAAAAACTGTTGCACGTGCCAAACTTGTACTCTCAGGTTTCCTTAGTGCTAGAGTCGGATGTCTGGTCATAAAACTTTTGAGCCATTCTATACCTGCCATACACCGTTCATTCCATATTTCCGGAAATTTACAATTGGGTAAAGCCTTAGCATACTGATATGCAAATTTTCGTATGTTTTCATAGGATAAGCGAGGGTTTAAATCGGAACATGTTTTTATATATTTTTCCAACTTTTTCTCTTGCTCGTTGGTAAATACTTGCTTCACCGTATATTTGGAAGAATATTTTAAGGTTGCATTTTCATTGTCGCTCATATCCGTACCCGAATCGATATCAAATTTTCTAATATATTCTTCTGCTGTATATTTCTTGAGTATAACTTTTATTCGAGACTGTAAGGTACTCTTTTTTATATTGAAAAATGCAGATGCTCTGCGGAGAGATTTTGAACCATCAAAAATGCTAACAATTGCATTTTTCATATCATCTTTGCTAATTGATGCTCTGTTTGTTTTTTTAATGTACTTTCTTGTCATCTGCAACAAAAAGTTACAGATGTAGCAAAAAATCAAAACATACGAAAGTAGATAAAAAAAGTTGGGACACAATCGGCCATAAGAGGGGTAGTTTCGGCCCCTGCCAAATGTAATCCACCAACAAGTGGCCGAATCTACCTCATACTCCAAATCTTTCATAATTAGAATATAAACTCCATAAAATACTTTTGAGGTTATAATAACGTATGAGATCGAAAACTCAATAAAATTATATTCACAAAGTGGTAAAATTCGTGAACATAGTGCCCTTAGTTTCATTTCCATGAGATAAATGAGTTAAAGTTAAAAACTTACTTTGGCGTAACAAAATATCAGCTTTTTCACTACAACAAATTAACACGTGCAACCATCAGCAGAAAATGCATCAAACTAAAGAAGGGTGTATTACCAACCACAGAAATGACAATTTCGAGGTAATTTTAAAAATCAAGCAAGATATGATCGGTGTCCGAAAGTACCCCATGGCCGAATCTACCACCCTTTCCCCTACTGAGTTATGTATGGCATGATTGTGAAAGATGACTTTTCAGAAATCTGCGAAGTTGATCTAGGTACTCCCCAGGGCAGAGTTCTAGGGCCATTATTGTTCCTACTATACGTGAACATGTATGCAGACGATACAACCATAATCTTTACATCCGAAACTCTCGAAAACCTGAAAGAAAAAGCATTAACGGTCATGAACCAATTTAGTCATTGGTGTGAATTCAACCATCTAATAAATAATACAAACAAAACTGTTTTTACTGCATTCACAAGCAACAACTAATCAATTGAGTATTAATCTAAACACCAACTTGATAACAACAACGAACTGAACAAAATTCCTAGGAATTCAACTATGAAAAAACTTTCTTTCAACAGTCCTATAGAACAGTAGTTATGCTCTGCCCACAAAAAAAAATTCTTCGCCTTCATCACACTTGAATCAAACTACAACAGAAAATATTTATTAGACTTCTATTACACATTTAAATATTCCAAAATATGTGCAAATATAACAACATGGAGACAAGCTAACCGAGTATTCGTAATTCAAAATAGAATAATGAGACTCATATTTGGTCTCGAATTCAATGAATCGTGCAGAAATAACCGGCTGTGAAATCTTGCCTAATCTTTATATACCCTGAAATGTTCTTCATCGACACCTTCGTCAAATTACATGCCATCGGATGAAAGAATCGTATCCTGGGAGGGAATACTAATGATGTTCCAAAAATATATCATATTTCCGGGGATCCAGTTATAATTGGAAATTTTTTGGCAACCCTTGGAAGATTTCAGACACCCTTGTTCAGAATGAAATCGACAGAGGGAATTCCTAATGAGCGATAAAAAGGCCGTATCTTAGATGTCAGACTTATTCATCATTCATAAGTATCCCAGATTTCTATAGTATCTGCTAGAACAAGAATGCAGTTGATTTCATTGAAAATATGAACAGGATGTTAATAAAGTCAGATGTCGAATCATCTGCGACTAAAAGATAAACTTCAGTTGCCATTTTCCATCGTTCAAGATCAACTGTCTTGGAAGGGATTCATGTTGAAAAGAGAAACATTTTCAATTGAAAATCAAAACAAAAACATGATTCCTCTGGAAATAGAAAAAAAAGACCTACGAAAAATTTAAGTAACTGTTTTGTAATACCTATAACAAAAAACAACTACTTTGCCGGCTGAAGCCACGCTGGACATTGAACATCTGATAGATATTGTGAAAGACCCTATAACTTGAGAGAAAAATCTGAAAGTGAAAATGTCCAGTTTCCATTGGAGATTCATATCTTTAAATAAGATAAGGGAGAATGTTATTCATAAATATCACTAGGCAAAAATCTATTTCAATCTTCTAAGATCATCAGGTAGGTAGGAAGAATTGAAAATCTTACTCTTCAGAAGCAATTTCACACTGTAATGATGGAATTGTTGTAGTATTTATACGAAAATATACTACAATATCTTAGAACCGACACATAGAAAATTACTTAGGGCCGGTATTATGAACATCTCTCGAAGTTAACTTCAATTTTAACAGTAAAGTTAACTTCAGCTTAAAAATGGCAGTTTTATAAAAATCTTATATCTGAAATAAAAAGAAGAAGAAGAAGGCAAATATGTATAACCTACAATTTTTCGCAGTTTTTCCTGTGGCATTTACTAATTTTCTAATAAATAATAAAATTGCTATCAATAGATTTGAGAATCCTCCAAAATCTCCAACAACTACCAAGAATAAACATGTTGCATGAAATCTGAGTGTAATTAACGTGTTACTGGCGGTAGAAGATTATTTCTAACATTGAAAATACTTATAATTCCAAAGTAATTAGAACTAGGACTTTGCAAATTTGCCTCTCTATGTGCCCATTTAACAAGCATTCAGTCTATCTTGATGATCGAAATCCGTTTTGATTTGTTTTCAAATTCTATTTCATTCCACAAGATAAAATGGTTTAACCGATTTCTAAATATCCTTCGACGTCGAGGGCCTTCAATAATAATCACAGCATCTCCTTCATCGTCGCTTGAAAGTTCCTCGAAAATAACCAGGATATCGTTTGCTAACATTTATTGCGAAAAAAAATGATCAAATTGTGTTCTATGCTGAATTATTGACAGAAGAACTGTCGAAAACCACCATTTTCTACAAAGTTAACTTTAACTGATACCCCGTCCTCCCGATAAAGTTAACTCCTACCTTTTGAAGTTAACTGTAAGATGTGACGTCATTCCACAAGTTAACTTCTAGTTGTCTGTCAAAATAGTTTTATAATACCGGCCCTTAAACTCATATTTTTTCTAACAACCCATCTCACTATAACATAATAAAATTTCAGCCAATTTGACCAAAAAAATATGTTTTCGTACAGGGTCCTTTGATAGAAACCTCTACAAACAATCAATAAATTTCGTTCTAGATCACCACGTCTTATCCTTATTGTATTCTTTGATTTTTTAAATTATATTTTGAAATACATAGCAATGCATTTAGAGATCGGAGATCAGTTGAGAAGAAGTTCACACAGAGAAATCACTTCCTAGTAAATTGTTTATTTAAAAAGGAGTCAATTGGGCGTACGTGCAGAGAGACTTGTTCAAGCAAGAGAAGATGCAGCCCTTACTTTTCAACGTGCTGTGCCATGCACGAGACCGACGACCATGCTGGGAATCGAACGCAGCACCCTAAGCTTGAGAGGAGACCGCTCTACCAGCACAGGCCCACCCAAACACAATACTTCATTCATTCATTAAATGTTTCTGTGACCAAAACAGCTTTTTTTGGAAATATTGAAGTCGAATCAATATAGGTTAGGATCATTGTACTAAGAACTACATTATCCTAAGATTTTGTGAGAGTCGAGTTAAGACAAAGATTTTGTTTTTTTTTTTTTATACAAACCCACCGGAGTATTGGAGAATAGTTGGTAGGTATATCCCTTCGTGTCAAGTAATATCTATCTCATATATGTATGATCGAGATCGTAAACGTCAACTCCCTCTTCATTCATTTCATCGTTTCTATATTCCTACCAGTCATGTTATTGGCTGGGGCCCCTCAAACTCGCAGTGGACAAGTATACAATATACATATCCTACTAACGTCATCCTGCTTTTTGGTCCAATTTCTTTCGCAGCTCCTTGGGACTGTGTATGCTGAAACTCCAAAAATTCCTGTATGACACACGTTTGGTTTAAACCCAAAACATTTTTCATAAGGCATCTCATCCTCATGTATGAATATTGTCCAATTCAACATAAACGCGGCGGTACAAACTGCCTCAGTCTACGACTCGGTAGAAACAGTTCTAAAATAGATCATGGACAAAGCACTTTCAATAATGGTTCATTTTCCTCTTTCAGTTTCACCGTAACTGTTCATGTGCTTGGGGAGCAAAAGTTTCATGAACTATTCCAAATGTTTTGAAATATTCTGATGAATCATTATTGCCGTAATACAATTTTTTTTTGAACTTCACGTTTTTTTAACATCTCATTTCTTCTTTAGAGCCTGTGTAAATGACATCTGCAAAACTAATAAAAAACATATATCAAAGAAATATAAATAAAAAATGAAGGCACCCTCACCGATAACCGACGAAATTCTAACAAATTCAATGATTTTTTTCACAGACCTAGGAGAAACGCTAGCGAAAAAAATCAAAAACTGCGATAAAAACAAAACTCAAAGGCAACGCATTCAGAACTCAGTATTTTATAAACCCGCTGATGGAAGAGAGATTGAAAGAATCATTGAGGAACTCAAAAATAAAGAAGCCCCTGGATATGACGGAATAAATTCTGAAACATTGAAAGAAATTGGCTCCTAAGTATCTGTTCCTTTCATTCCTTTCATTTTCACTGGAAACACTTGGGAAGCACTGAAAGAAACAGGGGAGAGAAAAATGGGCAACATCATCCATTTCCTCAAAAATTAACTTCTGACAGTAAATCTATCCAAAACCTACTATATGCCCTCCACTTGTCTTACTTCAAATTTGCCACCATTTGATAATCCAAAAATAAATAACTTATAATAGCTGTTCGTGCAAACGATTTCAAATCTTATGTGTGAAACAAATGAAATATCTGGGAATATACCTGGACTCTCATTTGAACTCCATTTCAAATGGAGTATTCATGTCTCCTATTTGTCAAAAAAAATCATATTATTGTAATGAAGATTCAAATATTTGTAACAAATTTTTAATGTAACTGAAAATTGTTTATCAAGCACTTGTTGAACCACGTCTTACTTATGCTATCCTTGGATGGAGCGGAGCAACAAACAATCACTTGAAGATATTAGAGGTGACCCAAAATTGGATATTCAAAATCATTTTGAAACAAAATTTCAGGTACTCTGCAGATTCTCTGTGCAATCAGTCTGAAATCTTTGATATCAGGCAGCTCTTTTGCCGTTCCCTATTGGTTAATCAACATAAGCACATTATATATGAGTTGGTAAGTCTCCAACATGAATATTTCACTAGAAATACTACTTCTAGAGTTCCACAAGTTTCCAAAACTATTATTCAAATGAGTTACTTTTTACTTGCTCCTCGACTTAAAAAAAATAAACTTCTTTTCACTTTTCAAAAAACAATCCAAAAATTGGATTACAACTAAATCCAGAATTCACATTCATAGCCTTATTGATCTTAAGAACGTGTATTATCTCTTATAAAATATAAATTATACATAATCTACCTGAATCATTCGACTGACCATCAATAAATACAATTGATAAAAAAGGAGTAGTATAAGTCCTGAAAATGAGCCTCCTCATAAGTCCAGTTAAATGTACACATTTTCATAAAATCATACTTATATTTTATTTTATTCTAAGTCTCTACAAATTGTTTCAATTTGTTAACATCACCGCAAACAAGTAGTTGTCTACTTTAGCGGCTGTCTTCATTGTTTTATTTTATGATCTTGTTTTTAAATGTATCCATAGTTATTACTATATTGATGAAAAATAAACATATAATTATTATTATTATGATTTATTGTCTCAATCCAGTGCAATCCTGTTCATAAATAAAAATTATTTGGATCCACTTGGTTATTCTACGTTAATTGGTCTGCATACGACTGCATACGTCCAAATTTTCTTCTCGTCTTCAAACTAATGTATTTTTCGATACATTTGAGATATGAAGATTTGCATACATTTTGAAATCAGCAAAATATTTTCAACAAAACTATAACTTTCAAAGAATCCAAATCTGCTATCTTAAAAGAGCAAAATACTTCATTTTCATCTCATTGAAAAGTATAAGTAAGAGAATAGTGAGTATGGACCAGAAAGAAATCTATATAAAAAAAATAAACAATTGATCATTCATCAAATTTGAAATAATGTGCGGATTTCAGAATATTTGTAAGAGGCAGATTGCTTTGCATATTCAAAGTATAAGGTGAAAAATAAAAAAATTGAGACCAGTAGGTACAAGTGTTCTTTGAAATCGCACAGAAAGAAAAAGTGACCTAAACATAATGTAAGGTTCAGTTGGTGATATATTGATGAAGAGATGTTTATGTGTTCACGAAGGACATTGCCCAAGGACCATGTCCGTTGATACAATCACCCTGAACATCGACTGTCGATCCAGGTATCAATGTATTTTGTACATTAACCAATCAATGTTATGTCTTATTCCAAATATCCAAACATGTATTTTATCACCAAAAGTTTTTCATTCAATGCTCAACTGGCAAAGGTATAATGTTAAATAGAATTATTTTAATGATTAGGGACATTCTTCCATGGGTTTCAATAATGAGTCTATCACTTAGAGTTCATTGTTCAATCACAAGAGTGTAATGACATTAATGTATTTTGTTCAATAACCAATCAATAAGAGTACATCTTTCAATCATCAGTTAACATCAATTCAATTTTTTCGAGCGTTATCATAATGCCCGAGAATATTCATTACTGGTTGCTTAAAATTATCACTGCTCGTTAAAATACAGGGAATTTCATAACTAGGGTGCAACAAACTGAGAATTCCTCTTGGAAAATGAATATGACTTTCCCAATCAGTAAAAGTCGGCTTGGTATTAACAAAAACCTTTGCCTGATTTAGAAATATATTTAAAAAATGCAATTTTTCTATATAATATTTTATTTTCGTATTAGGTATTACCAATAATAATAATAAAAATCTTTAATCAACATTGATTGGTTGAGTTTCTCTCAGATATTCTGACATAATATTAATTTTTGAATTGGAATATTGAGATTTCATTTTGTAAAAAAAATTTCAATGAATGACCATAGCATAATACTTTCTTCTGGGAATTTCAAATTAATTGATTTTAAATCAAATATCGACTGCTCTTATGATGTTGAAAAATTTGTACCTAATACCGTCAAAATACTATAAAAAATGTATGGAACATCCTGTACATTAAAATATTTTATATTTCGATACGTGGGTAACCTTTTTACAATTCAGTACGTGAGCGAAGATATTTTATTTTGAAACACAACTTGTCCTCAACAGAACATAAACAAGAGTTTTCAAAAAGGCCACTGATGGTTCGATCTGGTAGTCGAGTTTAGAGTTCTGCCGTGCCCGCAGCTAGTGAGGGCTATGGGGGAGTTTGGAAGATTCGATTTTAGATAGATGAAAAATGTTCCTTAAATGTAAATGACGAATATGTATTGTGAGTATAGATCTGTTTTAAAATAATTTATTCAATCCATAACTAGTTCAGGAGAGATTCTTCAATTCTTTAATTCATTAATCCTTTATTGATTATTTTCTTCATTAATTTCAATCGTCTTAATCTCATATTTGTACATAGTAAAATAAATGTTTTTATATTTTTCTAAAGTGTTTTAAATCTATGAATGATCAGTATCTACCTAGTTAGTCATGAATCAACCCCAATTGACGACAATACTGTGAATTTCTGTTGTTTTCGAAATGTCTTCTCCAATGGCGAAAATGAATGGCTGAATAGACTCCTTGGATTGAAATTTGAAATTTATCCAGTCCTTCACTTCTTGAACGGTTTTCCCGACGACCAAAAAATACAGCTGGGAGTCACGTATTGTGAATTTTGTTATTTGGGATTTTCCACTTTTGTAATTTTTTATTACACCATTAGTAGGCACGAAGAATCTATGGAGGGGCCACAAAACTGCTGCATCTCGTCCATCTGAAAAACAGTAATTCAAATGTGTTAGTAGTATAGTGCCTAGTGCTTAGTGCAGAGGGCTAGGTGGCCAAGGGGTTAAAGCGTCAGTCTCCCAATCACTTCTGGCTGCCGGTCGCAGATTCGAACCGTAGCAACTGCAGAATTTTTCTGATGGATCGAGAAAGGGCTAGGAATAGCACGTAAAAAGGTAAGAAGACCTCGTCAGTCTTTGGAAAGCACAAGTTTCGAATTTTGACAGCTGATTAATGGAAAAAACATTTTTAAACAATTATTTGATCCAACTTTTTTCAGCAGTCTCGGAAAAAGATGAAAGAGAGGAAATTTCCTACTCTGTTTAATTTTTTTTTTTTTTTTTAATTAAAAAATCTTAAATAGATTTGGGGATAATTGCAAAAAACAAAACGACCTTTTTTATTGTTGTTTATAAATTTTGCAATTTTTTCAAAAATCTCTTTCCGGTACACCGGGAAGGGATAGCGTGTGCTTCGTTGAGCTTTGTCCCACTGCAGATATGTTTGAAAATAGTTGTGGGTTCGGGTTGTGGGGATGAATTCAACAGACATCAAAAAACGTTGAAAACCCCACATGCCAAAATATTGAAATGTATTAAGATATGCGAGAAAGGCGAAGAGACTTAAAATTGTAGAATTGTCATTGCTTTTGGCCATTTTATAACTCACTGAGCGGAGTGGTTAGGTTAGGTATCGAAATTCTGATTCAATAAGCGGAATTATAAGCTATAAAACTCGGAACTTACCAGAAGATACACAAATATCTCACACACTCAAAACTATAAGACTATAAAGCTGTTGTTGATTTTAAATGTCAATTGCGTGGTACAGCTCCTGTACCAAACGTGTAACTGTAACTAAAATTGGAGGCAAATTCGTTCGAGCTTTGCGTCGTTTTGGGATGATCGAGTGGGGTGGGGTGGTGTAGTTGAATCTCAGCATTCACACAATGCTCTCGGACAGTGACAGCCTGACCAAAGGTAAAATCATTAATCGATGATAAAGTCAAGGAATAGGTGTATCTGCTCATGTTCTGAACATTGACAAAATGATTCCACTGTACTGAGGCTATGCCCATTGAACATTGGAGCATGCCTTAATATAGTATTACAAGGAAGTGTGATAATTGATGGTACATAGTATTAATAACATCAAGTTCCTTGGAATAATGTATTTGTTTTATTGTTATAAGGCATATTTTCATTATGGGAATGATATTAGCATACCATTAATCACGAAATTACGTTATTGTAATAAACATGTTAACCTTGTTATAATGAATTCGTAGATTATTCAATCACAAAAATTAACTGATTTTAATTATGTTTGATCATTGCCTCTAGGAAAAATACGTTGTTTCAATGATTTTGCAGTCAATCATCAGTGGTCATTGATATCAGTTCCAATATTTCTTTCTGTGCGGAACCTCCTTCATTGCTTATGTAGAATAAGGGGTTTCCTCTACAGATTTGATGGAGAGAGCGAAGAGGTGAGAGTAAATGTGTCAGTTCTGATTTTTGACAATCATGGAATTTTTTTTATTATGGGTGAAAATAAGTAACACATATTCTTTACTGGCGAATTAAAAAAGTAAAATGAATAATTTTTATTTCCGTCGCCAATTGGTTACTTTTTTAACGCCATTAATTGGTTATTTTCACGGTGCTTGACATCACAGCCGAAAAATTCACCATTTAAGGACGCAAAATTAACATATTTCTAGAGTACTCACTCAACCCTTTCAATCAATCAATACCAAGGAATCTGCTGAAAAAAAAACGATAAACAAACGCCTGTTCTCCAAATCAGATAAAACCCATTTTTTCATGTTAAGACGCGCGTTCGCTGTCGGGAATAGAATAACAATTTCCTTCTCCTCTATTGTCTGGATGTTCAATTGTTGAAACGTAATTGAAAATTGTGTTTACCACCGTCAGTGAGGATAGGGGACTCTGAGTGTTGATTCAAACAATGTAATCAAATTTAAGTTCGGTCGCTCCGAGCTACTCCACCTCGTTCGGTAATTATGGTGGCAATAGGTGCTTATTAGGATAGACAAATTGAAAACAGAGGGCGCAACTTGATTCACGGGGTGGGGTGCTCGTATGATGAATGAGTACGGCCGCAGTATTTCATGACTGCTGGGGAAAATATTATAAATTGGGGTGTAGAGTGAAATTTCAGTGACGAATTATCACGAAACTATTTGAAACAAAAATTCACAGAGTGACCCGTCACAAATGAAAATTGTTCACATACCTAAATTGTTTATGAAGCGACAAAACTTGTAATGCATATACAGGGTGTTTCAAATACGAAGATGGTTGAATTGGGGCAAAGTTGCGAATTTACCTGACTCACAACACGCCGTTGAGAAAGTTCTGAAATTCCGAGTATATCCGGAGATATTCGGAAAAAAACAGAAATTTCGGAAAATGGTTTTTATTTCTTTCCGGCTCTATTTTTCGAAGGATTCTGAAATAAATTGCACTCCCACATTGTCACTTTTTCCCTGCTACATAATGGTGTTTTCAGATTTGCTATCCGACGTTTCGTCTTACGGCCATCATCATCAACTTTATTTTTTCTCATTGGATTCTTTCTGTTTTGAGTAGTACCAGATTTAACCTTTTCAATGATGTATCACAAGTTATCATTCCTTTTCGAAAAATTGGAGATATTGAAAAAAATTCATTCTTATCATAATAGGCTTTGACTTTGATGTTTCTAAATGGCTTTTACGAATGAAGAAAAAAGAGATATGTTCAGGTTATTGGATCAAAATTTCACCGTGTTTGGTTCATTTGAGACGCATGAAAAAATACCGAGACAAAATCAACAATCAAAATTTGATAAATGAGGTGTGTATGAGGTGAATTAGACATGTAAAGGTGTGTGGGATTCAGAGCAATCGAATCTATAAATGTCAATGATGATGTTTATTACGGAAATAGTACAGCGTTTGTTCCTTGAATATATCAATCTAAAATATGGATTACATAAGTCACAGAGATAATAATCAAACATAATAATTATAGAATTGAACCTACCTTAAACCAGGGACGCTTTGCTCGTTGAATATCAATAGTGGAGATTCCCCACAAGGCTTCTAGAATGATATTTTGGCCAGAACGATATACTACTTGAAACTAGAAAACTCGCACGGATTTGTGTCGGATTGTCACGACAAAAAACAAATATTGTATGGTTATGAAAATTCAGTGAAAAATAGTACTGGAGCTGATATTTATGGGCGAGCATCTTGATTAGCTAGAGAGATAAAGTAGAACACGGTCAAATTGTATCATGAAATACCGTGTTCTGGTACAGACATTGTGTCCTTTACAATGAAAATTAAACTTTGAACAAACAACAATAATTAACTAAAATGTAGAGACAAATGTACCTAAATCACATCAAATGCTCAAAATGCTGGCCTTGTTCATGATAACACAACTGTGCCCTCCTTCCAATATTATTCACTGCGCGATCAATTTCCGTCCTCCTCAATCTTCTGGGCTCTCTAACAATGCTGTGTTGAAGGTCCTCAATATGTTGATATTCCCTCTGACCATAATTTCTATTTTTCAGTGTACCCCATAAGAATGTATCCATAACATTCAAGTCTGGAGACCTTGCTGGCCACCTCACCGGCCCATTTTCCCCTATCTATTCATCACCAAACCTTTCAGTGAGGTAATTAGATACTCGTCTGGTAGTGTGCGGTGGAGCACCATTATGTTGAAACCATCAGATGTTGTTATAGTTAGCCAAATATAGATCATCCAAATAGTTTTCGAAAATCGACATTAAAAACTGGTGATGGATTTCTCCAGTCAGAATTCCGTCAAATGAATGAGCACCCAAAATTCTATTTTTGTGAATTCCTGCCCACACCTTAATACTAAGGGCCGGTATTATAAAACTATTTTGACAGACAACTGGAAGTTAACTTGTGGAATGACGTCACATGTTACAGTTAACTTCAAAAGGTAGGAGTTAACTTTATCGGGAGGACGTGGTATCAGTTAAAGTTAACTTTGTAGAAAATGGTGGTTTTCGACAGTTCTTCTGTCAATAATTTAGCATATAACTCAATTTGATTGTTATTTTTCTCAATAAATGTTAGCAAACGATGTCCTGGTTATTTTTGAGGAACTTTTAAGCGGCGATGAAGCAGATGCTATGATTATTATTGAAGGCCCTCGGCGTCGACGTATATTTAGAAATCGGTTAAACCATTTTATCTTGTGGAACGAAATAGAATTTGAAAATAAATTAAAACGGATTTCGATCATCAAGATAGTCTGAATGCTTGTTAAAGGGGCACATAGAGAGGCAAATATTTGCAAAGACCAACTAATAAGTCAACATTTCTAATAGTTCCAATTACTTTGGAATTATAAGTATTTTCAATGTTAGAAATAATCTTCTACCGCCAGTAACACGTTAATTACACTCAGATTTAATGCAACATGTTTATTCTTGGTAGTTATTGGAGATTTTGGAGGATTCTCAAATCTATTGATAGCAATTTTATTATTTATTAAGGCGGATTTACCGGATTTATAATGCATAATTTAGTGCATATGCGTAATTTTAATTCACACCTAATCCATAAAAGTTCTATACAGGGACTCGATTGAAATGATTTACCCGTTTCACAATTTATAAAGATATCCCTGTGTTGAACTGTTATGGAGTATGCAGAAAAATTACGCATTTTAAATCAGGAAACGCCGCCTTAAAATTACGCATATGCATTGAATTATGCATTATGAATCCGGTAAATCCGCCTTTAGAAATTTAGATAATGTCACAGGAAAAAGTGCGAAACATTGTAGGTTACATATTTGCCTTCTTCTTTTTATTTCAGAAATGAGACTTTTAAAGCTGAAGTTAACTTGACTGTTAAAATTAAAGTTAACTTCGAGAGATGTTTATAATACCGGCCCTAAATCGCACTTGAGGTAAAATTTCTCAGAACTGCCTTGGGTTGTTTATGCTCCAAATGTGTTCGTTATTTCGGTTGAATATCCCACTATTTGTAAAAGTGCTTTCATCTGTCCAAATTACATTTTCTAGGAAAACAGGAAAATCAGATCTTCTTACTAGCCAATTACAAAATTCTAATCGCATTTCGGGATCATCTGGATGCAATTTTTGAGAAATGTGTATTTTGTAACATTTTAAACCGCTTTTTTGAGATGTCTCTAAGCACTTGTATGACAAATATTCATATCGGAGGAAATTTTACTTGTAGATTTCCCCGGGTTCAAGTTTATCTGCAAATTATTAATTTTCATTGAAAAGGACACAATGTCTAATTTACCTCATATTACCTACCTCAATTATCAAATTTTCTTCAGTTTCCTGGTCCATTCTGTCTCCGTATTTTTTCCTCGGCTTTTCAAATGAACCAATAACGGTGATATTTCGTTCCAATGACTTGAACATACCTCGACGTGGTTGTTGTTTTTCAGGATACAAGTTTAAATACATTTCCGATATCCTAAAGCCTTGGTTTCCTCGAAAGCGGTACCGACAAATTGCGACCGCTATAATGCGACGAATGACGTCAGATTGCGATGGAAAAATCAGGGTTTTAAATTGCGGCAATTGAATGTGTAAATTCAGAAAGCGTCACCAGTACCGCTTTGCGTTGAAAACAAGCAACATGGACGAGCTCGATGTTGCTCTTTTGGTAGTGCTAAATGCCGAGGAATCAGAGGAAGAGAATCATAGAAGGAGTGAATCTGAACTTTTTAAACAAAGAACTGCAGAGGGTGCATATCATATTTTGATTTGTCGCCATCTATATACCAATGAAAACAAGTTCAGGGAATATTTTCGATTGACGCCGGTCTTATTTGATTACGTTTTAGGATATATAAAAGAAGATCTTTGTTCAAAACCCACAAATCGTGTTCAAAATCCATTGACTCCTGAGCAAAAATTATGCCTGCTTCTAAGGTATGTACCTTTTTCCATTAATACTAAGTACATCAAACACAAAATTAACACGTATGCCTTATATACAGAGTGAGCCATGTTCAAGTGACCCGCTGTCAAATGGGTCACTCTGCATACTTTTATTTCAAGAAATGTTTACATGTGTGTGATAAATTTACAAATTTATAAAGTACCCTTGGCTAGGCTTCGTCATTACTAGAGTAGTGGATGCTTCCATTGGAGTTACAGAATCCTCGGAAACAAATGTACTGTATGATGTGGAGCTACCTGCTGATGATGGTCCACGCCCATAGTCAGCACTTGGCAATGGTGATAGATGTTCAATCTCTGCATTTCCAACTAAATTTCCAATTTCCATTCGAAGCCTTGCCTGAACGACTGTTGGCAGCTTCTTAATTATTTTCGCCATGGATCCAAAGAATAAATCATTTTCATCTTGATTTTCCAAATTTTTTAGATCTTGCCTTTCAGCTATTTGTTTTAATATCTTCATACGTTCGTCAGCAGGTGTGGATGTAGATGTACTTTTACGTTTGGTAACTCTTGGAGTTTTTTCTGTTTCAACTCCGGCTTCTTGAATATCTGCAATATTGCTGCTAGTGTCGTTCGCAGTAAGTAATTCAGACTGTTCTTGCTCTATGTTGTTGCCCTGTGTACTGCAATGAGCCGTGCTATTTTCCATACTCTCTTGGGATTCAGACTGTTCTATGTTGCTGAGAGTGCTAAAAATAAAATATTTTTTTGTATTACCAGCAAAATAAGGTAACATGAATTTACCTCCGCTTGCCCGAAGATATACTATCTAAAAATGACAGCTGTTCCGATCTTTTCTTCGCTGCTTCTCCACACGAACCCGTGCCAGGTTTGCCTCGTCTCTTTATGTAGTAATCTCTAACATATTCCCACCTCTTGATGCACTCATTATCTATAAATATAAAAACAAAAACAATAAGGTAAGTGTTGCAAAGTACTACATGTTATTGTTTTAGGTTTTTGGCTACAGGAGAATCATTTCGATCATTGGCGTTTCAGTTTAGAATATCCCATTCGTGGATTAGTGTAATAATAAGGCAGGTTGCTGAATCCATTGTTACAAGAATGCTCACTTTGGTAATGCCACAACCAACAGAGGAAATGTTCAAAAAAATCTCTAGGAGATTTAGATCTCTTTGGGACTTTCCGAACTGTATTGGAGCAATTGATGGTAAACATGTTCGGATAAAGGCTCCAAACAATAGTGGTTCCACATTCTTCAATTACAAGGACTTTCATTCAGTAGTTATGTTAGCACTTGTAGATGCAGATAATAAATTTGTTGCAGTAGACATAGGTTCGTACGGGAGAGAAGGAGATGCAGGTAAATGCATTACAATGAATGTAATTTTTAATTTTTCTGATAAAACAAATTTCATTTTAGGCATATATTTGAAAAGTAGATTTGGACAAAAAATTCTGAAAAACGAATTTAGTATTCCACCGCCACAACCACTGCCTGGCATGAATATCCTGGTACCCCATGTTATTCTCGGGGATGAGGCATTCGCTCTTCATGAACATCTTATGAAACCATATCCACGAAATCAATCAGTGGCTGATAAAACTAAAGCCATCTATAATTATCGACTTTCCCGAGCTCGCAGGACAACTGAAAACGCCTTTGGCATTCTTTGTGCATTTTTTCGAATATTTTTGCAGCCAATTGCTACGCATCCGGAAACCACGGATAAACTAATAATGTGTTCCTGTATTTTATATAATATTCTGCGAGAAGCAAATATACTTCCGACATCGACTGATAGTACAGAGAAATACTCACTACCTACAGAAAATTTACTTCCGCTTATTCACAACAACGTACGTGGGGCAAATATATCAGTCCAAATTCGTGAAACATTTAAAACGTATTTCAATGGACCCGGTGCTGTAGCATGGCAGGAACTGCATTACCAAGAAAACTAAATCAATTACAGCAATGTAACCTATTATAAATAAATATTTCTTATGGTATTGAGAAGTTGTATTATTGTATTACCTGTTTTTTGAAGTATCTGGGCTATTTCTTTCCATAAACTGTATTTTAGTTGGGTTTTTTTGTAATCTTTACATTGAATATTATACAAACATTCATGACTTCTAACAAAATCTATCAATATTTCGTCCTGCTCACTTGTCCATTCAGTGTGTTTTATTCCGGAACACATGACGCTACAAAAAACACCATGACATAAATAAACTTTGTAATATAAATCATAAATACCTATTTTATCCGTTTTATAACCTAAAAACAAACGAAATCACAACACATTACCACCGTAATAAACCGTTGGCGAACTGTTTCTTGCCGCAATGGCTACCGCATTCATTATGCCGGCACCGTCATATTGCGTTGCGGTGACTACCAACGCTTCCTTGAAAACCACTGCTGATGATCTGCATGGTACAGTTTTCTATGACATCATTCGTCGCATTATTACGGTCGCAATTTGTCGGTACCGCTTTCGAGGAAACCAAGGCTTTACACTGTTTCTATCGTATTCGTAATAAAGGACCCCGCACTTTTTATAGGTAAAATGGTTCTCGGTGAAATTGTCTGAATTTTTAGTATATTGTAGTATTCAATTACTAATTTAACGTGCAGAATCGCAAAGTTCGTTTGTGGATCGATTTTGAAATACAGAGCGTTCAAGTTCAAAATCAGTGACAACTGCATTTTTTTTCGTTCTTATTATCAACGTACCTTAATAATACTAAATTTCATTCAGATGGTGCACATTATATCATTATGTACAGAGTGAAAAATAAAAACATTTTAGTAATGTCTGAAAGTTCGAATATTGATAAAATTATTTTGGCATGCAATATACTATTCTTATTCCATCATTAATCACAATTTATACATTTCATACAGGGTGATTTGAAAAATTGGTGAAATATATGGCCGGTTCTTTCGAACATATCCTGTATATTCAAGTGAATCATCACCCTCCGAAGACAGCTGATACCGTATAAACATGATTATGTAGGGATATATAGGGTGAAAAGTTTCGATGATAAAAATGACAAAATATCAACGTTTCAGAAATCACCCAGTAATTCACGATTACCTCGGCGAAATTCCTTTATTATTATTTAATATATATAAAGAACTTGTTCACGAGTACCTTCTACTAGTGGCTAAGATTTTTCAAAAATAGTTAATGGTGAGAATGTGCAGATCAAAATAAATGTAACAGAGGGTGAAGATTAGAGATAACAATTGTTGGTTTTACTTTAATAATTACAAATTGAACGGAACTTTTACTTTTAATTTAAGTGATGTAATTGACAGTCAACAAGATTTTTTTTTCTGACATAAAATTGCTTGATAATATATAAAAACAAATATACAGAGTGCAATAAACAAAACTAGACGCTGCTGACTCTGCATTCTCAACATTCTCCCACCATTTGCAATATCATATTGCAAAACAACTCTTCATGACGGAAACCCATATCGTTGTGGAGCTCTAATGACTCGTCCAGATCTCGTTGATTGAATTGGCTCCTTTTCTTCATGGTTCTTCAAATCGACTATTTTCTTTGTTTCTTCTTTCTTCATCGATTCTTTCCTGTCATCTAACTCGTCTTCCATCTTTGACCTCGACTGTGGCTTCTCGACTTCCTTCTCAGGTTCGGTGCTCTTCTTATCATGATTTTCGTCGTCCATTGTAAGCTTGCTCTCCAAAATGTTAGTTTTTTCGCTTTCATCTGAAACTTTCAATGGATACAATCTTTGAAACGGCCTCATGAGTTCTCCACTTGCTAGTTTTATCCTAGCAACTCTACTTATTTTATCTCTCCCAGGATATATCGCGAGGATTCGACCAATAGGCCAGGTTATTCTCGTGGTATTATCAGCTCCTACTAAAACGACATCTCCAACATTCAGCCTCCCCGCTCTTCTCCGTCCATTGTGCACCAGATTTGCAAGATATTCTTTCCTGAAGCGACATCGAAGATTTTCTCTTATTTTTTGTAGATATCTTACTCTCTTGTTGAAATTTGTAGTGCCCATGGAATCTAAATCTGTTACATCTGTTCTTGGAATTCCTTGTAAAAACATTGCGGGTGTTGAAGGACTCATCTCTTCAGGATCTTCGGAAATATACGTGAGTGGCCGTGAGTTTATAACTGCTTCATAGTCACACAACAATGTCATAAGCTCCTCGTAGTCTAAAGTTCTTTTTCCTAAATTTCTCCGCAAGAGCTCTTTGATCATCCTAACTATTCTCTCCCACCATCCACCCCACCATGCAGCTGTGGGTGGATTGAACTTCCAGATGATCCTTTGAATTGTGGAGTATTTTGAGATTTCTTCCCAATTTAATGATTTCATTTGGTTATGTGCCCCAACGTAGTTAGATCCATTATCCGAATAAATAATCGAAACTCTTCCCCTTCTGGCAATAAACCTTCTCAAAGCGTCAATGAATCCGTCTGTAGATAGAGTCTTTATCAGTTCAAAATGACACGCACGATATACTGCACAAGTGAATATCACTATCCAGGACTTTTCACCATTTCTTAAATGAAGAGGACCTGCTAGATCAGTACCAGTGACTTGAAAAACTGCAGTAAAATTGTTAACTCTATCTTTGGGAAGCGGTGCGAAAGGTGTCTCTAGAGCTTTAGCTTTGAATCTTTTACACACAATACATTTTCCAATCACACCTTTTACCATTTTCCGACATTTTATTATCCAGTATTTTTCTCGAATAATTCCTAACAATGTTTGACTTCCAGCATGGCATGCAATTCGATGCTGTTTATCAATTAACTTCTCAATGATTTTGTGTTTATAGGGCAATATAATAGGGTATTTGAAGGCATCAGATTCATCTGAACATAACAGCTTCGTTCTCACTCTCAGAAGTCCACTCTCATCTTTGAAAACATGCATTTTCTGAAAATCATTCGAGTTTATTTTCGCAAAACTTTCATTCTGAATAATCCTCAAGAGAACATTCTCAGCTTTTCCAATGTCTTCGGTCCCTAACTGTCTATCGATTATTTCAATCTTTTTATGGGTTCTTTTATAGAATCTGTTAATCCATGCAATCATTCTCACCATTTTAGAATATTTGGAAAAATAGTTCAGACTGTCTGTGGTTTTGTATTCAAGATTGGTTAGAAATGATAAAGAAACTGAATTTTTTCTAACTGCAACAAAAGCTTTTTCTTCTGAATAAACTTGAGTTTCTACAGGCCAATGTTCTACATCATTCTTGAGCCATTCGGGGCCCTCCCACCATCTGGTCTCTAGTAAACGTTTGCAGCTGCAACCTCTAGATGGAAGATCCGCTGCATTCATGTTTCCTGGAACATGGTACCATTTATGAATATCGGTAAAAGTACGAATTTCATTGACTCTGTTCATGACAAATGGTGTCCAGTTTGATTTTGTTTTGATCCAGGTAAGAACCACCTTTGAATCACTCCAAAAGTATGGAATGAAATTACCAAAGAGGGATGTTTTTATCAAAGACTGGTACATCCTACATCCTATTGTTGTAGCTAATAGCTAATCGAGGCAATGATATTGGTTTTATTGGCGTTATTCTAGATTTAGCGGCCAATAAATGAACTGAAACTAGCCCTTCCCTTTCAAATATAATAAAAATGCAAGAGGAATAAGCAGTTTTACTTGCATCGCAGAAAATATGAAGGGAAATTTTTTCAGGATTAACTGCGATATCGAAACATTGCCGAGGAATGTGGCAAAATTTCAAAAGATGAATTTGTTTCAACCAAGTTCTAAATTTATCTAGTATGTCAGGTGGCAATTCATCATCCCACCTAACTTTCAACTTCCAAGTCTCCTGCAAAAGCATTTTTGGAATCAAAGTAACAGGAGACGTAAATCCAATTGGATCAAAAACTCGTTGCGCAGCTGATAATAACCCCCTTTATGTTATTGGAATTTTTTCAACGTCAAAATCAGTTACATTGCAAAATAATGTGTCTTGAATGAAATTCCAGAGAAGTCCTAACACTGAAACTGCTTCTCCAGTCATTGGTAGCTCATTATCATTTTCTTCGAAAATTTTTGGATGATTGTAAACCCAACCTCTCAAGTCAAATTTTGCAGATAACATTAAAGATTTCGATTCATCAATGAATTTCACTAGTTCTTCAGAACTGTTAACGCTTGTGACACAATTATCCATATAAAATAAATCAATCAGTTTACCAGCAGTTTTTTCCATACCTCTGCAATTATTCGTCAGATGATGCGTGATTGTCGCTCCCAACAGGAAAGGACTGGAGGATAACCCGAAAACTACCCTAGTATGTCTGTAGACTTTCATTGTTTTTGTTGCAAAGTTATCCCATTTGATGTTGGTTTTACTTTAATAATTACAAATTGAACGGAACTTTTACTTTTATTTTAAGTGATGTAATTGACAGTCAACAAGATTTTTTTTTTCTGACATAAAATTGCTTGATAATATATAAAAACAAATATACAGAGTGCAATAAACAAAACTAGACGCTGCTGACTCTGCATTCTCAACAACAATCACATTAGATATATGAATTTAATAATGTGAGTTACAAATAGTTAAGTGAATTTTGTTGGTTTAAGCTTTGTCGGAACAAAAAACAAACTATGTGGGAAAAGTGAAAATGAGAACGCTTTTATTTCTAATAGCAGAATTTGAATCTGGGCAGCGACGGTTTTTTCCAATGCGGGTTCCACTCGGATAGAGGTTTCCATGATTTTTATATTTGCTGGCTATCAATAGAAACATATAGACATCTATTATATTTCATCAATATAGGTAATTCAATATGAAAAGGTAATAATAATTATCACTGCTGGAACTAATTGATTTATCTTTTTCATTCTCTTTCCGTCAACGACAGAATCAAAATGTACCCGATTGCCGATAGGGTTTTCTTGTTGTATGAGGACCGTGGCGCTGCTACGAGGGAGGTAGATTCGGTTAAGGCTGTTCCTTGTCACCTTCAGTGATAAGTGATTTTCCGTACCGGGGACTCATACACGATTGAGCGAATCAAACTATCCAAGCATTAGGAATGTTATCAGGCTCATGCCTGAGTTGTAAGTCGTATCTATGTGTCGTATATTCAGTCAGTTCCTAAATGGTGGATGGAATTGGATGGGCCGTCATTGGTCATCACCCTGTTTATAATATATTATACCCAATAACTTTTCTACTTATATTTTCATATATTGCCCCTCGCTAAATCCATCCTTAATTTTAATATTATATTTATTTTGATCTCCACATTCCCACGTTTCACTATTTGTGAAAAATCTTGGCAACTAGTAGAATGTACGTGTGAACAAGTTTCTTCAACTCGTCATGCAAATGGTAATAAGTTTCTGAATTGATAACTATGAAACTAGTAATAGTAGGAAACTGAATTTTTGGGACAGTATTGAGGAGATAATGATGAATCTATTGAATAATGATAAAGGAATTTCACCGAGTTGATCGTGAATTACAGGGTGATTTCTGAAACGTTGGTATTTTATCATTTGTGTCATCGAAAATTTTCATAATCACCCTATATATCCCAACGAAATCATGTTTATACGGTATGAGATATCTTAGGAGAATGATAGTTCACTTGAATATACAGGATATGTACCAAATATATTTCACCAATTTTTTAAATCACCCTGTACGAAATGTATAAATTGTGATTAATGACGGAATAACTAAAGTATATTGCGTGCCAAAATAATTTTATCAATATTTCATTATCACATCGAATCTTCAGACATTACTAAAATGTTTTTATTTTTCACTCGGTACATAATGATATAATCCGCACCATCTAAATGATATTTAGTAATATGGTACGTTGATGATAAGAAGAAAAAAATGCAGTTGTCACTTTCAAATCCCGAGAAAATAATTAAATGAAAAGTACTGATTTTTGACTTGAACGCACTGTATTTCAAAATCTGTACGTCAAAAAACTTTGCGATTCTGCACGTTCAATCAGTACAGTGAATAATACTACAATATACTAAAAATTCAGACAATTTCACCGAGAACCATTTTACCAATAAAAAGTGCGGGGTCCTTTGTATCATATTTCTTTTTTCTTTCATTCGTGAAAGCCTTTCTCCTTCAAAAATTCAATGACTTGTACAATAACTTCTGTCATTGAGTGTATTAAATTGAAAGTCAAATTTAGAAACATCAAAGTAAAAGCCTATTATGATAAGAATACATTTTTTTCAATATCTCGAATTTTTCGAAAAAGAATGATAACTTATAATACATCATTGAGAAGATAAAATCAGGTTCTATTCAAAATAGAAATAATCCGATGTAGCGCCCATAAGAAAAAAATAAGTTAATGATGGTGGCGGGAAGACGAAACGTCAGGTAGCAAATATGAAAACATCATTATGTAGCAGGGAAAAAGTGGCAATGTGAAAATGCAATTTATTTTCGAATTCTTCGAAAAATAAAGCCAGAAAAAAATTAAAAACCATTTTCCGAAATTTCTGTTTTTTCCGGATATCTCCGGATATACTCGGAATTTCAGAACTTCCTTAACGGCATATTGTTATCCAGTTAAATGCGCAACTTTGCCCCAAATTAACCATCTTCGTATCTCTCCTAGTTTCCGAGATCTCAATGGTGAGGATCGAATTTGAAACACCCTGTATACCATACTTACCTGTAGTTGGGGGATGAATTTCGCTCATGCATTTCACTGGTCAAAAAAATAGTTACAAGTTCGTGAAAGAACTTTTTGTACAAGCATGACGTTCGTGCGAGTACAAAAAAATCCTACTTAGGAAAACGTATAATACAAATTTTTTTCTACCGAAGTTATATTGACAAATAGTAGCAATTGTTGATTGTTTCACCTTATGAAGTTTTCATTTTTTGTTGTTTTATGAAATGATGACTTCTGAGTACAATCAGACAGAAACCACTTTTTCTACTCCCGTATGTGAATTACTAATGTCACACATCGATAAAAATGTGTAAAGCTTCATTTCACGAATCGGTGTGTGAAGTGCCATGCTCTTCTTATGGGATTTATTTCACGCACCGGTGCCATAAGAGTCAATACAAATTCACACACCGGTCGCTGGTCTAGGTAGCGGTGGAGAGAGAAATTGACAAATATGACAGTTCCCGCAGAGTGAAGTTCAGAGTTACGTCAGTTAATAGACCGTAAATAGTAATTAATTACCATCTGAATTAATAAATAGTACGATGAAATTTTGATTTAAACCGATTAGCCGTGTATTTCACGCAAATTCTTGATGGACAGCATTGAAGTACTCCCATCAACTACTCCAAATATAACGTTAGCAGCCAGTGAAGCAAGTTCATCGTTATTGCCACAAAAATCGTTGGGAATTTACGAAAACACTTTGGAAAAGTTTATGCAATGGCGCAATACAAACAACGTCCAATCATTCTCCGAAAGGGTAATATTAGCCTACCTATCTGAATTATCAACAAAGGTTAAATCTTCTACCTTATGGAGTCACTACTCAATGTTGAAAAGCACCCTTAGTGTTAAGTACAACGTACAAATTGGTGATTATCCGAAAGTTCGCGCTTTCTTGAAACGGAAAAACGAGGGATACATTCCTAAAAAATGACGCGTTTTGGAAAAGGAACACGTATTAAAATTTCTCAAAGAGGCACCCGATGAAAATTTCCTTTAATTCAATCTCTAAGTAAAAGGTCGTAGAAAAAGTATAGTGTGCACCACGTGCGTGAAGACTTTTTTACGCTCGTGCGGATTGTGAAACTCGCCTGCGGCTCGTTCCACAAACTTCCACACTCGCGTAAAAAAGTATAATTCACGCACTAGATACACAATATACTTTTCTTTTTGAAAAATGTATCAACAGTGTATAAAATATTACTTTACGCACAGTTAGTGATTCTGAGTACAGTGGAGTTTTTTACGAACTTGTGCTAAAAAGTATCACTTCACGCACTGTGAAGAGAGAGTGTGAAACCTTGTTTTACGCAATGTGGTAGAAAAAAGCAATTTTTGTATAGTTACGCTTAGAACAAGGATAAGGACAAAAGAAATAAAATTAGATTGTTCCAAATACGAGTAATATTTTCGTAATTTAGTTTTATAATACTTATTTCAGTGCTCATCAATAAAATGCAATATCAATATCAATGTTACTTTCTTTTATATTTTGCTTCAGTTGCCCTGATATCGTTTTTAGATCACTTCCACCTAAGCAAATATAAGGAATAGTATTATTCTTCAACGAGCGTATAATGATAGCTATTATTCTCGAGGATAAAAAATCCGAAACGAGCCGAAGGCGAGTTTCGGAATTATCCGAGAAAATAAAAGCTATTATACGCCAGTAGAAGACTATTCTTTCTCTACAACTATAGGACAGTCAGAGTTTTAATAAAATTTATTTGATAATAACAATTATACATCAATAATCGGTGTTCATTTATGAATGAATAAATGCATTAATTGAAAATAATCATAAAAAAAGTGTGAGTGGGATTCGAACTCATGCCTATAGAGTAATTCGAGGATAGATGGCCCAGGTTTTGAAATTTCATGTTAGCATGTTCAACCACTGAATTATTGCTGTTAATTTAGATAACGAATCTTTATTGAGTTTTGGAAAATGTTCTGAACACTAAAATTCACAAAAAAATTAAACTTATGTTTCACAAAAAAAATTAAAATAGTTAACAAAAACCATCTCCCCTACAGTGCTGAGTTGAGATGGAGCAACTGAAAACAAAAGATGTTTTGGCCAGGTCACTTTGTTTTACATACTCTTACAACAACACCACAGTCATGGCAAAAGTTAACAAACTTGGAGCAAGACTCGTGATACCATTTGGAGCAACGTAAATAATTTATCCAGTCGTTAGATTTTGTGGAACAAACTGACAGCCTCGGGCTTCTCTGCAGAAATAACTTAAGCCATGGAAAACCAGGTAATCGTGATTCCTTATTAAAAGTTAAAACGATGTTTAATGCCCAGCTGTTCGGCCAATTTGAAAACCATACTTTGCACGTCAGTTCGAGTAGGAGCAAAACCGTTTTATGGGAAGTTTTGGGATATGTTGGACCAATTTTGTCTCAGCAGCATCGCCTAATGTGGAGGAGGGTCCAAAAGGACCTTTCTTCACATTTTTTCTCAGATTTCTTCTTCGTAGAGTGGTTGCCGGTACCCCAAAGTTTCGAGCAGCATCATTCACTCCCATTTTATTTTTATTAACGGCTTTAATGGCTGCGGTTAATTGTTGTTCGGTCCAACTAGCCCTGGAACAACTTCCAGTGCATTGAATATTGTAGGCATACCTACTGGAAAAAAATAAATTTTAATAAAATATGTGAGCCATCTATCCTCTTTGTGAGAGGAGAGATGGCGCACATCACAAACCAAACACGTTTTGAAATATGCGGAATTTTAGTGTTATGCAACAAAACTCGAATGTTTTCACTTGCTTGAAACGATGAATTGAATAAAATTATTAATTAATTTAAAGTTCACCAGCGCGTAAACAAATTCGGAAAAAATATATTTGTCTCAACCGGATCACGTATAAAAAGATGTTCCAATAGGCCTTCAACCGGTTAATTCAAACTTTATGGCAGCTTTTTCACAATGAACTGAAGTACTGATCAACAAGCGTAAGGATGCCTCCAAAAATTGGTTGCGCAGTATACAAAACCCTGGAGTGGGGCAGGAGCTCAATCGCTCTGCCTTATTAAACAGTAGTCGATCTTTGTCGCACATCTACTCTCGCTTCCTAACGTTTGCGCATCTCAGAGGCATCCTTATGCTTGTCGATCTGTACATCAGATCGCAACAGTTCATTTTCAACACTAGCGGTGGCGCTGTAAAACCATTGCGCCATCTCACCTTCTGCGCCAAATTGGATTCAAATGGATGGGACATGTAGATGGCGACAGTGATCTCGCATCCAAGTCATGTCGTAACTTCAGTGATCTGGCCTCCAAGTCATGTCGTAACTTGATTGAAACAATGGGACAGCATTGAAATCAGGGATTTTTAAAGAAACTTTAAAATTACGTCAATTATTCATGTTTGTAACTAATCACGCTAGATGACACTCGCGTTTGGGTCCAATACCTTTTCCACAGGCATTGACTATCTTCTATTAAAACAATGCTTCTACCAACTGAGGTATAACAGGCACTCGAAAATTTGTGAATGAAATACCTACTAGAGAAACTCTCACCAAGAACTGAGAGAGTGTGGAACGTTCGAGTAAAAATTGTTTGACATACCTTTGTTGCAAGATGGATTTCATCAGGAGCTTCATTGATAAATCCGCTATATTCATTTTTATATTAGGTACCTGTCACACAGATCAAAGTTAAAACTAAGAAAATAGTCAATCTGACATTCGCGGATACCAAGCTGTGACAAAAGTTCAATCAAGCAAAGCCTCCTGGAGAAATTTGTTTGTTAAATCTCTCAGTTCTCGTGGTTTCCGAAAATTCTGAACCTGTGATTGGCCGAGAGAAGTTAATAGTGAGTTAGGATCCACGGTGTCTTGGAATCATCTTTATTCTTCAATTAAAAATCAATATGTAATGAACGTAGAATACAATTGTCGTGAAATATTCTTATTTTATATTCATCCACCTATACATCAATACCAATGAATAATCAAACAACATTGCGCTAGTCGCGAGCAAAAATGAGACAAAAAAATAATAGGCATTTTAATAAAATATTAACTCATAAATAATTGGGTTTGCTATTCATAAGGTATTCCTCTACTCTACTCTTGAATGAAGACGGATGCAAATGTTTGTATTCCTCGGGAGTCCTGTTAAACAGGGGGTCCCAAGTTATCGTATACAGGCAATCCTACTAAGCAAGGTGAGGTTGCATAAAGTTTTCAAAAACCTATCAAGAGCAACTGTAAAGTTGTGACGTCCATTGCAGCAAACGTTCAGCAAGTACCCTGCAAACAGCAGATCTTTCCCCTCATGGCATTACATTTGTGAAGGTATCATTTGCAAACTTGTCAGAAATTTGAGTTAGTTAGATAAGGACTTTCAGTTCAGTTACAAATGCTGAGTTCCAGCAAATAAATATTTGTTGACCTATCTGAAACTTTTCAATTTTGTCACGACTTTGCGCTAAGCTTATCTACAGATGCAAACTTCCAGCACATACAATTTTGCAAACTGACCTGCAATTTACTTACTTTCGTTGTTGGTTTACAGTATACTTACAAAAGCTAACTGCTAGTAAATTAATCTTCAGACACTTGCCAAAAGTTCACTCAGTTCTGTCGTAGATTTGCATTACAGATATCATTTTCAGTTTCAAAACATATTAGAGGAAGTGAAATACAAGCTGAAAAGCATTTTTCATCCTAACCTAGTTTGAATTATTTAAGTTTTGTGATGTTTTTCACACACTTCAGGAAACAACCATTTTCTCCTTCAATACTGGTGGAAACAGATGGCTGGAACTAATATTCAAAGAATCAAGTTGAACAATAGATTGATTGTTTTGTCTATTTTAATAATTATTATTTTGTACACATATTTGACCTTTTTTTTATTTGTCCGAGGGATTACCTTTGAATTCACCTTCTGTTTTGACGTCAAGTGCATATTAAACTTCATGGATTTGACATGCGGCCGATAAGGTTGACGCCAATTCGAACTTAACACTGTAAGTTATTATATTGCCAAATTGTAGCAATTATATCATTAATTTGAATGTTTAATGATATGAATTATCATCGTATTATCAAATAAAGACTTCCGAGTTATATTTTACGCAAAATACTGTATTTTTCTAAAATACATAAATGTATGAACAGTGTGTAAAAATAACTCTTTCTACGCCCATGTCTGTAAACTTCAAAAATCGCACTGTCAACATTCCTTGTAAATGACATATAACAATAACATGCACGTAATGAGATCTCATAACATACACGTGCGTTTTGATAATAAAACTTGAACTTCTTGATTTAATTAAATTACAATCAAATTTTCATTTACGTAAGACTTCATTTGGTCTATTTACACAAATTTAGTCAATTAAATAAACATAAAAACTTTCAGCATTAGCGAGATATATTTAGGATTGAAAGAGTGATGCCCCTAAATTTAGACAGCACGTTATGCAATTTCTTTAAAAATAGGACACGTTTTCTTAAGTAGCATGCTATGAAAATGAATGTCATTTATATTGTCAATTTCTTGAACAAAATATAATTATATCCGAACATTTTCTCAACTTTGTCTACGAATATGTCTGAAAGTAGTGAAAGAGATGAAATTATGAGCACTCCACCGAAGATTTTAGAAAAAGCTCAAACTGCCACACATAATTTGTTACCGCTAAAATCCAAAGAAAGGTACGAAATAACCTATAAAAAATTTATGGATTGGCGACACAAGCATATACCGGGTGGCTACGGAAGTATTGCCTACGGAATATCTCAGTTATTGTATGAAGTAGGTTTGTGAAATTTGGAGCGTCGATATAATGACATAAGAGCTAGAATATGAGCATATTGACATGTCGAAGTTAACTTCTGGTCTGACCGGAAGAAACATCAACTTTCTTATTTTAAATGGAAACCCTATTTTTTTTCTTTTCGCTTTATTCAGCATTTAATTCCCTTTCTAATGACATATCACAAGTTGGTATCTAACCAGAAACTAGATCAGAAAAAAATTATTATTGAAATTCACCGAGTAGGCCGTGGAAGCAAAATGAAAGCCAAAAATTGAAAAGTTGGCTATGGAAACCATACGTCACTTGATAACAGTTGCTACTACTGTGAAATTTTATTTTCATTCGTCGGCGTTATAAAAAGCCGCCAAAAAAAATATTGGGAAAAAACAATACTCTGTAGGTCCATAACTTAAATAGGAACATACAACTTTTTCTTGCCTGTACTATTCAGCATAACCATTCCTTTCTAATGATATAATAGAAAGTAATTTTTTGAAATGAAATACCAAAAAATCCAATTATTATTCTTCAAATTACGAAAAAACAGATTTATTGAAAAAAAAATTCAAATTGATAGGATTAAAGATAAAATAACTTCAAATCAAATGTTCGAAATGCATTCCCTCAGCGTCAATACATTTATTGACTCTGGTGATATTTTCATGTAAAACGTTTCTCAACATTTGGGGCGTGATATCTTAGAAAGCTCTACGAATTTTTACTTCTAGCTCATGTAGAGTTGTAGGCTGTGTGGAATACACCCTATTTTTAAGATGCCCCCATAGAAAAAAGTCGCACGGAGTAAGATCAGGTGACCTTGGTGGCCACCTGACTGGACCATGGGTTGTTATAAGTCTCTCTTGAAAGCGATTTTGAAGATAATTTCTCGCTTTTCTTTTATTATGTGGAGTGGCGCCATCTTGCTGGAAGTACATTCTCTCAGTTATTTCCGCTGGTAGGTTGTTAATGAATTCCGAAATTTCATTCGTTAAAAAATTAAAGTATCTCTCTCCGGTTAGTTGGCCTTGAAAAAGAATGGGGCCAACAATATGAGTTCCAACTATTCCTGCCCAAACATTCACACCAAATCTCTCCTGGAAGCCGCCTTGTCGAAACCGGTGCTCGTTTGCTATCGCCCAGTACCTGGAACAAAAGACCGTTCACACTTTTAGCACTTTACACTTCGACTATCGACAATAATCCAAATAAAGTACAGTACCTACCTTGTATTATTCCTGTTAAATAATCCATTGTTGGTAAAATAGGTTAAATAGGTGATTCTCAGCATTTTGTCGAAGAAACCAATTACAATATTCCAGGCGCCTTTCACCGTCATTTTCATACAAATGTTGATGCAACTGATACTTGAAGGATTTCAATCGATGTTTTTTCAAAATTTTCCTAGCAGAGTCCTTACTTATAGCTAATTCGGCGCCAATCTGCCTTGAGGAAATTGTGCTATCATATTATACTAAAGCTAATACATTAATTTCAGTTTCCTCATTATTAACAAATGCTTCTTGGTCTTCGTGAACATCAGGCTTAGTTCTTAATTTTTCTTCAAGCCACTGGAAATACCTTCTTGACGGTTGCTGCCTCCCTAGATATCGCTCTAAATACAATCGTTCAGCGGCATAAGAATTTTTTAAACATTCACCATAAATGAGAAGCATGTCAATTTGTTCGGTTCGTGAATAACGGGGCATTTTTTGAATATTCCTCTAACTGATTTCGATTTCCAAACCCTTTTAAAATGGCAGAATCAAAAACACTACTTCGAACGTCAAAATAATATGGATAGCAGCGTTCGTGACAGCTCTCATTTCTTTTTTGTTTCATTCCAAAATACATCTTAATCAGACTACTTGTTAATATTTTGGTTCGAATGATTATTGCAATGGAATGATTATTCTGAATAGCACAAACATCGTCCATAGGTAGATATTAAAATATCTATGGACGATGGCACAGACCAAGTACGTTTATGTTACTATTTAACCTAGAACCTACAGGATATAATTTATCATTCCACATTATTTTTAATTTTATTTTTGCGTATGACGATAATCTGTTTTGTTATTTGAAGAATAATAATTGGATTTTTCGGTATCTCAGTTCAAAAAATTATTTTCTATTATATCATTAGAAAGGAATGGTTATGCTGAATAGTACAGGCAAGAAAAAGTTGTATGTTCCTATTTAAGTTATGGACCTACAGAGTATTGTGTTTTTCCCAATTTTTCCAATATTTTTTTTGGCGGCTTTTTATAACGCCGACGAATGAAAATAAAATATCACAGTAGTAGCAACTGTTATCAAGTGACGTATGGTTTCCATAGCCAACTTTTCAATTTTTGGCTTTCATTTTGCTTCCACGGCCTACTCGGTGAATTTCAATAATAATTTTATTCTGATCTAGTTTCTGGTTAGATACCAACTTGTGATATGTCATTAGAAAGGGAATTGAATGCTGAATAAATCGAAAAGAAATAAAAATAGGATTTCCATTCAAAATAAGAATGTTGATGTTACTTCCGGTCAGACCGGAAGTTAACTTCGACATGTCAATATGCTCAAATTCTACCTCGTATGTCATTATATCGACGCTCCAAATTTTACAAACCTACTTCATACAATAACTGAGATATTCCGTAGGCAATACTTCCGTAGCCACCCGGTATAACGTTAAATCCTTTTCGGAGAAACTTTTACTTGCGTATTTTGAAGAAATATCAAAAACTATGAAGCCATCTTCTCTATGGGCCATTTATTCGGAAGAAATTGTTCAATTGTTATTAACAAATATTATAATAAAGTCTAAATGATTGCGATGTTTTTTATTTAATGGAAGAAAATGAATGGGCGTAGAAAAAGTATAGTACACTAGTTGTTAGCCCATAACGAACTCATGAAATTTATGCACTCACCGCTGCGCGGCTTTGTGCACACACTTTTTCATTTCGTGCGTAATGAGTTACTTACAACTCTTGTTACTTAATATATTATTACGCGCAGTTGATGATTTTACGCACAGGTGATTTTTTACGCACTTGTGCGAAAAAGCATTACTTTACGCAATGTTGTAGAAAACGGTCATTTATTTGATCAAAATTATTCATATGTTCAGGTATTAAATTGTGATTCTAGTGTGATACAGCGTCAGAAGTTGCGCTTCACTACCACATTTGCATTCTCATATTTCTTCTCTGCAAATGGAACTGTACTCGCTGTAGTTGGTTTTCTTGTGTTAGGAGTTTTCCATTGCCGAACGCCAGCCTATGATGGTACGTCCAGTATATATTAGTCATGTACCGCGAATCGTCATATGCCGGTTTTTAGGGATCTTCAACAAAAACGTTTGGCTGGCGGGAGGCGAGAAAAATAGCATGGGAATGGGAAGTAAGTTGGTGTTGACTCGAGAGTTGGTATGGAGTTTCTGAAATCATTGTTCTTGGGGTGATTGTTTAAATATATTCATTTGTGTTGAAGTGATACCTATGGTTGGAATAAAAGGTAGGAGTTATATTTGTTTGAAATTGCTTGGAATTATCTTCGACAAATGGCTATAATACCTGTTTGAGTGAGTAATTGTTGGAGTTTACTTTCAATAAAAGAAAAGCAGGTTGTTATTTAGAATCAGTATGTTTCATTATATTTTTCTTGGATGTACTTTCCATTGCTTGTTGATTATTAAACAAAGAAAATCATGTGGGAGTTCCGTTCGTGGCAGCATAAACATTTTGAAGAATTTGTGTTTTGCTGTTACGATCATTGGTACGGAGCATTCCTTCAATACTGAATATTTAATACTTGTTGATATTTGTATTGATGTTTACAAAAGTAGTGTTTTGAAAAGAGGTTTTATTTGGGTATTTATTGGTTTTACATGAGTCTTAGCACATTGGAATTGAGTGAATATATATTGTTTAGCTATCGAAAATTCAAGGACTTGTAACGTGCCTGTGTGAGAAGTTACATGTCATTCGGTGATTTGCACGTGCCTGTGTGAGAAGTTGCATATCACCGTTGTATTCATTTCAGCCCGATGATTGTAACGTGCCTGTATGTGAAGTTACCTATTATCAGACTGATTTGAGTGTTTATTGGCTTGCAACGTGCCTTTCTGAGAAGTTGCCTGCTTTTGTTGGATTTTCGAGAAACCAAGGACTTGTAACGTGCCTGTGTGAGAAGTTACATGTCATTCTGTGATTTGCACGTGCCTGTGTGAGAAGTTGCATATCACCGTTGTATTCATTTCAGCCTGGTGATTGTAACGTGCCTGTGTGTGAAGTTACCTATTATCAGACTGATTTGAGTGTTTATTTGGCTTGCAACGTGCCTTTGTGAGAAGTTGCCTGCTTTTGTTGGATTTTCGAAAAACCAAGGACATTGTAACGTGCCTGTGTGAGAAGTTACATGTCATTCGGTGATTTGCACGTGCCTGTGTGAGAAGTTGCATATCACCGTTGTATTCATTTCAGCCTGGTGATTGTAACGTGCCTGTGTGTGAAGTTACCTATTATCAGACTGATTTGAGTGTTTATTTGGCTTGCAACGTGCCTTTGTGAGAAGTTGCCTGCTTTTGTTGGATTTTCGAAAAACCAAGGACATTGTAACGTGCCTGTGTGAGAAGTTACATGTCATTCGGTGATTTGCACGTGCCTGTGTGAGAAGTTGCATATCACCGTTGTATTCATTACAGCCTGATGATTGTAAAGTGCCTGTGTGTGAAGTTACCTATTATCAGACTGATTTGAGTGTTTTTTTGGGCTTGCAACGTGGCTTGGTGAGGAGTTGCCTGCTTTTGTTGGATTTTCAAGAAGCGAAGGACTTGTAACGTGCCTGTGTGAGAAGTTACATGTCTGTGAGCTGTATTGGAAATATAATAATTACTGACGTGCCTGTGTGAGAAGTTACGTGTTATTATATGTACAGTACTGAGATGAGGTACATTGACTTGCAACGTGCCTGTGTGAGAAGTTGCAAGTCAAAGTGTTGACTCATCAGTTCATTTTTATGAGTTTATTGAAAATGAGATTTGCTTGATTTGAAAAAAAGCTCTAGCATTGTTAAAGAGAATCCATTGTGTTTTGGCTCATGATATCAGCCTTTTTGAAGCCTACCCAATAATTCTTTGGATTATTGATATTTTATCATTCCGCTGGAAGAAACCATGTCCTGATTTATGTATATGTGAGTAAATAAATTCGTAGCCAGCATTGTTTCAATAAATGATTCTATTTTTCAGAAATAGGTGCATTATCAATATGAAGTTCCTGAACCCCACAAAAAAAATAAATAAACCTCACACTTGGTTAAAGATTTCAATTGAGTCTAGTCGAATGAAACATATCATAGAATGGAAGGTTGACTTCGTGGAGAAAATGTGTTTCAACATTCCACAGTCTGAAAATGAAATAATGTTAATTCAAGTAAATATGTAAAATTGTAAAATGGCAAATGTATCAATTTGGTCCGGATAAGTTACTGCATTCACAAGAAACATAACGTGTTCCACATCCTCTACATTTGGAACTGCTTCTTGCGACCATATATCCACACCAAACAGAATGTCGTTTAAAAAATTTATTATCAGTAAAGCGCAAATTGAAATGAACGATTTTCCATTTGCAATCAACTCAAATCTGTGTGTCTGCTCCAATTCCAGGGATTGGTTGACTAAATGATCAGACAGTGTTTATCGTTTCAGATTCTGATTTATTTGACGTGGAGCATTGTAACAATTGGACATCAGTGCCGAATTTGCGTTTTTTCGTGATGTTTTTTCAAGAGTGAATCCAAATCCGTCGATACGAGGAAAAGCTTTCAGAGTGATTGTGTGCTGTTGTATGTACTAACAAATTCTCGAATACTTCAATTATGAGGATTCGAAAACAGATCATCTGTATTGGAATTATTATTGATTGATTGTTATCATCAAATTATGTTTGTTGAATGGGAAATATTTATTTGCATCTTTTATGTCATATTATCATTTTATTACACGAATAAATGAACTGTTACGAACTGGGAATTCGATGGAAGCAAGTGAATTGTTCTTGAATCATTAATGATGAATTTGTTGGAAACAACTAGAAACGCTTATTTTTGTTCTATATCATGTGATTTTATTGAAAATATGAACAGGATGTTCATAAAGTCAGTTGTGGAATCATCTGCGACTGAAAGTTGGAATTTTGTAGTTATTTTTCCATCGTACAAGATAACCTCTCTTGGAAGGGATTCATGTTGTAAAGAGAAACATTCTCAATTGAAAATTGAACCAATACATGACTCCTCTGGAAACGGAAAAAACCTACGATAAAATTAAAGTTACTTTTTGTAATATCTAACAGCAAACAACTACTTCCCCGGCCAAAGCCACGCTGGACATTGAACGACATCTGATAGATATTGAGAAAGACCCTATATATCATAACAGTGTGAAATTGCTTCTGAAGAGTATGTTTTCCAATTCTTCCGACCTCCCTGATGATCTTAGAAAAGTGAAATAGATTTTTGTTGACCAAAATGTATTGGAAAGAGATGCAATTCACGCATCAATGAAATGAGCGAGTTTCTGTGAGTGATACTTCTGAATAACATTCTCCCTTATCTCATTTATAGATTAGAATCTCCAATGGAAACTGGAGATTTAATAAATAATCAACTATCTGAATGAAAATGCAAATTTTCACTTTCAGATTTTTTCGCTCAAGTATATAGGGTCTTTCTCAATATCTATCAGGTGTAGTTCACTGTCCAGCATGGCTTTAGCCGGGGAAGTGGTTGTTTTCTGTTAGATATTACAAAAAGTAACTTCAATTTCATCGTAGGTTTCTTCCATTTCCAGAAGAATCATGTATTGATTCAATTTTCAATTGACAATGTTTCTCTTTAAAACATGAATCCCTTCCAAGAGAGGTTATCTTGTACGATGGAAAACAGCGACTAAATTCCAACTTTCAGTAGCAGATGATTCCACAACTGACTTTATGAACATCCTGTTCATATTTTCAATTAAATCAACATGCCATACCCATGACAGGTTTTATGTCAGAAAAATATTTTAAAAAATGTTCACCGCGCAAGAAATAGTACAACAATTTTATCATTACAGTGTGAAATTGCTTCTGAAGAGTATGTTTTCCAATTCTTCCGACCTCCCTGATGATCTTAGAAGAGTGAAATAGATTTTTGTCGACCAAAATGTATTGGAAGCCTAGCGGAAGAGATTATATGAGCGATTTTCTGTGAGTGATACTTCTGAATAACATTCTCCCTTATCTCATTTATTGATAAGAATCTTCAATGGAAACTGGACATTTAATAAATAATCAACTATCTGAATGGAAATACTAATTTTCACTTTCAGATATTTTCTCTCAAGTTATATAGGGTCTCTCTCAATATCTATCAGATGTAGTTCAATGTCCAGCGTGTCTTCAGCCGGGGAAGTAGTTGTTTTCTGTTAGATATTACAAAAAGTAACTTCAATTTTATCGTAGGTTTCTTCCATTTCCAGAGGAGTCACTAATTTTCACTTTCAGATATTTTCTCTCAAGTTATATAGGGTCTCTCTCAATATCTATCAGATGTAGTTCAATGTCCAGCGTGTCTTCAGCCGGGGAAGTAGTTGTTTTCTGTTAGATATTACAAGAAGTAACTTCAATTTTATCGTAGGTTTCTTCCATTTCCAGAGGAGTCATGTATTGGTTCAATTTTCAATTGAGAATGTTTCTCTTTACAACATTGTCATAGTATTCTGAAAAATTGTTTAAAAACCAATATTTCAGACATAAAGCTCTGCAACTATGAAATGCAATTGTGAGATTTGACAATAATTCATGAGTAGTTCATAAATAAAGGCGGATCACTTATTAGAACCCGAAAACGCAAAAAAAAACAATACAAGTCAAGAAGTCATGGAAGAAAGAGTAATTTTTTTTAAATGATTTCCTGAATAACTTCTCAATTTAAAACAAAGTCGAAATTGACATTGAAGTGAGCAAAATGCAACGAAATGAGGAAAATAGAAAATAGACGGGTTTCATGGAATATGCTGAAGGGTTGCGAATAGAGTGCCGATAACTTTTTTCAAAAAAAGCTTTCAACCAATGAGTGAGACAGATATTTACAATGTGTAAAAATTTGTCCAGTTTAACTCATACTCATTTGGGAATGTTTTCATCATTTGACATCATCATCACATGAAACATGGTGTCCCTGAATTTGTAGTGATGATTGGATTCAATAGATAGACAGATATTCAATTCCCAGAAGATACATATTAGTGTTATGTGGTTAGTAGATACCCATACAGATATATACAAAATGTTATCAATTTTTTTCAGCATTCATTTTCATCAGTGTAATTATCTCTTACACATAAAGCTTAGGGGAAAGTGGCTATAATCAATTCGTATGAAGTGAATTGTTCACATGATTAATTCGAAAAAAAAACATACATAACAATCTTGGTGTCATCAGCATGGGGAAGTGAAGTACTATCGGAAATGGGTATTGAAAAATTTTGGGCAGCAGTGAAAATCCCCTTATAATTATTGGTGTTTAATTTTAATATTTTCTTGAGAATAGGAACAATTGAAGTTTCAAGTGGGTCAGGAAACATTCCATTGAATGATGATTTGTTGAATGAAGATGTGTTGTTGTGAATGAAGAAACTTTGTTGTCCTATAATTTGTTGGCCGACCATGTATATCTAATTTGACTGCTTTGCAATATATTTTTGAAAACACTAAACGTTTTTGTTCTTAGTTTTTGCCAGCTTTAGTAGACTTCAGTTACAGAAATGTTCATTTATTTAAATTGTAGTTGACAAAATTAGTTGATGACAGAAAATTAGTAGGAATGTGTTACTTGACATATGGTTCTTGATGTAGCAAAGATAAACTTTTCTTGAATACATCTCAACTCATCTTTATGCCAAATATAACGAAATGGCCGGATTCAAGGATATGATGATTTTACCTATGCAAATTGAATTCAATAGAAACGGTTAGAAATTTTCAATGTGGATTATGATAACGGGGACAGGTGGTTAAAGTGACATTGTTTCAATCACTTAAGCTACCAATCGGCGATGGTTGAAAAAATGGCGACTGCAGAAATTTTTCTGATGGCCTAAGAAAGTGGTAGGATTCGCAAGTAAAAAAGTAAGACCTCGTTCGCACAAGTTTCGTCTTCTGAGGGCTGCCGTTCGTAAGGGGACGACAGCTGGTTACCGGAAAAATCAATTTCAACAATTTTAACAATAATAATATAAATAAGCACATTGATGATTCTAAATAACTTGTATCGATTAAAATTATTAAAGGACACCGCAAACTCCTTATGGAATTTGGGTCCCAGTGGATTTTTTTGAATTTTTGGTATGATGTAGTCCATGTAATTCTCAACAACTGTTACCATTGCTCCAATCCAAAAAAAATTAACAGTTTTGCTGCTAGGGGGCGTTGAAATCACCCTTTGCGCAGATTAGACTATTTATTTTTGAACCCGGTAACAATATTTTCACTTGCTTCATTGTTGCTAATGTTGCACAATATTGTGCTATTTCATAAAAAAAATTCTTACCCCCTACCCTTTTTCCCCCAACCCCTATTACCCCTAGACGCAAAAAAAAATATTTCTCGAGTGCCTTCAAATGTATCGTCGAATGTTTGAATATGCCTAAATAAGGGAAATAGCAATTTTTTATGATTATCCCCCCACCCCCCAAATGACACAAAACGAAAAAATTTCGGTGGATTTTTCTGAAATTTTGATATGATGCAGGTCAAGTTATTTTTAATAGAAATAAATCGGGTGACAAACCCCAAAAATGAATAGTTTTGATGCTAGGGGGCGTCGAAATCATACCTTGCTCAGAATAGATTATTCATTATTACAGGCGGAAACATTATCTCTTCGTATTTTAGTTTTATTTTATGCCGAACAATTGTGTAAATTTTTATAAATTGAAAATCTAAAACCTCCCTCTTACCCCCTACCCCTATTTTAAAACACGAAAAAAATTAATTCCCGACTACTTGTAAATGCTTTATCAAAATAAATGTATTAATCAGATCAAATTGAAGAAATCGTACAGTTGTTTTAACTTTTCCTCCCTTCAGAAAAATATTGGTGTAGTTCGCTGACTTCTTAGTAGGGCGTAGTTCGTGATTTTTGAATATCAATTAATATTGCGAATATCTTGAAAATAAATAAAAATTAGATATCCACAATTTGAATTTGAGGTGGTGCCTGAATTATGTTTTTTCGTGTTTTGAAATAGTGGTTGGAGGTAAGGGGAGGTTTTAGATTTTCAATTTATAAAAGTTTACACAATTGTTCGGCATAAAATAAAACAAAAATACGAAGAGATAATGTTTCCGCCTATAATAATAAATAATCTATTCTGTGCAAGGTATGATTTCGACGCCCCCTAGCATCAAAACTGTTCATTTTTAGGGTTTGTCACCCGATTTATTTCTATTCAAAATAACTTGAACTGCATCATATCAAAAATTCAGAAAAATCCACCAAAATTTTTTCGTTTTGTGTCATTTGGGGGGTGGGGGGATAATCATAAAAAATTGCTATTTCCCTTATTGAGGCATATTTAAACATTCGACGATACATTTGAATGCGCTCGAGAAATATTTTTTTTGCGTTTCATAATTGGAGTTGGGGGAAAAAGGGGAGGGGGTACGAATTTTTTTTAAAAAAACAACACAATATTGTGCAACATTAGCAACAATGAAACAAGTGAAAATATTGTTACCGGGTTCAAAAATAAATAGTCTAATCTGCGCAAGGTGTGATTTCAACGCCCCCTAGCAGCAAAACTGTTAATTTTTTTGGGTTGGCGCAATGATAACATTGGTTGAGAATTACATGGACCACATCATACCAAAAATTCAAAAAAAATCCACTGGGACCCAAATTCCATAAGGAGTTTGCGGGGTCCTTTATTGAAAAAAAAAACAAGTAACACCAGTTCTCACAGCTAGAATAAAAACTTTGAAAATTCAGTATCTCTCAAGTACTATCATCGAATTTGGTCACACACACTTGTACTATCGTAGAGTATTCAGATACTCCAATAGAGTTCACATTTATTATTATTTTTTATAACTAGCATTACTTTTCAATATACAAAAAACATAAGGTATAAAATATCAAAATTTATAAAATAAAAAAAAATTAAGTTTTATGTAATATTCGTAACGCTGGTAGAAATATCAATGTTTTTCATTCCTGAAACAGAAATACAGTGATTATCCCAAAGTCAAAGAAAGTGACAGCTATCATTGGCGTACCGTTTGATTATGGCCTTTGATTTATTTTAGTTAGTTGTGAAGTAGAAAAATTCAACCAACATTTTTGAACAAGTCTAACAGTAAATAATGAAGAAAACTTATCTGTTCCGAAATGTTTTCCACATAACTTGCAAATCGTTTTGGTCTGCGGTCTCTTTGTCTGGAACATAGATTGCATCTTTTGGATGTAGCAGGTCCTGCATCGTTTGGTGATTGTGAATTAGGTTTGATTCCTAGCAAATTGTTTAGGATAGATTTCAGATCCTGAAAAAGTTTTTGATCTTCCAACTATGAGCCAAAGATACTCATTGGGTACAAATAACCATTAGTTCAAAATTGTAAACTAATCAATATTCAATTATCTTGTTTTTTATCTTGATCTTCTCTAGGAAACCTTTTGATTGTGTTTACGTTTCTTTGAAATTCATATTACAAATTCTAATTATTTTCACTCAATTTGGATTACCTGACAATCTTCATGTTTTGAATAAAGACTTTTTTATTATCGTTGCTTTGAAGGTCACTGTATGACATTCTGAACGAATTAAGTTAATTATTTCAGTTTTTCTGTCTCACCAAAATAAAAATTCAAATTGCTATGAATGTTCTCATTCAATTTTCCGTTCCATTCGATAAATGTAATCCACCAACTTGACTTGAAGTCTCAAACTAGAAAAATAGTATGCATCTTCCCAAACAGATTGATAGGGTTAGTTAGTGGTAAAATTTGTTCGATACTTCTCATATTGTTTTATCGTATTGTCAATGAAAATAAAACCGTCAGTAATGTTATTAAGACCCATTACCAAAAGGGACGAACAAAATTTGACTTTTCATTTTGTACGAACAAAATTAATTTCCATATAATTAAAATTTTCCAATAACATAGTCAAACAAAGGTTCCAGCCCAAGTATTTTGTGATTTACTGCAATACCCTACCAGATGTGCTGCACAACCCATGTTTGAGAAAATGCTGTAACATTTTATCATTTAATAAAGCTAGCTGTGAGGTTATACAAGAACGGTGTCAACCTCCCTTCAACGTTCGGCTATAAATTGGGCCTTTATTGGAATATTTTGGAGCGGCAATATACTTGAACTCCTAAGGCGAATTGGAAATGCAAGTTTCATGAAATTAACAAAGAAGTCATTGCCAGGGGCTGACATTTATTTTTACACGAAAGTTCTTTATCGGAGCTTATGGATCACCTGTTTCGTTCATGATGTGGATTAAACCATATTTGTCGTCTCCAAATCTTCAATATTTCTCTAATTATTCTAAGAGGTAGATTATGAGGCAAATAGCTGACAGACAACAACAACCTCGATGGCTAATCCCTTGACAGAACTTGAATTATATGTGATAAAAACTGGTAGAAGGTTACTTGGAAGAAAAATTATTATCATTAGCTATTTCTGAAGTTCTATAATATTGTGTTATGTTCGTAATGGGATTATATTTATTCAGACAATTATTGATAATCAGTCGATGCCAAAACACCAAGGAAAAAAAATAATGATAATAATAATATGATTCACAATTATGAACAAATAAACCCAATCGATAAGTGCAGAGCACTTGCTTCGTATAGGCGTATAGAAGAAATATATCGTATACATAAAAATACCTTAAATCTAATAATATATATATATATATATATATATATATATATATATATATATATATATATATATATATATATATATATATATATATATATATATATATATATATATATATATATATATATATACAGGGTGAGTCAACAAGTTTCCCGTGGTCGATTGCTCCGTTGTGAATCACTATTTCGATTTCTTATATTTTTTTTGCCAAACGGACCATTTAAGACTATCTTCCAAAATTATTCTTATTCATACAGGGTGCATCATTGAAGCGTGGCTGACCAAAGTTGGTCTTTTTCAAATGAAACACCCAGTATATTTACATATATTCCGATCCGCTGTTTCATTGGCTATTCAACGATTTTTTCAATTTTTGATTCCGTTGCGACGTTGCCGAGTTATCTAAAAAATATCTATTTTGCAGACTTCTTTTTGAAAAATCTCATATTTCACGTTTCGAAATGTTCAGTTGAGATAACTCGGTAATCGATAGTCGAAATGGTGAAGTTAATTGTGAATATGGTGAATATTGTATAAATTATACAGGATGTTCGGTACAACAATACAAACTTGGCCATTTTCAAACATCAGTAATTTGATTTTTTCAAATGGAACACCCTGTATATTATCATTCATAACAACTCCTTTTTAATGACTCTTCAATTTTTATTCTTGATGTCATGTGCCTAAAACAACCCGTTTCCGAGATTTTCGACATCCTAAAGATGGGGGTTTCTCCACAGAAAATATTGACAATATTCGTATTTTGTATCATATTTGGAATTAAACTTCATAAATTATATTAACTCAACAATAAAACAAATTATCATATCAGCAGAAAGAAAACAACAATAATTAATGCAGCAAATGTTCAATGTGCTTGCCATTTTCACTAATACACAGTCACAATCTATAAATACTGGAAACTATTCTCCACACGTTCCAGCATGTCTTCTGAAATTACCCTGAAAGCAGTCCAAATTCTTGCTTTCATATTTCTAGGAATTGTAGGCGGAGTTTGATAAACAACCCATTTAATGTATCCCCATAGAAAGAAATTCATTTTCAATTTTGTGAGGTCCGGTGACCTGGGAGGCCAATGAACTGGCCCTCCTCTACCTATCCATGTTCCACGAAATGTATTGTTGATGTATTCCCGTACATCAGTCTGGTTATGTGCAGGCGCACCATCTTGTTGGAGCCACATTCTCAGCCTTGTTGCCAATGGCAGATCATCTAATAGATTGTATAGCTGTCGCAAAAACCTTAGATATTCTCTTCCATTAAAATGGCCCTATCACTCGCCGTCAAATGATACCTCCCCAAACATTCAGTGACCAACGTTGTTAGTGATTGACATATCTAACGAAATGGGGATTTACAGTTGCATAATAGTGCATATTATGCCGATTCACATGGCCATTGTTTTGAAACGCGACTTCGTCCGAAAATAGAACATACTCAAAAAAATCATGTTCTTCTCTTATTTTATTTACACCCCATTGGCAAAACCGCATTCGCTTTGGAAAATCTCTTTCAGCTAGCTCCTGCATCAACTGCATATGGTATGGATGGAAATTGCATTTTCTCACCATTCGAGAAACACCACTTTGTGATATTCCCAACTCCCTACTCAGAATACGTGTACTCACATGGGGATTCTCGGTGATATGTAATGCAATATCAAGAGTATTTTCATCATGCGTTACAGGACAGGCACGTTTAAATTTTTTGTGAAATACTCTTCCGGTTTCCTCAAATCTTGTTTTGAGGGCTTGAAATGCTCTGGGTGTCTTTTCTCAGAAAACTTTTGTTGGTATAATCTAGATGCCAGTAAGCAGTTACCGTCACTTTCCTCCTAAGCATCATTTGAACCATATCCTCTAAACAATAATTCCTAATGCCACATTTGTCAACACAACTGGATTGTAATTTAACAGTTACCTCTATTTACAAATGCCGATAGTCATTTTTTTCAGCGGTAGTCATAGATAAGTAAACTAGAAAAAATAGTTACTTTTCAAAATTTCTTTTGCAATGCTAGTTATTCATAATTTTTCAAGAATGCTCTTGAAGAAGGATAAAATAATTAAAACTGCATTCAGTGTCAGTATTTTCTGTAAAGAAACGTATAGGGGAAAAATTAGCAAGATTGTTGATTTGCCATTGAACAATTTCTTTAAAAACCACAATATCTCGGAAACGGGTTGTTTTAGGCATATGAAATTGAAGAGTCATTAAAAAGGAGTTGATATGAATGATAATGTTTGAAATTGGCCAAGTTTGTATTGTTGTACCGAACATCCTGTATAATTTATACAATATTCACCATATTCACAATTAACTTCTCCATATCGGCTATCGATTCCCGAAATATCTCCACTAAATATTTCGAAACGTGAAATAGGAGATTTTTCAAAAAGAAGTCTGCAAAATAGATATTTCTTAGATAACTCGGCAACGCCGCAACGGAATCCGAAATTGAAAAATTCGTTGACCAGCCAATGAAACAGCGGATCGGAATATATGATAATATACTGGGTGTATCATTTGAAAAAGACCAACTTTGGTCAGCCACGCTTCAATGATTCACCCTGTATGAATAAGAATAATTTTGGAAGATAGTCTTAAATGGTCCGTTTGGCAAAAAAAATATAAGATATCGAAATAGTGATTCACAACGGAGCAATCGACCACAGGAATCTTGTTGACTCACCCTGTATATTCAAAGAAAGTTAAAACTATCGGGAAGGGGGAGATAAAATAACATGTAAATGAAACTCTAATTTATTGATGTTCGTAGTATTTACAGGAACAGTATTGTACAATTTGGGGGCGTTATAAAGGATTGGACGTGGTCCTGCGGATTTTTGCATCTGTGGTACAATAAGGTGATGCTATGGTGAGTTTGGTACAAATGGCTAGATAGAAAATATTGGTGTCGTTTACAGTAGTATTTGGTTATCGTATTTTGAAATGAAAGAGTTGGCGTATATCGAAAATCTTTGCTTCGTGAAATAACATGCGGGATGGGTATTCAGGACCTTCTACTAAAATCGATTTCAGAAATCTTTTCTGTAAAACTTCGAGGGGGTGAATATGGATGTTCAAAACCCCTCCCCAGCACACTATAGCATATAGTAGATGGCTCTCGACAAGAGCATGGTCCATGATTTTTCTTTGGTTTAAATGTTATTTATTTTTCAGGTGTTTGAATTTGAACAGTTTTAGGTTGGAATCTATCATATTTTACCTTATTTTCAGGCAGAATAGTTTGCTGTTGTCTCTTAGTGACAACATTTAAACGATCGAAGGTGTGTTGAATTTATTGCAACTGAAGGGAACGTAATGAGTTTTGTCTAGGTTCACAGTCAGTAATTTGTAATCTAGCCAACTCTTTATTGGTGGTAGATCATCTTCTACACTTGTGTTCTGTTCTTGCCAGCTATTCGCCCTGTAGAAGATTGCAGTATCGTCGGTAATGAAACACACCGTTTATATAAAGGTTAAATAGAATCGGTCCCAAGACGGTTCCTTGTGAAATTCCATAATCTATTTTCCTCTAGTCACTCAGTATATCATCGACTCTTACATACTCACAGTATCGAATGCATTAGATAGGTCGATGAAGACACTCAGACTCGGCTTTTTTTCGTCTAGAGCAGAGGATATCCTATTGGTTATTACCAGCCCACTAAGCAAAGTAACATTCATTCAAGATTTCAGTAACCTTTCATGGTAATGTGTAATGTTACATCAGAGTTTTCTGCTACCTTACTGCAAAGGTTCAGCAACTACTGAAACGGACGTTCAGCAATATTACAAATGTTATATGCCATTATCAATTATTCCAGCAAGGTTTCTGCAATATTGCATATAATATACAGGAAAATTGCAAATGTAATATTAAAAATGACGTCTTACGACAATGTTGCAGCAACTACTGAAATGGATTGATGGATGTAATCTTTCATAATTAGTAATTGCAGCAAGGTTACCGCAACATAGAATATAAATTAGTGGAAAATAACATATTCAATATTTTTATATAGCAGCAACTTACCACCAATCTTGTCTATTCCTTTCCATAACATAACAGTAAGATTTCATAAATTACGTTCCTGTAGGTTTGTTCGCTACTGAAGAATTTTTGAATTTTCACTACTTGCTACTAATATTGATAGAAAATGAATACAATCTTCATACGAGACAGATCATTCAGTATTGATGTGTCCTCTATGGAAATCAGATTCATCATTTTCTAGTTTTTAGAAACAAGCAGTGACAACCCAAAAAATCTTCTGAAATTTTACCTATTAATTTGAATGTCCATTTTAATCTTGGAGATCAAAAAGGCAAAAATTTTATATTGAAAACTTTAATTAAAATATCACAAAAAAACAAATGAGTACTCATTTTGAAATGTCATATTTAAAATAAAAATCTGTTTGGCTTTATCAGGTACCTGAAACAAAATAATCAATGAATTGAATGTGTAGCTTAAATATCGACATCTCTATCTACTACCTAACCCTACAAGTAACGTGTTTTTGCGAATTGTAGCCAAGCTTTCACATGTATTTGAAATGCATCATCTCTGACGCATGGAGATGAATTTCTCACTGCATCTGGAACAAAAATATTATAAATAAATATATAATTAGTCAACTCAACAATTATGGTCTTATTTCAATATAGAATGTACAATTGAACTTGTCTTTGATTATGATACTATTGTGCTTACACATTTGCTTTATATTCAAATTGAACTGACTCGAATTTCAAAATTTGTTTAGATTTCAATTCTTTGATTCTGAAATCGTCTTTTTTGTTGATCCAATTGCAAAACATGGCACAATGATTTGTGAAAAAACGTTCAAGACTTGTTCCAACACAAAACTTTTCATTCAAACCACCAATATATTGAAAAACCTGCAACTAAAAACGAGATGTAAAAGTATTCCACATCATTTACAAATGTAAAAGTACCTTTCAAATTGACACCACTACCAGATTTATTCGCATTATAAGGAAAAAAATATTCACCTAATGAACGCAGAATGAGCATACCAGACCATCCTAACCTAAAATAATATTTGATGTATCGCCTTTTACCTCACATGAAGATGCCTTAAATTTATTAGCACTATCCATTATGCTGCTTCATCACTCAGTGAACTCTTAATCAAAAAACAAAATTGCAGAAGAATATGTACTTTACTTAGGTACCTAGGTTAAGAACGAATGAAAGTATCCAAAACGAAACTAACGCAAAGGCACGACTCACAAAAACAATATAATTTACAATATCAAAATGGCACGAGGCGCATGCTTGTCTGGGATCTGGGTTACTTGGTTGCCCCGTTAGGTGGCATCTCATCAAGACCGGGAAATTCAAAACTAGTTGGATTCCTGATAATTGAAATATTATTTCAAGTTTCTTTATACTTACCATTTAAAATTGTCCTAGCGTATCATTTTGTATATTTCTGCGATGATGCAATCGAAAATTGAAAGTGTATTGTGTTTTCTAAATACTGTCAATATTGTTTGTAGTTAGCTTATGTATGGTTGTAAATATCATGGAATTTCAAACTCAGTGCAACATTGCGATTTGAACTTGTTCGATAGTTCCAAATGTAACTTGCATTCACATTGTTCGTAGATAGTTTCTGTATTGTTGCATTTACTTTGAACGTTCATGGATCATGTAACATTGCACTTGAAACTCAATCAATAGCTTGCTTTATAACTTACAAACAACTTGTCTGTAGTTTATTCTGTTATGTTAAAAACTTAAATATAGCATTAAGCTTTATGCAATATTATATTTTCATTTTACGATGGCAAGCCATACATAATATTGTGGCAATATTTTGTAACATTACATGTTTAGTGGGAGTGAAGCGTCTTCATATTTTATCTCTAAATCCGAATTGTTTATCTGATATAATCCAATATTTCTGTATAGTTATTTGATATGTATGTAGTGGTTGTATACAGTGAGGGGCCAAATTATGGAATAAATAAATTTTTTCGATAATAGATGACTTTGTTACCAATTCCGAAACAGGTCGATTTTTATTTTTAAATTATGATTTTGTGACTGATATATGTCATACTAGTGACGTTTACAATCTGGGCGTGATGACGTAATCGATGATATTTTTGAATAAGAATAGGGGTTGTGTGATAGCTCATTTGAAAGGGTATTCAATTTTCTATTCAGTGATATAAACATCAACATAATTATTCGTACAAAGTGGCTAAAAAATATTCAATTTTGAGATGAAATTAATTTACACAACGAGGCATATCTGAATTATTTAATACAAAATACATTGAACTATTGTCAGAAAAACGAAAAAAATGTTCATTCGCTTAAATCAAATGTTCAAATTGCCACCTACCTACGACCCACCGACAACCATATTTTTCTAGAACGTTGTGAATCATTTCTGGGGGTATATTAAGAATTTCTAATCTAATTGCATTATTCAATCTTGGAAATTTTGTGGTATATCGGTAATCTTGATCATCTTCTTTGATTCCTCAAAATATATTGAATGACATGAGTAGTGAATTAGTCCCTAATTTTGTCTAGTATTAAAACACTTGAACAAGTTCATTAATAAATTTTTAGTACTGCTGTTCTTTCTACTAGTATGAGATAACAAATTAAATTATGATATTATAGGCTCATAAATGATGAGTGAGAACTAAAAAGAACTATAGCAAAATCATAGTTTTTACAAACCGAGTTGGCTTGGGTGAAATTTAAGACAGTTCTTGACATTTTCTTACGAGGACTGAGTTCATTACATGAAATAAATAAGTGAATAATGGCCCTACTAACTGAAATACAAAGAATCGAAGTAATAATCATGATTGGATATGGATATTGAACCAGAACACAACAAGGAGTATGTAATTTTTTTATTATAAAATATCCTAATATCACACAAGAAATTGAGAAGAATTTAAGATTAACTGGATATGTGAAACATGTTGCAAATGCTGATCGTCCACCAATAAAATAAGGAAAGTAAAACTTGATGTATTATTAAATGTGGCAGAGAATCCTCAAATTATTTCAAGGCAAATTGCAGCTGATGCAAACATTTCTCAAAGGTCTGTTATATGTGTGCTAAAAAAGGACAATTTTATACGTATACAAAAATTCATAATATCCTGGAAATCAATGAGGATGATCCAGATCGCCAAATGCAGTTTTGTAAAGTAATGCAAGATATATGTTATCAAAAAAATCCACGCTTCGTTCGTCAAAATTTTTGTCTGTTGAAGCAATTTTGTCTAGTATTAAAACACTTGAACAAGTTCATTAATAACTGTTTAGTACTGCTGTTCTTTCTACTAGTATGAGATAACAAAATTAAATTCTGATATTATAGGCTCATAAATTGTGAGTGAGAACTGAAATGAGCTATAGCAAAAAGCATAGTTTTTACAAATCGAGTTCGTTTGGAGAGAATCCTCAAATTATTTCAAGGTTGCAATTTACCTTGATACAAAATTTCTCAAAGGTCTGTTATATGTGTGCTAAAAAAGGGCAATTTTATACGTATACAAAAATTCATAATATCCTGGAAATCAATGAGGATAATCCAGATCGTCAACTGCAGTTTTGTAAAGTAATGCAAGATTTATGTAATCAAAAAAATCCACGCTTCATTCGTCAAATACTTTTTTCTGTTTGAATCTTCTGTTTGAATATTCTGTTTGAATGGAATAGTGAATCGGCAAAACTTCAGATATTGGAGTCAAGAGGATCCTCATTGAGTGACGGAAGCACATACTGAGCACCCTCAAAAAGTGAACGTATGGGCAGTGATAGTCGAGGATAGAATTATAGTTCTTCGTTGAGTCTCTCACGTGGCATCCTGTCCGTGACTCTCCGTGATTTTTCAAATAGATATTTTTCTAGTAGATGGATTGGTATACCAGAAACAATATAGGCCTCCAAGACCTCCGAAACTCACACCACTTGATTTTCTCCTATGAAGAAACTCAAAATCGAAAGTTTACATTGATAGAGCACAAAATTTACAAGATTTGAAAAATAGAATTAGATTGGAAATTCGTAATATACATTCAGGAATGATCCACAATGTTCAAGAAAAATGTCGTCGTTGGTTCAATTACTGCCAAGTGACAGATGGGTGGCAATTTGAACATTCAATTTAAGCAGAAAGCAATTTTTGTTTGTAAAATTAACAATTTTTTTTAATTCCTGACAGTAGTAAAATGTATGTATTTTGTATCAAATGAATACTTCTTGTTGTGTAAATTAATTTCATTTGAAAATAAATTTTTTTGGACACCCTGTATAAAAAATTATGTTAATGATGATATCCCTTAATAGAGAATTGAATACCTTTTCGAATGAGCTATCACACGATACCTATTTTCATTAAAAAAATTGATCGGTTACGTCATCCCGCCCAGATGGATAACGTCACTGGTATGATATATCAGCCACAAAATAAAAATTTAAAAATTAGTCTCGAAAGTCGCTTATTCTCGAGAAAACGAATTTATTCTATGATTTTGCCCTTTACTGTATAATATACTATATTTGTGATCTTGCAATAGTGAGACGTTTTTTATCTTGAATATTTTGCACGTTTCTGAGTGCAATTTTATGATATTGTTTTGATAAATGAGTTCACACCACTGGTTTCCTTTGATGGAAAATAGTTTTAAGATTTTACATATTAATGTGCGTTCCTTGCCTGCACACTTCTTACATTTTTTAGAAATTGTATCTAATACAAATTGCAGTGCCTATACGGTCAGCGAAACTTGGCTAACACGTGAGATAAGTGGTGGAGTATTAGAAATAACTTAGTTTACAACACCGTGAATAACTTGAATGATATTGAAGATGTTTGGATTAACGTAGAACTGATAAATAAATGTATTGCCATGGGCTGTGTTTATAAACCACCGAATACAAATACTAACATATTTATCAGTCATCTTGAAAATCGACTCTATGAAATTGTGCCATCCTATGATAGTGTAATATGCATGGGTGATTTTAATATAAATCTAGTTGAAGACGATATTTATTCTCAGAAATTCTTAGATCTGCTGAATAGTGTAGGGCTCAAACAAATTATGGATAAACCCACTCGAATAACTGAAACAACTACGTCTTTGTTGGATTTAATCATCATTTCAGATCATTTAAATTTCTCTGATTATGGAACACCTTCAGTTCCAGATATGATCATGAAGCTATTCTAATTAATTTAAATATGGTTTCTGAGATCAAACAAGCTATCCCATCGGTTTACCGGGACTTTAAAAATATTAATTTAGATCAATTGTATGCTGACCTCCAGAGTATTCCGTGGCGTAACATTTATGACATCGAAGACATTGATAGCAAAGTGTCCTTCTTCAATCAAAATATTAAATCACTACTAGACTTGCATGCTCCACTTAGGGTATTCATCTACAAAAAACCTTTCAAGCCTTGGATAATTCATAATGTCAAATATTTAATAGAATTGAGAAATAAAGCTCTAACAAAATTTAAGAGAACCAAATCTGCTGCGGATTGGACTAGTTATAAAGGATTGCGTAACTTAACTACAAGTACTGTTGCTCGTGAAAAGAAGGCATATCTAGCCAGCGAATTGAGAAAAGATAAAATTATGTGGAAAGCGTTAAAAACTCTAAATATTCACATTTCTAAGAAATCTACTATTTTGCCAGTGAGTATTTCTAATGTTGATAACACAAATAATTATTTTGTGGATTCTATACCCAAATGTGGAGATAAAGATGTAAGTAAATACTACGAGGGCCGCTTATTGATGCAGGATTTTAATTTCAGTATAGTTCCTGAAGATACGATAAGGAAATTTTTAGTCGACATTAAAACCACTGCAGTTGGTTCAGACGATATTAATATTAACTTCATTATTTTTTGTTGTCCATTCATTATTCCCATCATCACCCATACAGTAAATTTCTGTATATCACACTCTGTTTTCCCCCACGATTGGAAGCTTGCAAATGTCATCCCATTACCCAAAGTTGTTTCGCCTAAAACTCTCAAAGATCTCAGGCCTATCAGTATCTTACCTGTGTTGTCTAAGTTGTTGGAAAAAGCTAGAAAAAGTCAATTAGTAGAGTATTTGGAAGATAACGAAATCCTTCCAGAAGTGCAGTCGCCGGGCTTTAGAGTAAGGCACAGTTGTGCAACTGCGCTTCTTAATGTAACAGATGAAATTTTTAGAAATACAGATATGGGACGTATTAGTGTTTTGACATTACTAGATTACTCTAAAGCTTTTGACACTCAAAATCACAATATACTTCTGAAAATTTTAGGTTATATTGGATTGAGCGTAAACTCAGTTAAATTTTTTCAATCGTATCTAACAGACAGCGGGTTATCTTGAACAATCAAACTTCTGAAGTAAGAAATACACAACAGGGGGTACCACAGGGATCCGTACTGGGCCCTGTTCTCTTCTCTGTGTATACATCATTTTTTCAAAATGCTCTTAATCACTGTACAGCGCAAATTTATGCTGATGACATGCAACTTATTTACTCTTTCATGCCAGGTGATTTCGAACTAGGGTGTCAGCAAATTAATACAGATCTTAGGTCTATTTCTGAGATGTCTTCTGATCACTCAATGTATCTCAATCCAAACAAATCTACTGCACTGATTTTTGGACCTAAACAAAACGTTAACGAACTCAAAAATATTATTAATATTAATGTTAATAATATACCAATTCCAGTCAAAGGGGATAGTAAAAACTTAGGTGTTCTTTTTGACTCTTCACTGCGATTTGATAAACATATAAATACATGTGTAGGAAAAGCTTTCATGAAGCTGAAAATTCTTTATAACTCTAGGCATATATTAGATTCTAAATTAAAAGTTATGCAGTCTGATTCAATTATATTATTCATATTTAACTATTGTGATGTAGTGTATGGACCGTGCCTCACTGCGGAATGTGCTGGTAGAATACAAAAAGTCCAAAATGCATGTCTGCGGTTTTCTTATGGAATACGTAAATATCAACATATCAGTCAAAAATTTCATGAAACGAGATGGTTAAATATGCTGCAGCGTAGGCAGTTACACTGTAATTATGAGCAAAAAGCCATCATACCTCTACAGGAAAATAAGTTTTCGCACAGATGTACACAATATCAATATAAGATTTAAAAATGTACTTACATCACCTACACATTAACGTGGTATATATGAACGTAGTGCTTCTTATTGTATAGCTAAGCTCTACAACTCATTGCTTTCCTACCTCAAAAAATGCCCTGTTTCATCATTCAAAAGTAAATTTAAATCGCACTTTTTTGTCACTTAAACTGATACTGTAAATTAGTATAGCAGCTGCAGCGTCGTCTATCTCTATCCCTCCAAAAATTGCCCCTTTTTTTCTTTTACTTTTTTTCCCAAGGTTGAGTGGAAGACCAGGACATTTCCACGTGGAAATGTACTGAACTCCGCCTTTTCCATTTACTCATCAAAACTATTAAGTAGGTATTCTATTATGTAAAAAATAATCAATGGAATAAAGCCGTTTATTATTATTATTATTATTATATTATTTGAGAAGGATTATGACAGAGGTATAATAAAACCGGTACTTATGTACATTTGCTATGGAAACTCCGAAATACTACGGAATAATAAGGTCATAAAAGTTGGTAGGAAAAAAATTGGATGAATAATCAAGTATATTTTTCTCAAGGTATTGTTTCTCCTACCGAACAATATGGCAGGAACCAATAAAAAAACTGACAAAAAAAAAGGATCATAACTTTCGAAAACAAACATGGAAGGAAGGGATTTGAAAATTCCTGTAACTGACACAATCAATTCCATTACTACGCGAAAATATGGTCGACTGTTTCAATGCTGTAAGTCTTTCAAATGTGACCCACTAAATAATTGGATTAATTTTTCCTTTTGTGAGCTCGAGCGGCAGCGAACGGATATTTTTCATAGGAGTTCACAAAAGAATGCTGATGACCATATAACGATATAATCAAATTCCACTCAAACGAATGATATACTGCGCTTTTCCACCGTTCGTGTTCAAAGGATTCGCGAAAAACGACGATTCTCGTTTCTTCTGCATAACTCTGGATCTTGACCTCGTACACGGATCAAACTTGGCAGAAGGGACGTTCAGGACCATATCTACCGAAATGTAGAACCAGCAAATGGTCACAAACTGACTGGTTTTTATAGCACCACCCCCTCCTTGACCATGACCAGAAGAAATTCGAAAACTACGTCCAGGTGACTTGGGGCAACACCAAGAATATTTCACGCCAAGCAGGCGTTTTTTTACCTGTCAGTAAATCATATAGGCATCACCCTAACTATTTGAACTCACTTATTCAGGGGGTGTTCACTTGAGGCACAGCCTGCAAAAGTTCAAAAATGACATCACATTTTACCTACTTTTCCTCAGCTCTCACGATGTTCTATGAACAAAGAAGAAAAAAGCTCAATTTAATGAATACAAACATACAAGAACTTGCAGGAAAAATTCATCTGTTGGAAATTCTGCTAAAAGAGATCAACATAGATATACAGTGTATATCCGAATCAAATCTGGAATGGGAAATCTAAGCTTTGGAAACTACAAAATAATGAACTTTTACTGTCGAGAAGAATATAATCAAAGTGGTGTTTGTTCAATTGCACGGAAAGACATTACATTTCAAAGACTGGAATATTGTAAATTCTGTTCAGAAAAAGTATTCGAAGTGTGTGGTGCAAAATGCACACTAACCGGTATCGGAGAAACTATAATATGAGTAGTATATACGAGGATGTATTGATATCAAGTTAGCCTAGACCAGTGTAAAATTTGACGTCAAAAAAGTAAACCAGAGTTACGCAATAAATTAAAAGAAAAAATATATCCAACGAAATTGTGAAAATCGAAAAATTGGAGTATCGAGCCGTTATCAAGTATCTGTATTTAAAAGGGTTAGGAGGTAAGCAAATTTACTAAGATATGCTTAATACCCTTGGTGATCAATGTCTTTCGTATGCGACCGTGAAAAATTGGACTGCAAGCTTCAAAAGAGGTGAATTTTCCATTGATGGTGATGACCGATCGGAAAGGCCAGTTTCTGTGTCAGTCCCCGAAAATATCGATGCAATTCATGACATGATTTTAACAGACTGTCGAATTGGGCTAAAACGGATATCTGAAGCACTGAATATTTCATACGAACGCGTTCATCATATAGTTCACGTCAATTTGGACATAAGAAAAATTGCTGCAAAATGTAGAGTAAATTGGGAGAATATGCCGCGCTGGGTAATACGCCGCAGTTTGATATTTCCGTTCCAAGTCAACATTTGGCAACAATGGTCGTTCATCCATATTTGTGTCAGACAGAAAACAAGCGTGAATCATTCGCAAATCGAAACCATTAGTTTTTTAGTGAGTGACGTCGATATAAAGGTAAGCACCGTGTAAAATAGTTTCTAATGTTAAGTTATATACAGTGGTGAAGGAAGTCTTAAGCAGATTTCGTCAATTTTAATAGAAGTGTGTCAAAGAATGATTCATAACCTTACTCTTTTTTGGCGGAACACTCTGTTAAACGTATGATAAATATGTGTTTTGATTTTATTTGTCATAAGATGCAATATGGGGTATTATGCGTCACATTTTTTCAACTGCGGCGTATTACCCCGAGCGTATTACTCTTACCCTTACCTGCTTTTTTTTGTTTCAGATGCCTCGTACTTTTGTTCGGAAAAACGTTAGAGCTTTATGGTCAGAAGAAGATCTTTGCAATGCCATTGAAGATCTTAGACATGGTAGAGGATCTGTTCGCCAAATTAGCTGTACTTATAACGTTCCTGCCCGCACTTTGATGAGAAGAATGCGGTCTGGAAACCTCCGCAAAGAAAAATTGGGCCGCAAAAGTTGTCTAACTTCAGATCATGAAGCAAGTTTGGTAAAATACATCCAAACTATGGAAAAGCATGGATTTGCACTTACATCAGTTGATGTGAAAAAGATTGCATTTTCTTTTGCGTTTCAAAATAATATTTCAAATACCTTTAATGTCGAGAAAAAGCAAGCTGGGTATGACTGGTTTGTATCGTTTATGAAAAGACATCCTGAATTGTCAATTCGCCAAGCTCAAGGAATGTCTATAGCGCGAGCGCAAGGCATGTCTAAGAATGAATGCGAACGATATTTTGATCTGTTGCAGAAAACATTAACAGATAATGACTTAATGAACACCCCGAGAAAAATATTTAATATCGATGAATCAGGGCTACAACTTAACAATAACCCAGGAAAAGTTATTGCCACTAAAGGCACCAAAACCGTAAACTGCGTTACAAGTGGTGAGAAAGGTGAGACGGTGTCAGTTATAGCCTGTGTTAATGCAGAAGGTCATTTTCTTCCTCCCGTTTGTATCTTTAAAGGCAAGAAGAAAAAACAAGAGTTCGAAGATGGTTTGCCTCCTGGGGGTAAAGTTATAATGAATGAAAAATCGGCATATGTAACAACAGATATTTTTAAAATATGGCTTCGAGAGCACTTTATTGCTAGAAAAGAGCCAGGTAAAGTATTGCTCATTTTAGATGGCCATTCGTCGCACTGTTCGGATGTAGAATTATTAGATTTAGCCACAAGCAACGATGTCATCATGTTGTGTCTACCAAGCCATACGACACACTGGCTGCAGCCACTAGACAGATCGTTTTTCAAACCTTTAAAAACCTATTGGTCACAAGCCTGTAATAACTGGATACATAATCATCCTGGTCGGAAATTGAATAGGCTACAGTTTCCAGCACTCTTAAACAATGCATGGTGTAAAGCAGCTACGGTTCAAAACGGGGTTTCGGGTTTCAGAACCTGCGGAATCCATCCATTTAATGCAACCATAATTCCCGATCATGCTTTCATCCAGCATACTCCCGCGACAATTCCTAGGAACAATAATTTAGAACAAAATGCTGATGGTGTTATTCCTGATGATGCCGACAACAATGTTGAAGATAATCCTAATGATGAGGTCAATAATATTCATAACAACGAAGTATCATTTGAAGCGATCGTACCTATTCCAGCTATACCTGGTCCAAGTGGGTGTCAGAAGAGAAAGCAGCATGCTCAGTTACTTACATGCCCAGAAACAATTGCAGAGAAACGAAAGAAAAGAGAAATTAAAGACAAAAAGGAAGCAGCAAAGCTAAAACGTAAAAAAAAATAAGATGGAAAAAGATGAGGCCGATAAAGAGAACAGAGGAAAACAGAAGACAGATAAAGAGAACAAAGGAAAAAAGAAGACATTTACTCAAAAGAAAAGACGTGATGCTAATCCTGATACTAGTTCATCAGAAAGCGAATTAGAAGTGCCTACAATGGAGAGCGGTGAATCAGAATTGGAATACGATGAATCAGAATATTGTGCACAATGCCGTGGATACTATTTTGATAAAAAAGGACCAAAATGTGATTGGTTGCAATGTGTGCAATGTAATCATTGGGTTCACGAGATATGTACTCCATCAAACATATATTGTGCAGATTGTGTTCCAGATCAGACATAAGATCAGACATAAGATTCAGTAATATATAATATGTAATGTTGTAAAAATAAAGTTTTTTTTTCAGTTTCATGAAATATTTTATTTCTTACGAGAATAGCATGTTGCCATATTACCCATCGTATGATGCCATATTACCCATGGTATGGGGTAAAATGGCAATAGAGTATCACTATGCATTTTTACTTCTAATCTTTCGCTGTGTGTGAATATGGCATCGAGCGACTCTGAACACATACATATATTGTGTAAGCTCTAACGTGCAGCCATCGTGTTTCAGCTAGGCGCGTTGGTTCTTAGAATGTGGGCATTTGAATTTTATGTTGCCATATTACCCCAATTTACTCTATACACAAATGTTTGAATGTTGACCAAAAGCGTGCAAGGGTAGTAGCATCGCGTTCGATCTATGCTTGATTTGAAAACGATGTAGACTTCTTAAACGGAATTGTTACTTTGGATGAGACTTGGGTATATTTCTACGATCCAGAAACATAGCAACAATCGATGGAATGGCGACACTCCGGTTCTCCAAGACATAAGAAGTTTCGTGTCCAAAAATCTGCTCTTGCTTCAGTATTTGTGATAGCCATGGAGTAATCATGATTGATTTTTTGGATAAGGGTAGAACAATAACTGGAGATTACTATTCGACATTACTGACCACTCTACGGGAAAAAATCAAAGAGAAAAGACGCGGAAAGCTGTCCAAAGGTATTTTGTTTTTGCAGGACAACGCCCCTGCACACAAATCTCATGTTGCCATACAAAAAATTCGTGACTTTTAGGGTTTGAATTACTAGAACACCCCCCTTATTTACCAGATTTGGCTCCGTCCGACTATTATCTTTTTCTTCAACTGAAAAAAAGTTGAAACGTCATAAATTTACTTCCGACAAGGAGGTAATAAAAGCTGTGGAGGTCTGGTTTGCAGAGCAAGAAGAAACATTTTTTTTTGAAAGGTCTAGAGACGTTGAAGGTTCGCTGTAATAAATGTATCCAATTAAGAGGAGAATATGTTGAGTAATGAAAAATTTTGACATTGAAATTTTGTTTGGTTCTATAGTAAACTAAGAATTTTTAAATATATCCTCGTAGATCAACAAAATCTGATTTAAAATTTTTTATGGAGAAACTCGAAACTTACATGGAAACAATTTATGTGAAAAACTACTCCTAATTCATATGTGGGGGTACAAACGTGGACATCCTTTATACAAGATTAGATAAAGATAGTAAGAAATTCCTTTTAAATTTGTTTAGTGAATATGACTTGAGAGAATCAATCAGCCAGCCTTCTAGAATTACAAGGGCGAGTAAAACATGTATCGACAATATATTCACAAATATACAAAATAATCCCACAATACTCAACACAGAAATATCAGATCACACTTTTCAAATAATGACTTTGAACGTTAACCCAAATATCGAAATTTCTAAAAAAATTATGCAGAATATGCAGTCAAACCAACATTTAGAGTTTCAGGCAAGATCAAATGCTGGAGGACTGGAACAAATTATTTAATACCGAATCTGATAGTCACTTTTCAAAATATTTCATGAGAAAATCATACAGTATTTTGAATTTTACGTCCCACTTAAACCACTTTTTAGTTCAAAGGAAAAAAAAAGATAAAAATCACTGGATTACACCAGAAATTCAAAAGCTATCAAAACTAGTCTGGAATAATTACACTGCAAGATACAAATGTTTCAAAAACTCATACGAAAATAAAGTTAATATCATCAAAAAAACCTTCAATAATGATAGAATCATGAGGTCAATCAATGTCAGAATTTTTTATTTTTATACAAGCTCTTAGACAATGTACTGATCATCAATATTTTGACGATTCCCATAATGTAATGTAGCTGTATTTTAACATTCGGAGGGATATACATTATCTATCTATCCATCTATCATCACAGGATTTTATTTTCGTGAGAAGCAGAACAAAAAATAGTGTCATCAAGTGTGCACAATACATTTGCCTACTCTCATATGATCCAATAGACCTCCCATTTCGGAAACACAAGGAAAGGAAATGAGTTGTGAATGCCACCGATATTCATTAAGATTATCTTGTGCTGAAAACGTGTTTGAATTGAATTTGTATAGAAACGGTGTAATAGTTAATCTAGTGATATCTTTCTTGCTCATGTGCTACCCTAAAATAACTAGATAGTGATAAGGGATTAATTTTGAATTCATGGGATTCAACTGATTTTGAAGGTTCACAAATATCGTCAATGAAAATAGTCGATTTCAGAATCCTACTCGATTCTCTGTGGAACAAACAATTACAGAGTTCAAGGGACATACATACATACATTTCAGTCCACTCTTTCAGCGAATATTTATTCCCTTCTGGCCCTTCCCAAGTTGATATTCAAGGGGTTTGAAAAGGATAATCAAATGTATACTTTGTTTGATTGGGTCTTGGATACACAGAACGAAAATGATTAGCAGGTTCAACTTGAGTTGAAACAGATTTGATTTTGAAGTGATTACTTCGGTTTTCTATGAAAACTGATTTCGATGAAAAAATAATTTCATACCTTGAATCTTTTGGTTGAACCTATGACTGATGGTTAAGAATTAGCATTGAAATAGCTGTTTGCGTAACGACTAATTTTATTTTTTAGACCAGTGTACACTGATAAAAAGTAGTTTGCATCAATGCTTTCATACAAGAAGATAGTTATGAGATGTTTTCAAATTCTGTGGAATCATTATCATCATGTTATGTTATTTTCATCATTATCATTGATTTTTACGAATGACGATATATTTCTACTTTCAATCAATTTAATTAAGGATGGAGAAACTCAATGAAGATCAATATGAAGAAGAGTAATACAAAATTACTTTTCACATTTGATTTATGTTATTTTTTTGTACTTTTATGAAACAAATGGGATTCCATGTAATTGGCCCACTTTACCATCCATATACTGTTATGATATAAAATATTTCGAATAAATACTAATATTATGAAATTTGTTTTTGTAAAAATGAAAAATAGTGAATAGAAATATTTAAATACATAACCTAAACATGTTGAAGCATATTTTCGAATAGTGGAAGCTAGAAATCAGTCAACTCCTACAGAAGGTTTGAAGTAGAGGTTTCTTAAACCAAACAAAATTATGCAGCAAACAAACTAAAAAAATCTACATGTTTCACCATGTAGAAAAGTCATCACCTATTGGCGACGTTGCATAATATTAAGTCTTTTTGATGACTTACGTTATCTCACAAAAAAGAATCAACTTATTTAAAATAAAAGTCACTTGGTTTCTTCCAAATGTATTTTTTATAGTACAAAGAATTGCCAGAACATATCCAATTTTTAAACGAACGAAATGTGTACGATTGAGTGGTGTTGGTATGTACTATGTTCGCATGCCTACCTACCAGATGACCATTCTTCAGATATTAGGGTAAAAACACTACTCACCAAGTTGAATTGCCAGTATACAGATATTTTTCTATAACCCATGGTGGATTCATGTCACTAGCTACCACCCCAGAACTCCAAGTTCAAATCACGTCTCCGACAATTTTATTTTATTTTTTTTAAACCTGCAGACGCATCACACTAGGGTCAGTCATCTCGGTTGGAAACGGCTTCGACTCTGGAAGGATTTTTGTTCAAAAAGAAATTTAAAAAAAAACAGAATTTTGGTAAATAAAAGATTTTGTTAAGATTTCCTTATAAGTAAAATCCCAGTGCCTTCAGACATAACTTAATTTTGAAAAGATGAAGACTTTGGTTCTGAGTGGTTTCTCATGTACTTTTGATACCTGCGTGTTTGTGGAATTCGCTCTGTGACACCTGGGCAGGTACCAGGTGAGAAAGGTTACTAAAAATTAGAGTTACTCAAGTTTAATTTGTATGGCTGATTTTTATATGTATTTTGTAGAATATCACTCTGAAGTAATTTCAAAAGTGTCAGACGCTTTCCATGGACCACAACATTTGTCAGACGCTTTAAAGCTTCACAAATTACTTCAGAGTGATATTCTACAAAATGAACATAAAAATCAGCCACACAAATTTAAGTTGAGTAACTCTTATTTTTAGTTACCTTTAGTTACCTGATACCTGCCCAGGTCTCACAGAGCCATCTCCACAACCACGCAGGTATTAAAAGTACACGAGACACCACTCAGAACCTGAGTCTTCATCTTTTCAAAAATAAATTATGTCTGAAGGCCCTGGGATTTTACTTATAAGGAAATCTTAACAAAATCTTTTATTTACCAAAATTCTGTTTTCTTTTGAATTTTGTTTTGAACAAAAATCCTCCCAGAGTCGAATTCGTTTCCAAACGAGATGGCTGACCCTAGTGTGATGCGTCTGCTGGGTTGAACTCGGAGCTCCGGGGTGGTAGCTAGTGACTATGTCCACGAACCCACCATGGGTTACAGAAAGATATCTGTAGAATGGCAATTCAACTAAGTGAGTAGTGTTTTCACGTACCTTGATTCCCTAATATCTGAAGAATGGTCATCTGGTCAAGCTAGCATGTACGCAAGCGAAAATAGTACACACTAACACTACTCAAACTCACAATTCGTTTGTTTAAAAATAAGTAACGTCTGATGGCGCTGGGACCTTGCTCTATTAGTTGTGTTGACACTGTTAATTGCTAGTGAAAGAGAGTTTTTTTTTAAGTATTGAAACTTCAATACAATGAGATAAAAAAACTACCATGATAATGCCTTCGAAGCTGAGGACTGTGGACACGACTTTCATTGATCAACGAGTATATGAGATTTAGTACCACAAATGTCATGAAATGAAAACGTGAAATATGTTGCTGACTCTTGGTATGTAATGAAATATCTTCTCAGTTAGATGAAAAGTCATTACATTAGACAGTTTAGAAAAACATGACATTTCAAAATATCAAAAACTTATTTAACCCTGCGTTACCCGCACGGTGAGCTCACTTTTTTTTTAAATTTGTGATAACTTACAAAATTTTCCAATAATGTACATATCCATCTAGGTAATCCTAGAATAGTATATTGTGTATCTAGTAGTAGAAGCAATACATTCCCGCACGACAATGTAAATTGTAGGCCGAGGCGTTAAGCCGAGGCCAACAAGCATCAAAGTCTGGGAATGTGCTTTTACTCCGAGGTACACATACTATTTTTTTTGAAATCGCAATCAGCATTATCAAAAACTATGGAATGCCCACTTTCTCAGAGCAACTTTAGGCCTCAAAATACGCTAATCTAGTATTTTAGTCCGTTGCTAAGCAACGAACTTTCCCGGACCGTTTTCGGACCTAAACGGTACGGGAAAGTACTTTCCCGTATCGAAAACGATACGGGAATATTTTTGCCGGCTTGTTTACATTTCAGACAGTTATTGAATTCACGCAAACAATATGTAGAATTCCTTAGTTTTTGATAATGCTGATTGCGATTTCAGAAAAAATAGTATGTGTACCTTGTAGTAAAAGCACATTTTCAGACGACTATGTAAAATGTTGGCCGAGGCGTTAAGCCGAGGCCAACAAGCATTGAAGTCTGCTATTGCTTTTACTACTAGATACACAATATACTATTCCAAGTCATTCAGTCTTGCTTATGCCGTAATAAATGTATGTAGTGTCATTTGATATTTGTTTGAAGTAATAAAAGTGAGCGATTTGCTCACTTGCGGGTAACAGTGGAAGTATATTTTTGGTAACTTTTATAAAAAATGGAGTTTAATGAGGAAATATGATTGTTATAATAATTTTATAGGGCGATTTGAGTATTATTATAATGGATTCAAAAGAGGAGACTAGACTCCAAAGTGTACAAAGTGCCATTTTTATCTGAATACCTTTTGTTAATGTTTTCACCTTTTAACGTTTTGTTTCAGATTAACATAATGAAATGATATTTGTTTTTATTTTAGATTGTAAATTATATTATTTTACCTAAATGACGTAGAAAGTTTTTCCATATTTGCGTCATTTTATGCAATAATGTAAGATTATAGGTGATTGCCCGCTCACCCGCGGGCAATGGTGTCAATATTTGTAGTGCGGGTAATGCAGGGTTAAAATTTGTCATTTCATGGCTGGGTCAGATGAATAAAACCTAACAATTCCAAATGAGCATGTATACTGTCTTTCGGTAAAAGCTCTAATTGCACAAAATTGAAAATATCCAGAGATAAATTTCGGTAGGAACAAGGATTTGGAAATGAAAAATGATTCAATTAAACAGTTTTTTACGGTTGAATTCAAGACCCAGTTAATGGATAGCTATACTTCAAATGTAATTGCTTGGGGTGTACCGCTGAAATAGGGCTCATTTCGAATGAAATCCCACTCTCTGCGTTCCTGATTGAACAGTTTGTAATACTGCCTGTCTGTTCAACGGTTAGCGATATAGTTGTTGAGGTACCTATTCATATACTCATATAATATGAAGGGATATTTTCTGCGATATGTTGATGAAATCAATACCCCAGCGGAAACCTGATAGCCTTTGAAAATTTACACTGTTGAATTTTGATGAAATGACAAGTACTCCAATTGTGAGTGATGCTATTACTTGTTCTAGTTTATCATGGTAAATGTAAAGTAATGATAATAATAGTATCGCCTCTCAATCTGATGTAAATGATGGGTGTAGATATAATGAAATTTTTGAAAGAAAATCTTTGGTCATAATTTAGAAAAAATATAAAATGAAGTGAATGAAACAATTTTGTCTAATTTTCACTAGTTATTTTATTTTTACGACCGGTTTCGGGTTTTATCTCATTATCAAGTAAATAAAAAGGTATAAAAATTATATAAAAATGTGGTTTTATAGGGAGTTTGCAGTTAAGCAGGATGAAGAGGTAATTGAGTGAGTAGGAGATCAACGATAAAAATATAACACTGGAGATTATAGAAATTACTAGGGTTGTCAAACTTATAAGTCGAAGAAGAAAACTGCAGTTCACAAACAATGAGCTTATGACTTGTGGCATAAGATGTCCGGAGGACTGCTCATTGCTAATATCCTATACAATAGGAGAAGTTGGGTCGAGAATCCATCAGAAAACAACTACTTTCCTGACTAATGCCACGACGAACATTGAATTACATCTGAAGAGAGTTCCTACAAGGTTATCTCTGCAATTGCTTGTTGCATGGAAATGTTCATCGAAACATTTGGACCACTTATATATCGATTTCGGGGTGTTGCCCCTCATCAGTATGGGGTAGGTCTAGCAGTCAATAACTAATGACTGCAACGAATGAATCGATAACCAAATCCATTTCAAGACCGAAACTGAGATCGCGCCCGCACAGTGGATAACTCCAAACTGCGAGCGCCATCCCAGCGCCGGAAACCCAACTAAGCAATACCTATGAACCACGGTAGAGATTAAATTGAAAACCATTTTTAACCCCTGAAATATGCAAATCTGAGAAGTTAAGCTCCTTGTTTTATTCAATTAATTTGTCTGTTGGAACCATCAGAACCTACTAGTACGTAATCAACGTACCTGAACCAAAACATATGTTTCTGAAAAAGGGAGTTATCAAGGATAAGGGTATTTTCTAGTGTGTCCATGAAAATACCTGCCAGAATGGGACTTAATAGTGGGCCCATAGGGAGACCTGAGTTTTGTAGATAAAAATTATTGTTATATTTGCAATAATTCTGTTTAATTTTTATTGATGACTATTCACTTGATTACCTCTCCATCATACTCACTTGCAAACTCCCTATATAACTACGTTTTTAGATTCCAAATGTATTAGTTATCATACTTGATAATGGGATAAAACTCAAAACCGGTCGTAAAAATGAAATAACTAGTGTGAATTGGACAAAAATGTTTCATTCAGTTCATTAAAATAATCATGAAGTTCCACAAATTAAACATGTCATTAATTACGCAAATTTGAAAAAAGTCTTGAAAAACATTAGGGGGCGTCCATAAATTACGTGAGTTGTTTTTTTTAAATTTTCTGTCACTCCCTACCCCCCTCCCCCATCCCCCATCCCCCAATCCCACGTGAGATTTTTCAAAATGTGGGTTTCTTACGTAAACGCGTTGAATTGTTATTGTAAAAAGAAAAAAAAGTGCTTCTTGCGACTAGTTAAGACTAGTAATCAATATTGCTGAGAGTTTAATTATAAGTGTAATAAAAATTTAACAATAGAATACTTAAATTGTAACTACTACTACTATTTATATATTTTTTCAAACATTGTCTTTCGAGTGATCTCTTGGCTTTAGGCAAAATATGAATATTTCACTTTTTTTGCAATATAATTATATACATTTTACGACTGAATAACTAAGTAGTCTTGCATACTTTGCCTGGCGTAAGTTAAAACCCAAAAAATTATGTTAAATCATTGATCAAAATAATCACTATAATGCACAAATCTCTTGAAAGTTGCGCGTAGGGGTGCGGGGTGCAACAGGTTGACGAAAAAATAATTGATGAACTTGAAAAAAAGGTACAAATATAAAAGAACTCTTCCAGTAGAATAACATCTATAATCATTGACGTGACGGAGGGTCAAACTATTTGTGAAGCATCCGCCATTTATTTTTTATCGGCTTACAGTGAGCACAGAAAACACACACATAGAAAGGACACTCCGTAGGGCTGCCCCCGTTATAAATTCCATGCAACAAGATGCTGTGCTCACCGGGCAGATGGCGCAAGCAAATAGTTTTCCTGATGTTCAAGCAACCCTAAATACAATATTGGCAGTTTTTTTATGCAGTTGACAAATGAAAGCCACTGAGAAGTTTTTAATTAGTGCGAATGAAAATGAAAATAGGTCGGTATATTATTTGCAAATGTTTTATAAAGCTTTTGCTGTCATCAGTGTGTGTAATTGTTCCGATGTGAGTGATTTTCGTTGGTGTTTGCCCGTAATTTTCAGTATTTTTTTACGTTGTTATTATGGAAACCACCTGACTTTTAAGAAATGTTGCTTTCCCAATTAGCTGCTTTCCATTTAACGTAAGGAGCTCCTCAGAGCTACCCAGAGCGTATGACCATGCGTTCCATTTAGTGGAGCTTCAATCACCGATTGATATTCCCCTTGCCCCTCGAGCACCACCCGTTTTATTGGTGCATCAAGCACAAGTAGACAAAGGTCAAAACGCGAATACATAGTTTTTTGGCGAAAAAGTCAGTAATACAGTAATTTCCAATCTCAGGGGCTTGGAGCTCTGGGGCTTCACACTCCTAAATGGAAAACGCCTATTTTGTGATGAGGATAATCACAGCAAACACCACAGATTCCCAAAATCGGATGAGAATCTTTTTAAAATTTTAATTGAGCAAGTGAAAAATCCAGTGTTTGTGGAGAAATCATTGGAACAGATCCATAATACCTATGTTGTGTGTGATACTCACTTTGCGATCAAAGTGGTTCAAACTGTGCAGCAGTTAATGGGCTCAACAAGGACACTAAAGAAGATTGTATGAGACAAGGAAATGCAGATTAAGATAAATGTAAAATATCCAAATTAAAATTTATTTATTTCCTCTGACAGTATGTTTGTTTCTATTTCACATTGCAGATTTATAAAATGTGTTACAACAATGGACCAGCACTTGTCAACTTTAATTTCTCTCATGTATTCCTGGGGCTCGTCAAATTTTTCGGATTTTTGGATATAGCAATTTAGAGGCCAAAAAAAATCAATTTTCTTCACAATCCTTTTTTTATTCTACAGTCTGACGTACAAAAGTGGGTTGAATTTCTAACGCCAATTATGGAAAATACTGTCAGTGAGTGGATTTTTCTTGATATAATTAATGGTTATAATATGCTTTGAAAAATATCGATCGACTTTGTATATATCAATTATGGTAAACATACTCAGATATAGAATATTATAGTAGACAGTATTTTCTATTAATGACGTTATACAGTCAACCTGTTTTTGTAGCCTGTTGTAGAGCCAGAAGAAAAGGTTAATGTAGAAATTTGCTCTTTAGACCTGTAGAATGGTATGTCCAAAAGTCAGAAAAATGTGACGAGTCTAAGGAATACATGTATTCAGTGCCATTCCCTTTCAAATGCTTCAAATTATTACCGCAAGATGTCACCCTGAAAATATATTCAAATTGAACTGTAGCGACATCTGTTGACTAATAGTTAAACTATGGAAACTTACAGAATGCTTGAACGTCAAGCCCACTTACGCCATCTACCCGGTGAGCACAGCACCTTGTTGGCATGGAGTTTATAACGGTGGCAGCCCTATAGAGAGTCCTTTCTATGTGTATGTTTTCTGTGACAGTGAGTCTCTGAAAAATGCTATTCCCAAAACTTAAGGATCTATTACTATCCCGAAATCGTAATCAGAGTTCAAATACAATACTTACCGGATAAGGGCCCTGGCCCTGACGATCTTTCAACAAATTTCATCAGAGACAGTGTCTTTTCGTCTCTAGCACTATTTCAGGACCAACAAGTTACATTTTGGCAAGATATCATAGTTTTTATCTATCCCAGCTAATGAAAACGAATCTTATTTGTTGAAGAGTCTCTCTGTTCGAAAGGGGAATTTTTTAGGATTTTGGATTACACCACCCCTATACTGAAAACAATTGATAGGTCGTTTTTTACAAAAAAAATCATAAATGCTGTTGATTGAACAAAAAATAAAGTAACTTTATAATTAATTCAGTTGTTCAATATAACTTTTCGTTTAGAAACAGGGTGCGTAATATTATTTTCTTAGTTAATTTATAATGCTTTCATTGAATATCTCAAAAACAGTTGCGTTAATTTAGACATAATTTTATTATCACTATTTTGAAAGTATTGCCTATTATGTATGAAAGTTTTGTCAATTTCTTATGTTGCGTTTGTAATATATACCTACAGTTCTCATTTTTAATACTTCCACAAAGAAAGGGCATTTTTCAATCTCCTGGAAAAAGGCATTCGTTATTTTCGTTCATAAATCTGGAAGAAAAAAACAGTTACCAAACCAATGTCCAAATTATGTATATTGGCAATATTGTTAGAAAGTATTATAGACTGGGATCCCACGCCTATTTTAAAAATGATTAATAACAGGCTGAATCTTCCTGAGTAGCTTCATTTTGCCGACACACCCAACTTTTTCCTCTACGAAAATTCTCGATAGTGGTAGCTAATAGAATGCGCAGGCGTCAATCATATTGATTTGGTGAGTGAAAAAAATTCAAGATCAAGAAAATATAATATCAAAAATGAGAATAAATGTGCCCAATTACAAAATATTTTGATCAATTTTATTTCAGATGGTATGACCGAAATATCTGAAGGCTAATTAAGCCCGTGGCTTACGGTCAAATAGATTGATTTTACTGCCTTGAAATGAAGTTAATTCAATTGGTTTGTTTCACCATGAGCCATGAGCTTCAGATTTGGGTAAAACTGACAGTTAGCGGAGTTAGCCATACAATTTTTGCGCTCACCAAATCAACATGACTTTTGCCTACGCAGTTCATTAGCTACTAATTTCAAGAGTTTTCGTGGAATTGACAATTTCGGAGCGTAGGACTGGGAACACCTACCATTCAATTTATAGGACAATATGACCACTCAATTATACAAATATTAACCAAGCAACGGTAAAAAAATCCGCTGGTTATTAATGAATTTTTATGACCACGTCATCGGTACATGTTGGGAGTGGGGGACTCTTCAGTCTTACTATCCATTTTGTAGGACAAAAGTTTTTTCGAGTACTTTATCGAATTATCTTGAGGTTCAACTGAAAAATTAACTGTTATTAATGAATTTTTTGCACTCACCAAATCGACATGACTGACGCCTGCGCAGTTTATTAGCTACCACTATCGAGAATTTTCATAGAGGAAAAAGTTGGGCGTCTTAGCAAAATGAAGCTACTCAGGAAGATTCAGCCTGTTATTAATCATTTTTGAAAATAGGCGTGGGATCCCGGTCTATTATCTTTCAATATCTTTAACATGATGTCATGCATATTTTGAATATACAACAACATGTAGTTATTAGAAAACGTTCTGTCGAATCAAATTTATTCGAATACAGAAAATATTTTGAAGAGCTTGAATAGCCGAGCGCAAGTGAATGCCGTTTACACCGAATTCAGAAAAGCTCTCTAGAAAATGGATCATAAATTGCTGGTACGGAAGCTGGCTGGGATCAGTGTGATCAGTTCCCTATTGAATAGGTGTTAGTATTGGTCAGTGACTTTCAAGATCAGTTAACATGTGTAGGGTTACCAACCCCAAAGAATATAATTGAGGTGGTTTACTTATATTTTCTTCTGATAAGCATTTGATGCAAGTATTGTTTTGTTAAATAATTCAACATCGATTTGTGCAACATGCTTAATCGGTATTTTAAAATGGAACAATAGGTGCCCTGGTAAAAACGATGATTGTAATAACAGAGATATAATAAATCAGTACTATAGAACACACGACTTTTTCTGAGCTCTACGAATGCTCCTTTTACACATGACTTGTGGTGTACCTCAAGGTTGAAACCTAGGACCTCTACCGTTCCACAATTAAATTAATGACATTTCTGACTGCTTCAAATTCTCGAATTTTCTTATGGATGTTATTGATCTGAAAATATTTCATACAAGGTCACACATGAACGGTTATATGTTCATTCAAGACCACCTTGACCGATTTTTAGAGTACTGCTGAAATAACGCTCTCAACCTTAACCTCAGCAAATTTCATCACGTGACTTTTAATAGTAACTCTAATTTGATAAACCATAATTATACCCTGGAGGATCTTAATTTCCACAGCTATAGTGAAGTGAAGGACTTGGAACTATTATTTTCCATTCAAAAATTACTTTCCATAAACATATTTCTTACATTTCTGAAAACGCGAACAAAATGCTAGGTTTTATTTTAAGAACGACCTATCTTTTCACTCTACTTTGGGTACTCTTCTCATAAATCACATCTATAATATAATAATTTGTAATGCATTGTAACAGAAAAAAATTTGAAAAATATTTGAATTCGAGAGACAAATACTCTTGATGAATTCACTAGCTCAATCGAACCACCAATAGACATGCACGAAACGGTTCTCTGTAAATAGTTAAGTAGGTGTTGTTTCTAGAAATGTAATTGTAATTGACAAACAATACAAATTTTGTAAATCTTTAATATTTGTGTTCTTCCATGTAAGCAGTAATAATTTGATGCGAATGCTTTCTCGGTGAATTTATGTGTGATGGAACACGTTAACATAACTGAGGTAGTGCTCCAATCGAATTGAATGTAGCACTCTTGTACAACATTTTAATACATCTATAGAGTGAAACTGTCCACTGGACCATGAAGATGCAATCAAACAATAATGCACGTGCAAATTTAACCTGATGAAGGACTATACTTTTCTATCCGAACCCAATTCCGTTCTTTATATATTGCGTCCCAATGAGATATCGTAAAATATCTAAATAATCCATGAACTGGGGTCCCATAATATATCTTGGAGAGAAACAGCGACACATTTCCTCCCAAAAACAGGATGTCTAGAAAATCAAGATTCCACAGCTGTCAAGGGATTAGGAGAAAATAAATAAACCGGCATCCCTCAGTCCGTGAAAGATGCATGGCTTATCTTGTGAGCGGCAAACGGAGAGACTTCATGTGTCACAATCGGTGGTATCGGAACATACCTGCTCGAAAATAGAATACGCGTCTGGACATGCAACAAAGAGAACCATCCAGCTATGCATTTTGAATGATATGAAGTATTCACGGGATTCCGCTTCACTTCGACTAGTCGCTTTCTGCTCATAAAAGTTGATTGAAACCTGGTTCAAATTCTTATCGTATGCATTCCGGATGAACTGCCGGACAACTCAGCTAGACCGGAATAGCATCTTAGTAAATCGAAATCACTTGGCTTGAAATTCTTCTCCGTTCGGTTGGTTGGAGATGAGGAATCGCTAAGCCTCGACTTTCAATAATTGAATGTCCAGTAGACTTCAAATGCTGTATTTTATTTTCGTTTCTTTATTTATTATAGAAAGTATACCCTGTGATGTTCGATGGAGACTGAAACCGAAGGAGCAAGAGATAAGAAGGAAACATTATTCTCCCTCATATACTCTGAAATTATGAGGGTGAGAGAGTTCAAAAGAATGTCTTCAGATTTAATGACAAACTACGTGGGAAAGAAAACCATTAGTACGTTCATTATATGGTACAAAATGGAGGTTAGCTATTTAATTTTCACGAGAAATTTGTAAAATTTAGTTCTCCATCAGTACAGTGTATTCAAGCTAAAGGGTGACCAATACCCTTTTATGTTTGAGAAGATAATAATCTATAGATTGACCTGAAATTACTAGAAATCACTGTTCTATGAATTGATCACCTTCTCTCCAATTCATTCCCTGCTTTTTTCGGTAAATCATTTTTTCCTCTCTATCTCTCTCACTTCTATTTTGCTTCTTTCTACCCAAAAGATTATATAACCTAAGTGTAATTATTACATGTTATATGTTATGTTGAGTTCATTTGGTTGTTGGCTACAACACAAGCTTGCTTAAGTAGCAACAGCCTCATTGAACTCAACAAAATTATATTCGAATTGTACCTCATTTGCTGTGGACGACGTGTTATCTATGTCTGAATAAATGAATTTACCTAAAAAAAATTATTCCATAACAAGAAATACCAGTGAGGGCACTATTGGCCACGATATAGAAGGTTTCTATAAATTTCCGTTCAAACCAATGTTCCTCTCTAGCTCCGTTCCAAAGAATTCAGTGGTGCTTTGTGCAATTCCCGATTTTGATGTTTTCTCTCGTTGAGTCCACTTTTTGTGTTCGGCTATTCTTACTGATGATGGCTTCTTGGTTTCTCCGATAAAAAAAATCGCCACATTCACATGGGACTTTGTAAATGCAGTTTTTGCTGGATTCTGTTGTATTTTCTGGTTCCGTCTTGGTGAAGGAACTTCGTTAGGTACTGCAGGATTGAAGCAACTCTAGATATTGTATTTGTTCCTGATTTTTCTGATCTTCTCGGAGATGTAGGGAAGGAGTAGAAAGGGGTTTCGTGGTCGTTCTTCGATCGTCTTGGTCCTTTCGAGTGGTTTCTGTTCTTCTTCTATGAGAAGAATTGCTGACCACGCCAGGACAAAGCACCACCCAATTCTTTGGAACGAGGCTAGTATTCTTCAAAGAGAGGAACATTGGTTCAAACGGAAATTCAAAGAAACCGCCGATTAAAAACGTACGGAGACCGCTATTGGAAAAAAACGCAAAAGTACATTCGCTACAAGACCGCGCGAAATTACACCGTTTTAAAGACCTATATAACATCGCGTAGAATTTGAATTTGTCATTATTCACCAGAAGATGATTGCGGATTGAAGCATTCGAAACGTTGTGAGAATATTTGAAAGAGACAGAAATTTTTCAACCATCAAGACGATGGAGGTCCAAAATGCAAGTAATCAAGTTACTGCATCGTCTACAACCTTCAAACATAACACTAATTGTTTCAATATTCTCAGAAACAACATCGTTCTCTAATCATCAATTTATGTATCTAATGATCAATACAATTCTCGTCAGAAGGCCACCGTGCATCGACAACAGGACAAGCCTTAAGATGAATTGCCGAAGTTAGCTTTGTCTAGTCACGCTCAGTGACATATAATTACGATTGATTGACTGGCGCGTTCTATTGTTTCAAATATGTCAGCCCACGTCAAATAATCCATGATTGTTATCGATGTTAATAACTGTGGGAGTTTAAAAAAAGGTAAGAAAATAAGGAAATTGCAATACAATGTTAGCATTTGCTAGTTGTGAATATGTTTTTTGAATGTTGGATGAATATGCTTGAATAGTTGTAAAGAGAAACATTCTCAATTGAAAATTGAACCAATACATGACTCCTCTGGAAATGGAAAAAACCTACGATAAAATTGAAGTTACTTTTTTGTAATATCTAACAGAAAACAACTACTTTCCCAGCTAAAGCCACCCTGGACATTGAACTACATCTGATAGATATTGAGAAAGATCCTATATAACTTGAGAGAACAAATCTGAAAGTGAAAATTTGCATTTTCATTCAGATATTTGGGAGAGGGAGAATGTTATTCAGAACTATCACTCATAGAAAATCGCTCATTTCATTGATACGTGAATTGCATCTCTTTCGCTAGGCATCCAATACAATTTGGTCGACAAAAATCTATTTTACTCTTTTAAGATCATCAGGGAGATCGTAAGAATTAGAAAACATACTCTTCAGAAGAAATTTCACACTTGATGATGATTTATACATACACCTTGCTGCTGATTTATACACTCGGCTAGGCTAGTGCCTCATTATCAGCCACTTTCCATGCTCGTTATGTCAGTTACTCTAACTAACGTATTCTGAATTCGACGACCTTAAAAAATAGGTTAAGAATAACTATTATTCTTTTTCGAAATATATGGACGGTTCAGAGACTAGAGAGATTTTTCATTTTCCATTATAATAATATTATCAATTATAGTTCTAGAAGGTTAGGTTAGGTTAGGTTTGAACGTGAGTAGGCCCGAATCAGGCCCTCCACTGCGGCCATTTTCCATTATAATAATATTATTATTTATAGTTCTAGAAGGTTAGGTTAGGTTAGGTTTGAACGTGAGTAGGCCCGTATCAGGCCCTCCACTGCGGCCATCTAGAAGGTTATCATCCCAAAAAACCACGTCATGAAAAAAATTATACAACACCATGTTATTCCATTAATACTCATCTAGGAGTATCATAGATATACCGGGAGTCCGTAGAAAGTGGCTCGCCCATATTACTTTATTGTTTTTGGAGATAATGGAATTAAATTTGGAGGATCTATATAGGAGATAAGACTGCATATTTTGACAAGTGGTTGAGCATCATACAACTTCCGCTTTTACCGGAAGTGATATCAACTTTCGATTTTCGAATGGTATATTTTCACTGATTTTGTCTACACATGACATACTGACTACAACCATTTACCACTTTTCACTTTTTATTACCAATTTCAGTTTGAAATTTAGCTTTCATTCTAAAACGCTATGGATACGTTCAAAGCCCTGATTTCCTTCCTAAAATTTAGGGAAGAATACAACTTTACTGGTTTCATTCAAAATGTATCTTGTATGTGAAATTTGATTTGGAAATTTGTGTTACTAATTTTTGTCAAATGGCAAAATAGTGATCGGGTGAGGAAAAAGCAGCATTTTATCACGAATAATGTGATAACGCACACTATTCATTTTCAAACAAACAGCTGTTTCCTAAAATGAAGCATATTTTGTGGTAAAAACAAAATTCAAATGAATGTGTAACCTGAGCAACACAACTGATAAAATAAAAAGAATAATCCAAAAGCTCATAACAACGTCAACAATTATCGCAAAAGCGAGTTAAAATGAGATACTACAGTTTCTTTTTTCTTCTAGATTTGCCTTTTTAGATGTGGTGGTCATAGGTCACTCGATGTATTTATATCTTATTTTAAATCTTTTTAAACTTACGAAAGGAAATTTGTTTCAAACCTAATAGTGTGCGGTATCAGATTAATCGTAATAAAATGATATTTTTTCCTAACCATGTCGCCATTTGAACAAAAATTGTTATTTCAATTTTAGAGTTGAATTTCAAATATAACATACACTTCGACTGAAAACAGTAAAGTTGTATCTTTCCCGAAATATTAGGGATGATATTAGTGATTTGCACGTACTAATGTATTAAAAAATAAATTAAAAAAAATGGTTCAAAAAGTGACAATTGATACATGGTTGTATAGAGAATTTCATATGGAGACAAAAGAAGTGGAAATATAGCGGGTGTCCCATTTAATGATTGAAAGTTTATGCCACTTCCGATTAAAACGAAATTCACTTGAAATTGTTGAAATTGCGTCACTTATCAAAAAATTTTGTTTTTTGTGTAGTTCACAGATCCTTCAAGTTCCATTTCAATATCTTCAAAAACACAAAAAAATTGAACGTGAGCTACCTTTTGTATAATAATATTTGGTCTCAAAATTGAGTGAATATTCTAACAACCTTCATTCCCAAACACCTTGTATATACAACACACGACGATTTTCTGCTAAAGCTACTACGGTTTTCAAAAAAGAAATTTTAACACGAAATAAATGTAACAGTCTACAATAACCACAGAACCTTGAGTAATGCCACTATATCTGTGAATTAATCTTCAACATGAACTGAATGCTACATAGCCATCGATTTACTAGGAACTTTATTTCAACTAGCAGTAAATATTTCAGCATAGGTAAAGGCCATAATCTTTCGATTTTCAACTGGCCATGAATGGCAAGTGCTTCATCTTGACTCGCATTTCAATAAACATCGTAGCCTAGAGACGGGCTATAACTTCATGTTGAAAACACCAATCCTGCGTTGATATGAACTCGGTCCAGAGGAAGTTGAGTTTTATAGCTGCTGGTCAGACTCTTCTTCATTTTCCGAATACAAATAGAGATTCATTGGTATTTTTATCTAAAACAAATCCAACAGAAATACAGAAATTTGAGATAGTTTTAGTGTGGGTTGTTTTCTAGGTCTTCGCAGATCCAAACAAAACTATTAGTTATGTGTGGCAGAATTAGTATCGAGAAAAGCTTTTTCTCTTTAGATTAATACACATTCGATAATATATTAATCCCATAGGTGTTCGTAAGGATAAAAACAATTGAAGATATTTCTTAAAGAACACGTATATAAAATTGATTACAAGCCATAAGAATTTATGTTATTTTGTTTTGTTCATTTATTAAAATATTATCCATTTGACTACTTGAAAAAAATTACTTAAACTTGTTAAAAAGTGGATTGGAGGCTTGGTAATGGTACTCTTCAGAGATGTATCTGTCATAAATCAGTAATCTGATTTGTCCAATTGAATGATATTCGAGATATTGTAGTAAATATTTTGTCTTTCTGAAATGAATTGCAGGTACTATAGTTGTATATCTTCCTTGACAGAAGAAGATAGGATTGTTAGCGTCAAGTGTACATTTCACTGGTTGTTGTACAGAGAAACAAATATCATTTTTAGTTAGAAGAAATAGTGTGGTGCTAAGGAATGAGCCTTGGGGCACTCCGTTTTATGTAGCAAGTAACAAAGGTGTTCTAGGTTTAATGATTCTGAAATTCTTGCAATTACTCCTGAATCGATTGACTGAAGATGTCGGTAAAATTGAAATTGTCAATAGGTAGCAGAAACATGGCCAATTCTTCCTATTCATTTATTGATACATGAAATGATAATTTCGATCGTCGATCGTTTAAAATGTGCAGGAGTACCGTACAATATAAACCACGTTATCTTCCTGACGTTCGGAGAAAAATTCTCAAGGAGTCTGGTCTCTCTTACACACATGATGTTCCAGGAGAATAATCAGATCTATACATTCCAAGTCGATTTCTTATCTAGAATTTAATAAACTTCGCAAATGGAGTTTTTGTTTAATCGAATCACCGCTCCCACAAATAAACAAGATTATGTATCTATTATCCTAGGTACAGGCCAGTATTGACCAAATGCGCCTATTAGGAAGGGGTCTACGACTGAATATCCAGTCCAAAAATATCCTGTTTAAGATATTCTGCGAAAAATCCCCCGTCAAAAAATAGCCGAAATAATGATATACTGACCAATAATAACCAAACATTTTGGGTAAAGTAACTTTTTAGTCTGATCTTACCAGAACGAACTGATCTTACGTAGACATTTGGGTGTTTGGAAATTAAACATACATTTTGTGAGAGGTATTCTTCACTTCAATTTAAGCCATTTTGTTCGAAACAGAAAACCAAGTTTTTGAGGGGCACTTTGTTAGGGGCGAAATTTAGGAAAGGAGAGCAGTGAATGTGCAATGATGTTTCACGCCACTAACATACCCAGTTGCTCAGTGGGACGTGAATTCGACAATAAAAATTGATTTCGATAAGATTGAAATATTAAATATCCGAAACCACCCTGATGGAATAGGACAACCCACTGCACTGATATTACTGAAATATTAAACAATAGATACCTATAAATAATAATAATAGTATAAAAATAATAAATAAATATGTAGAGGTTTTGTCTTCCCTTACGCTTGGATAACTTGGACCAGAATAAAAGAAATATTCTTATCCCTTACTAATAAAATATATTGATTGATGTTACACACACTGTATGTGCACAATTCGGCACACATAATGGAATGAAATGTAAATATGGCACCACCAAGATTAATTATAGTGTACTCTATGATTGAGAATAGTGTATCATTTAAGTATATTGATATAAACCTCCAGTGAGGGCTATGCCCGTGACGTCACGATAATAGCTAACAATTATGAATAACCATGCCTTAGATGCTACAATCTTAAGCTTGGACTCATCTGATACTAAGTAGATTTCCTCAATCAGGCCAGTTCACCAATTGTAGTTATAGTTCACCAGTGTCTTGGTGAGTACCGATGTGCACAGTGGCTATGACAGAATCAATCGGAGTACATATACAGCAGGGACGTATACCATGAACGGGTAATACCAATAATAGCGGACGAACAGCAGGAATACTGAACCACAGAGGAACAGTGAACCTGCGGTACAGTAGAAAGACAACACTGGAGCACCAATAAACGGTAGCAGAACAATCACAGTAGTGAAACAACGGAACAGTAGAACCGTAGCGGAGCAGTTACAACGGAGCAGTTACAGCGGAACAGTGGCACCCTAGAACAAAGAATACCAGTCTGACTTCTGATTACACTTGTATGGGGCTATAAGTAGAGCTCAAATGCAAATAGTAACCCCTTTTAAGTGAGAGAGTTCTGGTAACAGCTTTGATGGTATGTTTCTTTCTGATAGCTAGTTCCTTGTTCTAGTGGTTTTACCTATGAAAAAATGACAACCTCAAAAATCCTCATCCTCATAGCGAACGGAGATTTTTCGAAAATATATAGCGTCAAATATCGCAAACAATATAAGAAAATCTCCAGATATAAATTTTTCCAAGATCCGTCAAAGATGATCAAACTATCTTGAATTAGAAATCTTCAAAATAGTTCAGTCGAAATATCACTCATCAAATATCCAACCGGAAAAACGTCACTCCAAAAATAACTCAGATGTCAAAGTCAAAAACTGTCACTATCAGACAAAGCGCTTCCTTATTCGTTCATGGTCTGTGAGATCAGTCCAGGAACTACCTCGAGCTACTCGGAGCTATTCATTGTGAGAACGACTCAGGTGAACAGAACACCAAGAGAATCAGTGTTGCCAACTGAACTAAAACGAAAACTGTAGCCTTTCAATCTCAGAACCAAACACAAACAAGGTCAAGTATTCGAAAGTGAAGTAGGTACCTCAAAGGCACAAAATAGAGTGGGAATGTTACGGTTTTGTGTGTGTTCTCAATCATTTGAGGTATCCAATTCCTATAGCTGTACAAACTCCCGCAGAAGAAAAATAGTTTCCTTCTGCACAATTTTGTGGTATATGTGATGAAGCATTTACGGGTGATGTGAAAGTGAGAGACCATTGTCACCTTACTGGAAAAAAAAAGATCACCTGCCACACATTCCTTATGTAACTTAAATTTCAAACTACCCAATTTTGTTCCGATAATTTTCCCTAATCTGAGTGGGTACGATTGCCATTTGTTCATAAAAGAACTGTATGGAAACAAAGACAAAGTGGGGGCAAACTAAGGAAAAATACATATCTTTCACCAAGCATCCATTCACTCACATATACACTGACAAAGATGGAAAAGAGAAAAAGAATTATTTGAAAATGAGATTTATTGACAGTTTCAAATTCATGTCGAATTCTTTGCAGAACTTAGGTGCTAACTCAACATCCGATCAGTGTATTGTGATGCATAAACATTTTCCACAAATTGACAAATTTGAAGAGACAGAAATATTTTTTCCTTATAACTTTGTTGACCATAGTGACAAGTTGAAATATCCAAAAAATCACTTTTACGACAATCTTAACAGAGAGCACATATCAGATAAGGATTAAATGAGAGCGAAACTTGTTTGGCATTCATTCAAATGTCAGAGTTTAGGAGAATATTTGTATTTATATTTGAAGTCCGATGTGCTTCTATTATGTGACATATTTGGGAATTTTGGAAACATATGTTTGGATAAATATAAATTAGATCCGGCACAGTATTATACAGCACCCGGATCATCATGGGATGCAATGCTGAAGTATCAAATATTGTATTGGAATTATTGACAGACATTGACATGATATATTTTTTCAAGAAAGGAATACGTGGTGGAATGAGTCAGTGTAGTAGAAGGAAGCATATAGCTAATAATAAATTTTTACCTGATTATAACCCCGATGAACTTCCATGTTTAATATCATATTTAGATGCTACCAACCTATATGGTCACAGTATGTCACAACCATCACCCATCAATGATTTTGCTTGGCTAAGACCCAATGAAATTATCAATTTGGACGTAATAGGTGTGGCATCTGATAGTCCATACGGTTTAATTAATATAATGCTGATGATGACACCGACCATTGAAATGAAGGACTCTACTGGTATGGATACTACTGGAATGACTTCGCTGGCCACTGTGAGATGGGCATTTCTAGAGAAAAGACCCCAAATATTTCAAACTCTGCAGGTCAAGTTTTTTTTTATGTATGACATACCCAGTTAACACAAACATCTAGGAGATGTTGCTTTCATGATTATTATGTTAACAAAATGAGTTGTATTTAGACATCACTGTTATCACTTAGGGATGCCAAATGTTATGATTTGTTCACAATTTTCTTCTCGTTAGTGTCGCTTTGAGAACAAAGTGTGAAGAAAATTGCAAAGCATTGCGATTTTGTCGGTATAGAAGGAACTAGGTTGGTAACAAAATTGAGCACGACACAAAATGGCCAGAGTTGTTTGTCGAGTCGAGAGTCACGTACTTAGTTGAAGCCATCCTTTAAATATTCGCTATAGGTACTTCTGATAGTGTGTAGTGTTCTGTTTGATTCTTTTCATTTCAATACTTAAATCAAGTGTGTTTATTAACTTTGCCCAATTAATATTTCTACCAAGAGCTGTTTATATCCCTTCAAGGACTGGAACGATGAGTAGCAGGTAGAAAGATAAATTCAGTGATTTACAGAAATTGGCATTTTTTGGATGGGTACTGATTTTGTCGCAAAGAAATAATGCTGTCCAGAGGATTGAAGTTGAATTATAGATTTTTCTACATTTCTGTATATTGTTTTTTTTATGATTTAGCCAGAGTTTGATAAATTTTTTGTTTGTGAACAGTATATAATACGTTATCAACTCACGCATTTGTTTTCTAGCGTTCCATTCCATATGAACCGTAATTCATTAGTAAGAATAATAACATTGGGCTGTAATTTCTATTTATGTTGAAACATGGTGAGCTTCGTTTTATTCTTGACATAAGGGAGAATCAGAAAGTGAAGCGCATTTTTAAATAAGTACCAGTCCTTTCAATTTCACATCGTTACATCGAAAGGGTCTTGATGTGCATTCGATTCCGAAGTATGAATGGAATGTCACATTGGTCTAATTTCGAGTCACATTTTGCATCACATTTTGATGTCTCGACGTGACCAACGGGGCACCAAATAGACGTTCATGCGATAATAATGGAAGTCACTTTGCGATTCACTGTTGTGATCTGAAACATGAATGTGAATCCTACTACCATCTATGTACCATCTATGAGACCATTCTGTGTTAACTGGGTAAGTTAGTGGACAGATTTCGTATCAGTATTGTAGAGTATAGTGAGCTAGAGTTGTAATTATTAGGATAATTTCACGAACCAACAGAGTCAAGAGAGCTTCATTGTTGTTGAGTCTTCCATAGTTATATCTAATGACTGATTGACTGAATAAGATGGAGTCTGTCAGACATTTATGCCTTATTAAATACGATAAAAATATGATAGTAAGTCTCCATTGATGTTTGATTTTGGTAGCCAATGACGACGTGGTCTCACCGACTCGAAAGGAAGGGACTGTGTACTATCAAGATACGCCGTTTTGATTGGCCCTCATATATCATGAGATAAAAATTTATATAGCAGGTGATATTATCCCAATAAATTCAGCTGGTTCTTTTAGTACTATCGAAAATTCTGCCAGAAATCTTAAACTCTATCAAATTGCTTCGAAGTAACACCACTCGTCCTAGAAGATTTATGATAACCAAGCAATTTGATCTTATTGATTTCTGATAAAATTATTATATAAAAAATTGAGAGTACTCGTGGCATTACCCCGACTATTCCACTCTTCTTAAGATATTCACGTAATCTGACCAATCACAAATCAAAGACAACTTGTATTATCGCGAAAACACCAGCTATCTCTCAATTCTGATGGGTCTGTCAGCGTTGGTGTTTTCAAAACGTAACTATATAATGAATTATTGATAGGTATAATACATTTTTTACGATTATAGTTGATTGATTATGGTTATGATGAATTGATTGTTCATATTCATAATACATACTTTTATTGCTTCGTGAAATAGTCTAATGAAATTCCACTCGTGATTGATTTTATCTCATAAGTCTGTCTTTTATTTCTGAACTCAACTGAATTGTATCGAGAAAACACCACGAGTCTACAGGACAATTCAGTTTAGTTCAGAAATGAATCGACAGATTTATCGCAAAAATGCAATCACTTGTGGTATTACTACTGATAATTTCACTCGCCGTACGAAACCCTCCTTTCCTGCAATATTAGGACCACTAAGGGACGTATGCCTCAATAATACGCAGTGCCTAGCTTTCGAGCCGGTAATACAACTTTGTCATGACAACCACGTATCCAAACAACAACGAAGAACTTGATATCATCTTGCTACTAATATGAGTCGGTCTGACAGACTTCATGTTCATCAGGCATTATCTATAACTATTGAAGAATTCATGACCATGGAACTTTTTCTACTTTGTTGGATCGTGAAATTACCTCAATAGATACTACTCGTGCTAACAATACTATCGATAATTCTGTCAGAAATTTTAGACTCGATCAAATTGCCTTGAAGTAACACCACTCGTCCTAAAGGACTCGTGGTGTTGCTAAGCAATTTGATCTCGTTGATTTCTGACTGAATTACTATCGATAGTATTGTGAGCACTCGTGGTATTACCTCCGATAATTTCACTCGTCGTATGAAACCCTCCTTTGCTGCAATATTAGGACCAATAAGGGGCGTATGCCTCGATAATACGCAGTTTCTAGCTTTCGAGTTGGTAATATCACTTTGGCATGGCAACCACGTATCCAAACAACAACGGAAAACCTAATATCATTGTTTATATAGAAGATAGTCAACCTTATGGGATTATAATTGGATCAAAATGGATACGACATGTAGATGGCGATAGTGAGCTCGCATCCAAGTCATGTCGTAACTTGATTGAAACAATGGGACAGCATTAAAATCAGGGTTTTTTTAAGGAACCTGCATTAAAATATTCATGTTTGTAAATAATCACGCTAGATGACACTCGCGTTTGCGTCCAACACCAATTACACAGGCATTGACTAACTATCTTACTTCTATATAAACAATGCTAATAGCATCTTGCTACTAATATGAATGTCAGTCTGACATACTTTATGTCTATCAGACATGTATAACTTTTGAAGAATTCACGACAATGGACCAATTTTACTTTGTTATTTTGTGAAATTATCTCAATAAACACTACTTGTGCTCACAATACTATCAATAATTCTGACAGAAATCTTAAACTCGATCACCACTGGTCCAAATCGACTCGTGGTGTTACCAAGCAATTTGATCTCGTTGATTTCTGACAGAATTATTATCGATAGTATTGCGAGCACTCGTGGTATCACCCCAGGGTGCATATTCTTGAAAGCTAGGGAGTAGAACAACCGAGAGATTGGGGGCGTGGTTCTACTGACAATTGATAAGTGGTATTCTCGAATGTCTTGCTATCGGATAGTAAGAGAAGGATAGCTCCCTGATGCTTCTACTGGGTAGTTTGAGGGGATCAGCCGGGGAAGACCAATAATGTGATATTTTAGGACCCTTAACCTTACTCTTTTCTGTTTTCGTGTTTTTTTATCATAATATATAGGTATCAGTCTATCTTGAAATAATACTATAACCATTGTTTGAAGAGAAAATAACCGGTGTATATAGTATAACATACCGATATAGCTCGGATTGAAGTATATCGACTAAGCTTCATAATAATGGATAACTATCTTCAAAGAATTTTATGGTGGGAAGGAATTATGGCAGATGTTGACGATGCTGAGGAATTTTATATCATAAGGCGAGAAGTACTTCCAAGGACAGATCCTTTTGATCTGTCTGATGAAAAATTTCTAAAGTTATTTCGACTCACAAAACCTTTGTGTGAGAATGTTATAAATATGGTCAGGGCTTACATTCACGAACCCACGAGATCATCCGCATTAACAGTCGAAACCAAGATAACTAAATTAATTTTTTTTTGTTTTAATGATGGAGTTTTAACACTAAATTCTAATTAAAGATCCCTTTAAGCATAAATATTAATAGGTTTCAGCAGCTGTACGCTTCTTTGGATATGGAAGTTATCAAGAAATCACTGGTTCTAATCATTATATTGAGATGAATTCCTCCAAAATTTCCTTTTGTTTAGGTGTAATTGGATTACATTTCACTTATCTGTTGTCATACTCCATTATATTTTAACAACAACATTTTAACAATAAACAACTACAAACAGGATGACAATTATGACATGACAGCTTTGTCTGTCAAATCATTCGTATTTATGATTGGTCAAGAAATTTGGCAATACTGCGTGCTGGCTCTATTATTTCATGCTCGAGAATACGGAATTATAATTGTAGGGAGCAGCAATAGAGTAGAATTGAGGAACGATCCCCGGTGAACGTTCTATTCTCTTGCCGTCAAGAATTGATGCCCAGCAGTGGGACTCTGTGTCATATTGAATTCTACTTATCGGCTGAATTCGACATGACTAGTACTCTGTGCGTAACTATTATTGCCTAAACTCGACTATCGCGGTAGCAAGAGAGCAAGACGTCGAGACATGTCGTTTTCTGTGTTGAACCCTACCTTTCTCTTTCGATTTATTTTGTCAATGTTCGATGTCAAACATATCTATAGTACAATTTCAAAAGTAAATACGGAAATGATATGAAATATTGAATAATGAAGGTACGGAGTGAACACTGGCAAATAATACTCGATATAAATCTCCCATTTATATTGAAAATTTGTAAGTCTTGATCACAAATCTACAAAATATTAAAATTAAATACCTTCTCATAACTAACTTACACTTTGATTGTTTTTGGGATGGTATCCCTTCCCATTGAAATAATCATGACATTCAGGGAAGTTTCTTTCCTCTATGAATTTAGCTTCAATTAAGGTTTTTTGTCACTGTCATTTCCATGTTCTGACAAAGTATTTATAACAGCAATGGCCTTGATTCAAATTGCTGAGCTATAGAAAGATCATGTCTTCTACCTATTACTCTTTGATATGATCCTATTGCATAAAAATTTAAAACTGTTCAAAATATATCGAGCCATATCCTTATTCACTCTAACGAGTTCTTCAAACCTCGTATCTTCTATTGAAAATGGATGTAACTCTTCTCTCATGAGTCTTCTAATATTTTTTGAACGAATGACTTCTAGCCTTTCTTCTTCCTTCAGAACTATAGCCGTTCATAATAAAAATTCGTGACCAGTAATTTTGGACACAAGAATATGAAATGTCACTAGAATATAACCAAATTTTGCCAATTGCTTTTAAGTCGGATAGTACAATGCGAAACAAACCCGATGTGTAGGCAAATAAAGCACAGAGTGCCAAATACTGTAATCGTTGCTTGCGATAGTAGTAATCGACCGTAGAAAAGGAGGGGTAGAATTCTATATGAAACAGAGTCCCACTGCAGATTGTATATTGTTGGTGAAACCTCAATTTCAGAAAACCATCGTTACTGATTGCAACCTGTTAGCAAACAAGGAATATTCGGGCTAATCCTCAATACACCGCCACATGAACTAATATCAATACTTTCTCTGTAGGATTATCGGTTTCATATATCGTGTACTTCATTATGAATTAATGAGGATGAATTAATGTAACAGTTTGAATAATTCATTTGCAAAATGTTCATTTTCATCAACCGCCATCCCAGTGAAAGAACGATACCCAACCTTTTCCCCAAGGTTCTGAAATTGAGTCATTAAATTGCGTCACCCTAATCATACTCCAGAAACTCGCAAGGAGAAAAATTAAATTCATTAACAAATACAATATTTGAATTCATCCCTCGGTCAAGCACCTAATAGAGTACATGTTCAGATATTAGGACAAAATTAAAAACATGGAGGCCATTCATTCCTGCTGACGCTTGATGAGGAAAGCCTTTTAGTAGAAAGCTGCGTGGAGCGCTCCGTGAATATTTTATGGCTCATTCAAGTTTTGTGGTGCCCTCGAGACTTGGGGATATTTTAGGTAAATGTTTGGTTTATCATGTGTAAATGTTTTATAATCGGCTTTATCGAAAGTACCATGTTCGGCTTGCTGAAAACGGAGTTTGGGTCGATGTTTGATAAATGGACCGAAACGAGAGAGGGTTAAATGAGGTGTTCCTTGAAAAGTAGTCTACGAATTGGAGGAAAACATTTCACTTTTGAAAAATGTTGCAGCAAATACGTTTCATAGTTTTTCAAAGTGCCAGTATTTCTGACACTCGGAAAATATTTATTGAAATATAGTACCACTTTTTGTATGCTACCAGTCGCATGTTGGTTGGATATACTGATTTAATTATTGGAATATACAGGGTTTGCGACGGCCCTGGTAGTTGATCAGCACCCAATAATTCGCAATTTTCCTAAAACTCCACAATCTAGCTGAATATTATTTTTAGAAACCATTTTGAATTAGCTCCCCACCTTGTGAAAGATTAAACTCAACATTCAGTTATAACAAATTAGAGCCTTTGAAACATAGAAAAAAGTCGAAAATGTACACTCTTGTAGTGTTTTTTGTTGACCTAAGTTGATGGTTCTGATAAGAATCTGGGAACAGTGTGATCGCTGACATTTGCTGACTGTTCAAAAGCGTGTTCCATTTCATGCATTCATCGCATCACTGTTGCAGACATAACCCAGCGTTTGACAACTAAATGCCTGTACACGGAGGTACGGAAATCGGAGGTGAGTACCTCATCCGGTGGGCTACTTTCCGCACACAGCATCGTCGCAATCCAGCAACTCCGGAACTCTTCTTACTGGATCAGACAGGAACAGTACGAATTCTTTTTAAATGTTGTTGGTGTTAACCAACGACGCTTCATCTATCTAAGCCAGGCCGTAGATTTCTAGAGGAAGCTATGACCTGGCCAGAAATACTAATGACACCAGAGCCATCCGGGCTACCACTCGGTAGGATAACTACTCGAAGGTCTGTGGCTCCCGGACGACTGCCAAAACAGCCGAAAAGGAGCTCTTAAATAGGTTTTGTGCACATTTACTTCGGCCAATGCCGAAGCAAAGTCACTGGTGGGCGAAGCCTATCGGAACTCCGCTCCGAGATATACTCTCAAAGTTAAAATTTTATTTTAGTATTTCTGGCCGAGGTTCACACTCCCCCCATCAAAGGAATCGCTTGGCGTAGTGATGAAACGTCGTTGGTTTGTCCTGAAAAGGACCCTTTCTTTTCTTTTTAGGCTCTTAGCCTTCTTATTTCCTATATTCACAATATGTACATGCTGTAAGAGAGCCTAAAAAGAAGAGAAATGATTAGTATTGATAAAACGTCGTTTGGTACTGCTCCTGGCTGTCCAAACTCGTAGATGTAATGGAGTTTTCAACTTATCGTAGGGATTCCAGGATACTCCTTTACGAGACTTTTATGTAACGGGATGTGACATATTTCCACATACGCTCATCATCCAGCTTCTGCAAAGGTGCCACATACTTACTTCGCCCTTGCCCACTGGCTAAGGACAACCAGCCGTTGGTAAGGCAACATCCGTTGAGTCGAATTACCCCAGCACTAGTCATGGGAACAACTGACTGACTGCGGAAATACGATGAACATCGGAACATCGAACCCACGAAGAAGTCGGGCATCTTCACTTCCACTGGAATAACTTGCTTCAGAATCGTCTCGAAAGTGCATCCAAGAAAACTTTCCGATAAGTTCTTCCAAGTCCGGGTAACTGGAATTTTCGGGCCCTGCCTCCCACTGGAGTGCAACGCAAATGCATCCACAAATGCTAAGCCCCACGTTGGGCGCCATGACAACTAAATGCGTGTGCACGGAGGTACGGAAATCGGAGGTGAGTACCTCATCCGGTGGGCTACTCTCCGCACACAGCATCGTCGCAATCCAGCAACTCCGGAACTCTTCTTACTGGATCAGACAGGAACAGTACGAATTCTTTTTAAATGTTGTTGGTGTTAACCAACGACGCTTCATCTATCCAAGCCAGGCCGTAGATTTCTAGTGGAAGCTATGATCTGGCCAGAAATACTAATGACACCAGAGCCATCCGGGCTACCACTCGGTAGGACAACTATTCGAAGGTCTGTGGCTCCCGGACGACTGCCAAAACAGCCGAAAAGGAGCTCTTAAATAGGTTTTGTGCACATTTACTTTGGCCAATGCCGAAGCAAAGTCACTGGTGGGCGGAGCCTATCGGAACTCCGCTCCGAGATATACTCTCAAAGTTAAAATTTTATTTTAGTATTTCTGGCCGAGGTTCACACGTTCCGTTTCAACTAACATTGACGTTGGTACGTTGGAACGATTTTTGGTTGCGTGGTGCATGACGTTTCCCGTAGATGTTGACATTTATCACTTTATCAGTCAACCAAATACTTATTTAACAACAAATCTGTTAATCTAGGAAATTAATTGATATGGATAGAACGAAGGTGTTAATGGCAATAGTAGGAAGCGAGCTTTGTGAGAATGAGAGTAGTTCAGATTCCGATACGAAAGATAGTTATGAGGATAATATGATGTTGAATGAATTAACGTTGATAGACCAAGACAATATTCATGCTATTATCATGATGGTTGATGAAACACGTGGAGAACAAATACAGAGGGAAAAAATGTACTATGCTGAACGTATCATCCCCGGATACAATCGACAAGTATTCAAGGACCAGTTTAGGTTGGTATTTTCAAATGCACATTGGCGATATATTTCATAACAATCCTGTTATAGAATGTTTCCGGAAACATTCGAAGAAGTATTGAGGTTGATAGGATCAGCACTAAATACAAACATACCCTCAGTTGGCGGAAGATAAACTATCGAACCGAACAGCTCTTCGTGGCGTTATGGTTTATGTCCACACCAGATTCTTATAGGTAATGTAATATAAATTAATATAAGTAGCATCAGATCACATAAAATCAAATTGTTTATTCTTAGGTCTGTTTGTGTGAAATTTGGGATTGGGAAAGCAAACAGCATTCAGAGCTCTACGACGAGTGACATATGCTCTCCATTGCCTTGCTCCAAGAATTATAAAGTGGCCCAGAGATCAAGCAAATCAAGTTATGGAAGGATTCAAGCAAAAAGCTGGATTTCCAAATGTTATTGGTGCTATTGACGGATGCCACATCAAAATAAGAAAACCAAAAGTGGATCCTATATTGTACATGAATCGAAAGGGATATTATTCGATCAATCTACAAGCAGTATGTGATCATCGGCGATTGTTTACACACTGTTTTGTTGGATATCCAGGGGCCGTTCATGATGCAAGAGTATTTCGAAATTCACCTGTAGCAGAATTTTTGGACCAGCCACATGAATAATTTCCCAACAACTCCCATTTAATAGGCGACTCAGCATATTCTCTACTTGCACACCTCATCGTACCATTCAGAGATACTAGACATTTAACACATCGCCAAAAAAATGTCAATTACTGCATATCTGCTACAAGGGTAGTTATTGAACATTCCTTTGCACTTTTTAAAGGAAGATTCAGAATTTTGCTGGATTGTTTGCCACTGTGGGATATTAAGAAGATACCTGAATTTATTATAGCCTGTTGTGTCCTTCATAATATTTGTACCTTAAAGGATGATCTCATTGAATATTTAGTGGTGCCTGGTGAACAACATGATATCATGCAACCAAATCATGCAGTGAATGTGAGAGGACAGGAAAAGAGAAATTACCTAATGAATGACCTAATAATAAGAAACTGAGTATTTTTTGTAGATTTATTTTCAATATTTAGAAGAGAAGTTCATAATTCTAAATAAATATATTCATAGAATTGGTATATTTTTCTTGGTCCTATAGATTCAGTTGAGTATGATGACAAAATAAGAGTATTATTACCTAATAATTATGCAGGTTTATATTCTGATCGGAAGAAACACAACGAGCAACACACTTCATGTAAGAAATTTAATCACGAAAAAATTTATAAGGAATATCCAATTTTGCCCAAGATGACAGACTACTTCATGCAAAATTTCAAATAGTCTGGTTCTAAATAGGGCCTGAAGGGAATGTCTCGTAACTCAATATCAAAATCTCATACTATTTGGCTACACGACTAGTGAATATTAAAACAAAATATATCCTTTCAAACATAACTCAAATAATCTTTAATCACTAACAATAAGTATCTACACATGTCGAGGCGTGGCGCAGTGGTTAGAGCGTCCGACTCTGAGTCGAAAGGTCCGGAGTTCGAACCCTGGTTGGGCTGGGATTTTTTAATTTAATTTAACAGATTAAATTATTAAAATCTCGTAGCTTGACTGTTGCGTTCCAATTAACAGTGCTGCTCCTAAGGTGGCGCATGGAGTTAGTAACAAGGCCTATAAAGAACACATGGCTAATGACCATAGCAGTCGATGCCAAAACACCAAAGAAAAAAAAATAAGTATCTACAGATTATTGCAACTTTCACTTAAGAACAATATATTTCCAAAATTTTAAAGATGTTAGTCAAACTGCAAAAAAAAATTAATCAAGAAGTAACTATTGGTGTAACTGCTTTTCTAGAAGAGATAGTAATGCATTCTTGAACTGCATCTTCTCTTGATGCATTCTCTCTTTCTGTTCATTTTTCTCTTTTTCTCTCATTCTTGTATTCTCATCTCTTGTTCTTTGAATTTCTTCCATTCTGCGCATCATATTCTCATTCTCAATTTTGATGTGCTCCATAAAATTTTCTAGCACCACTTCTACCCTTCGTTTCTTGGTGGTTCGATCGTCTATTGAAAAAATATATATTTCAAATTCAGTAAATTTAGGAAATTGTTTAAAATCAAAGTAATATAAAATGCATACATACTCGATAAGGCAGTATTTCCAGATGATGATGCAATTCCTTCAGTTGTAGTAGATGCTGCAGATTGTTTTGAGGGTCCTGCACTACAAGCAATAGCTTCTGGTAACATGTACGCTTTTACTCCAAGTAATGAATGCATAACCTACATTAAATACATTGTAAGTTGTTGGTTCCAACCACATCATACCTTTTTTTGATACATTTTGATACAATACCCACCGAATAAAAAGCCCAGGTAGATCTAGAGTTCCAAGATTTCTTATTTTGATCTTTTATATTTTTGTATGTTCTTTTTAATCCAGACATTTTTGTTGAACACTGTAATCCAGAAAAACAGTAGGATTTTTTATGAGTGTTCATTTCATCGGCTATTTCTTGCCAAATTTTGGTGTGTCGTTTTACCATTTTGAACTGTGTCTCTTTTTCTCAGTAAATTTCCAAAAATAACAAAACTGCTTCCTCGGACCACTCTGAAATTTCATAAAATATTGTAATGATCAGGGACATACTATCTAAACATTCCAATAAGATTGAGATCTACATTATTAATGTGTGCTGTAAGTAATTTTCTTATGATAGTGGTATGTATGATTATAACGCTATAGTAACCTCTGTTTTCCTTTTCGTCATCATTATGTTCACTTTGCTCCTCAATTTCTTCAGTAGTCTCCCCTGATACCACATTTTCCTCTCTCTGGTTAGTCTGCTCGTTAATCAGCTGCCATAGATATGCCATATCTGCACAAAAACAATTCTTGCAAATCGATATCAGTTCTTCCTCAGCGATTTAAATTCAAGAGTACAGACACTAGAAAATAAATTATTTTTACGTACCATCGGTGGCATTTTTTGCCTCTTCTTGCGATAACTTTAGGATCACCATCTCACTCGTTTCTTCTAAGTAGACGGGGAACTCGATTTTTTCTTCCATTGCATGGAAAATCACGTAAAATTGATAATGCACGATACTTGATCAAATATAAAACTTTAAATTCGTTTTCTGGCGTTTCTGTTTGAACGCAATCCAAACTGTTTGAGAGTGGAGATAAAGGTATGAAAAAGATGAACAAGTACTGTTCATTTGAAACTTATTCTGATGGCTTGGATATCCGTTTACTTATAAGGTTCATTTTTAGGTTTGCTAGATCAGGCTATGGTTATGCTGCTGTGGGTTATATGCAGCTGGAAAGGGATGGTTCTATTTGTATCAAGTGCCGTACCCTGAGCACAGAGTACGGAGCAAATCAGATTTTGTTGTAGCTACTTCTGATGAAAGTAATGATGAAATAAAAATTTGTTACTGTGAATGTTGTGTAGCTTCCCAAGGTAAGTTTCATTATATTACCCTCTTCGAGCATACAACATTGGTTTTGGTATTTTTCGCTTTTTTATACTGGTTGCTCCGTCGTACTGATGAAAAGAGTACCACATCGGTGAAGTGTTATTCAAAAATCTATAGTACATATAATATATGCAATGCCTTTTACTTCAACAGTAAGAGCTCTGACAGATCGTGATGACATTAGTGACTGGACAATAGTGATAATCCGATAACAATCGACAAATGCCTCCACGATTCCAACGTTGTCGGATTGTGTCAGTGACGTAAAATGTCTGTGGGAAAACACTTCTGAAAACCGAATTTTCATAACTAAATACAGGCAAAAAACGATCCATAAAAATCAAACGATTTTATTTTTCGGTATATTTGAGATATGAAGATTTCAATGACATACATTTTGAAATTTAGGAAATCAGCGAATTGGCCAATTTTTATTAGTTCAAGGATATAAGAAAATTATATAGTTTTGATGAATTCAATTAATTTTATTCATTTGATTGGTCCTTCATCTAGCAGATTTCCCCACTAACCTGAACCTCAAGGGAAAAAATACAAACGAAATACTACAAGAGCAACTCAAAATTGCCGAAGCTATCAATAATTTTCTCCTGAGATCTTCTTTTAATGATAATATCCCGAGTTCACATCTAATAAACTTCAATAATTGCAACCCCAAAGACGGATTAAATGAACTATTCACTTTTTGATATACAAACAAACTTGAAATTTCCAAAATAAGTAACACTATCAAATCGCAAGCATATTATGGTAATAATAATAATTATTATTTCCAAAATTATAGATATAATAAACAATTGAAAATTCAACATTTAACGGTGGAAATAAACATGAAGAATCATTGAAGCTTGAAAGCTTGTGCGTGATATACTAAGTGGTAAAAGTTATAAAATGATAATATATTGTTATGTAATATGATGTTTCTTCAAATAATGATAATAATGATAGTTGTAGAAAAATTATAGTAAATAAAAATAATAGCACTAATCATGAATACTTGAATAGATTTTCCTTGCTTTAATACCTTTCTATACCTTTTGTTTTCGATGCCCACCAATTACCTTCAATCTACAGCTCCAGCTCAGTCGGTACGCCTATGAACATGCTTGACACTCTCTTTCAAGGAGGATTCCTTCGGGCTTGCAGAAAGATGTAAATTTTAAAATTTTGTTATAAAAATTATATATGTGATATGAAATACATTTCAGATGGTAATAAGAAAATGTGATATTTATTACTGTTCACAATTTCAAATGATGATAGAAATATGGTCAGAATAGTCTAACACTAATTAAGAATTACCAAGTCTGCTCCAAATATCTTATGTTCTAAGACTTTCCAAGCTATGACAGTTAATATGGCAGGACAGTCCATTGTCAACACATACAATCCATTAGGAAATAATGAAACAGTCAGTTGTCTGCACTTGTTAGAGATGTAAAAGTTTATGGAGTGGATTTTGATGGAAATTGCTAAATTTTAACACTTGTAAAGTTCGTTTGTAATGCAAGTCTCTTTCTTGTAGTTTGGCTGGATGAATCTTGATTGTTATTCGTGATTTGTATGGAAACTAATCGATGTATCCAAAGGACTCTCTTTAATGAAGATAATGATAAATACCTCGGGAGCATTGTGGCTGCTTTTTGTTGATTTCATATTTATGATGTTTGCCTGGACATGGTAAATTCCTTGTAGCTTTTACCAACTGTAGTTTTCAATTTCTCATGAATAATCTTGTATTTTCTCTACACAACTTTTCCAAAAATTCTTGTTTTTTTTCTTCTCTCCTGTACATCTCCTCACTAAGAAACCAAACTTCTTTTTTCCTACTTCCTGCCATAGAAATATATATTATATACTTACTCTAGAATGCTAATCCCCATGTCAAAAGTGTTATAAAAAGTTCAGGCTAGTCCGCAATGCGCATGCGCGTCATTAGTGATTTTTGTAACAGGCCCGGTTTTAGTAAAATATTATGTACTTGTGAAGATTAACAATCGTTAATTCTGAATCTCGGAGAATAAGGTTGGAAACCACATTGTACTTATACCTGTGACTTGTATTTAGCCGATTTGAATAAATATTTTCACATATTTATGATCCCGAATATTCAGCAAAGGCCATCAGAAAGTAGAGTACGGTTATTATTTTTATTTACCGCTCTGAAGCGACTGATTTTTGGTATTACATTCACTTTTCAGATGTAGATAACCAACAAAAATCCACGGAACCACCCCAAATCGTCGGTGCGAATTTCAAGGAAGCACTGGATTGGAAAATAAATTGAAAGTACAAAAAATTATTTCAGCTAATATCATGAATAATTTCAACTCAAATTGGATTTATAAAATTGGATGCTTGGAAGCTCGATGTTTTTTTTCTAAAACGATTCATGTCAAAATACGCAGCTGCATTTAATTTAAGTAATTTGAAGAGATTGACATGCTATTTCTACGAGTATTTCTGGATAGTGCAATTTCCACAATGGGGGTGCTTGAAAAAGTGAGACTAGAAACATTTTCCTTAACATCAAAAGAAAAGCACTTCCATATTGACATTAATTTTCTGAGGCGATTCTGTGTATGTTTAGTACTTTTTGTGGGAATCTAGAACTCATAATATAAGCGGTGTGGTAGAAAGTTGTATCACTCGCCATGCATGCTTACGCAGACACAGTATTGGTACTGCACTAGGTTTCAAATTATTCTATTGTCGTTTTCACATGAATCTTCATGAGGAAAATGTCTGCCACAAATTACAATTTTCTCACTCAAATATTCTACTGGGGTCTCTTCTTTAAAACAATAACCAAAAATCATGCCTTCTTTGTCAAGATAACATAATATTTAAGCTATTTTGAGCAAAGCAAATTGGTACATAAAAAATTTCATTATCTACCAAAAATGATTTATTTCAGGTATTTTCCTTACACAACACTAAAGAGTTCACTGTTCATTTGTAGGAAGAAACGGCTTTATTAGAAATTGTCTTCAAAGGAACAAGATTAATGCAAATTCACGAAAGATGAAAGAATAGCCAACAACAACAAACACCACACAAAACGACAAGAGAACTTCTGAAATTCTAAAAACCGTCTCTGTCTCTGACAAGAGTGACAGATCTTAGTGACAAGTCTTTCTGTTGATGAAAAAGCACTGCTGCACGTTCATTATAATAACAGTAGCATAGGGTACATTATTGTTTCAAATAAATTTCTTTCGCACCTAAAATTCTGAGTAATATATCTCTAAAAGGTTCTTTTCGGTTTTAAAAAGTCCTAAATGCGCTGTCAAATTTCTCTCTTTCAAATGAAATGTGTTTTATTGCCTCGTAACAAAAAACTATGAATTGGAACTCCAAGTTATTTTCAAACTTGGCAACGATCTACCCAAACTACACTGATGACGAGCATGCGCACATTGTAAACGGGTCGCATACGCGGCATGCTTTTCGCCGTGAAAATTGGCTGGATTAGCATTGTAGAGTAAGTATTTAATATATATTTCTATGCTTCCTGCTGTCTCAATTGACCAATCCTTGCACTTCTATTTTACTTTTAATTTTTAACCTTTTTAATTAATTCAGAAATTGTTGTTACTTGACTACACCTGCAGATCCATGTTTAATATAATCTAATATGTACAATTATATATTTTATTCTGAATTTCTTGTGAAATATTTCATATTTTCTTTTCGATCATGTCAATTTTCAAACTTCCGTTTCCTGTCACACTTGACAGTTCTCCAAGATGTTCCTATTTCTTATACCATATGTTCACTATTTTAGAATTTACTTTATGCTACAAATTGTGAAATAACGTTTGTTCAAAACCAATACTCATGAAAATATGTAATAATAGTAATAATCATGCTTACTGCCATATCAACTTTACTGATGCAAATATAGCATTGTTAAAAACAATTTTGAGCTTCTCCAGAACAAAGTAATATATTTTAACCAAACTTTTAACAACTTATGAATTCTATAAACCATTCTTCATTTAACATATCATAACAATATAGTAATCCAATTGAAATACAATGCAATTTAATGTATAGATTTTATAAATTTCTTATGAAATAAAACTATATCAATGAATGAAAATTGATCAAAAATATCGCACGAAGAAAACTTGTTGTGGATGCATTCGACCTATTTTATTCGAGGAATACTTCTTCTTTTTTAAATCTAATATTATACATTATATTTGAAGAAGTTACCATTAGTGAAAAAAGTGACAACAAAAAATTATTGAAATTGGAAAGAAAGAATGAAGTGAAATAAAATAGTGAAAATAACAATATATTAAATAATTATGACATGATAGCATAAATTATAAAGTATTATAAACCTTCGTGCACTCCTATCTATAATTACTCATAACACAAATGAATGTCAAAATTACTTTCTCAGCCAATGGAAGAATGCAATTGTTATACACATAGCAATCCACAGAGTTATAATGACTTGAGATCAATTAGCGTTCTTCCGACATTCTCAAAAATTCTAGAAAAGATGAGGGATGACAAAATAGATGTTACGTTGACCAACATAATATATTACCACTAAAATAATCTGGTTTTTGAAGGGGCTTCAGCTGCGCTAATTCAACCTCAAAAATAGTCATAGCTCATATTCAAAGCTGTCGATGCAAACAAAGCGAAAATTCTGATATAATCAGACGATTCGAAATCATTCGACACCACAAATTACCAAGTATTGATCAAAATGTTGCATTATTTTGAATTCAGTGATACAGCAAGAGTAATAATAAAAATAATAATAATAATAATAATAAATCTTTATTTTCCAGTTAAATTATATAAGAACAATAAATTGTATAAACATAATAAATAGCAAATACGTCCAAGTAAACTAGAAAGACATCAGAATTCAAGAAAAAAAAAGAAACAACAGATCCAGGAGAGAACCAAGAGAGTCCATACAAAACAAACGCTACAGGTAAATACAATCAAAACACAAAAACTCACTAGCCTTAATTTGAAAAATTCCTCAACAGTATTCATTCTACCTTACCTACACGATAGAAGACAAAAGGTTTTCATGAGTGATACATCCTCAAATTGTCAGAGAATGAAACCAGGTGTACCACAAGGTAGCATTTTGGTCCTTTGCTTTATGCTTTTTACACTTCCACTTTCATTGGGAAGCTGAAGTTTCGCAACTATCATCTAAACGCAGATGAGTCTTAGATATATTCCTCATTTGATCCTCTAAATCTCGCAGAAGACGTAAGCTGTATCAATAAGGACCTGAATGCTATTCTAGAGGTATCCTTAGATCATATGATAAAAATCAACAAGTTAGTTGCTATCATATTCGAGAACGAAATGATTAATGAGCAAGTAAAAAGTTACGATTGAAAATTGGTGATTCCAAAATAAATTTCGAGTATCACTCTGAAAATTCATGGCTTATTATAGACTCCAAGCTTAGGTTCGCACAACATGTTACCTATAAACTCAAAATTGGTTATGAATCCCCAAAATTGATATATCCGCAAAAAAAATTCCTAAATGCAGAAATCTAAACGAAATTAATAAAAACTACTTTTCTACCACTACTACCCATCAGTGAGAATTCTGTGATAAGAATGGAAATAAATATGAAAAATGTAGTGAGCACTATTTGTTTGCGAAACCGGGTAGGGAAGACCTACATGACTATATTTGAGGAATTCAAAAATGTACAATTATACAATGTTTCATCAAGAATTTCAAAGTTTGATTCAGTATACAGGGCAATTCAAATTCGACCCCCACCATTGAGATCTCCTAAACTACAGGAGAAACGTCGAAGCTTAAATTGGGGCAAAGTTGCGTATTCCGGTGCTTAACAAAATACTGTTTTGACACTTGGAAAATTCCGAGTATTTCCGGAAATATCGTGAAAAAACTGAAAATCTGAATTTTCGATTTTATTTTTTTCTATCGTTATTTGACAACATAGTTCAAAACCAAAAGTACATTTTCATTGATACTTTTTTTCAGCTACACGTTTTTATGTTCAGATTTGATATCCGACGTTTCGTTTTCTGGCATTCATCATCAACCTTTTATAATGTATAATTTGTTATGATTTGCACTTCTGAAACCACAGATATTAAAAAAAACAACTTCATCTGAGATGGTCATGACTGCATCGAAAAATTTTGTTTAATAAACACTAGTTGTCAGAACTCATTAAACATCATAAGTTTGCACAAATACTTCAGTCGAAATGTCCTCATTCTCAAATGAAGAAAAACGAGATATGTTGAAACTTTATTATAAATTTGATAGGAGTAGTACGAAAACAACACAAATTTATTTTGAATTATATCCGGAAAGACAACAGCCGGATAAAACATTATTCGGAATTTTTGACAAACACTAATTGGCTGAGTACGGTGCGTTTCAAAAAACAAGAATAAAATCATGAGCTTGTAAAAAATGCACAAAAAGTATTACAACAAGTGTTCGAAATGATGGCCTTTCTCTTGAATACATAACCGAGCTCGTCGTCTCAAATTAAGAACAGCTCTAACAATATCCCTTCTTCTGATAGACCTGAATTGCGTGATGATATTGTCTCTAAGTTCATCTACTGTGTCATATTCTTGCTCTCCATAGATTCTGTTCTTTAAAGTGCCCCACAAGAAAGTATCCAAAACTGTAAGGTCAGGTGACCTTGCCGGCCACCTCACTGGTCCAGAATTTCCTAACCACCTATTAGTAAATCTTTAGTGTAAATATTCGCAAACTGCTCTTTTATTGTGTGGAGGAGCCCCGTCATGCTGAAACCAGCAGCTTCTTCGAATTCGTTTCTTAAGAACCGAAGATAGGTTTCTCTGTTCAAAGTATTAGAGAAGAAATGAGGTTCAAGTATTCGGTCGTCATAAATTCCAGCCAACACATTCAAACGAAACCGAACTTGTGGTCTGACTTCTCTGAAGTGTCGTGGATTATTTTCCAAATGTGCTCATTATTTCTTTTAAAAACACCACAGTTCGAAAAAGTACTTTATCGGTCCAAAGAATGTTTTTCAAGAAGTTTGTAGGGTCTACCCTATTCGAGAGCCAGCTACAAAATTCCATCCTTCTCTCAGGATAACCTGGATGTAATTTTTGTAAAATATGTATCTTATAACATTTCAAACCACTTTTTTTGAATTCCCTCCAAACACTCGTCTGTGGCACATCCATTTCTGCCAAGACTTGATATGTTGATTTGGAAGGATCTGCATTTATCTAAAAAAGTACCAAGTATAATTATACTTCTTCGAATATGGAATGAACAATTATTTTACCTCGGATAATAAGTTACGTCTAATATTTTGTTCCATTCTGCTTCCATTTTTCATTCTTGGTTATTGAAACGCACCGTACTCAGCCAAGTGTTTGTCCAAAATTCCGAATAATGTTCTATCCGGCTGTTTTCTTTCCGGATATAATTCAAAATAAATTTGTGCTGTTTTCGTACTATTCCTATCAAATTTATAATAAAGTTTCAACATATCTCGTTTTTCTTCATTTGAGAATGAGGACATTTCGACTGAAGTATTTGTGCAAACTTATAATATTTAATGAGTTCTGACAACTAGTGTTTATTAAACAATTTTTTTCGATGGAGTCGTGACCATCTCAGATGATGTTGTTTTTGTTTAATATCTGTGGTTTCAGAAGTGCAAATCATAACAAATTATACATCAATAAAATCGGAATGAGAATCACTATTTTCCTGTATAAAAATACAATATGGCGCCCATAACAGAAAAAAAGTTAATGATGATTTCCAGAAGACGTAACGTCGGACAGTAAATCTGAACACGAAAACGTGTAGCTAAAAAAAAGGTACAATGAAAATGTACTTTTGGTTTTGAGCTATGTTGTCAAATAACGATAGAAAAAAATTCCGATTTTCAGTTTTTTCCCGATATTTCCGGAAATACTCGGAATTTTCCAAGTATCAAAACAATATGTTGTTAAGCACCAGAATACCCTAATAGTGGGGGTCGACTTTGAATTGCCCTGTAGAGTGAATAAGGTGTTTTCGAAATGATTGATTAATTGATTGATTTAGGCAATAATGCAAATTTGTCGTTCTGATCGTAATATTGAAGTTATGAATCTAGTTTTGTTCAATTTTGTATCCACAACGATACTACTACATACTGAGAGAGAACCTACCCAACAGATGCCTTGTACAATGAGACAGAAATTCTTCATCCAAGGCAATTGTAATTCCTCCACGGTACATATCAACACAAAATGAAATCCACCCTGAAAACCAATACTCACTGGTGGGACACCGGTAAAAAAAGTATACATACTTACCATCCCATACTACCAAAACGTCCGCAAAAGTCTATAAACCACTCAGGTCCGAAACTATACTCATCGACTCCAAAAGAAATTCAAAATCTATTAGGCCCACAAAACTTAAAAAAAATCACGCGAAGCATATTCAATCGCTTTTGCAAGATGACATTCATAATTTTATTGATCACCCTTACATGAGCTATTATTGTTGTGCTGGAAAATCTAGACACCTTTCGAATTTTAATTTCCATCAAATAACATTTTTCTGTTTCATTCGCTTTTCGCGGACCATTACTATTAATTATATGTATTATTAACTAGTATCCCACAAAAACAACTGCCCCAATTCTAGTACTCATTCATTACTAATTGTAAATGTATACGCTTTAGGTCCTTCCACACAAGAGTCACTAATTTCTCTTGAAATGTTCTTAATTCATTTTAGTTCATTCTGTTATTTTATAGATCTGTAACGTCATATATTGTGTACCTGTCTCATGCAAAATATTATATTAATCATCATTAACATCATGCTGTAAGTGTACGTAACTGTCCTCCACAGATTCAATTTTGTGGTTAATTACTAGCATTGTTTTATTGCCATTTCATTATTATTATTATGAATGTCGTAAACATTCAAGTTGTATTATTATTCTTATCTCCTCCGCACAAGTATTCTACTTTTCGGAGATGTTTTGTTTATTGTAGATTATTTTTCATTTTGTACTTCCCAAATGAATTTCAATAAATAATTATTTTATTATATTATTAATTAGTGTCTTAGGATTGTTATTCATCCTATTTTTGATTCGAAATCATCATTGCATCCGTTGTGAAAATTTGAATCCAAGAAATGCCCGTCTAGAAGATGTCATTTAAAAAAATAACTTTTTAAACAATTAGTGGTATTAGAAATTTCAAACCGCTATTGTTTAGCCTTGGAACTCTGGAATCTATGGCTTGAATAGAGAAATCGTTGACCTCGGTATAGGTATTTGGAATATCGCAAATGAGCATAAAATTTAATTCAAACAACTTTTTCGTAAACCTTTTTTTGCTTTCTTCAAAAATAACCTTAATTTTCCGCAGTCTCGAAATTTTTTTAAAAATTGTTTTAGTGGTGTTCACTTCAATATCGATTTTTAGGTTTTTCGATATGAGAAAACGATCCTCTAAAAAGTATTTTGTAAGTCTGATGAGTCAATTCATTTCAATTTATTTACTTCCTTGATAAACTTACATTTATGTGGAAATGGTCAGTTACTTTACAAGCGGCAATTTACATAAACTGATCGAAAAAAGTTAAGGATATTATGTTTTTGCGATGCCGAATTTTTTTTAGAAAACATCTGGCACAGCTATGAATTCCTATGTCTTTTACGTTGAAAAAAAAAGTTGTTGTAGACATATACAATTTTACCCGAACAGATAAAAAGCATTATCACCAAATCAGTAGATTTTATGTTTGTGAAGTTTAGTTTTGTTTTTGTGTTGCCATGCGCAGTTTGCGATATTAGGGTTATTCTGTCATCAACAATATGAATAGACGTCATTTAAATGTAGACGAAGCCAATCAAGCTATTGGGTTGCTTCTTGGAGGTGCGCGACAGATCGATGTGGCTGATCGGTTTAATGTCTCTCAAAGTGTAATTTCCCGACTTAATAACCGATTCAATGAGACTGGATCTGTCATGGACATGCATAGGGAAGGTAGACCAAGATCGACAAATGCTAGGGAGGACCGAAGACTAGTGAAAGGAGCTAGGATGGATCCTACAGCAAACTGTACGGTGCTCAGCCAGGACCTTTTCGCTGCCACCAGAATTCGTATTACCCCTTGAACGGTTTTAAATCGATTGAATGACGCAGGTTCACATTGCTATAGGCCTATTAGACGCCCTCCATTGATCGCAGTCCATAGATCTCAACGTTTGCTTTGGTGTAATGAAAGAGCCAATTGGAATGATGAGTGGCGTACAGTGATGTTGAGCGATGAAAGCCGCTTTTGTCTTCGTGCTGACAGACGTACAGTTCGTGTTTGGCGACCAAGAAACTCCAGAGTTAATGACCGATATGTTCAGGAAGTACATCCATTTCAAGGTGAAGGTATAATGGTTTGGGGTGGAATTTTCTACGGAGGTCGAACGGAGTTGTATGTTTGTGAAGGTACAATGACGAAATTTATGCCAACGACATCATTGATAACATGGTGTATGATTACCGTTGGAATTTGGAGCACAATTTCAGATTTCTGGATGATAACGCTCGCCCGCACAGAGCCAGGGTAGTACAAGAACGGCTAGCAATCAATGAAATTGATCATGTGCCATTACCCCCGCACTCTCCAGATTTAAACTGCATCGAACATGCTTGGGACATGCTCGGAAGGGCACTAATTGCCCATCAACCACCTGTTCGGGACGTAAGGTCACTGAGGCAAGTAGTTCCACAATTATGGGATAACCTTGATCAAAATGATTTGGATCATTTAATTTCAAGTTTGCCTCGCCGAGTTGAAGCAGTAATAGCCAATAGAGGTGGAATCACACGCTATTAATATATTTTTCCTTTTTGATAATAATCTGTTTTGTTACATTATTAAAGAAAAGTTGCCTGTAAATTCTTTTTTTCAGTAAAACAAATATGTTTCATTTCTGAAAGAGATGGGAGTAAACGTATGTTATACAATGTTTCTCGAAAACTATTTTGTTCTCAGAAAATTTCCAATATCAGTAACTTTTTTCGATCAGTTTATTAACATAAATAACAAATAAACATATAAAAAAAAGTTGTAGATATAAAATAATTAGTAAATGTACAGATACAAGTGAATAATTACGTACAGATAAAAGTAAATAAGTATAAAAAAACACGTTAAAATAGGTACTTACTTAATTTAGGGAATAGGTGAAAAATTCATCAATACTGTAGAATGTATTCTTGAGCAGAATATGTTTGATTTTACATTTGTATCGGTTGATATTCTTTTCATTCTTTAATGAAGTTGGTAGATGATTCTGCAATTTGAGAGGCATTATGTAAGAACTTTTAGCAGTTTGGGATAACCGGAAAATAGGTATGAAAAGGTAATTTGCTTGTCTAATAACGTAACTGTTCATATCACTATATTTTAGAAATTTTGTGAAGTTTTTCTGTACAAATAGGAGAGATGAAAGAATGTATGCTGAATAGATAGTTAATATTTGTAGATTTTTGAATAGTTCTCTGCATGAATGTGGACGGTGCCTGAAAGTTATACACCGAATTATCTTTTTCTGTAGTATAAAAACTTCTCGTACTCTGCTAGAGTTTTCCCAGCATAATATTCCGTAGTTGATGGTTGATTGTACAAATGAAAAATATGAATTACATAGGATTTCAAGATGAACTGGTTTTCTAAGTTGAAATAGTGCATAATTATGGGTGACCAATTTTTTCTTTACTGTATTTATTTGATCATTCCAGGACATATGATAATCAATATGAATCCCCAGGAACTTAACACATGTTGTTTATTGTAGAGGAGTGTCATCCATCTCGATTGTTATGTTAGTATGGGGTATCCGAGGTGGAGAATACCATGAATTGAGGTTTTGAAGAATTTGGAACAAGACCGTTGTGGCTAGACCAAGTTGACAGAGCATTATTACAAGCATTCATTCGTTCAGTCAAAATACCACTGTTTTTGAAAGTTATCGCAACCGCATAAAAAACTGATTGACTACAGTCTATGCTGCTTATAATATCATTAATAAAAATGAAGTAGAAGTGGGCCAAGGATGCTTCCTTGTGGAACCCCGACTGGTGTTAATTTTAGCTCAGAAGAGTACGTTTTGGTTTGAGATCGTAGCGAGAAGAACTGTTGTCTATTCAGAACTAACCACTCGAGTGGTTTGCCACGCACTCCAAGATAAAACATTTTTCCATATTATGCAAACATTATGGCCCACCCCAGTTAACACAAAATGATTTTATAGATGGTACTGGGCTTCATTTTCATGTTTCAGATCACATCAGTGAATCGAAAAGTGACTTCCATTACTGTCGCAAAACATCTATTCGGTGCCTCGTTGGTCACTTCGAGACATCAAATTGTGATGCCAAATGTGACTCGAAACTAGCACAATGTGAGATTCTATTTATACTGCGGAATCAAATGCACATCAAGATCATTTGACGTTACAATGTGAAATTGAATGAACTGGTACTTATTTGAAAATGCGCTTCACTTTCAGACCCTCTTATATGTCACAAACACTTTAAATTTAGAATTATAATATATAATGAATTCATAGGTATGATTTCGTAGGTTTTAATTGTGGCTAACAGTGTAACTCGCCTGTTACTCCTACAGACTTTTCGAGAGTTTCATGGAAGTATTTAAAATTTGTCATAAACTGAAACATGTAAAACAGCAATAATTGTGATAAACAGAATCATTCCAGAACTTCAATTATCAAATTCGTTAAATATAATTTGCAGCATGCTGAATTTGATGTAATGTACCGAATTTTTTATATATTCATTCACACATTAAGGCATGAAATATACAAGAAAAAGTTAGTGAAATGTTTAGACATTTCAAAATTTAAACCAACCTGCTAATTGTGATTCTTTTAAAACTTCATCACTATATACCAATAATTGATTGTTCTGCACTCACTTTGCAAATTATATGCCGATAAAACACCTCCTTTCATGTATCAAATTCCCTGTTGAATCAAATCACTGCCACATCAACATTCAATTAGGAACCTGAATAAATAAGAAACATGGAAAATTCAAGGTTGAAACAAATTTCGTCCTGTTTAAACATGAATAAAAATAGTACCTCAATTTTATTATCCAAAGCAATAGGTAATGAATTATGGTTTATGTAACATGGGATGCTAGAAAAATACGTGAGTTGATTCCATAAAATATACCTTTAATAAACAAAAAGCACTAGTTAAACCTAAATCATAACAAAAACAAAATATTGAAATACAGAAAATACTAAAATTCCATTCCAGTTCTCTGTACAGCATTTTCATCCCGACGAAATCAGTACCTAACCTGAAAATGCCGAATAGTTAGAAACACTGAATACCTATACCGTTTTACTTACCGCTTTTGTCCTTGAAGAGATACTAAGAATTATTGGGTGATGTTAGCAAATACACTTGAATTAATTATTGAAAGAGAAATAGTTAATCAGAACACTGAACACTATCACAAATGCTATCACATAATACTTACAAGTTTTACACCCGAATCTCGAAAGTCTCGACAAACAATGCTCAATGCCGGTTATTTACGTCACTGCTTCGCAATTTCCTGCACATTTTGTAACTCAAAGCGATACTTACGAGAAGAAAATTGTGAACAATTCATAATATTTGGTATGACAAAGCGGTAACAGCAATGTATATAAGTAACTCATACTATTACCACAATAAACAAGAAAGCGACATCGCCTAGAGGTTTGTGTTAACTGGGACACTGTGTATATATGCGTTCAAAACTCAAAAAGCACTCAGAAAAAGCGGGTTAACAACCCCATATTTGGAGCGAACTCCGGCACTCTGCCTTTCAGCAGGAGATTAATACACAGACACCAGCTCGCAGTTAGCGGATATATTTCTCCATATATTTCCCGAACTCATTTTCACAATTAAGCCCCGGATTTCCACACACACACAAAATACGAGCCGAATTAATTCATTTGAGTGTGTGTAAACGTCTGACTACCAACTGTTCAGTTCGCCCGAAATAAAGACATCTTACCTTGAAGAGCTTTGTTCTCTCGAAGGGTGGCTTCTCGTTAAAATAAATACCCCATTTTCCCTAGACAAACTGAAGAGATGTTTCACTCACGGCGTTCAGTTCATTCGTTCAGCTTGAGAATTTGAAATTTGTGACAATGTTCCTCGAGAAAATTGATGGAACAAAATTTTTATGAAGTGGGAGGGACAACTCAATTCTGAAGGAAATGAAGCTATACGAGTTTTCAGATTTTATAGTGCTGGATTTTTTATACCTACATTCCTGAAATATTCAAGGAATGATTTTATAACCGTTGGACATTAAAACTATTTTATCCACAATCACCTTATAATTGAAGTTTTATCCACACTAATGAACCGTATAAAGTACCACTTTATCCACTAGTGGAATAATGAAATTACTTTTCCCGCTGCCGACACTGTAAATAGTCCATACATGCTTAGCAACAAAACAGGTAAATGGCCTATATCATTCGTTTACTAATTCATCTTGACAATGGAATGTGAATAGTGTCATTTACATGCCTAGGGTAATAATGACTTTGCCTTTGACAAGTAATACCTTCAGCTTCATTCATATCAATTTTTAGGTTATGAGACCCTTTGAATATTATTGTTGTCTGCTTATTCGGTAACTTAGTTACACGCACAAGCAACTTAGAATGAAATAGCGAACGAATAATCATGAAGGAAGGGTAAGAAAACAAACTTCAATTCAGGCAAATTTTGAGAAATGTCAACAAGCAGCGGGAAAAACGTAATAAGTAACACGGAATGTATCGACTGTTATCATCCTCGGCAAGCAACAAGCCTCGGCTTTGCCTCGGCTCGTACTCGCTCACCTCGAATGTTAACACGTCTTTACATTCCTTGTTACTTAAATAACTATTATTCCACTAGTGGAATAATAAAAAATACAATCTTGAATATCAATCACATTTTACTTATTTTCACCAACTTCACAAATTTTTACAAATGGAGTCGATATACAATCGAAAATACATAGCAACCATTCAATACCTCCCGATATTTTGTATGTTATTTCAATGATTTTTGAGGAGGTGACAGCCGCAGTCAGAGCAAAACGTCAAATCATTTTGTGATGAAAAATTTCCGCGATTCTGATTCTAAATGAATGTGATTGTGAATAAAACGTTGTATTGCATGCGTGTTTTAGATACATTTTATTTGCTTAAGAAATTTAAACGCTCGAGCTTCGCTCGTAAATAAAATGATATCTAAAACACTTATACAATAAATAACTATTGAGCAATTATAAAGGACCCCGCACACCTTATATGGGAAAATGGCTCTCCGTGTAATTTCTTGAATTTTTGATATGTTGTAGAATTGATCATTCTGATGAAATGTTTCAATGGGCAACACCATCCCATGACTAGTTTTCAAGATACAGGGTGTTGAATATGAGAAATATTCACTTTTCGTCACTCCGTATCTCCCAAGTTATGACTTAGATCGGTTTTATCTTTCGTGGTATTATCATCACATCCTTGTATAACAAATTCATGAGAAATTCAGTTCCAAATCCTTTCGTAGTACGGGGCTATTTCACTTGATAATAATGCTGTTTTAAGACTTTCAGAATTCTGTTGTTTCATAAAGAGAAAATTCGAAAAAAGGTTGAATTATCACATGATACTATGAATTATTTTCATTTATCATCACAGTTGATATAATTTATACAGGGTGATTTACGAATGTGGAAAAATAACGAATTTTGGTTTTTGGGACACCTTGTAGTAATAAACCCACCTAAAATGACAAAATTCTCGTGAAGAATGTTTCATCATATACAGAGTCGAATGATGTCAATTTGAAAAATTTGTTATACTTACATATATAAAAACCTTGATTTTTTCATCACCCTATAGCTCATAAGGGAGTCCGTAAAGGTAGCGATATTTTTTCATAAGAGAATTCGAAGTACTTTCATTCATATCGTACAGAATTTTCAACGGAATCCCATTACGGGTTTTTTAGATACAAGGCTAACAATTTGAGAAGAAGTCCATATATTTTCATTATTTTACGCAAATAAAATGACCACTTGACTTCGCTGGATTGTAGGTGTGGATCTTAGATGTGTAGACTAACCAATCGTTTGAAGTCTCCTGATGTAAATGAGAATACACTTATATTAGATATTCATTCAAAACGTAAAAGTAAGGAATTCAGATGGCACACAAATATCCCATGACTATAATAAATATGTCCGTCATGGATAATGCAGGATTCTCAATAAATTACATTAATTACAAATAATGCACGCACGACTTGATACGCGGGACAACACATTGAGACGAAGGCCATTGGGGTTATTTTCCATAGCAACAATGTCATTCATCACTATCTTATTACAATTGAAATATATTTTTGTATCATCCTGAATATCAATAGGTGGATACCCCGCAGCTTGTCTTCGATATGTCGCAATTTGCAAAACTTTAATATCATTTCCTCTATTCAAACGCATTGAGCGTCTAGGAAGAACATTTCGGTCACAAACGTAGCAATTCACTCTATTTGCGAAGGCCATATTGTTCAGCAAAGTTCAATAAACACAAGAATCACATAAACTCGAAAAGTACCAAAAAAACTTCAATTAGTCCAATGATCCAAAAAAACGTTTTGAGCTCAATGATAACAAGAAAACGACTACTGACATTAGAATTCTGTTGATTTTGACCTTTTTGGGATGTTCTCCATGCCTACTACGAGATAACAGGAATATTTTAATAAGTGGTAGGTATTCTAAGATGATTCGAAGATGATTCAGATAACGTTTCAAATACAAGAAAAAGGAAGAGAAACGTTCTCGAAAAGGGGGTATATACTATATACAAACATAATATGTACGATTCGAAGATTCAGAAACATAATTGAAAAATGAAACGTTCCTTTGGTGTATAAATTTGCCGAGAATTTGAATTAATATATACTCTATATTAACCGATAGAAATACTTAAATAAACATTATGATTTTAATCTGATTCATCCTATGTGGTATATTCCTTGTGTGACAAATTCATGAGAAATTCATGTCCAAATCTTTTACAGGGTGATAATAATGCTATTTGAGACTTTCATGATTTTATTGTTTTATAGAGTGAAAATTCGAAAAAAAGAAATTTCTGCGAATGAAACAAGTATAATATGACTTCTGAGAAACACTAAGCATGAAAAAATAACTTCTCCATTGAATCGCCTACTAGACAATGCTGCAGATAATAATTCGAGTCATGGCTTTCTTTCGAGGGAGACGGTACGCTATTATACGGTATTATAACTGATCAATATTTTATTGAAAAATCAAAATTTTGACTAAAAGAGGCCCGATGAGGAAGAACTATAGGAAACCCGCCAAAAACTGGCGTGAAAATATAGCAATGGGGAAAGTTAATGACTCATATTGAAGTTTTTCCAATTACATACCTTTTCCTTAGTTCGGTATAAAATTCCTGTGGCAGGAAAAATTCGTAAAAGTAGCAAAATTTTGAACAAATTACTAAAATTAGGACCAACTCAAATTCGTTTTGAATATTTCTACCCAATATTCACGAAAATAGCTAGTGAACTTCTATAATGTGAGTAATACACTATAGACAAAAAAATGGTTGCTCTATATAAAAAAAGATATTACTCAAGAATCACTTATTTCTATCTTCACATTCATATTTTCCTGGCTGAGAGGAAGATACCGTGAAACATTTTGTACAAAATTCTGTATAGGGTTAATTAAGACGAATCAACCTCCAGGACGAGCAAGGCCCATCCACCATAGTCCTTAGACTATGGTTGGAGTAATAAGGGGTGTTGCGTATTAACACCTACCAGGTGTTAGAATACTTCGAAAAAGGTGGAATCGAATAGAAAGTATGTTTATTTGTAAAGTACCGAATAGAGCAAAATTCAAATATTTATGTATGACAATTCTATCAAAACTTTGAAAAACATATTGAAGTTTTGACAACATCATGACCAAAAAACAGAACAGGAAATATCACTATTGACAAAAGAAACTCTTCAATTCACAACAGGGGGGTGCTTCTCCACCATAGTCCTTGGACTATGGTTGGAGTAATAAAGGACAGGGTGGGGTTAATTATGAAGAATTATCCCCCCGGGGACGAGCAAGGCACCTTCACCATAGTCCTTGGACCATGGTTGGAGTAATAAGGTACAGCAATTATGAAGAATTAACCCCCCGGGGCCAGCAATGCGCCTCCACCAAAGTTCTTAGACTATGGTTGAAGTAATTAAGGGCGAGGTGGGGTTAATTATGATGAATCAACCCCAAGGGACGAGCACTGCGCCTCCACCATATGTCGCGACTAGGGCTACTAGAGCAGCATCCTGAGCCATATAAGGGGTTGTTTCCCTTACACTAGATGCGACTTGGGCTGTAGCTACAGATGGTAGCTATTGAAACTCAAGGAGTAGCAAAGGAATATAAACATTTATTATACAAGTTATATATATTTGTGGTTGGCTTCCTGTTGTTGACTTCCTTTGTTTCCATTTTTACATCTAAGTGTTGTACATCTTCCCACTTGATTTTACCGTACTGATGAGAGCTCAAGCTCGAAACACGTGTCTACGGTTGCAGAACATTATGAGGGTTATACCCAATAACTTTTCTATTTATTATACAAGTTATATACACATTGAAAAATAAGGGACATTCAATAATAAAATATGGGATACTTAAAACTCTTACCTAAAACCATCACTAAACCAATACTTACAGCTAAGGCCAAAAGGGCCTAGCCTATAAGGATAACTGAGCGCTAGGGCTCTCTCCTCTATAGGAGTCTATTACTAACTATCTCCTGATTCCAATCACCTTATATTTATACATAGATAGAAATGTTTTGTTTTTATGTGGTGTTCACAGTCACGGTCATACAATTCGCTAGTCATCAAACTCGCAATTGAAAATGACCTGCGGTCATTACCGAATCAAGTAATAACGAGAAACAATAGATCAGTGCACTAAAACAATTCAAAGGGTATTGCTCGATATTCCCGACAATATCATCACGAAACACGCAGATTTACTGATTATTTTTCGACATATCTTGCAACCAATAAAAACCATCAATTTAAAGCTATGATGTACTTTCAAACCAATCACAACATTATTATAGTGGGAATTTTCTACTTAGATTATTGCCTCAAGAATATTCGTGGTATTTTGTTTTTATTGTGTGACAACAACTGATACTCTGTCATCAGTTTGCATGCAAATTGAAAAATGAATTAAGATAACCGTAATGAATAAAAATGTTATATATAGAATGTGTCTATGACTGGGGCAACAAAAAATAATCTATCGAATACCACACGAGAGTTCGATAAAGTAAAGCATAATTCTCTACATTTTTTCTCAAACAACACGGGCTCTCGTGTCTATTGCCTGGCAACAAGTTTTCGAAAAATCTGTCGAATTATTTTCACTTTATTCTCACTCTCTTGTGGTATTACAACTGAAAATAATTGGAAGAGAAGGTACTAAAATCAACTGACTAGAACGATCGCTTCTAGGTTTTCATTGAAGGATTGGAATACTCGAAGAGAGGGAAACCCCGTTTGTTTCTCTGAAATTAATTGATTGATTGATTGATTGATATATAACATTCAACTATAAAAATATCAACCCAATCAGAAATGAAATTTAAATGTACATAAATAAAGTAAGCTTCCCCACATTGGAATGTTCAACTTCCATAGGTATCCACCTCATTATCGAATCCGAACTGCGAAGAGAGCATCAGAGACGAAAACGAAATGGTAATGCCTGATAAATATTAAACAGTTCCAAAGTTGTTCTCGTTTTATTGCATGTGACTTCAAATCAGTTCGAAGCGTTTGAGGCGTTTTCCTCTCGCTGTATCTTTTTCAATCATGTATGAGCGCCGTGAAACAAATCCTCCGGAACTTCAGAAGGATTTCGTCTCATGCGTATTTTTCACACAAATGAAGTGAAATAGTACGATGAAGGTGAGTACAAACAGTGTGTCCAATGAAGTTGGTGACGTATGGAAAATGTTTCTATGAAAAACCTTTGAGTTTTAGGGCCAGTTTCACAAATTCCAGTTGAGCTTCAGATCAATCAACTGATGGTTAGAATGTGAACCTTTCAACACCATTCAAAAAATGTCATTCACCTTCTAAACTATTAGTTATCTGGTGTTTAACTGGGACGGGTGAAACTGGCCCTCAATATAATAACGTTAGAAATTCTGTGTTACTGAGATAAACTCTACCCAAGTAACAATTTAAATGTTATTTGGATTTATCCTAGTTTTATGAAAGTTTTATGTAGGTTAGGTAATGCCCAATTTGATTTATGCAGGTCATAATACGCTACCAGAGCAAAAAGATTTATGAATCAGTTTCAAAACACTCCTGAAGGCTATAAGATAAAACCATTCAGCATTTGAGTAAATTTGTTTTTATGATGGTTTTACAATGGCTTATACACATACACGATAGATCTTTTTGGTATTTAAATAATCCACATAGAAACTTAGTTTTGTGATGGTTTTATAGCACTCCTCAAGTCCATGCAATGGTTCTGTAATAAAACTAACGATGAGGTTTTATCAAGGTTTTGAGATGTACTCTCGAGAACCGCTATAAAATCAAAGCATAAAACTACTTAAATGCTATAGTAGCTCCCCCTAACCGGTAATAAATAAATCACATTGGGTGAAGATAACTGGAAAAAATAAATAGTAATTAAACGTTCCCCAAGACTTAGACACCAAATACTTATCACGGGAGTATAGACACTGAGTATACTGACCACGTCGATCACGAAAAGACGAATGTCAGACAGGATTGACAATTGACAGTTGAAACATTTTGGAAATTGGATTAAATTGGATTGTTATGGTCTTCAGAACCTTCTGAGGGCTATCACAAAACTGAAATTGTTACTTGGGTACACTCTGTACACCACTGTTTTGAAATGATAACTTGGTCATTGTCATGTACAACTCATGTACAATTTTAGCACTTACATTTGCTTTAATAATTCGAACAGACATGAACTAACCCTAAAAGCTGGAAGTAAATAATAATATAGTCTGTTCAAGTTTTAATAATTGATCCGCATTCTGTGGATGGCAGTTATCAGTTGAACAATTTTCTGGCATGACAGCGTAATTTGTTAAACGTACTTTTGTCACAACCTTATTGCTCTGTGGTTTTAACTCAGAACAGTAACATTTCTTCTGTGTTTTTGTGTGAACCAGACTAATTTTCAAATCATTGTTTTGTCCTTTGAATTCACCCCAACTATCATTTTTTGTACCATTGAGGAAAAATTTGTAACGAAATGTAAAACATTGCGTTCCTCTTATAATTTCCATCTGAAATTATATCATAATAGATTTCACATCTGATTGAGATAGTTCATTCCGATCATTTCATTTAGACAGTTTTTCATTAAATGCATTAAATTCACGTCTCGTCTCTGGTGAAACAAAGATGGCCACATGAGCGTCACTCATAAATATTTTCAAAATTTTCAATCTTAAATAATTTAATGTAATCCTGATACCTTATTAACATTTGAATAACGTTTCGTATCGTCCTTTGACTAGTCGGTCCGAAAATGTCAAAATTTAACCAGTCCATAACATAACCTCTAAAAGTGATGACTCACATGTTTTGATGATTTCGATTAATTCTATTATTTTTGGACTTTGAATATCAATTAGACCTGTTTCTGTTCCTGCTTTATGATTTTCAGTGATACAAGTTTTTCCACAAGTTTTCCTGGAACGCTCAGAAAATAACCTGCTAGAAGTGTGAACAGTGAATAGGAGCTAAAGGCACTCCTCCTGAACCTGGTTGGTGATCCGTACAAGGACTGGTCTAGTAGGTAGGAGTACAGAATTCGTGGGTGAGTCATTGCTTTCATTTCATTTGATTACAATTTGTAGAAGCTAGACTCACTCATGATTCTCCGAACCCTAGGTTCGATCTATTCTAGATCACTCACTAGCCACGTTTAGATGGAAAGGCCTAGCCAAAGAAAAAATCTATTGCCTTAACAAACTTTCATTTGCTTTGTGAAATTTGATATCGAGGTACTCTTTCAGTACTCTCTCTCTCTTTCTTCCCAGTCAGAAGATAAACTTAAAACAACCATCTGCTTGCGTTGCAAATTTGTTAACGAGGAACTTTCTCAGTATATCTTTTTCCTCAGTCTGGAGATATATCTTTGATTTATACTTGTCGAGGAAATTTCTCGTTACAATTTATCTGTACACTTTATCGTTTCGCTATATCGTTACACTTTCTCTTTCTCCTCAGTCTGGAGACATTCCATAATTATTTATCTTTATCGATAAGAAAGATCAATAATTTGATATCCTTTTGCCAGTCTGAATGACTGTTCAAATTTGAATATTTTGTTCTTTAGTTTATGAAAACAATATTTTTATGATAATAATTTTTGTCATGCTCACTTGAGATTGGCCTTCTCTAATTTCGTGATGAGAATATTCTAAATTTAAACTTTATCGTAAATTCTTGTGCTTCATACAATTTCAATCTTTAACACATTGTTTAACTCAGCAAATCTTCAACATGTTATTTTTTTAGACAAATGTTATTTTTGTAAAAATATAAAATTTTACCATTTCTGTACCTACCTTTAATAGTTAATCTGTATGTTGATTTTTCCTTGATTGTTCTTATCGCATTTGTTAATTTGAGACAAGGTACTGGTTTGTTTTTATTTTTTTCACAGTGTAACCTCAGCATTCAAACATCTGAGCTTTAGGAAAGACTCCAATATACCAGATAAGCTACTACAAACTGTATCCAGCTAGTAGAGCAGCCGCTGTCTCGAGACACCCTACAAGGCTCCTACATCCAACGTTGAAGTTGAGCTCTGGAATAAGTCTTCCTACATCATCGCAAACACTGATCATAAAAGTAAACAAACCAGACATTTGTAAGCGATTATTTTCCAAATTTGTGAACTCAAATCATTTCAATCATAATATTTTTGTAGAAATTCAAACCTCAATTATAAAAATAATTTTCTTTATTGTATCCAAATTTATAAACAAATTGTAAACATAGTGTTTTCAGAATTTTTTTTGTTTTACTGTTGAGAAGCACAAAGTACATCCTTTGACAAAATCCATGTTTTTGGTATTTTCATAAAAATGAACCTGGTGCCCATATATCTTTACTTCCTTTAATTTCGAGTATCTAATTTTTGTCAAAGGATCTATCTATTTAACTGGCAGATAACGAAACCCACTACCTCCCGTACCAATCTGAGCAGCTCACAGGCACTGCTGTATACAATGAGCAAGTAACTATTTAAAAAGTGTTTTTGGTGTTACAAATTGACCTTGTTTGTATTTGGTTCGGATAGACATCAAGGATGGAACGCATTTTGCAAATTGTCTTCTCATATCAGTTGACAACACTGAATCTCCTGGATGTGGGCCAGCCAAATATCATGCATTCCTGAAGTCATGACATTGATATTCCATGACCTCCTATCGAGTCTAAGGCTCGGAGGGTTCTGTCACCTGGGCGACTTTGACGGATAGTGACAGTTTCCGACGTTTCCGCTCGAATGTGATTGTTTCTTCAATAAATCTTGGCAACTGAACTCACTTGAATTTTTATCCCATTCGAAATTATTTTGATCATCATTGATGGTTCTTGGGAAAATTCATGTCTAGAAATTTCCTCATATTGGTTGCGATATTTGACGCTGTATATTTTGGAGGAAATTTTCTTCTGCTGTCTCAGGACTTCTGGGGATCTGGTGAGCACAATGTAACGTTATTTTTTTAATTATTAACTATTCAGGGTATATCGAAATTTTTAATTTTATTCTACATGTATTTTACCACTATTTGCCTTCTGCATTTATTTCATAATGTTCAAACACTAACAATACCTATACTGCTATCAAAATGTTGCTTCTTCGAGAGTGTATTCACTGATAATCCATCCAACTATTTCTCAATTGAACACGGAATTAGGCGGCCCCATTGCATTATACTACCAGGTATATCTATTTTACATTTACGTCATTGTATTTTGGTAACGTCATATTTCAAGTTATTCCAAGGTTTATTAATTGTCATTCGTGCTTTAGTTGTTTACATTTGGAACTATGTTGACACTTTCAACTCCACGTCTGGGGTGTGCGCACTAAGCGGAGTACGCCATAGACTTGTGTAAGTTGGAGTAACACGGAGTGACTTTTGTTGGTTTCATAACTGAAGATGCGAAATGGGTTATGCCATGCAGTATTACTTAGGAGTGTTTCATTTGAGGATAGATAGGGCTTCATAATATCTTTCTAGCTTGTGGAAAAATAATAATAAGTTGAGAGTGTAATACTCTTCGAGAAGTGTACTTGGCAACAATGCATATGGATTTGACATTTTGACCTAAAGTTTGAGAAGAAGAAAATTAATTAGTTTTGACTGTCGTCTGTCACCAGTGTGCTGGATTTTTTCACTTTTGACATGATTGATAAATAAGTTGTAAGAATTTTATTTCTATTAAAATCGTCCGTAAAGGGATTATTTCTTGCAACTGCCAAAAGGTTTCAGTTTTCGTTTAGTCGATTGAATTGCTGTGTATGCATATTTCTGAACATTACCTCTCGAGGGATTATATAAACCAATTATTTCTGGTAAGACTCGCACATGGTATTCTTCGTAGATGTATGGTATGTCTTCCTTGTGACCATCTTCCACCTACTATAGTCATTGAGTAGGGTCTTCAGGTACTGAAAGCGTGACTGTCGAGGAAGCAACATTGCAGTTGACATCAGCTGTGTAGTACCAGTCTAGTTGAACCGACGTTGAACACCAAGTACCAGCTAATAGCACTAAGTATCCTACTGATATCCTTGTTAATATTAGAGTCTAATGCTAATGTGTAAACGCTACAAGGTAAGGTGCACCATACTTTTGCGGATTGGTTAAGACACATTCTTTTCTCCTACCCTACAGCGGTAGATATATTTTGTATTTGATATTGGATACGTTCAAACTTGTCAACATACTAGTGTCTGTATACTTTCACCTTGAAGGTTGGTTAATGTTTGAACACATATTTGGTCATTGAACTGCACCTGTAGACCAATTGTAAGGTCAATTTTGATAATCAGTTGTTTATATAGCTATTTAGTTTTTGTGTAAGAACGTACCCGTACAATCAGTTCACTATAATTTTTAGGTTTAATAATTATACTTCTTCAAACAGTAAGCTGTTTATAATTTAGAGTGTGGCCAGTTTAATTTTCAATACTATTCGTTTTATATGGGAATTAGTATAAATAATCTATAGGGTGAGCCTGCATCATATATCTGGCACCCATGTTCGAACATCTCATCACAATTTATTTTGTATGACCCACTCCCGTCTCCACTTGAGTTAGTCGCGAGCCACCCTGTCACTCTGACAGCTTCGTTGCCATTATAAAAGCTGAAAGCTAAGTTGACCTGTGGCAACATCTATGTGACGTTGTCTCTTAATGTTTACGCCTTCGTCGTTATGTATTTTATGCCAATATTCATTGGTGAAACCACTGGAACAAGGAACTAAATATCAGATAGCAAACAAACCATCAAAGCTGTTCCAATAATCCTCCTACTGGGTCCTACTAATGGCCCCATACAAGTCTAATCAGAAGTACAACTGGTATTGTTTATTCTAGGGTGTTGTTTGGTAATCCTCCTCTGTCATCCCCATTTCTTCGTTTGTTTGGACTTCTGCACTGTCATTAGATTGAAGACTACATACTGAGAGCCATTATTTCTGAAGATCTACTTAGTAATACATCTGATAAGTCTTGCTTCAGTTTGTGACTGCCGTTAAGGCATATTCAACGATATAGATGAACTCACTGCATAAGTATCACCGTGATGTCACAGGCATAGTTCCCACTGAAGGTGTAATATTTGTCATATAACGATTCACCACTTTCAATCATAGCGTACACATTATACATGAATCCGTCGAGGTGGTGCCATTTCAAGAGCATGGACTATTGTATGCCTGAACTGTGTACATACAGTGTGTAAAATAATTCAATATTTTAAAGAGAAACATCCTCAATTGAAAATTGAATCAATACATGACTCCTCTGTAGTTCAATGTCTAGCTTGGCTTTAGCCGGGGAAGTAGTTGTTTTCTGTTAGATATTACAAAAAAGTAACTTCAATTTTATCGTAGGTTTTTTTCCATTTCCAGAGGAGTCATGTATTGTTTCAATTTTCGATTGAGAATATTTTTCTTTGAAACATGAATCCCTTCCAAGAGAGGTTATCTTGTACGATGGAAAATAGCTACTAAATTCCAACTTTCAGTTGCAGATGATTCCACAACTGACTTTATGAACATCCTGTTCATATTTTCAATGAAATCAACATAATTCAATATATTTCATAAGTAAGGGACATGACTATTTATTTATTCTGGTCCAAGTAATCCTTGAACATAATTGAAAACAAAACCTCTACATATCATTTTAATTTTATTATGAATTATGAATTTCGTAGTAGTATAGTACTTCCATTTGTAACAATTTCGATAATTGTTTCGATGGAAAGTTGTTCAGAAATGAAAATTACGTTTAATGAAGAACATAGGCATGAACTGAAACATGAGGAGAAACACAGACAGGAGAAAAACAAAAAGTTGTTCTGGATATATGAGTCGCCGATTGCTACCTGTTGTTTTCTGTTGCCAACATAACTTTTGAATAGTTGGTATGAAGCTCTTGCAGAGACACTCAAAATGAAAAAATCTCTTTCTCTGAAAATTTCGAGTTACAATTTGGAATTTTAAAATTCTGAGAAAATTTCGAGTCTCAAGTCGGAGTTTTACTTCAAAATAACGTGTTGTGATTCGAAATTTCAAAATTCTGACTTATAACTCGGAATTTAAGGAAGAGAGATTTGTTCATTTCAGGTATCCCATCCAGCTTCGTATGTTCGTCTGAAGCCAATACTCTCCAAAGCATTCATTAATTTATCGAGACTCACTGAATCAAATGATTTATTCAGATCCACAAAGTTACAAAGTGTTGAATTTTTTGTATCAATATATTTTGTTATTTCTAATACCCCAGAGTTCGGAATCTTTCTTGCTTTCAGTTTTTGTGATTTTTAGTAGAAGAGTCGATCACTTCTACATAAACGGTATAGGAAATCACCACAGAGATGAGTCTTAAAATTACGTATACAATGACCCTCTCTAGCAGCCGATTAGAAAAATGGACTACTTAGTTATCATTGAAAAATAAAACTTCTATCAAAATTTTAAATAGTTCTTGCTTTTTGTTCTCGAATTATTCAGTGTGAAAGTACATAATGTTTCGACGTTTGAGCCATACTCTTGAAATATTTGGCGATCGTGCGTACGTGTGAGTACAGTCTGGGTAGAAACTACTGACTCTACAGATATGCCATTGCTATGAAAATTTACGCAGATCAACTCAGAACTTTTGACTACGAAGGTTGTAGAAGTTCTATCAATTGAATAACGACCCAGTTTTCACAAAAAGCTATCAAGGAAAAAACCATAAGTGAGCAGACAGCAAGTGACTTACTAAAAATAAACGAAACCCACAGCGCTGTCCAGTTAGATTATTCAAATAATTGGTTGAAAAAGGAGGACCAGGATTCACATGTCCACATTTGTTCCTAACTCCAAATCCATTCTGGAAAAAAAAAAAACTCATTGTGTTATAAGAATTTGCCTGTTGGGAAAACGAGCTTTCAAAATACACTAAATTGGAAGCAAAGTGTATTGGTTTATATCAGAACCAATTAAAGATTATCAACCTTTTATGCAAATCAACTGCAATTTCTCAAGAGTACTCCAAAGGAACAGAAGAGCAGCTTGACATTCAAATTACAGGCCACGCTAGTACTTCAATTCAACCTTTCTTGTATATAGATGAATAACATCACCAAAGTATTTTGAACAGATAGAGAAAACAGAATGAATATGAAGCTTTTACTATTGATACTGCCAGTTCTTTAAAAGCTAAACAAATTTCACAAATCACCCATGGTGGAAATGTCACATGAAATAATTGTGTTTTCAATTTCAATTGATAATTTATAAAGCTTGTCTTGTTTCTGTTTAGATTTTGTTGATTTTTGTTAATATTTTGAACGAATCACTCCAAATTGTGACTATTTCTCTCTGATAAGAATAATTGGATTCAAAGAACATACTCATAAATATAACACGTCTTCGATTCATAAGCTACTATTTTAATTGCTGCTCATTTTTTTTTTCTCTTGTATTCCTTAATTTGACTCGACATTATTTTGGCATGAATATCTAGAAATAGAAGTCCTCGAGCTTTGCACTTGGGTTTCCATCATATAATTTTTTTTCTTTGGTGTTTTGGCATCGACTGCTATGATTATCCATTCCGAAATTATGTCTCGTTAAATTGTCATAAAATACAGTCAAAATTGAGATGCAATGAAAGTAGTCGACCATTTACCAAGGTCTTGTTATATTGCCCTTGAATATTGTTCACCATAAAATTCTAAACTACATACAGCATTCATTTAATCAAACCCGTATATGGCTTGTTGCCAATGTTTTCGGATAATTCCCTCCTTAAACTTCTTCGAGACTCAACGGCATTGGCATCTCGAATCCTGGAAGCCTCTATTTAGTTACGGCAAGAAGGGTAAATTAAGTTAACAAAACAATCCGCCTAATGATTCGTTTCTACACCACCCTTCCGAAATCTTAAATTCAAATTTAGCAACTCCCCACGCGCTGCAGCAATTTATGCTAGACCCGAATAAATTCTTGGGAGTTGTCCATAAAACATTGTGAAAGTAGGAGATTTGTTGTAGTGTTTTCCGAACACCGTGCGAAAAGAAACCGAATTATTTGGAACGTGAGTAATGGGTATGCATTGAGGGTCCTCCCTTTCCGCTGTTTCATATTGACATTGGAGTTGTTTGAAACTTATTGTTTCTTTTCCTTTTTTCATTGAATATAATATGTATCGCGCCTGATATAGAAACAAATATGTTTTCAGATTATAGCGAGAACTGCTTCCCAAATGAAAAATTATCAACTAGGTGTTTTCTTTTGTCTATGAGGAAACACATTTCGTAATAATAATAATGTATCAACCACTTTGGTGCAATAGATTTAATATGGTACGTCAGATAAAAGGTATACGAAAATATTACAAAGTTCAAAATAAAAATATATATGAGATGTGCTGATGAAAAACGCAAGTCACGGTAATTGAATAAAAATTCAAATTTACAGCTTTACATACAGAATTATAAAAGAAGTACATCAAATTCAATAAATAATTAGGAAGTATCATTCAGATACTCTTGCAGAGTATAGTAGCACCTGTCAATCAATGAACATCCAACTTTTTCACAGAAGATGTGACAACTTTAAGAATGTATTATTATAAAGCTGTGAGCAGAAGAGTTTTTATAATTAGAAGTTTTATGATTTGACATCCGGAGCTGTCCTTCCAATCTTGTACTGAAATTATTTTATTATTATTATTAGATGTATCCCCAACAGTTGTGGGTGTTTTCTCAGGTGGCAGTGGCCTGTCATCTAATTCAGTCCTACCACCTTCTTGAGAGGCTCAGTTCAAGAAGGTGTCTTGATAGCCGGTCGGTTGGACCCATCATCATCATTTTTCCATGAGTATTGCCTGAGGCCCTCTCCCAGAGAGATTGATGAAGTTTTTTAACCCATTTCATTGTGTCCTGCTCAATATGAGAGTTGTTGCTGCTACCGCTCTTGCTAGGGCATCTGCGCTCTCATTTCCCTGGATGCTCGTATGAACTGGTACCCAGACAATTTTTACCCTGATCTGTGCTCCCAGGTCGTTAAGGTTTTGGTGAACCTACATGAACGCAGGGCTTTAATCGCCGCCTGACTGTCAGAGAGAATCGTTATGGGTTGGTTTCTAGGACCCCTCCTGAGAATCTCTCTCGTGCAGATGGAGATTGCCGTAACCTCGGCTTGAAATATAGAGGCTTGAGTACCGAGGCTTAGACTCATGTCTTGTCTCGGTCTCGAGATTATTATGCAAATTGAAAGAATCGAGGACGTTGCCAGGAGACGATGCGCTTCGGTACGCGGTACGCCTGATGCAACTTCCGAAATTTATTTAAGATGCATAATAATCTAGTTACATTCAGAGCTTCATCGTATCATTGACAACAATGATGTGAAAATAAAATCAACAACTTTTGTTATTGTCACGATATTGTCATTTCAGCTTGGTATCTAGGGTGTTATAAAGTAACTAACGTTTTATATTTATTTGTATTTATATTATGTGTTGTTGTGATGTTATGGTGTTAATGATTTGTGATAGAGATTTAACTAAAATGAAGCTCAATATTCAATGATACGATAAGGAATTGCCGGAACAGTTCTTCTTTCATATCTCATGTTTTCTTTTATCTCAAAACTGGTTTGCAACCATCCCAATAGTCCATGTCGAAAATGAGTCTTGAAATAAGCTTCTGCCATTATGTTTAGTCATATATTTGTTTGAATGCAAATAATTCTGTATTGAGGTTATTGCAAACACAGTCACAGCAAGATGCAAATGTTCCAGTTATTTTGGTAACCTTAACAAGTAAATTGTCGATATTAGAACTATTACCTAACTGTGATCTTGATATCATAAGCAAACATAGCTAAGTGCAAGTATTTTATGTATTCAGGCAAATCATTAGCAAATAGCACAAATAATAATGGGCCCAAAACCGAACCTCATGGAACACCCCTTGTAAGATTTCGTTCACTATACATGGTCTTTCACGACGAGCGTTCGTTAGGAATATATGGAGAACGATTCAAAATAAAAACTTGAAATTTTGTGGTAGTGGATTTTACAAAATGGCCTTCTCAACTGATATATTTTCAACTTCCGGTCTGTTTCAGTTCATGTTAGGACCACTATGTAAAACAATGCCTATACCCAAATTTGTTAGTTTTCGAGATATTGATTTTTTCTGAAAAATTTGACAGTTACAGCACCACTCCGAAAAAATCATAACTCATAGACAGTAATAGTTGAAGATGTGAAATTTCACAGAATGACACCTTTAGCATCAAGTCATGAACAGGTTCATCGAATTTTTAAAAATAATTTACAGGGTGGTCGAAATTTCCACCTAAATCATAACATCGAGAAAACTGATGAAACACGATTTTTTCAGATAGAAACCATACACTATTCTATTATTTTTGGATACTACGAAAAAAAGATATCAAATTCATGAAGAATGTCCTATACCTAAAATACACCCCTGGCAAGATATATCCGATTTTGGGAAATATTTGAAATGTAAATCATTCGAAGCAATACCAAACCAAGCAAGCTTTGAAAACAAATGAAGTTACAACAAATATGTCAAAATTGTATGCGATATAATTGACGTGTAATTCGTAGTTTTCTATTTGTGTGCAAAATGTCTCGTTTGGGGTATTCTAATGAAGATTTCCTGAATTTAATAATCATTTATGGTGAATGCAATAAGATAATGGACAGAACTTGTCGTGTTTTTGCAGAAAGATTTCCAAATCTACACAGACTCAATAAAAATATTCTGAGAAGACTTCTGAGAAACTGCCGTGATATCGGATCATTTTCGTCTATCATGAACAAAGAAAACCACTGGTAGACAATGATGACATCGAAATTGTAGTTTTGGCTTACTTCACAGCCTATCCAGAAAATTAGTTGAAAGACGCAGAAAAGTCACTTAGAATTTCATGTTCGTCAATAAACCAGGTTCAAAATCTGAAACCTCACGACTTACCTGCTCGAGTGGAATTCTGCGAATGGTTTCTTATCAAGATACAGGAGGACCCTGAGATCATGAAGAACACTATATGGACAGATGAAGCCAAATTTGGCAAGAATGGTATGTACAACCGCCATTATAGTCATTTTTGGTCAGCAGAAAATCCAAAGCTCGTTCGCCAGCGCAACTTCCAGGATTCATGGAGTTTTAATGTTTTTTGCGCTATAAAGGAAGACCGAATTTTATGTTTATATCTTTATGATGAGAATTTGAATAGCGAAAGATATTCGCATATAATAAACAAAATAAAATTACTGTAGTCGATATCAATAAACAAAGATATAATTCATCTCTCTAATAGTATTTTATTTCAATACATCCATTTCCATGTTGAGTTAACTTTTACCAACGACAGAGTTAATATTAGTTCATTTGTTTTCAAAGCTTTCTTGGTTTGGTATTGCTTCGAATGAATTACATTTCAAATATTTCTCAAAATAGGATATATCTTGCCAGGGGTGTATTTTAGGTAATAAGACATCATTCATGAATTTGATATCTTTTTTTTCGTAGTATCCAAAAATAATAGAATAGTGTATGGTTTCCATCTGAAAAAATCGTGTTTCATCAGTTTTCTCGATGTTATGTTTTAGGTGGAAATTTCGACAACCCTGTAAATTATTTTCGAAAATTCGATGCACCTGTTCATGACTAGATGCCTAAGGTGTGATTCTGTGAAATTTCACATTTTCAACTGTTACTGTCTATGAGTTATGATTTTTTCGGAGTGGTGTTGTAACTGTCAAATTTTTCAGAAAAAAATCAATATCTAGAAAACTAACAAATTTGGGTATAGTCATTGTTATACAAAGTGGGCCTAAAATGAGCTGAGAAATTTAAAAATGCAATAAAATACAGGGTGTTTCATTTGAAATAAGGAAGTTGCCCTCAACTTCCGGTATAACGGAAAGAGACCGGAAATTAAAAATATTTTAGTTGAGAAGGCCATTTTATAAAACGCACTACTACAAAATATCAAATTTTAATTTTGAATCGTTCTCCATATATTCCTAACGAACGCACGTGAAAGACCCTGTATAGATGTTACAGTATTATATTTGAGAGTCGTAACGGTTTACCACATATGACTTCAAACTTGTCAAAATATTCTCTGGAAAACCAAGTGCAGTTAGTTGTCTTATGTGTTAAAATATCCAAATAAACGGTGTCAAAAACATAGTGCAACAATTTATGCATAAATGACATTAAGAAAAGGTTCAGTTGCTGTTTCGATAGAATTACTTCTTCTAAAGCTATGTTGATTATTTCATAAGAGTTCGTTTTCTTTCAAATAATTCACTAACCTGTTAGCTACTACTTTCTCAAATAGCTTGTACTAGGAACAAATCAAAGAAACTCTTCTATGATTATCATTTTCACTATTATCACTACAGCCTTTTTGATCTCAATCTTTGCATGTAGGCATAATTCATCAGATGCGTGAGAGAGTCAATTATGAGGTCAATTACTTTTTTGATGGTGATTATAGATAGTTCGTTTTTATCAGTTGAATTTTTATTTTTCATGTTTTTCAGATAATTATATTTCTACTCCGGTTATAGAATTATAAGGATCGAACAGATATAAATCAGTGATGGTCGTAGGAGGCAGCAGTTGTTTTTTGTTGAAGTCTTGCTGACGAAAATACCTACTGTTGAGGTATAAAAACTATTTTTGATAATTGGTATTCTAGTGTCTGTGATGAATTGATGAAAAGTGTTACCGTTAAGCGTTAAGCGTTACAAAAACGTAATCTGTAAAACCATAAATTAATTTTGGTTCAGGAAATGTCAATATAAACACAAATTTCCTATGATCCATTCTCTTGGCATTCTATGTTTGTTAACAAAAGGAATGCGATTTTTTCATTATGACTTGAATGCACGTACATCGACGGAAATTGTAGTTTTCAATTGAATTTTCACACTGAGGAATTTTTTTATATAAATGAATATACATTCAAGCTCACAATACAAATGACTTTCATAAATAAATGATTCCTAGTTTCATTCATTTGCCCAAATTCTATATAAGTTATTTTCGTTGTATGATGACAAATTAACAATGGGATATTCCATTCAATGAATATTCCATTCAATAAGGTATTGTCGGTATTTTATTAATGGACCATTCGCCCAAGTTTTTGGTTAACCCGTTTTCACGTCATATTTCGTACGGCATATGCTCTACATTCGCCAACTGAGGTTTTATTAGAAATTCTTGCCATTTTTAATATCATGTTCAAAATGCATTTGTGACACTCAGGTCACGGAAAACACATTCCAACATCTTGTTGAATCCTCATTGGGTAGATGAAGATATTCAGAATGTTCACCTTTGAATTACTGTTAGTGTAAATCCTGATAAAATTAGTTAGAGTGTCAAATAATATTTCTTTGTTGTGATTTGAAACGGTTCAGAATAATTATAAAAGACATACAAATTTATAACCTACACTGTTTAAAAATAATTACACAATTTATTGTTGGTAATTCATCACCACATTAAATTTCGTAATTTTGTCACACTATCGGTACTGTAGTATAGTAGCCAGGTAGAGCGCAGCTGTTTCAATCACTTCGTCTGCCAGTCGAACGTTCAAACACTAGCGACTGCAGACATTTTTCTGATGACCTGAGAAAGTGCTAGGAATCGCACGTGAAAAGGTAAGGCCTCGTTAATCCTTGGCTCGCTCAAGTTCCGACTTCTGATGGCTGCTGTTTGTGAGGGGACGACAGCTGGTAAACGGATAAAACAATTTTAAACAATTTTTAAAAATGTCTGATGTAATTTTTACAATATTCATAATATGAAATAACGCAAAAAAGGTATTCAATTTCGTAATACTCCAGTAATGGTGATGTCTTTTTCTGCTGAATGTTGTGGAAATTTCCATAACAAAAGTGGTGTTTTTCCCAGAAAAGTATCAACTCTTTCGTATTCTTCATTTAGCTTTCCATGATCCACAACGGATAGTAATTAGAACTATAACAGTATATATTCAACCTATCCGTATTGTATCCTTAGGTAATCACACATTATCAAGATGTGAAATAACTCATTAGTTTTACACTTTTTACATGTGAAAGTACATTGCTAGAATGTAAAATTGCCTGAACTGTGAATTCAAATAAAACAATGGGCTTTCAAGAAGAGTTCATTGAAGAAAACATTTGTAGTACAAAAAAGACTAAGTTCATAATTCTTTACTATAGAGCTTCGAGAAAAATAGGATATATAATTATATCCATGCTTGGCGTTTTTTGAGAAATCTAACTTGACAAAAACGACTTCAACTGCAGGTGAAGTGTCATGATCATTCTACAGTGATGAAAATATTGTGGCAGGTATTTAAAAATAGCGAAGTAAAATTCTACCATTTCAAAACTATCGAAATAAGGATGCACAGATATGTCAGTCTCTAATAGATGATTCCTCAGCTGACCTTTGAATTGATTTATATTGATTGGTGATTCTATGTTTTCTGGAATTGTACAATTTCGGTGCGAAAGAGTAAGATCATCGAATAGCTGTTTTGGACATGAATGGAATGATTTTTCGAGTGTTGTTCATATTCCGGTATTTCTTATGTATGTGATGTTGCACACAAGAGCTGTGGTGTTATAATTGCCTGAAATCAAATAACCTAATTTCAATGTACTTATAAGGTATTTATTGGAAACCGGAAGTTCTTTGAAGACATTTATTTCAGAAATCTCCTTTGCATGACTTCCAAAGTGTGGAGATAAGTTTTTGGAGCTGAGCCCAAACGAGTATCCCATAACTTTTAACTTTATATGGAATAATATAATGCTTTAAGGTAGGTTTCAGGTAAGAGTTCTTTGAGTTTCTATGATTCATACAATGGGGCTCTCAATTTCTTCAACAGGTATGCTGAATATAAGTACAAGTTCATGTGTGTGTGTCGATAATTATGCCTAATTACCTAAATTTCGTTTCATGATAGATGGTGAAAGTTTTCAAATGAGAATTCACATTGTGCTGGCTGAAACTCGATCCACTGGAGGAATTGCAGGTAAACTAAAGGTATGTGATTTTTTCCCTATTCACGTTTAGTAATTTGGAATCCAGCCATTGATTCATTCGTATGAGAATCCATTCTCCACAGTAACTCTCAATTTATTCCAGGTTGAAGAAAGAGTTTGTGGAAAAAGTGTGGAGAGGAACATATTCATAAAGTCCTCTAGATACTCGATTATTGAACTCTAGTGACCAATAGTGCGTTTGTAACACCTGTTACACAATATAATAATTCGAAATTTTTAATAGAATACAGCACTCTCATTGTTTTGTCCATCCCGGTTTTTGTTTCCACCAATAGGGATCCAAGAATTGGCTTGTAATAAAAAGAAAACTCTTTTTATTTGCATGGAGAATGCGTATGAGTGAATTCCAATAACGCATTTTACAGAAGCTATTTGTTTCTGAATGTAGGGATTCTTGCATTAAAACAAACTTGCTTCCTCGAGCTGCTTGCTAGCGAGAAACTCAAAGGAGCCAATAACAAAAATTATCGAACCAAAATCCCTCAGTGGAAAAGCATGTAGTCTGTTGAAATTGCTTTCCGCAATATGTGGCAGGTATATACACGTTACAATGTTATGTATTCTTGTCATTTCCTTGAAATATTTCTAGGCAAACTATAATAAAGTATTTTTTTCTGATGGATTTTCGATTCAAATATTCCTATTGTATAGAATAACTGCAATGTCAGGACATTTGTCTCTTACTCATTATGCTCATTGTGAACAAATAACAGATTTACTGTCTACGCGACATGTTTCGATACAAAGTATCTTTCTCAAACGAATATAATACATTAAATTATTCTACATTATGTTGAACATTACTTAAATACACTTCTTAAGAATTGAGGTAATTAGGAGATACCTATAATAAAAATAAAAATTAAAAATACAATGTAGGTACCTGTAAATCTCTAAACATAGCTACTATTCAATTAATTGAAAAGATTTAACGATGGGGAACTATTAAGGTCCAATTGATAATTTAGTAAACAATTGGAATTTTTCAGTTTATTGATTTCCAAGAATTCTAAATAATTAAGTCAGATACCCTTATTTTCGAAATGAAGGATTTCAAAGTTTTTATTGAAGTCATGGTCTTTTTCCAAAATATGATTGGCATATGTTGAATGTTTTTTATTCTTTACATAATTCAGAATAAAACACATTCAACATATGCCAATCATATTTTGGAAGGAGACCACGACTTCGATGAAAACTTTGAAATCCTTCATGTTGAAAATAATAATGATTGGCATATGTTGAATGTGTTTAATTCTTTACATAATTCAGAATAAAATACATTCAACATATGCCAATCATATTTTGGAAGAAGACCACGACTTCGATGAAAACTTTGAAATCCTTCATGTTGAAAATAAGCGTAAAATGAGGAGAAATGATTGGCATATGTTGAATGTGTTTAATTCTTTACATAATTCAGAATAAAATACATTCAACATATGCCAATCATATTTTGGAAGAAGACCACGACTTCGATGAAAACTTTGAAATCCTTCATGTTGAAAATAAGGGTAAAATGAGGGGAAATGATTGGCATATGTTGAATGTGTTTAATTCTTTACATAATCCAGAATAAAATACATTCAACATATTGCCAATCATATTTTGTAAGAAGACCACGACTTCGATGAAAACTTTGAAATCCTTCATGTTGAAAATAAGGGTAAAATGAGGGGAAATGATTGGCATATGTTGAATGTGTTTAATTCTTCACATAATTCAGAATAAAATACATTTAACATATGCCAATCATATTTTGGAAGAAGACCACGACTTTGATGAAAACTTTGAAATCCTTCATGTAGAAAATAAGGGTAATATGAGGGGAAATGATTGGCATATGTTGAATGTGTTTAATTCTTTACATAATTCAGAATAAAATACATTCAACATATGCCAATCATATTTTGGAAGAAGACCATAACTTCGATGAAAACTTTGAAATCCTTCATGTTGAAAATAATTATTCAGAACTCTTGGAAATCAATAAATTAAAAAATTCGAATTGTTTACTAAATGATCAATTAGACCTTATTAGTTTCCCTTTGTTGAACCTTTTCAGTTAATTAAGTAGTATTATTAATTTTCATTTTTATTATAGGTAGATCCTAATTACCTCAATTGATAAGACGGGTATTTGAGTATTGTTCAACGTAGAATGATTTAATGTATTACATTCGCTTGAGAAACATTTTGTGTATCGAAACATGTCGCGTAGACAATAAATCTGTGGAAATTTTATCGTGTTTGCCTTAGTGTCATATACTATGAATTTCCATCAAGTAACGGCCACGTCAATCCAAAACGATTACTTCATTTGTTATTTGGGTCTTGACGAGCACTAAACTGGGTATTTCTGTTTGGAGGGCTGAGATTGAGATGGCGCTCGTAGTTCAGATTTTTCCACTCTGCGGGCGCTGGTTCAGCTTTTGCCTTGAAATGGGGATGCTGTCATCCTTGTCCAGAAATACTACTCATAAAATTTCAACTAATGAGTACATCTGGGCGCGGAGCGCTGATAGGATCCGCCCACGAGAAACTCTTATTTAAGAGGCCAAGTTGGACCTCAAATTCAGTTATCCGGGTGCCACGGCAGATCCCAGATAGTGAACTCTTCGGGGAGTGGTAGCCGGATGGCTCACCCGTGGCTTTAAGCTTATTTTATTTTTAGCGTCAGCGATTTTTATAGTATTTCTGGCCAGGTTGTAGCTCCTCTTAGGAATCTACAGCCTGGCATAGAAGGTGCAACGTCGTTGGTTTATCACCAACCAATCCAAAAAGAATTTGTACTGTTCCTGACTGATCGTGAAAGGTGAGTTCTGGAGATGCTGGATTGCGACTATGCTGTGCTCGGAGAGTGAGCTAGCCGGATGAGGTGAAATATCCTCCAATTTCCGGATTTCCGAGTACACGCATTTGTTGACATGGCGCCCAACGTGGGGCCCAACAAACAATGGTGTGGAGTGCACTCCAGTGGGAGGCATGGCCACGAAGATTCCAGTAAATTATCGGAAAGTTTTCTTGAATGCACTTTCAAGATGATTCTGAAGCGAGTTACGCCAGTGGAACTGGGTGCCTATATCCTTCGTGGGTTCGAAGACAATGGTCTAATGAATCCCGCAGCCAGCCTGATTTCTCTGAGCCGGATGGCTAGGGCAAAAAGACACGACGGAGTCGCCTAAACCAACAGAGCTGGTTGTCCTTAGCCAGTGGGCAAGAGCGAAGAAATGTGGAGTATCCCTTTAGAAGCTGGGTAATGGGCGCATTCCGATTACATAAAAGTCTTGTAAAGGAGTATCCTGGAATCCATACGATAAGTTGGAAGCTTGAAGTACATCGACAAGTTTGGACAGCCTGGAGCAGTACTGAATGATTTTGAGTGTATTAACCTATGCCTCGTTTTTTTTTATTTTCTTTTCAGCTGAATATATTCATTGAAAATATAGCTCGAGAGCCCAAAGAAGAAGAAGAAAGGTCCTTCTCAGGACAAACCAACGGCGTTTCATCCCTATGCCAAGCGATTCCTTGAAGGGGGGAGTGTCATCCTTTGCCAGAAATACTGAAAATAAAATTTCACCTCGAGAGTATATCTGGTCGCGGAGCGGTGATAGGCTCCGCCCACCAGCGACTTTGCTCCGGCATTGGCCGGAGCAAATGTCGGAAACTCTCATTTAAGAGGCCAAGTTGGACCTCAAATTCAGTCATCCGGGTGCCACGGAAGAGCCCGGATAGTAAATTCTTCGGGGAGTGGTAGCCGATTGGCTCACCCGTGGTTTCAACCCTATTTTATTTTTAGCATCTGCGTTTTTTATAGTATTTGTGGCCAGGTTGTAGCTCCTCTTAGGAATCTACAGCCTGGAAAAGAAGATGCAACGTCATTGGTTTAACATCAACCAATCCAGAAAAAATTCGTACTGTTCCTGACTAATCCTAAAAGAAGAGTTCCGGAATTGCTGAATTTGCGACTATGCTGTGCTCGGAAAGTGAGCTAGCCGGATAAGGTGAAACATCCTACGGTTTCCGGATCTCCGGGCACACGCATTTGTTGACAATGTCGTGGAATCATTTGTGGCAGATATTAGTTGTTGTCTGCATAGACCTATCCTTTACTGACATTTCCATGTAACAAGCAATTGCAGAGAAAGCCTTGTAGGAACTCTTCACGGAAATTCACCAGATTAATTCAACGTTCGTCGTGGTATTAGCCAGGAAAGTAGTTGTTTTGTATTGTATTGTTCGTATTGGATAACTGCAATGAGCTGTCCTATCGTGACATTTTCTCTCTTATAATAGTTATTCATGGCCTGAGGCGTGAATAATGGCACGATGGCGTTAGCCGAGGCCTATTACACGCTGAAGGCCATAAACGCATTTCACGCACGTGATACATACAAAATTTTATGCACTAGTCGATAAGCGCGAATCACAAATGCTGACTTGAATTTTAATGGGCCACACGTTTCATACGTAACGTATTTCTTCAATAATCGAATAAATGGTGCCGGAACGATACTTGTGAAGATACTGATTGATTGAAATCCAATAGTTTTAAAATACGTTCATTTATCATTCTTATTGTTTAAATCTGAAACAGGAATTCCAAAAAATCCAAGTTACTGAGGTTTAGTCATTCGCAGTAGAAGAACAAATTGCATCTGACTGAAGCAATGATTAAATGGTCAAGAAACATCAAAATTTAACAGATAGAGAAAATCTCAGAATTCTTACTTGGGAGTTAGTTTGAATACTTAGGGGCAATCGTAAGTTGAATGTCAAAAATTATTTTGATATATCATTAATATATAATTCTCTTTTGTTGGAATTTGTGTATTTGTTCATATTCTAAAAATATATTCTGAAATGCAGTTGCTAGTAAAACTAGTAAAATACAACTGCTTTATTGATATATAGGGTGTAAATTAAATGACGTCATTAATTTCAGGTGGAGAGATGTCATATTTTATGAAAAAAAGTTGATATAAACGTATGTTCTAACTTGTTTTTTTTTGAGTGACGGAGTGTTTTAATGAAAATTCGGTTATTTATTTATTACTAAAAAGTCTTTTTGCCGATTTTCATGAAACCTGGTGTTTTCATTACTAGTTACAAGAGGCTTGTTTTTATGGAATAATTTCTCAAATCATAAGTGGCAGGCGGTTACTTGATTGATATTTATAGTAAAAATCAATGTACTCCACTGTTTTTCTCAAAGTTTCATATTTTTTCAGAAAAAATTATTAAAAAATACAACTTTCTTATAATGCCGTGAGTTTGAAATAGCTGAACTTCATCATTTCAAAGTCAGTGGCGTAGGAATGGTGGTTAGGCACCATCGAAAAGTCATGTTTATGATCTTTTTTTCAGATTCTCCATATTTTCTTGACATACAATTTTATTTTATGCACAAATGTTTTGTTGAGTTTTGATAGGAACAGTTGAAGATAATAGGCTCAGAAACACAACAAACAACCAGTACATCAACTACGAAACCTATAAAGGAGTTCAGGTAGAAAAAAAGTAATTAAGGCAATCTATGGATTGGTAAAGTGCTGCCATTTCAAATTCACGGCATTATATGAGAGTAGTATTTTTAAATGTTTAATGGTATGTCATATCACAAGACCTATGAATTCATTAGATTGAAATATCAAAATATTTTGAGCATAATTTTTCTTGAAAACTAGTTGAATGCACAATAATTTAATAAAATCCCGAGACCGCTACGCGGTCGAAGACAGGCAGCACGCTCTCCAACGTACCTGAGGAATCGGAAACGGTGGAAGAAAGCGAGGCAAGAACATCAGCAGAAGACTCCCAGGAAGAAACAGAAAGAAAATTAGACGAGAGGAACAAGAAAAGCGCGGGGAGACAGTCTCAGCACACACAGCAGATAGGACGAAACAGAAGAGGAAAGCGAAACAAACCCCCTCCACCTATAGTCGTGGAAAGAAGGGCGACAGACAACAACCACCTAATATAAAGCCTTAGAAGAGAGAACCTGATAAGTGACGTGAAGTATACAGAGAAAAACTTTATATTTCACTTCGAAAAAGGCAAGAAGATATTCCACGAGCTGGGACTGGAATTTCATTCCAACACGCCACAGAACCAAAAAGAACATCTCTTCGTGATCAAGGGGCTAAACCAGTCCTCTGATCACGAAGACATACAGAAAGCTATGCAGCGAGAGCATAACATACAAATAAACAAAGTATACACAATGGCCAAAACCATAAGACCCATGTTCATGGTAACAACACTGGCAAAATCCACATTAAGACACCTGAAGCAACATGCAAAAACCCTGATGAAAACAGGAATTGTATGGGATCACAAAACTGACGGCGCAGACGCTGCCAAAGATGGGGGCATGCAGTAGGCAACTGCTTTCGTGACCCAAGATGCCTCACATGCAGCCAGGGACCAGTGGCCGATCTAGGATGCTGTCATGGGGGGGCTTGCTTGACCATAGGAAAATATTTTTTGTATTTATTACAAAATATAATTTACAAACATATTATATCCTGAGAAATATATGATTATTAATTTATCGATAAATATAACGTATTTTATCGGTTTAGTCCCAATTTGGCATTTCCAAACGACGAGGCTTTTTTTACAAAAAGGTATCAATTGCTACCCGATCAGCCTTTCCTCGTCCATTGTACTTCGAAGGTAAGTTTTGAGCCTCCTTCCTTAAAACGAAAAAATTTCGCTCCGCGTTAGCTGTTGTTACCGGTAATAAAAAATTGTTAACATTGTTTTTTCCGTTAACCAGCTGTCGTCCCCTTACAAACAACAGCCCTCAGAAGTCGACACTTGTGCGAGTGAAGAATTAACAAGTTCTTACCTTTTTACGTGCGATACCTAGCACTTTCTCAGAAAAATTTCTGCAGTCGCCATGATTTGAACCATCGCCGACTGGCATCCAAAGTGATTGAAACAATGTCGCTAACAACTCGGCTACCTGGCTACAATGAATATATGAAGCAACGTTCTTAAATTTGGAAAAAATAAATGATTACTTTCTTTTAGAGCATCCAGTTTTTGGAATTGCTTGTTGACCCTGCCAATTCTGCCTAAAAATTTTAAGCTCAGAACTTAATTCCCTAACCGATCCGGGCATATCTATTTCGTATACTGCAGATGCTTCAAGTATTTGTGCATCTTCATATTTGTGAAGATATACTGGAAATAAGCCTTCGAGTACAATAACATTGCATAGGTCATCAAAACGGGATTCAAATTTAGCAATCATTTGATCCATAAATGGTATACATAAGTTGATTCTGTAATATTGTTTGTTTCAGGCATGCGCATGAATGTCTAAATATACATACTCAAGTACTATGGTTTGTAAATGAATTGATGTATGCATGTGAATAAATATTATTATTATTATATTATTATTATATTCGAGGCATAGAGATGGTGGCAGAAATTTCACTGGCAAGGTTGTTTGCCTGATTATATAGTAGGTAATCTAAATTCCGTTTCACTTCTTACCCTGATATTTTGAAACATTAAAATTATATTATTAACGTAGGATAGGGCAGTTGATAGATCCTGTTCAACACTTTGCAAACAATTACTTAATGTTAAAGTATGAGATAGGTAATAAGCTGTCACTTTCATGGAGATAATGAAATCGCTTCGTTCTAACTAGCAGCTAAACATAGCGGCTTTGCTTGACGTATTGGCATCTTGGAAAAGAAATATTATTGTATTATTAAATAAGTACTTTCTACGTTTACAAAATTATCTTTTTTAATATTTTTGTACCTATATAGAGTATGTTTTCTCTTAAGATTTTTCAAAATTTATGGCCGCTGTTATTTGGTGGGTCTCTCATGGGGAGGGGGTAAAGCCCCTGTAGCCCCCCTCATAGATCTGCCACTGCCAGGGACACCTGACCACAGCATGCGAGATGCCGAGAGAAGTCCCGCCAAGGTGCGCAAACTGCGGCCAAGACCACCCCACAAACTATCAGGCACGCGAGGCAAACGAAGAAAAAGCAGAGAAAAACAGACAAGCAACACAAATAACATCAGTAACCAGACCCACATTTCAGACAGGAGAACTGAAACATTCACATAGAGACAGGGACACTCCTACCTACACCACAAAAATTACCCTACCCCCCACCCCAAGAGAGGCCAGAGGGGGAGCACATCAATAAGATCACAGAAGAACCAAGAAATCCAAGCCGTCACCCTGCCCCCTACCGATGTGGATGCGAGGCAGAAGGGCCTTACACCCACCTAGCTCATTCTGAGTATCACTGGAGCAACCCCGGCGACGCACCCCTTAATAGGGGTGGCGGGCAGGGGGTGGGGTCGACAACGGGGTCCCCCAACCAACCGCTTGTCGTCCCCATGTGGGGTGGCAGTCAAAGGATCCAACGAGCCGATGAAAAACATGAAAAACATCATAACACAAACAGAACAAAAGAGAACAAACAAAAAAAAGAGCACTCGGTTAAATCACGAGCATAGACGCTGAGCGACCAAGCTCGAGAGGAAATCGTGTACTTGGTGCTGTGGGCAAATCGTATACCGCGGAGCTAGTAACGCCCTGCGATATGCGAGGAGCTCATAGCACAAGACAATGTTTAAATCAAATCTTTTAATTGCACTTTTTCTTGAAATTACTTCGAACATTAAAAATTGACAGGAGACAACACTGTCATAATTGTCTTCTTATCCCAAAGGTGGGTCTTTTTTTAATCATAACAATAAGAGTAACCTCTTCCTGGAACATTTTTTTTCCTAAACACAATAAACAATAACAAGGATCACAAGTCAAAACGAATAATTATTTGTGTCATTTGTCAAATAGATATCGACGCACATGCGCGTTGAGCATGTCGTCATAATCATAAGCATAAAGATTGAATTTTGCTAACTTTGAAGGTCAAATTCGTATGATTATGATTTAGACTAAAACTAAACAATGCACAAATGCTCCTACTGAAATATACAGGTTCAATTTGATTTTCTGATCAAGACAGTGATGGTGATTAGGACTATAATAATGACAATCATGCATAAATTGGCCCTTACTTACAAAAATTCGCTATATTGTTTGAATAAATCATCATCACCATCAAATATCAAAAACGAATCAATGAATGATGTGAAAATGTCGAAACAGTAACTTTTAGCTGCATATCGCAAACTCAACATTACAAAATTTTGACATTAGTGCCTTGCGAATCTCCTACCACTGTAATTGGATACAAAATTGACTTCGTTCAATTCAGTTCGCTGGCTTTAATTCTAGCGTAATTTTAGATTGAGGCAGCGCTCTATTTGTTAATAGACTTTCACGTATCCTATTACAACGAAAAAGGCCAGTGACAGCATTTACGTTGGAAAACAACCAAAGGGTGAAAGCAAAAATTACTGATTACTGGGGTTCACTTGCAGAAACACCAACTACATGTTTGGTCGAAAACAGAATAACTCGCTCAGGCATATTTGTTCCAGTTGCAAGCACAACTGGCCTGTTCCTCAAAAGTAGAAAGGTAATGAGAGAGCCATGTGAGGAGAGAATCTGTGACCTATTGCAAGGTCATTCTCACTTATGTAATGCCTTCATTCGACTGAAGAGTTTTTCATCGTGAATCTCTGTTGCCGAATGAAATTTCAGACTTTCCTTGGCAAGGAGTGTTAATGGACCTATTCAAACTCGAAAACAAAAGATATCTTATTATAACTAATCACTACTGGAGATTTTTAAAGTTTTTCGCGTTTAAAAGATGAGATCCTGTTATATCAAAGATATGTGTAGATTAATTTTTGGGGTATTTGGGATAAATCAAATTGCCTGTTCCGGTAGTCTTGCATTTGCTAAAAGAGACACTGATGTTCTTCTCAAACTAAGTCTGGTATATTGTTTTGGATTATGCAACATTAAAAATTTGACTACGTTAAACACTAAATTCTTTTTTATCAATTGGTTGTTCCATGATGAAGGTGTTGGAAAAAGTCATATATTTCACGCTGAGCAGTGTCTTAACCTTCATTTTCTGTCAAATTTTTCAATCATATTGAAAATGAGTAGGAAATAGGTAGTTGTTGAATATCTGTTTTCATATAGTGTTACTTTTGTTTTCTTTAATGTTAATTACCTCTTGTACATTTCTTTTTTTAAGTTTCGTTACTTTCCCAGAGTTTCTGTAATTTTGAAATCGAGTGTGTTTAGATTTCGATCTGAAAATTCGGCAAGATCTGTTTTGTTTTTCGTTTTTTTAAGGTTTTTGTTTTTTTAAATAAAATTTTCCAATCAGATGGATAGTTCAGGAGTCACATTAGAGTCAAGCTCAGGCAGTCTCCACAGTTCACTAAATCACTACATTTATTGCGTGAAATTACCAATTTCTCAAAACATTTCACCGAGTTCTACTCGGTTAGTGTTTTTTTACGTGCAAGTCTAATCCCCGATTCTTCATTTGCTGCCGTCTTCACTTTTTCTTCCTTATCAATGTCCTAGATGGTCCAGGCTCACTGATATCAATGTCATCTTCGTCCTCATGTACCAATAATCTCAAAAGGATCGGGTCTTCCTTCTCGTTTCAATGTCAGGATATGGAGATATCAGAACAGTTCAAGCCTGTTTTCCTACAACCAGAGGTTTCACCACGCTCTCTTTTGCATTTGCGTGAAGTCAATTTGAGGAGTGCCGGAACTTTTGATGCACCCACCGGAGTGAGCCCCGTCATGCTTCTTCCCAAACCCCATCGCTCTCACTTTCGTGTTTATCATACCAAGCTTGAACTTAGTGGTAGGTCTGGATAAGTTTTTGCCTTGCAGCTTCTTTTAAAGGGGGTAATGCAGCAAGACTAAATTCACTCGTAGTCACGATTTTTTTGACCTAGGTGACGCTGGAGAGATGACATTCTAGAATAAACGCATTTTGGGTACCATTTTTCCAATATTGCGTTCGCTTAGCAATTTCGAAATATCAATTAGAACAGGAAACTGTACAAATCTACCATTCTTGAACTTTCCTCGACATTTTGTAGCGTAAGTCCTCTTTTATGTCTCCTGTGCTTGGACAATATTGTGGTTTATTTATTTATTTTATTCATTCAAAAATACATCCAACAGGTCATAAGACCCAATTACAGATGTATGTAATAATATTCTGATACACATGTATACTACTTATACAGGGTCGCTGATATGTATGGAAACGGTCGATTATTTCCTAAAGTAAGATAGCTAGGGAAAAATGTTAAGATACAAAAGTTCTAGTCATTCAAGTTATCTTTGAAAGGTTCCAGCTCCATAACAACGCCGAGTCGTTCTTTTGTCTAACAGTGATGATCTTGACAACAAATGTCAAAAGTACATTTAGTGTAAATAATTTTCGCGCAAAAATGGCACCTTTATCTGATACTGAGCGTATTGAAAGTTTAATGATCATAGGATACGGTGATAGAAGACGAAGTTGTGACCAAGTAGTGGAAATTTTTAATGAATTGCATCTCAATCGGGAACCCATTTCAAAATCAACCGTCTCAAAAACATTGCAGCGTTTTCATGAAACGGGAGGTGTCAAAGATCGACCAAAAAGTGGAAGACCAGTAATCGTTACAAATGAAGAAAATTCTTTGAATATCATGTTAGATGTGGTGGAAAATCCAATAAATTCAGCACAACAGAGGGCTTTGAATCATAACATAAGTCGATATTCTATTCAAAAAATTTGCAAACTGCATATAACTGCATAAAAAAATCATTTGGTACAAGAATTCAGTGAAGACGATTCTGATTGTAGAATCGAGTTCTGTGAAGTTATTATGGATAAATTGAATGAAAATGTCAACTTTGTCAACCACATATTGTTTTGTGACGAATCTACATTTTGTTTAAACGTAAATCGACAACTGTAGGTATTGGTCAGACCAAAATCTACATTGGATTGAGGAAGTTCACACTCAACGGCCACAAAAAGTAAATGTCTGGTGTGCATTATTGGTGTACACGTCATAGGACCTTATTTTATTAACGGAAATTTGACCTCTGAACGATATTTGTCACTTTTACAACAGCATATTATTCCAGAGCTTAGACGATTATTCCCGAATAATAACAATCCCAATTTGCTGGCAGAAAAAATATGGTTTCTACAAGCTGGGGCTCCTCCACATTTTGGACGTGTGGTACGGGCATATCTAGATGAAACTTTTCCTAATAAATGGATTGGGCACAGGGGAGCAATTGAATGGCCAGCTAGGTCTCCCGATATGACCCCACTTGACTTTTTTTATGGAGTTACATAAAAAATGTAGTCTACAAAAATAGGCCGCCAAATATCGAAGAGTTGCAAGAAAGAATAAGGCATGAAATTTCTACCATTCCTCCTCACATGGTTTTAGATTCACTACAAAATTTTGTTCAGCGAGTTCATTACTGACAGGAGGTAAATGGTAAACACTTCGAGCACCATACCTATTAAATAGAAGTCCAAAGAAAAATTTGTTTTTTATTAAATCTTGTTTTCTCTCTTTTTCTCCTGGCAAAACTATTGTTATTTTTTATTTCTGTAAAAAAATTATAATTAAATTGCAATCATATCCACATACTCCACCTTGTGTATCCATTATTTCATGCTTTTTCTTTAATAAATATGAGAGTAGTAACAAGTTATTTTCAAAATTCGATATGTCGAAAACGAGTTTAGTAAATGATGTGCTGTATCAATTTTGTTCAGAATTTTGAGCAAAATTGAAGTATGGAATGATATACAGGGTGTCCCATTAGAGAAAAAGCAACTTTGTTTCGTCCTGACTTTTTGACTGAACCTGTATACTTAATTTTTCCTTAATATGATGGATTTTGAAAAACCCTAGAACTTTTGTAGCTCAACATTTTTCAGAAAATTACTTATGACATCTACAGTCACTAGTTGGAACTCAATTTGACACGAACCAAGGAATCCAAAGTAGAGATTTGTCTACAAATTGACAGGCAGCCAACAATTCGTTTTTCTAAACAACCCAAGGTTCAATCAAGTTTCTAGTACGTTATGAAGGAACGCAAGCAGAATCTAAGTGAAAATAGAGTATATTTCATTTTAATTCCGAGAGTTCCAACATTTGACAGCTGTTTCGTGCTTACGCACTCATCAGAAAGGATTTATGGAGCTCCCGAAATCAAAACGAATCCACTCAAGAATTAGTACCGTGAAGGCAAGACAGATATAACAGAAAGTTACTTATGACATCTACAGTCACTAGTTGAAACTTAATTTGACACGAACCAAGGAATCCAAAGTAGAGGTTTGTCTACAAATTGACAGGCAGCCAACAATTCGTTGTTCTGACCAACCCAAGGTTCAATCAAGTTTCTAGTACGTTATGAAGGAACGCAAGCAGAATCTAAGTGAAAATAGAGTATATTTCATTTTAATTCCGAGAGTTCCAACCTTTGACAGCTGTTTCGTGCTCACGCACTCATCAGAAAGGATTTATGGAGCTCCCGAAATCAAAACGAATCCACTCAAGAATTAGTACCGAGAAGGCAAGACAGATATAACAGAAAGTTACTTATGACATCTACAGTCACTAGTTAAAACTTAATTTGACACGAACCAAGGAATCCAAACTAGAGGTTTGTCTACAAATTGACAAGCAGCCAACAATTCGTTGTTCTGACCAACCCAAGGTTCAATCAAGTTTCTAGTACGTTATGAGGGAACGCAAGCAGAATCTAAGTGAAAATAGAGTATATTTCATTTTAATTCCGAGAGTTCCAACCTTTGACAGCTGTTTAAATAAATCCTTTCTGATGAGTACGTGAGCACGAAACAGCTGTCAAAGGTTGGAACTCTCGGAATTAAAATGAAATATACTTTATTTTCACTTAGATTCTGCTTGCGTTCCTTCATAACGTACTAGAAACTTGATTGAACCTTGGGTTGGTCAGAACAACGAATTGTTGGCTGCCTGTCAATTTGTAGACAAACCTCTACTTTGGATTCCTTGGTTCGTGTCAAATTAAGTTTCAACTAGTGACTGTAGATGTCATGAGTAACTTTCTGTTATATCTGTCTTGCCTTCACGGTACTAATTCTTGAGTGGATTCGTTTTGATTTCGGGAGCTCCATAAATCCTTTTTGATGAGTGCGTGAGCACGAAACAGCTGTCAAAGGTTGGAACTCTCGGAATTAAAATGAAATATACTCTATTTTCACTCAAAATTTTTCACTAGCTATCTTATTTTAAGAGATAATCGACCGTTTCCATACATATCAGCGACCCTATGTAATACTATACTTAGTTTATAATGAAAAAAGAAATAGAAAGAAAAATAAATCAATACAAAACTTATTGTTATAACATATCAATTGGAAATCGTATTACAAATTGACCGTTTGAACTGAGAAATCGAGAGAAAGAATATGTCAATATTTTGCAAGTTATTGTAGCTCCTGCACATATATGTTAACGAACAATGAAAATGATGGAAAGAATTTGGAACATCGATATGAAACGTGATTTGTGATCTGGATGCTGTGTGCGGAACATTGGAATTTACTGAAGAGAGCAACGTGGATGAGTCGATATGATTGTGAATAATTTTGTAGATTAAATCAAATTAATGATTTTACGATGTTTTTCGAGTGGAATAAAGTTAAATTCATTCAATAGTGACTCATACCTGTGACTCCTATCAGGATGAAATCCATGTTTTTTCATAAATACAAATCTCAAAAATTTCTTCTGTACAGATCCTATACAATAAGTATACATTTCTTGACATGGATTCTATACCGAACTGCAGTACCGAAGTCTGCTCCTTACCAGTGAATAATACACCGAACATATAACTTCACACAGAGAGAAAAGACTGCAGCAGGTTCATCCACAACGCTGTGTAAGACACAGTTGTGTTGATATTTTACACAATTCTTTCATTCTTTCATCATACGCGTTTTGTGAAATTCAATAAATATTTGTGCAAGTTAATTTGTATAGTATTCATGCACTTCCACATTGCCTAAAAATACACAAAAACATGCACATTTACCATAACACAATATATATGGAAAACATCTACAACGCATTGAACTCATCTTACACCCGTTGTGCACTTTCTATTCGATATGCACAAATTGTATACTATTTCAACACAATTGTGTAATTTGCCACAACTTGACCAAGGCGTCGTATCACCCAACTAACTACGCATGCGCAGCACTCCAAATGTCCAGTACATCATTGTCTGATCGAAGGGCGGAGCTAGTTGAATGTACTCACCATTTATTTATTATTTGCTCATGTGTATGTGGTTTTGTGTCAAATGGAAGTGTTAAAATATTTGCAAACTGATACCAATATTTGATGGTAAGTATTGGTATTATTTTTTGTTATTACATGAAATCTACAAACTGACTCATTTTCATCATTTTTAACGGCTTGAAAGGTGCATCCTCGTACCTACTTCCTACTTGAATCGATATAGTTTTACACGAAGGTTAATTTAAATTTTATTATTATTCAACGTGTTCCAAAATAACAAAGTGTATGGTTGATTTATGTTTCTGTTTGGTATTTTGTGTTGCCGTTATTTTATTTGTAATTAGAGTTTATAGTTCAGTTATTTTTGTTATTAGTGCCTTGAAATGAAATAAACATTATTTGAATGACATTTGATTTTATTTCACCTTCTGGAAAATGAAGCTTATAATTTCTATAATTCTATATTACCTATAAAAATTGGCCTTGCTTTGTACACAAATATGTACAATATACCTACACATTTCGTGTGACATTTTTTGCATCCTATATTTAAAATACCTACACAATTTGTACAAACTAGGTACACAAATTGTTGCCATTCATAACAATGTATGCATTAACAGTACACAAGTTGTTGACATTCGTCGCACAACATACCGATCAATTTTGTATATTTTGTGTATAAAATTAAAATAAAACTATTCAGAATAATACAACACTGAAGTGTATCGTTTATACACAATATCTCTAATACAATATTATAGAAGAAAAATGAACAAATTGGTGCTGTCAACTTTTTAGAAACACATTGTGCTGAAATTATTCACAATTGTGTAGAAAAAATACATTTATTTATCTCTGTGCACAAGACGAAAATTCATTACAATTACGCATAACAAATCCTAATGTTTTCATAGCACGTGATACGATCTCTCCAATGTGCAACGAAAATGTTAGTTTCTGATCAAAGAGAATGCCCAAATCCTTCGATTCAGTCACTCTTTTCAGTGGAACGCTTTAATAAGCCTGAGACGAAAAATAATACATTCAATTCGATCTACACGATATCTTAAAATGATACAAATCCAGGTTGATCTGTCCAATGCACAAATTATACATTTTTAATGCAGGACCACTCGATGCGTGCAAACACTTCTTTTCGGAAACAATCCAATTCTGAAATTTATGATATGTCAGCTCGTATGCAGCAGGTTGATCCCTAGGGATATATCTCTATGTGCTGCTGAAACGCCCCGGAAATTGGCAAAATGCTGAATGTTATAGAGTGGAACGGGAAAGAAAGAAATTGCCAGGCCTGGGTCACACATTGAAAAAACGTGAATTGTCATCAGAATGTGAAGGGGTAGGAAAGTGACCCAAAAATGTTGCCGTATGAGTTTGTTGTAGTGAAAATTAGACAAATCGAAGAAATTGAAAATAGCAAGTCACGTAACAAGTGTTATAAAATTCCATTTAGTTACGATTATTTTCAGCAGGAACACAGCAAAGCGTGGTGACTTGATAAAAACAAAATATTGCGTTACTATAGCAACGAACAATAAATTATTAGAAGTGTCACTGTAAAGTTTGACGTCGAAAAAGTAAACCAGAGTTACGCAACAAATTAAAAGAAAAAATATGTCCACTGAAATTGTGAAAATCGAAAAATTGGAGTATCGAGCCATCATCAAGTACCTGTATTTAAAAGGGTCAAGAGGTAAGCAGATTTACGAAGATATGCTCAATACCCTTGGTGATCAATGTCCTTCGTATGCGACCGTGAAAAATTGGACTGCAAGCTTCAAAAGAGGTAAATTTTCCATTGAAGATGATGACTGATCGAGAAGGCCAGTTTCTGTGTCAGTCTCCGAAAATATCGATGCAGTTCATGACATGGTTTTAACAGACCGTGAATTGGGCTAAAACGGATATCTGAAACACTGATCATTTCATACGAACGCGTTCATCATATGGTTCACGTCAATTTGGACATGAGAAAAATTGCTGCAAAATGGATCCCCAAATGTTTGAATGTTGACCAAAAGCGTGCGAGGGTAGTAGCATAGCGTTCGATCTGTGCCCGATTTGAAAACGATGTAGACTTCTTAAACCGAATTGTTACTATGGATGAGATTTGGGTACATTTCTACGATCCAGAAACAAAGCAACAATCGATGGAATGGCGACACTCCGGTTCTCCAAGACCTAAGAAGGTTCTTGTCCAAAAATCTGCTGGAAAAGTTCTTGCTTCAGTTTTTTGGGATTGCCATGGAGTAATCATGATTGATTTTTTGGATAAGGGTAGAACAATAACTGGAGATTACTATTCGACATTACAGACCACTCTACGGGAAGAAATTTAAGAGAAAAGACGCAGTCGAGCTCTAAAAAAGTGACAACTACGTGATAAGTCACATTTTGGCGAAACGCTGGCGATGTACCACTTTTTTGGAGCTCGACTGTGCATTATAGTTCTTGTGTAGCGAGCGGCGAAACTCTGGCGAGTCGCTGGAATTGACTATGCATACCGCTGATAGTGTTGTAATTTTACAACAAAATCATTTTTATTCATAGATCTCTAATCCTACAATAACAGAGGTTCATTACACATATCTTTATAATGATACAACATTCTTATTTACCTAAAAAGCATTAGACCAAATAAAATGGGCAACGTCGCTTCCATGACATACCTTTAATGAGTCAATGTGGCGTGCACAGTCGGTGGATATTTTGCTATTTTTTATGTGTAAAAATAGTGTGAATTTTACTATTACTAGTTACTCTGTTACTGAAAAAAAAATAATTTTTTTTTTATATAAAAAGCAACATTTATTTTCGTGGTGAATTAACAAAATCAAGCAAATGATTGCGTTATTTTTGCAGATGAGTGAATGGAATAGGGATAAAGGTAGTAAGTTCATCGGGCTTTTTCTCGAGACAGAAAGAAAAGGGGTATTACTTACGTAGTTTTATCTCCTGAACACGAACCCGAAAAAAAATCGTAGGACTCTCTTATACTTTTCGAGTTATGATCTTTTGAATCTTGAAAATTGCCCATTTTCAAACTTGATTTTCCCAGCGAAAAATCGCACAAAATGCCTCCTTCTTTCTGTTGACACTTTTTTGGGACCCTAATCCACTCATATTTTACAATTAAAAAGCACCAAAACACAAAAGCACAAAATATTAACCTTCTTATAAAGTATACATAATCCTTACACACCTCTAGAATGAACGCAAATGAAGAGTGAGGTCTAGTATAGTGTATTATTATCATTATATAAGAAGGTTATATTTTCGTAAAACTTTTGGTTTTGGTGCTTGTAATTGTGAAATAAACGGAATGAAGAAAGTGTCGACAAAAAGAAGGAGGCATTTTGTGCTATTTTTTACCGAAAAAGTCGTGATTGAAAATGGTCGATTTTCAGGATTCACAAGCTCATAACTCAAAAAGTATAACAGATCCCACGAAATTCTTTCAGATTAGTGTTCCGAACATGAAACTACGTAAGTAATCCCACTTTTCATTTTATTTCGAGAAAAAGCCTGAAAAACTTATCTTTACCGGACTGAAATACCCCTAACTATTGCCATTGTTTATCTTCTATATAAACAATGCTAATGCCGAATATCATGAATGTACTGGATGTTCCCAAACTATTTGTACCAAAATGTAGTTTATCTCTTTGTTTCACCAAGAAAAAGGATTATTTTTGAAGTTTCTATCAATAGTAATTCCCAATACTTATTTGGTTATATTTTATATGTTCAGATGCATAATGATGTAAATATAAAACAATAGGTACATTATTTTTAAATAAAACATTTCTTTCATCAAAAAATAAAAAATAATGCAGTAAAAGGATAAGATGACCGTGAAGATTGATAAATCCTCCTCAATATTTTTGTCAAAAAGAAAATCTAGATATATAGGAAATTCGTTTGTTTTCAACGGAAGAGATATAAAGTATTCCGAAACAATAATATTTTTGGAAAAACCATATGAAAAATATTTCCTATAATTGGTATTTTGTTCAAAAATTGATGTAGCATTATTTTGAAATATCTGAAAATGATACATCCCAGTTGAACTTAATCAAAATTGCAATATTTAATATGAGTGTGCCAATTCTACTACCTTGCGTCAACTCAAATCTTCGCAAAACAAAAGTATTAGATTCATTTTTGAATCAGAATTCCTTGAACATCCTGTTCATATTTCCAATAAAATCAATACTATATTGTGTTGTCAAATAGGAAAATGAAATTGAAATCATACAATGTACTCCATTGTTCACTCAATAATTATTTAAAAAAAGTAGTGTTATATTATGGCTGTAGGAAAAATTCCTTTTTTACGCTAATACCAAGTTCCTTGCGTTACTCACAAAAAAAAAAAAATTGAGAGTTACCCCGAAGAATGGAAATGCAAGAAAATTGTGGTTTCAAGTAATTCCGAAATAACCGATGTACTGAAAATGTACTGAAGCAATATTTTCATAAAATTATATTCCAGAATCCATCAAACATAAAAAAACACGTTGGCTTCTATATCTATCTCTGACAATCCGTATCCACAAATTTTCGATGTACACCACTCTGAATGTTTTCCTGTTTGCCCGGTGTTTTTCTATGTGAGTAAATTTATTCAGGCGTTCCATTTTCTTTTATACTGTAAACATACCCGAATTGAGCATACTTACACTGTTTCTTGAGGAAACAACGAAGGAAATCGAGGAAGTAAGGATCCATAAAAGTTTCTGACGAAAAGCATATTGTTTTATGATATGTGTGTGAGAAATAACAAACAAGTTCATCTGTCGAAGTTTGTTATGCCCTGTAAGAGTAGTAAGTATAGGCCACTCATATTAGCGTTTAAAATCAAAATTGGGGAAAAAATAGTAAAACTGTGAAAACTTTCCCATAAGTTTTATTTTGTTGTATCAATGTAACTTTAAAAGGGTCTTCAGTTAGAGAGAATCTGCAGTTTTATGTGAATCTTAGTTTATCGATTTGTTCACTGCATAGTTAGAACTTAAATCCTGGATTAATTCCAGGTTTCGCTAAACCATCAAAATCGGTGGATTAAGTAATCAAAAAAGGTTTGACATAACTGACTGATTGACAGATCAACATCAGAATTGCTATATGAAATAGTTTGTAAGAATAATCATAAATAACTTCACAAAAATGCTCATGACGGTGAAATAACTGATGATGAAAATATTGTTGAATTGGTGAATATTCTAGCTCCTATTCGGACATCTCATACTTATAGATTATGTGAAAATCAGTTAGAAAAATGGTCACATGTAGAATTTGAGGTCGATTTATGCACCCGTACCTAAGAACTAAACCTAACCCTGCCAAAAATGTCTCATAGAGACTGATGAAAAAATATTTAAGAGAATTTATGAGATCCAAGTTGGATAGTGAAACCGCAAATCCGTATAGAGCCATATTCGATATTCATCAGTATTTCAACGACATTACAGATACATATTCCTTCAATTTCTAATGTGTTCTTAGACATAACTGTTATCCGTTTCTACAGTGCGGCTTTTTTTAATCCTCCCCCCCTGTTAACTTTTGAATGGTTCGCGTACAAACATGAAAAAAAAATCGTTTGACCAATCAAACTGGAATGAAAAAGAAAAAAAAAGGAAAATTTCGTAAAGAAGAGAAAAGATGACGAAAATAAATACAAAAAAATATTTCAGAAACGGAAAACTCTTATAAAGAAAACGATAAAATGCGGGATAATGCAAAAGTGATGCAGAAAATTGATATTTTCAATTTAAGTAATAGAGACTATATTTTAGTAAAGTACGAGGATGTTTTCATCCTTGGATGGTAATCAAAGTGGATCGTCTGAAGAAGTAACTAGTCAAATGTACTATTTTTCACAGTTTTTCTTCATTTTAGAGTTTACATTTTGTTTGTTTTATCTGGAAATGAAACAGGAACATTCTTTCTTTTGTGTATTTCACTATTTCAACCAAACTAGGGAACATGACGAAAATTTTGACTAAGATATGACGATAATAAGCTATTAAACAAATATTCTAGATATAAATGAATAATCCCTTAGGTAGTGTACGAAGTAATTGAATATTACACAATGATAGTTTCCAACTCAATACATTGAAGTTCATTGTTATATATGATTTCGTGACAATTAATATTGATTTCAGATGATATGAACAATAGAATGAATTTTCCTGCTGTCAGTTGGGTTCAAAGGACGTTGGACACCTGTATATAATTCTAGCAAGAAATTTGAAAATTTATGACATAGAAATGATATACCAATTTTGTTTATGAATTTTAATAATAATTGAACCTCCGAATCTCAAAATGAATGTTTTCAAAAACTTAAATGATTAATTTTTACTAAAATCCCTACTAAATCAAAAATACCCACAATTTCTAATTTTGTTCTAAAATATGACCTTAGCGCCCTCTAGTAACTGAATTATTATTTACTAAACAAAATCTATACAAGTTTGGCAATTATCCACTAGATGGCTTCAGTTCATAGAAAATGGTGGACATTCTTATGTATAATTAATGTTCTTTGTTTTTAAAATACTAATAATTTAAAATGAAATACTTCGAAGCGCTTCATATGAAGTTTGTGGTTTCTATTAAAATTATCGAAAGGTAATAATGGTACATTTAATGTCTGTGGCTCCAATTCTTCCACACGAATCCGCCTATCTCAGTTTACAAATGAACGGATTTATAAATACCTTGGAATTTCCTCTGGATTCTAGCTGCTTAGTGCTCATTTGGATTATAATGCTTTTTCTGGTTAGTACTTTCCTCTAATTTCAGATTTCTTTGGTTATTTGTGTTTCTGTCATTCATTCATTGCTTCTTAACTGCTCTATTTCTCTTCTTAGATATTTTTATGCTTTGTGTTATTATTATTTTTGCTTATTTTCTTCCAATTTCGGCTTCGAATTTCTATCAATCTTTCCTTCATAATTTTTTTCTGCCCTTCCTACTCTCCCTGGTAACTGGTATTTCATTTTTTTCTTGCTTTTCAACCAATTACAATCTTTTTAATTCACTTTTTATTGATTATTCTTTAAATTTCTCACTGTTTTTAGTTCGCATACTTATCTTTATCTTATAATCTATAAATTTCAGTTTGAAATAATTTTTATATATTTTTTCATCTCTATTTCATGTTTTTCTAATAGTTGTCATTTTTGACATTTCCTGTTGAAATTTTATTTTCTTTCTTCCAATTCTATACTGGATGTCTGCTAATTAAGAATATACAATTTTGACTCCTATCACGAAATTCTAATTTATTTTTGTTGTTGTAAAGAGATAGCAAAATTTAGACGTTGTTGCAATGAAAAACATGGTTATACGTTTACATAAATGTAAGATTTCAAATGAGAAAAGAAATGCCTCGTACTCCAAACAAAAAACGTGAGTCAAAAATTATATAACCAGAAAGAAAAAAAATACAGGCAAATAATTAGGTTGTTTGAATTTTTCTAATCTGCATAAATTCATACTTTTCAAAACAATATATTTGATACAGCAAGGCGAAACTGAATAACTGGTAGGTTTATAGCTTCTGCTGACGAAAATAAGGACATTTACCTCATACCTAATCCTGAATGCATCGTTATAGTCATCTGAAAGACCAAATAACTTATTTTTTCATGAAGAATATTGTCATACTTTCCCTGGTAATCAAGAAAATGTCACGAATATTCTATATCCAACAAAATGTTGGATATAAAGTTGGAGAAGGATGATGAGGCAGACACTTTTCCCTTCTTTCATTCATCACTCCAGAAAAGGTGGCTCCAAGGAGTTTCACTCCTTTTGAGTTCAACCTAATTTATTCAATGGAAGTAGACCTTTTTTCTGTATAATACTGAGCAATATATATCATTCTTGTGGTTATATTGCATTCAGGTGACGGTCCCAGAGGTGACAGAAAGAATGAAGTGTATGTGAATTTTAACAAGAATTCAGCACAGTCATAAGCGCTACGTCAAATTCCCCCAAGAGTTGGGATGGAGAGAAAATTAGATTTACAGATAATAGTCTAAGGAAAAGACTGAAACGGAAAAGTAAACGGTGAATCTTACATTACTTTCAGGAAGGATAACCTAGGTGGTTCTAAGAATACTATTATGAATTCGGAATTCTGAAAGAATAATCTGCAGATATTCTGGATAAATTTTAAAATCTTTCAGAAGCAAATGGTAGGTACGTTAATGACCTCTAAATTTATAATAGGAGACTCAATTTCCCATGGTGTATTTGAACTACTTATAAAATATTTTACACTGAAAGTAAAATGGAAGACATGTTCACTAACTTGTGAATCTGCAGCCATATCAGCCATGAATGACCATCTAAGGTGTCACTGTTAAAGTCCGTGTCACATGGATTGTCAGGTATTGCATATTTAGAGTTCACGGAGGTTCTTGCTTCGAAAATAATTCAAAATGAAGTTTTCATTAAAATAAATCCTAGATAATAGCTTTTTTCTCAAAATGTATAAAAACATTATATGGAAAAGTTGTCTATTTTCCGGTGTCCTACAAACAAGGTTAAGTAGGTATGAACAGTTCTTCAAATACACGGCTTAAGTGCTTCAAGAAATGTTAGTGTAGCCTACAGATACCATATTCTACCGCTTCACAATTACATGGTTTCTAAAAAAAAACTTGTTGTTGGTTCTACAGTGGAGTTGTTAATCCATACATGGTGGAATTTTTGGGAATTTTTTTTTGACATAGTCCGTCAGAGATACCCTCATCAAAAGTATCTGAATCAATATTTTCATGACTAAAGTACTCAGTCATATTTTCATTGTTCAACAATGTTTTTACCTATTTTAATAACTAATTGCGTTTTGCATAATATTTCCAAGTTATTTTTGAACAAGTTGGATAAAGTTCTAATGTTTTGTGGAGTTGAAGTTCTTGTGAGGCCGAATAGCCTGTGCGACGACCCCAACAATGAACAGTGTTTTTAAAGTATTATTTTCATGAGGAAATGGATACCAGTTCACCGGTTTTTTTATTATGTGTTTGATCAAATACATACCTTATAGTTCAATTTTATCCGTATATCCAAACGACTTTCTCTCTGATGAAAAGTATACTCTCTATTCAACTGCCCCACTAGGTCTTACAGCAACAGAAAGTTACAGACATGCAGTCACCATTTGTAGAATCACAGCTCTCAGTAAATTGGAGAACTCTTCTAGACTATTTTATATGTTGATTACAATGAACCCAAATCATGTTGTGCTTGGTTTCTCAAATGATGAGGCCCCCTTTCCTCTGAGATTCTAGATGAAGATTGCCTGGGAAGTGGATGGAAGCTGTAAAGACAACTCTTTGACTTCTTTTGGCAGCGCTAGACAAAAGAAAATTTACCGACACTTACAATTGGACCAGAGTTGAGAAACCAATTGGACTGGCCGATTTTGTTGTTTTGATTGATGACACTGAATCAGAATATGGTTCATTGTCAGAAAATTTGTATCCAATTGACAAAGACTTGTTTGTATAAAATGAATATAAGTGTACAGATAACAATTGGTAAATCACATAATATTAAAATAGTGAGAAAAAATAGTAATACAATTAAAATTAAATATATTTATGGATGTAGCCGTTACTACGTGGTAGGAAATCATCACGAAAAATGAGAAATAAAACTTTCTATGATTTTATACCACTTCTATTTGTAACCAACGTTACTGCAGTTTCGTCCTATATGGACATTATCAAACAATACAATTGTATGGATATATATGGACATTATCAAACAATACAATTGTATTGTTTGATAATGTCTATATAGGACGAAACTGCAGTAACGTTGGTTACAAATAGAAGTGGTATAAAAACATAGAAAGCTTTATTTCTCATTTTTCGTAAAATTGAATAAAATGAAATGAGATCAACGTATTATCAAAATAAATCGTCACAATACTCTTGTAAGCTAGAATAGGGTCTATCAGCCAGAAAATTTCTCACTATTTACTTGAATTATACGTTGGTCAGATTTGCAGACCTTATATCTACTGGTAAGTGATGGAATAATTGACCACCATTATAAAATATGGAATCCTTGATTAATTTTGATTGGGTTATGAGAAGTCTAACATTGAACATGCTATCACGAGTAGCTTAAGAAGAAGAAACATAGTCAAACTATGTTTCATGTTTATACACCCAGCGTACAGTCTCAAGAATCAATAATGAAACGACAGTTAAAATCTTATTGGCAACGAAATAATTCCCTAGGTTTGGCTTCACAGAGATACCTTACATCCCTTTACTGTAATATCAGTACAAAAAAAAGAAGTAATGCACTGGATTATTCCCAAAAAGGTGTCCCATTTCGTATTTGGGATTCAATTGAAGCGTAGTAAACTGTTTTTGCTGTGGGAAAGCCCGACCCGTTACTGCATAAAATCTGGAAATCAAATTCCAGCCGATTATCAATAAAAACACCAAGATATTTTGTGATCAATTTGTTTTGCCAGATATCATTGTCTATTGACAGCAGCCATTTAAATGTTATTATATTTATTTCCGAAATATTTAAGGAAAATAAATTAGCATCAAACCAACTTTTCACCTTTTCTGATACAGATGAGTTCTTTTCTTTCCACAATATTGTTGTATCATCCGCGAAGACAGTGAAACTGCCAGATATATTTCTAATATCAAGTCATTGAACAGAAACATAACAGGACCCAACACAGAACCCAGATTTCTTTTCTTTCTGAAAGTTCCAATGTTCTTACCATTTGATTTCTCCCTTAGGGTTACGATTCAAACTAATTGTACGTTACGTCTCTGCAACCATACCGCTGATATTTTTTGAGTAATATTTCGTGATCAACGTAATCGAAGGCCTTCGAGAGGCCACAGAAAATTGCAGCGGTCGTGTCACCAACATTTATTCCTGAATGAATTTCATAAAGGAAAGAGAAAATTGCATCACTTGTATCTTTTTCTGTCTGGAACCCAAACTGGCTGTTGCTCATGATATGCAAGTTTAAGAAATTATTCAAACATTTCTTAACTAATTTCTCAATAATTTTCGTCAATGTTGGAATAAGAGAAATGGATCACAAATTGGAGGGATTATGCAAATCTCCACCTTCATCTAGAGGAATAACAAAAAGAACCTTCAGAGAAGGAGGAAATGACCCAGGTTTGAAGGTCCCTAGATATCGAAATTGGGAATAATAACAAATGTTTATCCCGGACCTGACCAAAAATTACAAGTCATGGATACTAAGACGTCTACAGATAAATATCGATGACCTGTCACAGAACTTCGATTGGTAGAGCCAGAAAAAAATCAAATCTTTCAGTAGGAGAAATCTTTATCCTTGCGTTAGTTGATTTTAGTAATTTTTATTGGATATGTGTTGGTCAGTGAAATGTTGTCAGTATACGTTTACGAAATAAAGTCAGAATTTGACTTCGTAAAAAAAGTCTGATTGAAATTCGAGACTGCTGAGAATATAGAACTGAACATGCGTTTTCCGTTATCAGAGGGATTAGACCGTTTCTTATATTCGGTATTTAGTGGACGGTATATGTTGAAATGATGTGCGAAAACATCGCAAAAAATGTGAACGCAACATTCACTTCCCTAACCATCTATAGATTTGTCCAGTTTCCATCCAGATGAATCGTGAACAAAACTGAAGACAGTCAAATCTGAAAAGGATATATCCATAAATGGGCCTCTATTTCAAACCGGAATCCAAATGAGCACGATGCTTTCTTGTATAGGTTGTTGTTTGTTTGGTAGACACCCTGTATTTATGTCATCTTGAGATGTCACCTAGAGTGCTGCCGTTATCTAAACTCGAAAATATCGAAGTTTTCGTATATCATTACCGAGTTTCAGTGAAAGCTTTCAAGAGCTTAGAAGTTCAAGCTGTAGGTATTAACAGGGCATTACATAAGAAGTTTCCATAATATAAATTCATTTCGCCCAAGTGACTGGGGATTCAAGGGGAATTTAGGGGTCTACCAACTGCACACTAACTATAAGTGGGTTGTTATCAATTATTTGCTGGCTTAACTTCCATTAATAGTTGCTCGGTTAGTACAGGGTGGATAAATAACAGAGTGTATTTGCTGCATCAAATTACGAGTTTGAGAATTATATATTTACAAACAATTTCCATAGAATTAGTGACATCGTGAATAGGAAGAGTTTATTTAGTATATGATAGGATATGAGAGGATATTTCTCTTCCAGTTTATTTTGAGGTTATAATAATAACTATTGCGCAGAAAGTAGTCAAAGATTTAGTCAACATTTTTGAAGAAAGTCATCTGGATCAATCCCTAAAAAAATAGTAATCGTCATTTTGAACATAAAACATAACTGTATGAAAATTATACACTACTTTCCTGGAATAGTTACATAGGAACAATGTATGATAATAAAATGAAACTATACTGAGGCATAACTATCATACTCAAACTATTCATCGTTCAGTTTTATGGTAGGATATATTCATTTTATCAAGATTCCGGTAGAGGCTGGGGATATGGTGTAGTCGGTTTATTCAGGATACAGTTATTGAATTTTCATCTCCGAAGTGATTTGAATTCGTTCGTTATCGAAAAATTGTCGGAGCAAAATGTTTTTACGAACTTTTATTTCACTCACCTTGCTAGTTTGTTAGGTCGGCATGTCTTCATAATTCCGTTGAAAATACTTCACAATATTTTTGTTATAGAAAAAAAATTATGACTTCAATATGGCGCACGAGTTTGATGATAATGGTCCAATTAGATCATAAATTGGTATGTAGAAGTTTTCGTGGTCTGATATGAATTTTTTTGTGAAATTGCGCAAATTCAATATGGCGGCCCCACTGGGACAGATATAAACCTGCCGTGCAAACTGCTGTTTGGTGTACCATCCAGAAATGCAAAAGTCTTAGTTCTCCCAACGTGATTCGAAAGACTAGACCGAGTCCTTGAGTTCTGCAGATTTCTTGCAATGAGTGCAATTCTTCTTCCTTAATAGTGGCAGCTCCAAAGACGTTTTGTCTGAGCCTGCCATGAATACCACATTCGCACAGGAAGTGGAAGCAGTCCTCCTCCTCCCCACATTCCGTGCATAGTGGGTCTGCCTCAACTCTGATGAGAGCCAGGTGCCTCCTGAGGCCGCAGTGGCCGGGTAGATCTTCCATCAACAGTCGGAGTTCTTTGCTGCTTAGCTTCAGTATCTTGGCAGTCCTTGCCATGTCAGGCCCCGAAATCATCTGCTTTGACTGCCTGCATCCATCTATCCTTCTTCACTCTTTTCCTAATGTATCAACGGCCCACTCATTCAGTGTCGTTGTTACTTGTCAACTTGTTGAAAAATGAAAAGGAAGTGTATGGTTTCCTTTTGAAAATATCGTGTGTGTCCCATCAGTTTTCTCGATGTAATGTAACCTATAAATTATTTTCGAAAATTCCATGTACCTGTTCATGACCTTATACTTAAGGTGTGATTACGTGACATCTCACATTTCCAATTGTGACTGTCTATGAGTTATGATTTTGTCGGAGGATTACTGTAACTGTTAAATTTTTCGGAAAAAAATTTGAATCTCGAAAACTGGCAGAGGATACCGCACACTTTGATAGGGAAAGTGCCCCCCTGTCGAATTACCTGAATATTTGATATGTTATAGTTCAAATCATTCCAAACAAAGAGTTAATGGGCATAACTTTTTCTATAGGGTAGTTTTGACGCTAGAGGTCACTGAAAACTTTAATTTTTTTTCTCCATTGTTGAACAACTCAAAACGTTATCCTAAATAATTTTTACTATTCTGAGTAATCATTAATAATAGATATTGTTGAAAGTATTGGTGTCATTGCAGGTGGTCAATTATACAGTATGTTCCAGCTAGTTTGGTCAAATTAATACTTCAAGTTGATGATACGACTCAAGGAAGAAATAACAAAAAGTGGTATAATTCATTTCGAAAGGGGTTGTGTCGAGTAAATATGTAATTATTTCTTGATTATTTCATTGGCGCCCAGGAAGTGTAGAGGGGATACTCCTCCTGGCTGCTCAACCAAGCCTCCATTCGCACATTTAGTATAAGTATAATATGGAGCAAATAATGGGCTAAATGTTACATTTAACTTACCCATTGAACCTGATACCGTTGACCCTAATGAAAAACCCTCGAAACTTTGACATCGTTTTCAAAGCCATCTACAAAAAAATATTTTTTTGTCTACAATAAAGTGATACAATGTTTTCATATTATCCAGTAAGTACTCCACTATTTTGAAAATAATCAAACAAGTTTAAAAACAAATCTGGACTATAACATGTTACGATAAAAAATACCGACAGATGAGGAGGCTAATGCATAAACTTGACACACTCGGTATTCGGGGCCAACTAAACCCATGGATTGAGAATTTCATGGCAGATAGAACTTTCAAGGTCAAAGTGGGACTTTCTTTTTCTTCGGAAATATAAGTAACAAGTGGAGTTCCCCAGGGGTCTGTTCTTGGCCCACTCCTCTTCGTTGTTTATGCAAGTGATCTTGATCCTCATATAAAGTCCTGCAAGTCGTTTTATGCCGATGATACTAAACTGTATAAAAATGCTGATGTTGAACATCAATTCATTCAAGAAGACCTCAACTCGATTAGTCAGTGGTGTGAGGTTTGGCTTTTACCTCTTAACGTCGACAAATGCGTCGTACTTCATCAAGGAAAGAACAATCCACTCCACACGTACACAATAAACGGTCAATCTTTACGTATAGTGTCCTCACGTCATGTAGATTTGGGTGTGACTATCAATACTGACCTAACTTGGTCCGAACATATTATATCCACATGCAAACGCGCCAACACACTGATCTACCTCATCCGCAAAACGTTTTCACATCTATCATATTCATATTCAAGTTCCATAAAACTCTATAAAACCTACGTTCGTCCAATTATGGAGTATGCAGGTCCGGTGTGGTTTCCTGTTCTGGTGCGCGACAAGAACCTGTTGGAAAATGTTCAGCGTCGAGCCACGCGCATGACTTTTGGTGAAGTGCGTTCAACTTATCTCGAAAGACTGAGGACGGCACAACTGATACCTTTTGACCAACGTCGACTCCGTGGGGACCTCATCATATCATTCCGTATAGCTAAGTATAATTATGCTGATCAGAAAAACCTGTTTGTTTTCAACAGTGATTCGCGGTTACGTGGTCACACTCTCAAAGTGAAAAAGGAAAAATTTGCCACAAGGCAGAGACAATATTTTTTGGTAAATCGTATTTTCGAAACATGGAATAACTTATCCAACGATGTTGTGAATTCTGACTCAGTGAATAGTTTTAAAAACAAAATAGACATTGCTTATTTGCTTAATAATGTATTGCTTCTATGCAAATATTCATTATTTTCATTTTTCTTTTTACACGAATTGTATTAACTTGTTAATCTCTTTTAGTTTTTAGGCTTACTTAGGACTCTGTCCTCAGCCTTTATTTATATGTAATAATAATAAAAATAATAATGTTTTTACTGGGTAGGGCAATAGTGCGTCAAAGTACGATTTCTCAAGTTCTTTTGTGATATTGATTTGAAAACGAAAGTTAACTAGAAAACTAGATCCTGTTGAACAAGAATTTATTGCCACACATACCAAGCTATACGAAAAAAATTGGGTTGGAAGGTGGAGTGCATTATTTCAAAACGAAATGTTAATTATAATATATATCAGGTAATTCAAATATCTGCGTAACCTTCACTCACCCCTAAACTATTATTGATTGTTTCTCAATCGCTTAGATGTTACGAATTTTTGGTCGAAATGAGTCAGTCCATTTGCAGATGCATTCCGTAAAAATCCCTGACGTTACAATGATAGACTTAGAAAAAAAAATTGTAATACATTTTATAGACAGATTTGTAATATTTCTTATACTTTTCCATACTTTGAAATTATACAGGATGGTCGAAAAATATTTTTCGTACGGAACTTTTTGAATATAACTTTAGCTTTCTTTTAAATGGGACACTCCATATATTCTTTGACTATGTGACGTAGAATATGGTGTAGAATAGAACTCATAAACATATTTTGTTATGAATGATGGTTTTTCGGGTTTTTATGCCGACGTTTATTTAGAGAAAAACTCGACGTTTCGCCAACACGAGTGGTTGGCATTTTCAAGAGAAATGTTTACAGTTTCGATCACTAAACACTACTTGTTTGGTATGCGTTGTCTCAGCCAGTATTTATGGGTCGACGTACTCGTACCTGCGTCCGGTGCCATCGTCCCTGCGTCGGGAATCCCCTCGGATTCATTAATTTCCCGGTATGGTGTTATTACCGTTTTCTTTAGAACAGGTAGCCATTCGATCCACTGTCGCTAGAGTTCTTTCTTTTGCGTGTTATACACCGATCAATTTCGCTTTCCTTATATCCGTTTGAAAGAAGTGCGCTTTTCAAGTGTTTCAGCTCCGCTTCCAAATATTCGGGTTCACATATTCTTCTGGCTCGGTCTACTAGTGTTTTGATAATTCCTTGTTTTTGACACGGATGATGATTTGAGGTACTGTGGAGGTATCGATCAGTATGCGTTGGTTTTCTATATACCTTGTGCCCCAAACGTCCTTCTTTTCGAAAAATGAGAACGTCTAAGAAAGGCAGTTCCTTATCCTTTTCAACTTCCATTGTGAATTGTATATTCGGGTGTATCCTATTAATGTGCTCAAGGAATTTCCCATTGAGACTCCATCTAATTGTTCGTATATTTTGTTGTCGAAAACAAAGTACGACGATGTTAAACATATTTCAAAACATATTTCAAAAAATATACGAACAATTAGATGGAGTCTCAATGTGAAGCCCACTTATTGCAAATTTTGTCATGGAAAAGCTAGAGAAACAAGCAATAGAGAAAAACTCAACAAATTCCTTGAGCACATTAATAGGATACACCCGAATATACAATTCACAATGGAAGTTGAAAAGGATAGGGAACTGCCTTTCTTAGACGTTCTCATTTTTCGAAATGAAGGACGTTTGGGGCACAAGGTATATAGAAAGCCAACGCATACTGATCGATACCTCCACAGTACCTCAAATCATCATCCGTGTCAAAAACAAGGAATTATCAAAACACTAGTAGACCGAGCCAGAAGAATATGTGAACCCGAATATTTGGAAGCGGAGCTGAAACACTTGAAAAGCGCACTTCTTTCAAACGGATAGAAGGAAAGCGAAATTGATCGGTGTATAATACGCAAAAGAAAGAACTCTAGCGACAGTGGATCGAATGGCTGCCAGGAACAAAGTAAAGCATTCCTACCGTATGTTCCTAGGGTCACAGATCGGATTGGCCGTATACTACGAAAGTATGATATCAAAACCATATATTATAAACCTTCAAAGAAACTGAAGGATCACTTGAGATCGGCGAAGGATAAACGTGATGAACTAAGCTCATCTGGGGTGTACCGCATTCCATGTACCTGTGGCAACGTTTATATCGGAACCACGAAGCGTTCCACAAATAACAGAATAAAGGAACACAAGGCCAATTGCCGGTTAGGACACTCAGAAAAATCCGCTGTCGCAGAACATGCGCTTAACAATCACAGAGTGAAGTTCGAAGAAACCCAAGTAATTGCCACAACACATGCATATTATCCAAGACTCTTCCGAGAAGCAATCGAAATCAAAAAACATCCCAACAATTTCAACAGAATTGAAGAAGGGTTACAATTGAATAAAGCATGGCTACCTGTTCTCAAGAAAACGGTAATAACACCATACCGGGAAATTAATGAATCCGAAGGGGTTCCCGACGCAGGGACGATGGCACCGGACGCAGGTACGAGTACGTCGACGCATAAATACTGGCTGAAACAACGCATACCAAACAAGTAGTGTTCAGTGATCGAAACTGTGAACATTTCTCTTGAAAATGCCAACCACTCGTGTTGGCGAAACGTCGAGTTTTTCTCTAAATAAACGTCGGCCTAAAAACCCGAAAAACCATCATTCATTCAACGATGGCCGCGAAAGCCTTTCACAATATTTTGTTATGTTTTGTTTTGTTTTTGTTACCATTTTAGAATTATTGAACTCTAAAAATTGTAAGTAGCTGAAACACACTGTATAAATGACCAAATATAACAAAACACTTTTAATTCTCTTAATAGCATACCATAATAATGGCTGTCTACATTTTGATCAATCAGAATAGTGCGATGATTATCCAGGATTACGTTTTGTGTTGTAACAATGAAGAACAAATGAGAGTTTTCAGGGACTTCTTGCGCCAAAACTAGCCTAAAGAAAAAGTTGTGCCTTTTGAAGTTTTGGTTTGAAATGATTTGGAATATAACATTTCAGACATTCAGCCAATTCGTCAGGAGGCCAATTTCCCTATTAAAGTTTGCGGTATCCTTTGGGTGTACTCATATCGTTCTGCAAATTGTGCTTAAAATTTGCTGGGAAATTCAAAAATATTATGAAAGACAGGGTGTTACAATCGGAATAAGGAAGTTCCCCTTCACCTTTGGTATAGAAAGAGACCTGGAGAAATATTTATGTTCTAAAACCCACTAACACAAAATTTTATTCTTTATTCTGACTAGTTCTCCAAATGTAACTAACGAATGCTCATCGTGAAAGACCCTGCATAATATGAGTTGATGAGCCAAAACTTGTTTCCATTCAAAATATTCAACTCGTTGAGACTACGGAGATACAATTCGATAGCAATCAATATCTTCTATCAAATTGAAATATTTTCCATTTTTATGGGTCACTTGATCTCTTCATGAGATAGTGGTTTAATTTTTGATTGAACGATCTCAATGAAAATTCTTGGAAAATTGAAAGGGGTTTTTTAATTCAAAGAATATTTTCAATTGGGTTTGAAATTGACACAGCTGCCTTAACATCTTAGTATGCTATTGGCTGACTAACTCGTACATTGATCTCTGAGTGGAAAAAACTCTGACAGAAAGTCAGTATCACTGAATCAACTCCGACCACTCGATAAATTTCACCGACCACTCTTCCTGAACAGAATTTCAATGTTAGCAAACATTCACGCTGGAAATTTTTCTGCGATAACTTGATTCACCTCTGAATAGCGCTGCCATTCAATGTCAATTTCTTTTCATGAGTTCCCCAAATTGCATTTCCCGACGGAAGTTTTTACGCTCGGAATATTTTGACTGAATAATTTTTGGCATATTCTTGCTATTACCTTTCACGGTTTCGGGACTTTGAATCCTCATCACTACGTGATTGAAAAAGGCCTGCCCGTGTAATCTGGGGTTGAAAGGAGAAAGGACCCCTCAACAAATACATGGCTTTCTGCCAATTTTGATTCATATTTGGGATGTTGTAATACAAGTTACTAAAATTTACACATGCAAGTTTAAATTAGTTTTATATCCAGTGTCGTAGATAATTTTTTGGTAATATTGTATAGTACGTACAAGTCACTAGCAGTTATACATGCAAGTTCAAATAACGGGGAAACCTATCTTCGGTTCTTAAGAAACGAATTCGAAGAATATATGGATACGTTTCCCCTTGTTAATTATAACAGCTGCTGGTTTCAGCATGACGGGGCTCCACACAATAAAAGAGCAGTTTCCGAATATTTACACCAAAGATTTCCTAATAGGTGATTACGATATTCTGGACCAGTGAGGTGGCCGGCAAGGTCACCTGGCTTTACAGTTTTGGATACTTTCTTATGAGAAAGAATCTATGGATAGCAAGAATATGACACAGTGGATAAACTTAGAGACAACATCATCACGCAATTCAGGTCTATCAGAAGAAGGGATATTGTTAGGACTGTTCGTAAAATTTGAGACGACGAGCTCGGTTATGTATTCAAGAAGGAGGCCATCATTTCGAACACTTGTTGTAATACTTTTTGTGCATTTTTTACAAGCTCATGATTTAATTCTTGTTTTTTGAAACGCACCGTACTCGTCGGATAGTGAAACATGAAAACGTGTAGCTGAAAAAAACTATCAATGAAAATTTAATTTTGGTTTTGAGGCATGTTGTCAAATAACGATAGAAAAAAATTAAAACGAAAATTCCGATTTTCAGTTTTTTCCCGATATTTCCGGAAATACTCGGAATTTTCCAAGTTTCAAAACAGTATTTTGTTAAGCACCAGAATACGCAACTATTCCCCAATTTAAGCTTCGACGTATCTCCTGTAGTTTAGGAGATCCCAATGGTGGGGATCGAATTTGAATTGCCCTGTATGTTTTTGCTCAACTGAAGTCGCAATTGCATAAATACCCCCATCAATCAGGTAAATTCAAATTAAGCATGCGATCCTATATGGGAACGTTTTTATAATATTAAAATAACTGGTATAAGAAATCTATTTACGAGAGCTTTACATTATGGTGACTGATAAAATATAAATAATATAAAAAAACGATTGTGCCATATATGGTACACCATGCAGCGATGGACTTTTCGAAAAAAATCTATTTTTTTGCAGATATGGTTACGAAATCATTTTATGGACGAATGGCTGCGGTCAGAATTCCAAATCATGACAGTGAAGATTTCTGTTTATCCGATGAGGATGACATAGGTTCAGCAGTTATACTGGCATTCGATAGTGACTTTAAAGATCTCAATAAAAAAATTAAAAAAACAATCCTAATTGGACATAAGGTAATCTGAGAGTACCTGAAAATGGAGTACAATTCACTGGTTCTGAACATGTGCTCTTCAGAGAATAAGGAACTTAAAACTTCAAGTGGAAAACTTCGGCAAATGTACAAAAGTATAGAAATGAACCAGAAAAGAAATCGCACAAGAAGATATTCGAAGGGATGATATCGATCATTAGTCGTATTGGCAGGATGTGGATCGACAACGATGTGAATTTAAAAAAACATAACATGCACAAAATACCGCAATGAAAATATAAACTGTTACTCGTGGTTTCATACTGAATAAATTGCAACTGTTTATGATATGAAAAAACTATTCCATAAACTCTATTATTCTGTCGTTGTATGATGCTGGTAGCTATATCTGCCTCCGTAGCGACGTTAGCTGTTGCCTTGAAAGCTCAAGGTCATCTAACCGAAGCCACAAATGTGTGGTTGACTTCCTGTTGTTGACTTCCTTTATTTCCATTTTTACATCCAAGTGTTTTACATATTCGCACTTGATTTTACCGTACTGATAAGAGCTCAAGCTCGAAACACGTGTCTACGGTTGCACAACAATTTGAGGGCTATACCCAATAAATTTTCTATTTATATTATGAAATATCATCTACATATAATTATATTTATTGAAATATTTCATATAAATAATAAACCGAATACCGTCAAATACAAAACTGATTCAGGACAGTCAAGTATTGTATATAGTAACATCCTGCAGAACATTTAATATTCGTGTGCAATTAATTGTTGTTATCATTTAAGCAGTAATCTTCCTAAGTTAGTCACCATGACTTGTAACTGTCATACATTTTTGAACAGAAGTTGTCAAACTCAATATGAGTTTGGTTTCACCTACTCACAATGTAGCCAGACAGTAAACCCAACCCTCTGTAGTTTTAGGTATAATTTCCACCATTTACAATAGGACTGATCCATCTCTGTGATTTTTGTAAGTTGTAGATTATTTTGAATTTTCATGTGAGAATTGGTAATTTTAATGTCTGTCAATTCCAAGTCCAATTTACAAAATATTGAAGATTGAAAACAAATAAAACAAATGAGTTTTATTTGTTAACAGACCGCGTACCCGAGAATTCCAAAAAAATAAGTTATATTTATTTATTTGTATGTTTTGAATGTGTTTGATACATAAAATATTATTTACCAATATTTTTTCAAGTGTGATCGTTATTTTTGACAGGTGTGTGTTTTATATTTTGTGCAATTTTAAAAGTATACGTATGTATAGTCTGTGAATTTGAATATTAGTATTTTGGTGAATGAAGACGAAATAATAATAAATTAACAGTTCCAAAGTCTAAGACCGCACAATTTAAAAAAACAACCTAGTATATGTTAATTTTGTATCAGAAAAAAGGTTTGTACATAGAACGAAATGAAAAAAACAAACTTCTCTAAAAGTATGAAAACAATAGCAACAATGGAATTTTCGATACAGAAGAATCAGAAAGAAAATCATCCTTATACTTGACTGGATGTTATCGTAAATTCATTCAAATTATCCATAAGAGGCAGAACTAATGATTAATTTGGGGCGGAGGTAATCTCAACGTGAAGTGGTTATCGCAACTAATCCTACAGGTAAACTCTAGGCAACGAGTAAGGGCTCATCCTAATCTTCAATGAATTTTCGCCGAACTAATTTCAGATAGAGTGGTGAATACAGTCTCGTTCAAAAGTGACTTTCAAAGACTTGCACGTCGCTTTGTCGGTTTCTCTCACCAAGATGTTAATGAATTTCTACAATACCTGCTGGAAAATATGCATGAAGATGTTAACAGAATGACGGAGAAGCTTCAACTATTCTGGGCATCGGTTGGCCAAGAAAAATTTAAATTGCGATCTCCCTCTACCGGGATGCATATTTGCAAATACCTGGCGTGTTATCAGCCCGAAGTAGATTTGTATATACCAGACGTGTCAGACTGACGTGGCGACTAACGCGTCAGTTATTTACAAGAGTATAACATGCCAAAGCACTATATTTATTATTTGTTTCTCTACATAATATCTGCGATAGAAATGCCCTTTGTAGTTTTGATGCTTTCATTAGTATATTCACGGAAATAAAATCATAGAAATAATAAATTAAATTGCAGGCGTTAATTCTAGTAGTAAGGTAAATACTCAAGTAATAAATTGTAGAGGTATATATGTCTTGTACCCAGTAAAGCAAAATATGTAATGAGTGCATGTTGATATGCGCGATAAGAAATTTTATATCAGATACACTAAAAAAACTGGTGATTTTACCACAATTGTTTACATTTGCCCAATATTTTGTTTCCAGAAAATGTTTTCAAAAAATTGGTTCAATAATTATAACAGTTATAGCAGAATGTTGGAAAAGGATAGCAGAAAGTATAACATTTGTTTTTATTGAAAGTATAATTAAAGTAGAATATTTGTTTTTATCAAAAGTATAATTATAGTAGAATAATTTACAGGATTTGTCCAACAATTTTGTATTCAAAAAACGATCAGCCATTTTTTTTAGTGCGATTAGACGAACAGCTGGAACTTGAGCTGAACAGCAAAATAAAAGAAAATCAATTGATGGCATAAAACGTATATTTTCGGTCGCTTTCTAAATTAACTCAATCAAAAAAATGTTATTAAACAAGATTTTAAACAGATATAATTTATTAAACTCAACACCACCTTTGATGCATTTATCACCGCTACTGTTCTACTTTTTGGACTTATTGAAGCCCAATGCCATATTTTCTGCAACATATGTTTTCAAGCAATGTGGGGATTTGATATTCTTTTTTTTAAATGCCATTTGATTTTATGCCAACAGTAACTGACTTTTTATTCCCACATCGACGTCGTACCACTGACGTCGGTTGGATAGTAATGCATTTCCCTCGCCGACGACAATTATTCTTGGAAAGGGTTTTTGATGGGATAATTTTCCACTTGAAGGAAGTGCATAAACCACTTGATAGTGTAGTTTTCGAACCCACGTACTTTTTGAAATTTTCCAAATATGTATCGATCACTGGTGCAAAGTTCTCTGGATCTTCTTTTAAATATTTCACCATTGTATCACAATGTGCAGGTATCGATATTTTTCTGGTAAATCACGCATATTTACTTTTTAGATTAAAACTACGTGAACAAACTTCGAACTTCTAAACGTAAATGATTAATACATGCAAAGTTAAAGGTAGAAAATACCAGACATATCGTCGCATCATCAACATAATGCGTCAGGTATTAAACAAACGCTCGAGCGCAATCGAAATATCCCGAACGGATAACGCGTCGGGTATTTACGAATATGCTACCGGGATAATACTTAAAGCTCTTTGGCCTCCTATATAAGAAACGTATATCGCCAGATGGCAGTGCGTGTTCTCCCGATGGAATAAATACAAACTCCGCCTCACTTCTAACTTGGCGATTCTCGATAGATACAGGTCCGAATTAGATAATTTGGTGCTCGTTCTTCTAAATTACAAATCTAGATTAAAACCTATTTGTTTTCGTGGTAATCTGAAAATTTCAAATGCATGAATATAATGGAATCCAGTAACACAATATCAAGAATGAAAAAACATTTTAGCAAAATCTGTATGAACTATCTCGGAAATGTTTTGAATGTGAATTTTAAGAAGTATACCGCAAATAGAAATAGATAATGTCGTCTGAAATATCAGATAAAAGGTAATGTCAAATAAAACATGATATGCATGCAGCACAAAATAAGTATACAACGCTGACGTAAACAGTATATTCTCTTTTTTTTAAATGTATTGGACCAGAATTACTTTTATGGGAAACTTGTTTTTCTTATTACACGTTTCATACTAATTTGACCTGTATGCTTTATGTGGGTTGTAATATGGAATCGTTGAATAAAATTTACACTTGCAGACGTCCGAATCATTTGATATTTGATAGGTGTTCACTGTTCATAACAGTAGCAAAATGGGTATGTGCAGGTTTTCGGGGTCGTAGATTATGAATCTTTCGCCAAAATCAATAATTTCAAAATGGCGGACGAGATTTGTAATTATGGTCCGATTTGATTCAAAATTTGTCTGTGGGTTTTTCTGGCTCAGATATTATGAATCTTTTGTCAAAATTGATGAATTTAAGATGGCGGACGAGTTTTGTGATTATGATATCCTGATGATTTCTGTTAAAATTCGTGAATTTGAAATGACAGAAAAGTTTTATAATTTCTGGGCGGGTTCTACCCTACCTACGTAGTGGTTTTTCGGTTCGAAGATAATGATTTTTCTGTAAAAATTCAGGAATTGAAAAAAGCAGACGAGTTTCGTGATTCATGGTCGAATTCTATACCGTGTGATACAGACTCATGGTACACGCCCTTTTCTCCTTCGTTTCTGTAGCTATATTTCTGTAATTTGGAAAATTCAATATGCTCACTATAGGGCATCTTTTGACATATTTGAAAAAAAACAGTTTCTGATTTTTCCGGAAATTACATCAAACCTTCGATTTTCAAATGGAACACCCTGTGAATTATTACATTTTTGAAATCTGCATAATTTTCTGAATCCAATGATACCTCATTTCATCTGTCAGAAATTTCGATACTGTATCATTATTTTGATTATTTGGAATAATTTTAGGGAGTTCATGGCTCTCTAGATCGAAAAATAAAATGGGTATTTTGACTAATGAAATATCAACTATGAGGTATCATTGGATTAAGAAAATTATGCAGATTTCAAAAATGTAATAATATACACGGTGCCCTAGTTGAAAATCGAAAGTTGATGTCATTTCCGGAAAAATAAAATTTGGATTTTTTCCAAATATGTCAAAAATTGCTCTATAGTGAGCAAATTCAATGTTCCAAATTTCAGAAATGATGATAATTAATTTTTCATCAAATTTCAATAATTCAAAATGGCAGCTCCTATTGGTTTATTTTGTGAGTTATGGTCGCATTCTGTTCAAAATTAATATTTAGGTGTATATGAATGCATTAATTTGAATTGATTCAAAAATATATAATCTGATGTGGAATCATGAATAAAAAATTTTAAAATCAGTTATCAGATTTTGACTTTCAAATGTCCGTTCAAAATTTTAAGTTGAATGCAATTTACAAAAAATGCTTTCAGCTTTGGAAGCATTATTGATTCCCAAACACAAATGTCTTTGTCTTTTTACATTGAAATCATTTCTCGTATATATAACTAAATCGCAATATCTTCTGGTTAAGTATATTGTTTTCCTTGAATTTGATAAAAATAATAAAATTGTGAACCTTCTTCAACATAGATTCATTAATGAAAATAAAAAAACGGAGTGAATAAATTCGAATGAATACGATTCTCGATATAAATGCCGCCAAAGAAACAAAAAAGCCGTAACAATCACCTGGTATCAAGTCAATATGTTTCGATTGTTTACGTTGCTGCCACTGAAACATTCCGCTGTAGCTTTACAACTTCAGAGGAACATCAAAAACGCCGCGCCGCCCAAATAAACCGTTGTATTGGAAACCAATGTTGAACGGAGTTGCCGATATGGGAGTCACAAGAACAAGTTATTAGGTAATATGCGAAAAAAAATATGCCACTAACTCTGAAATTCTCGCTACATAGCCCAGACGAAGTGAAGAGTGTATTTCCTGATAAATATAAATAAAAAAATGTTTTTAAGACAAGATTTTATTCAAATGCACGAATATTTTCTTTAGATCATTCGTAAATATTATTATTTACTTTCAAAAAACTCATCTCCTATTCTAAAAACTCCTAGAAACAAATTTGAAATAAAATCTGACCTTAAATCTCGAGGCCGCCATCTTGAATTTTTTTATTTTGACAATAAAACAAAATCACCGATCCAAAGAACCCTTACATTCTTATTTTGAACGGAATAGGACAATAATTTATTCGTCCACCGTTTTGTAGCTGTCATTTCGAATTATCAAACATTGACAAAAAAATCATAATCTCCGACCACAAAATCCCTATACTAATACCAACTCAAAATAGAATTATCAAAAAAAATTATGACATTCCAAAGCTTCTATATACCAATTTCGAATGGAATCGTATCAGAAATCACGAAACTCGTCCAACATTCTGGACTTGGTTTTTCCTGATATTAAAATGTTATGGAGTATTGTCCCCCAAGTGATAAACATATGTTGTTGAAAAAGCTATTATTTGTAAAAGTTTGGATCGACCCGAATGAGTTTTCTTTTTTCCAATTCCCGATCCGACCCTGTGCCAGATGTCATACTGGCTATATGATACTCTCTCTTTTCCTCACCAGTCGTGTGGGAGGAGCAACCTGAGGGGCGTGTCATTTAAAAGAAATTCAGTTCTATTTCTGAATCTAGAATTGTGAGTAATAATTACTTTTCACTGGTCGACGACTGAACCGAACCTTTACTAGTTGACTTTGATAAAGCGGGATATTTCTCATTTCAAATGGAATAAAGCAAGGAAACCCATTTCGCGAAAACAACACATTTTTGTAAAATTATTCCCAAAAAAAATGAACGTCTAGGAGAAAAATGAGAAAGTCGTTTAACTGAGCGAATGATAGACTTCGATACTGAAAAGAAACAACACCAAAATATTCGTTCGTTTTGATGGTGGAACTGAATGAAAATGCCCAAGAATGGGGGAAAATATCCTTTTCATTCATTTAAAAGTCAAAAAATATTTTTTTCATTATTTTTATCTTTATACAATCAGACAACCCTTCTCTACTCCGAAAAAAAAAATCGTTTCTGACTCCCCCTTTTTCAGGGATGAAGACTCTTAAATGAGTTCATCTGAAACTATTGCAATGTCATTTTGAAACTAAATCTTGGATGGTGATGTAGAACCCTTATATTTGCTATCCAGAGCTAGAATCTTACGAGTTCATATTGCTTACGTTTTTTTTACCAATATTTCAAAAGTTTTACCCAAGTAAAAATTTTAGTTTTGTGATAGCCCTCAGGAGGTTATGAAGACCACAGCAAGCACAGCTACGATAAAATTGTTTTTCTGTTACAATATCCATAAAACATCCATGAAGCTGATATAATTCTACGAGGGCCCTCTCCTTTGAAGGGCTATTTTTTAAAGCAAAAATAAAACCTTGCATTATTTGCAAAATTAATAATAACCTTCTGAGGGTAATTATAAAACCAAATCATAGACAAAATTCCATCAGATTCGTGATCAGGTCCCCCAACTTATTGCAGATGATTTTTTTGCTGAAAAAAAAATCATTCCTGAAAAATCCGAATTTGTCTCACTTTTCATGGAAGCACACCCGTAACTTCCGTAATTATCAAGGTAGACTGATGAAACTGAATGAAATTATGGAAATGCACCTATCGGTACAATGATGATGGCCTAAGTGATATACACTGCCCGCCAGCAGGGATAGAAAAATGGTTGATTCCATCGCTACTGGCGAGCAGTTGACATCACTCAGATCATCATATTTGAACCGGTAGGTGCATTACTATAATTCGCTTCAGTTCTGAGAGTTTTATCATTCTACCTTGATAATTACGGAAGTTACGGGGGATCTTCCGTGAAAAGTGAGACAAATTTGGATTTTTCAGGTCTGAATTTTTTTCAGGAAAAAAAGTTTCTGTAATGAGTTGGGGGTCCTGATCACGAATCTGATGAAATTTTGCTGCAATTTTGCCCCCTAATATGATTTACCGTAAAAATGGGTTGTCCATCGCGACTGGCGGGCAGTGTATATCACTCAGGCCATCACCATTGTTGTTGTTAAAATTGTTTTGAAATTGTTATTTCCGTCAACCGATTGCACCCCTACGCGCAACCCTCGGAAGTCTTCGAGAGACTTGTGTGAGCTAGGGAAGACGCAGCCCTTACCTTTTAACGTGTGATGCCATGTGTGAACCGGTAAGTGCATTTACTTAATCTCCTTCAGTCCTGAGAGTTTCATCATTCTACTCTGTTAATTACGGAAGTTACAGGGGTGCTCCATGAAAAGTGTGACACTGTATATATCCTTTCAACAACGTAAAAACCTATGTCCTCTGCGAATAGAATTTTTCGGCAAAATGACATGAGATAGGTGGTTAACTGCAACGCGCCCCAATAAACGACAAATTAACAAAATAAACAAAACACCAAATAAAATTAAAAAAATTATTCTGACTCATATTCTTTCAGAAATAATTTGTTCTATTCCTTGATGCAAATATATACCTAATTGTGTATTTCATTCCAGTCATACACACCAAATTGCAAGAAACATCAGTTGAAATCAGAATCTTCATTTTTTCCCTCTAGTTGAAATAAAATACTACTCAACATTTATTCTGAATAATGCTCCTATTGCCGTCATAAAATCTTCCACCTCAAAATTAATCATTTTAAACCATTTTTTGAAGAAACATGTTCAGTAAAATATAATCCGATTTCCAAAACTTTTTCTTCAAATGAAGACTCAAATCGAGAACGTGGTCCGGGATCTGGTACTCAGTGTCTATACTTCCGTGATCAGTACTTTGTGTCCAAGTTCTTGTGAAACGTTTTAATTTCACTACTCCCATTCAGTTTCATGATGGCCATAGAAAAGATCAATTGAGTATTTTAATGAACTCATAAAACTTTCGACACTATTTTAAGTTATGAGAAAGCTACTGGCATTTAAGTAGGAATACTATTATGCTTTGATTTTATAGCACTTCTCGGGAGTACATCACAAAACCTTGATGAAACCTTTTAGATAGTTTTAGTATAGAACCATGGCATGGAGGTGAGGAGCGCTATAAGACCATTATAAAACTAAGTTCATATATGAATTATTTAAAGACCAAAATGATTAATCGTGTATGTGTATACAGCCATTGTAAAACCTTCATAAAAACAAGTATACTTGAATTCTGAATGGTTTTAGCCTTTAGGAGTGTCTCAAAACCAATTCATCAATCTGCGCCCTCTGGTAGCGTATTGGGAAAATTTTATGATCTTCATAAATAGAAGAGGCTACCTAACCTCCGTAATACCTTCATAATACTAGGATATTTCCAAATAACATTCGAATTGTTACTTGGGTATCGATCTGACATGTCATTGAGAATTGATTGATGTCTGTTTGTTTCATGAAGTTACCCCTTTTCGATATCATAACCTTTGAAACCCTGCCAAATCAGGTTCTGTAATGCTTCAACATTCGAGAAATTATTGGGAACGGTTCGGAATCCTACTGTGCCTAATGGAATTTCCTTACCCTGGATATTGGGGCCCTGAACTATGTGTTGGAGTCTGAGGGATGGTGGGCAAAACATACATCGGTACCCAGTAATAGAAGGCAGGAAGTGCTTCAAAAAATCCATATTATTGTCACCAGAAGAAATTATTCGAAGTGGCAAAAACCCTTCAGAAAGTGAGATAACTTGGCTTATTGTCAGATAGACGTCAAGGACTTGTGCAGAAAGTGAGCTGAATGAGCTGCGAGCAATGAAAACCCAACGCAACCTGAGGCACCAAAGCCATTACAACGTAGGTGTCCCATTTGAGAGAATCGCCAAGAATAAGTACATCCTTGTGACAATGGACTACTACTGCGAACCACCCAAATAGGATCCATCTGCACGAATAAAGGTTGCCCACAAGGAGAAGTATCCTCCTCACTTATGTTGAACCTATTAGTCGGTCGACTCCTCTGAGGTCTGACCGAGATCGGTATATCTTGTCAAGGATATTCAGATGACAGTCATAATCTCGAGTGGCAAATTCAAGAGTATTTTCTGTGATATAGTTCAAAGAGGTCTAGACATCACAAAAGAATGATATCATACGATGAGACAGCGTCAACCCCAACGAGTCTAACCTAGTTGCATTTATGAGGAAGAGAAACAACAAAGTTTTTGATTTGAGACCAGAGGTCGAATATCTGGAACCTATATCAGATAATAAACTCATCTGGAACCAACAAAGACACGAAAGCTCTAATGGTGTACAGGAACTTGGCGCGAAAGAACTGGGGATGTAACCCAAAAACCCTGTAGTGGATGAACACGTCTATAGTGGGACCGATCATCATAACAGTGGTCTGGGGCAGCAGAACTGAGCTAGCTAGTATAAAGGCAAATCTATCAACCATGTGAAGACTAGCATAACTAGCATAACATGAGCAACGAGAACGTGCCCAACTGCATCTATGGAAGTAATCCTAATATACCATGACCAGAGAGGAAACCACCAAACGCAAGTTTCGACTTCTCCATGAAAATCACCAAACCTGGGATATGTCCCAAGATGAGATGATAAAAAGTTCACCTTTGTGGAAGAATGCAATACAAAACTGAGTAGCAACTGAGTAAATCTTACAGGTTGCAATATATTGAGATCCCCACTAAACAGAATACAGAATACTTAATTAACCAGGAGCTGCATTCGTATCAAGGCAGAAATTTCGAGTTCAACCTGTTCCAAGAAATGTACAAAATGCTGAACATTAGAAATATGATAACTACAACCTCAGATCCTCAGTCCGATGGAATGGTAAAAAGGATGGATAGGACGATACAATGGCACCTGCCCAAGGTACCTCCTCTTTTCCCCGTTGGGATCCAAATGTGAACATAGTTACATAGTTGTGTGAAAAAAATAAGTAGGCTGTTAATATAACTCAACGATGTATCAACTATGAAAATAAATAAGTATTCTATTCTAGTCCTTTTCGAGTATATGGAAACTCAGTTACATAACACCAGTTCACAATGCCGGTAATTTGTCTAATATAAAAAACTACAGAACTCAATTTAGCTCTTTATACTGATTTTCTTTTGGAAGCTCTAGAAAACGGATACCAAGTTGATTCCGTGTACACAGATTTTTCCAAGGCTTTTGACAGAGTCAATCACGAGCTTTTAATGGAGAAACTGGAATGTCTTGGTATTTCAGGGCCTCTATTAGAATGGATGAGAGATTACCTCATTCAAAGGAAGCAACTAGTTACAGTTAAAAACTCCACATTTGGAACCTTTTCTATTTTACATTTTCATTAACGATATAGTTAACCAGATATCTAATGGAACAACTTTCCTATTTGCAGATGACCTGAATGTATTCTCCAAAATTACCTCTCTCAACAATTCTATCAACCTTCAAGCAGATCTTAACATCATCTCAAACTGGTGCGAAATGAATGGTATGTTGATGAATGGTAATAAATACCACATAATGAGATTCCATAGACTAGATACACCAATTATCTTCCACTATCAAATCGACGATAACGATAACAATAACGATAACAAAACTTTGAAACTTTTAGGTTTTATAAAAAGAACAACTTCAGACTTCTCAGATATATCATCAATACGCATCTTATATTGCGCATCAGTTTGACCACATCTTGAATACTGCTCTGTGGTTGGAACCCCCTTTACAACTATATTGATAGAATTAAACTAGTTCAGCACAAGTTTTTCAATTACGTAAACTTCAAACTACAACTATTCCGTGACTACATTCAAACTGAGCTAACCCTAAATCTACCATCACTATCAACAAGGAGAAACCATAGAGACTTGATATTCCAACATAATATCATAAACAGCAAGCTAAACTGTCCTGAGTTACTAACTAGGAGAAATCTCAAAGTGCCTCCACGTACCAATAGAAATAACAGTTCTTTTCACATTCCACTTCACAGAACCAATTATAGATACAATAGCTGCTTACCACGTATCCAAAGAACTGCGAATAGTCATAGTCAATGAGACTTCTTCAATTCGTTCTTGAGTCAGTTCAAATCTCAGCTTAGAACAATCTCCGAATAAAGACATAATCATCCACAATCCTTTCTCCTCGAGTCTCTCAGCAACAATTGATACATTTTATTATATATTATTTTATCTTTATCAACCAACTCTAATCGTCTCAACTGTAATATTATATTTTATTTTATCTGAATTGGGCTAGTTTCCCTTAAATAAATATATAAAATGCATAATAATATGGGACGCCCCACAACAGCAACTCTGTCAAACCGTTGACTATTGACTATACAAAATGAAATTATGAAATATTTTTACTATAAAAAACAAGGACACAGTCCAGTTGAAAGATTTTGCCACCTCTATAATATGGACTCAATAACAAACTATGGTATCTTCGATGTGAACCAGCGAAGATTCGATTCTGAAATTATGATAATAGTCAACTCGTAACACACCACATTGGGCTCAAATTGATAGATCTTATTTTCTTAATTTTTTCTAATTGTCAATAACAAAGGTGTGATGTGCTTTATCATGGTAATCCAGACATTAGTCGAGTTCATGGTAATTTACTTATCCTAATTGTTTCTCAATGAGTAAACAAATCTTTAGGAGTATTATTAACAATAGTCTTGTTGAAACATTCGCATTGAAGCAGAGCCTGCTGCTATCAGTGACGTTTTTGGTTTACCCCTACCTTTAGGGTTGTTCATTGTCCGAATCTGTATACTTTCAGTATTGTACCCCACATTCCTGCCCAACCATTACCGATCACGTATTTCATCTCGTAGCTAAATCTACTGCTACCTGTGATTGACAATTTGGCGAGATTGGTCTTTTGTTATTAATTTCTAAAGTTTATTGTAGGCTACATAGTTTTGGACAGCTGCTCTACCCAGTCAGTAAATCAAGAAGAGAAATGTAATACGATACAGGAACATGTATTCCCGCTGCAGTGCAAAGTTATAACAATATTAGGAGAAGTTAATATGAACTCCCGTAAAACTTTATTATTAGTGCGGGAATAGGGAACATGGCAAAATTGTGAGTGGTGGGATATGGCATGAGATAGACAGTGTCACATCCGTGGTTTTCTGTTATTACACAATCCGTGGCATTTCATACGAGCCGTTTCAGGATTATTACTAATGTCATAGTCTCAAGAAGGAAAAAAATTAAACACGAAAATACTCCAAATGGTAAAGTGGGGATGCAGTTTATAGGGGTTAAAAACAGTTTTTTGCGATTTGCTGCGAAACGTGACATCTTAGAGAAAAATGTTTTATGAAAAAGTTGTAGATGATGAAATAATACAAAAAATTTTTTTCAACACTTTTCGACATAGTCCCAAATTATGCGTCAAAATGGCGAAAAAATGATTTTTCAGTATTTAATTTTTTTCTCTCGAATCAATGATTTAATGCAAATGAAAATTTGCAGGCATAGGTCTTTTTTGGTGTCGAATGATATTTTCGCAATTCAGGAGACGACGAGTTTTCGAGTTATGTATATTTTTCGAAAAAAATACCCTTATCTTCCACGAATAATTGTTCTGGTGTTTTTTTGTATTTCGAGGGTCTATAAGTGAGTTTCAATTGTTGAAATAACTACTTCGAAAAAGTCTATGTGACTTGGTAGTTCATTGATCGTTAAACCGCTCAAAATTGAGAAAAACTGACAACAAAGTCTATCTGAATCATGATTTTCTTAATTTTTTCAATAATGTTCGATAGTTGTTGAAAAAAAGTAACATGCAAGGGTCTAGTGGAGAATGTTGTTGAGGTTCCAACTTCAAGGAAAAAAAATTCAAACAAGAAAACACTCAAAATGCTAAAATGGCTGCATCAAGGGATCTCTCCCCAGTGTGAGTGCTAATTTTTATTACATATTATTATTCCATTATTATATGTAAAACACTGTTCACACACCATGTTGGTGGAATTATGCAGTGCAATTTGCTGAAAATGGCATCGGAATGTAAGTCTGACGATAACGATGAAGAATCTGATGTACCCGAATTCGATATACGAAAAAAGATAAATTTTCCACTATTATTTTCACTTATAATTTCAGAAGTGGTTTGTATTTTATCGGGTAAATTTGGGTTGTTTAATGAGAAACTGTTTCCTAGCAATTTGACGAGAATAACTGTCAACTATTTAAAACACGACACCGAAGGTGGAGTGTTTTTAGGTTGACAGTTATTCGAGTCAAATTGCAAAGGAAACAGTTTAGAATTTGAACAACACAAATTTACCCAATATCAATACAAACCTCGAGTGTAATTAGGCAGGACAATTTAATGAATGAGAAATTTGGAAACCTATCAATGCAAACTTTATTTATGAAACATTAAAAATAAACACATTTTTATTTTAATGTATAATTATTAAAAACGCAGTTATTGAAATTCATACTAGGAACAGTGATATCGCTGCGGGTGCCACAGCTAATCGTTTCTGTAGTAAATGCTGAAGTTTTTTCATTTTCCAAACGAATTGATTGAATAACGCTTGAATGATACTCTTTGTCAACTTGTAAGTATGGTTTTATTGATGATGAATTGATGTGTCCTGTTATTTTTATTAGAGCTTTTTCTTCAATTCCGCTTTTACTTAATTCGCTAACTGCTGCAGCTCGATTTGGGTGATTTGTAATTTTGACACGTTTGACATCTAAACCAATGCGTTGTTCTGAGCATTTAGTCCATTTGGAAATTTCATTAATTTCAATCGGCAAATTCTTGTACCAACCTCTATTTCGGCGTTCGTAGACACACCGAATCGACTCATTGTTAGTTCTTGAAAATTCATTAAGTTGTTGACAAACATGCCAAACTATTTATTCTGGTAACCAACACCGCGATAATTGATGAACAAATGAATAAGTGAAAAAACCACTAGTGTATTTGTCGTTGTAACGGTTAAAGCTAACTTTTGCCGCTGTCAAAGTGACTATTGCACTGTGGCATATGCGATTTTTTATACATGAGTTAAATTGTCATTGTTAAAAAACAATTTGTTTATAATTTACCGAAATGGTGTGTCGAGATTGTATATTCTGTATACAGAAATTGCCAAGATATGTAGTGGGCTACTGATCAGTATAATAGTTATTGATGTATTAAGGGCGTAAAGTAGGCGTTTATGACCCGAGGCGTGAATAATGGCCCGATGGCGTCAGCCGAGGGCCTCGAGGTCATTATGTACCAACCCAGTCAACACAGAATGGTCTCAGAGATGGTAGTGGGATTCACATTCACGTTTCAGATCACACCAGTGAATCGCAAAGTGACTTCCATTATTATCGCATAAACGTCTATTCGGTGCCCCGTTGGTCATATCGAGACATCAAAATGTGATGCAAAATGTGACTTGAAATTAGCCCAATGTGACATTCCAATCATACTTCGAAATCGAATGCACATCGAGACCCTTTCGATGTAGCAATGTGAAATTGAAAGGACTGGTACTTATTCAAAAATGTGCTTCACTGTCTGATTCTCCTGTATGTCAAGAATAAAACAAAGCTCACCATGTTTCAACCATAAATAAAAATTATACCTCAGTGTTATTATTCTTACTAGTGAATTACGGTCATATGAAATGGAATGCTAGAAAACAAATGCGTGAGTTGATTCTGTAGTATATACTTTTCACAAACAAAAAAAAACTTATCAAACTCTGTCTAAATCATAAAAAAAACAATGTACAGTAATGTAAAAAATCTATAATTCAATTTCAATCCTCTGCACAGCATTTTTTTTGCGGCGAAATCAGTACCTATCCTGAAAATGCCAAATTCTGTAAATCACTGAATTTACCTTTCTACTCACCGCTCCAGTCCTTGAAGGGATACAGTTCTTGGTAGAAGTAATAATTAATTGAGCAATGTTAATAAACACATTTGATTGAAGTATTGAAATAAAAAGAATCAAACAGAACACTACACATTATCAGAAGTACCTATAGAGTATTTACAGGATAGCGTCGACCAAATACAGATTCTACTTGACTCTCGACAAATAACTCTGGCCATTTTGTGTCGTGATGGTGATGTCATACTCAATTTTATTACCATCCTAATTTCTTGTATACCGACAAAATCACGATGAAACCAAAATTCATGTTAATGTGCTTTGTAATTTTCTTCACATTTTGTGCTCAAAGCGACACTAACGAGAACAAAATTGTGAACAATTCATACAATTTGGCACCACTAAGTGGTAACAGTGATGTCTGAATGCAACTCATTTTGTTACCATAATAATCATGATAGCAACATCTCCTAGATGTTTGTGTTAACTGGGAAGTGCGTTATATAGATCCTAATGCCCGGAGGGTAACATTCACTTGAGGGCCTTTGGCCCGAGAGACGAATGTTGCCCGATGGGCGTTAGGATCTAGTAACGCTCGTGGTGCATACGAGATTTTATTTTTCACGAAACAATTATCTTAACCCTGCGTTACATACGTGGACAATTGTTGCATCAGTACATACGTGGGGTGTGACAAACCCCATTTCCTGAAAATCGTATTTTTTGTATCTTGTTCTTTTTCTGATATTACGTTGTTCCATAGTATCAGGGGATCATTTCGGAACAATAAAAACACGCAAGGAATAATCAATAGGCTTTATATCAAGAAATCTGATATAAACTGAAAAAGGCTAGTTTTTCATGTACCAAAAAACACTCCGAAACAAAAAAAATCATGTGAGATAAATGAACACCTCACCCCGGAATGAACATTCGGAAACTAAAATTTGATTATGATAAAATACAAAGAAAATAATTGCAGATTGAAAAACAGAAAGGAAAAAAATTTATCGCTGTCTGAGCCATGCAATTTTGGCAAGTAATCACACCCCAGAGCACTTAAGTTCCCCATAACTTGACTCAGTGTCTACAAGATACTGCGGAAATGCCTGAATTCGATGATGCGGACATATTTTGGAAGCTATTAGGAGGAACGTACGCATAAGTTTACGTTTGGCATATCTTCAAAGCGATATTCGGCGGCTGGGGTCCATCACACCCCACGTATGTAACGCAGGGTTAAACGACGTTGCTTAGTTCATGAATTTCTTCTCATAGTATTGACTGCGTTCTGGTCGGAAACTGAGAACAAGTGAGCTTCTATGCAATTGCCATGGAAACATTGTTGGGTTGGGTTGTTTATTTAATAAAATGAAGCTGCATTTTTGCAAGGATTGACAAGCTTGTTAATGGAGGAAACTAAAAACGGTTCTGTTCATAATAATTATGGAGATCCCACAGAATGTGACGATCAAATCTGAAGAAACGTTAGGAAATTTACTGCCTGTGAAATCCAAATACTTATGAAAACAGAGTGAATACCGTGAATGAAACTGTCTTAATGGCATACTTCCAGGAACTGGTGAGTTTATCTCATGAAAAAGGATAAATTGCTAAAAAATCAAAGGTGTTGGAACGTGGACAAGTATAACTTTTCATTAGAAAAGCTCCAGATGATACTTTTCTGCTACAAAAAGTTGTTCTGGTAATGGGCGTATTTGGAGGCTTAAGATGTGATGAAATGGTCAAGATGACAATTAATGACATTGAAGACAGAGGAGCAATTTTACTGATCAAGGTACCAGAAACCAAGACCTGCACCTCGAAAAGTTTCACCATTGTTGAAGAAAGCGAAATAGGAAACTTGAACTCAGTTCGAATGTTCAGTTGTGTGCATAAAAAAGTCGTACTAGGGTCGACACTAATTGCACCAGAAAAATGATAAAGCCCGTTACTGACAAAAATTGTTTGAATTTCAACACTTCTTGTCAAAGTCGATAAGAAGTTTAATAATTAAGATTAACAAGCCTGGCTCGCAATAGCCTATAACTCCTGTACGACTTTTTCATGCACACAACTCTACATTGCACTACGACCAAAACGATGTAAACAACGCTAGTTTTTTTAACCTACAGAAATGATAAATGCATTGAGTTACCTGTAGGTGAAAATACTATAGGAAGTGTTCCTTCTATCATAGTGATATACCTTAATTTGGAGAATGGAAGAGTAGTACGGTAACGGGGAGCTACCGTAAAACGGGATTACTTCGACAGGTTTTTGGCATGTTTGTTGCTCTGTAAAGGAAACTATACGCTTGACAACCTTGGCTCCTATTCCATTGTAACAATTGAAGCCTTGGTTCTATTCACTAAAAAAATTATTGTGGCCCCACCCCCCCTTCACCTTTTTTTTAATTTCTTTTTGGTGTCGAAGTTACCCCGGGTTGGGGGTAACTTCGACACCGAAAAATGTAAAAATAAATATATAATAATAATAATAATAATAATAATAATAATAATAATAATAATAATAATAATAATAATAATAATAATAATAATAATAATAATAATAATAATAATAATAATAATAATAATAATAATAATAATAATAATAATAATAATAATAATAATAATAATAATAATAATAATAATAATAATAATAATAATAATAATAATAATAATAATAATAATAATAATAATAATAATAATAATAATAATAATAATAATAATAGGAGCTTGCATCCTAAATCGTCCGTTCCACGGTTATACTTTTCCAGACAACGGGGAGGCCGTGGACTTTTGAGTTTGGAGTGTCTGCATAACAGAATGGTTCTGGATGGGGCCTGTAAAGTCATCAGGAGTTCAGATCCCCTTCTCTGCATGGTCCGCGACCATGAGAAAGCAGGGATTGGATCATTCCTTTTTAAGGCAGCTACCCGTGCGGCCGATGAACTCGGTCTCGTTTTCAACACTGAACGGGCTAACCCAAACTCTGTCACCGAGTTGGGACCCGTTCAGCAAAAAGCTCAGATAAAAGCTGCGGAGACAGAGGTCCTGCTACAGCTACATATGGATAAGCCAATGCATGGTGTCTTCTTTCATAACATCGAAGACCTTGGCTTATCCAAAAGCTTGACCTTTGCCTTCTTCAGGTCGAGTGAGCTAAAGTCGGAGACCGAGGGATTCATAATGGCCTGCCAGGATGGTGTCTTCAACACCCTTGTCTACCGTAGTCGCGTGATGGGTATAGACGTCCCTGACACCCGATGCAGGGCATGTCGTGGGGCACCTGAGACCGTAATGCATTTGCTATCAGCATGCCCATCTTATGCGGTCTCAGCCTATATCCACAGGCATAACGCGGCGCTACGAGTGTTGTACTACCACCTACGACACTCGTACGGTATAGACGAGACACCGGTGTTGCCTTATGCTCCGGGGGATATTGAGTCCGTGGTGGAGAATGAGAGATGCCGAATCTATTGGAACTACTCATTCCCCACCCTCAGGCAAATACAAGCCAATAAGCCTGATGTTGTCCTCCTCGACCACCAAAGTAGAACGATATTCGTCATGGAGTTTTCCGCTCCAGGCGAAATTAATATCGTTCGAAAAGAGGAGGAAAAACGGACTAAATATCGAGATCTTCTCTTTGAACTCCGCAGGTTATATCCGGACCATTCTGTCAAAATGGTGGTTCTGATCATAGGAGTCCTTGGTGGAATGATGGACACACTGCTCTCCAATTTGAAAATAATACCTGCTTGCCGTAATATGGCAGAAATCTTAGCAGCAAGAATGCAGAAGGCCGTTATACTTGGTTCGCTTCGTCTACTCAGGGCACACGATTCTCGGACCCAATAATCACTCACCCTACGGATGTAGGGAGTGGTTATTGGGGTTAACGACACCAGCGCGCCCTCCGGATGGGTCGGAGCACCGGAGACAGGGCCTGACTGGTACACTCCTAAGGAGAAAAAAAAAAAATAATAATAATAATAATAATAATAATAATAATAATAATAATAATAATAATAATAATAATAATAATAATAATAATAATAATAATAATAATAATAATAATAATAATAATAATAATAGTAATAATAATAATAATAATAATAATAATAATAATAATAATAATAATAATAATAATAATAATAAGAGAGGATGTCCAGCTCGTAGACGGAAGCATCCTACATCATCTGGATGCCGGAGAGACGTATACTTACCTAGGGGTGGAGCAACGCCACTCCCAAGAGGTATTCACAGTTAAGAACTCTCTCCGCGGCAAGTATCAGCATAAACTCCGACAGATCTGGTCATCAGAACTGTCGGGGAAGAACAAAGTTGCTGCAACCAATATGCTTGCCGTTCCGATCCTTCTTTACTCTTTCGGAGTAATGAAGTGGACTAAGGAAGAGCTGCGACAACTCGACGTTAAAACTCGCAAAATGATGCATCTCAATAGGAGCTTGCATCCTAAATCGTCCGTTCCACGGTTATACTTTTCCAGACAACGGGGAGGCCGTGGACTTTTGAGTTTGGAGTGTCTGCATAACAGAATGGTTCTGGATGGGGCCTGTAAAGTCATCAGGAGTTCAGATCCCCTTCTCTGCATGGTCCGCGACCATGAAAAAGCAGGGATTGGAGCATTTCTTTTTAAGGCAGCAACCCGTGCGGCCGATGAACTCGGTCTCGTATTCGACACTGAACGGGCTAACCCAAACTCTGTCACCGAGTTGGGACCCGTTCAGCAAAAAGCTCACATCAAAGCTGCGGAGACAGAGGTCCTGCTACAGCTACATATGGATAAGCCAATGCATGGTGTCTTCTTTCACAACATCGAAGACATTGGCTTGTCCAAAAGCTTGACCTTTGCCTTCCTCAGGTCGAGTGAGCTAAAGTCGGAGACCGAGGGATTCATAATGGCCTGCCAGGATGGTGTCTTCAACACCCTCGTCTACCGTAGTCGCGTGATGGGTATAGACGTCCCTGACACCCGATGCAGGGCATGTCGTGGGGCACCTGAGACCGTAATGCATTTGCTATCAGCATGCCCATCTTATGCGGTCTCAGCCTATATCCACAGGCATAACGCGGCGCTACGAGTGTTATACTACCATCTACGACACTCGTACGGTATAGACGAGACACCGGTGTTGCCTTATGTTCCGGGGGATATTGAGTCCGTGGTGGAGAATGAGAGGTGCCGGATCTATTGGAACTACTCATTCCCCACCCTCAGGCAAATACAAGCCAATAAGCCTGATGTTGTCCTCCTCGACCACCAAAGTAGAACGATATTCGTCATGGAGTTTTCCGCTCCAAGCGAAATGAATATCGTTCGAAAAGAGGAGGAAAAACGGACTAAATATCGAGATCTCCTCTTTGAACTCCGCAGGTTATATCCGGACCATTCTGTCAAAATGGTGGTTCTGATCATAGGAGTCCTTGGTGGAATGATGGACACACTGCTCTCCAACTTGAAGATAATACCTGCTTGCCGTAATATGGCAGAAATCTTAGCAGCGCGAATGCAGAAGGCCGTCATCCTTGGTTCGCTCCGTCTACTCAGGGCACATGATTCTCGGACCCAATAGTCACTCACCCTACGGACGTAGGGAGTGGTTATTGGGGTTAACGACACCAGCGCGCCCTCCGGATGTATCGGAGCACCGGAGACAGGGCCTGACTGGTACATTCCCAACGGGAAAAAAAAAAAAATAATAATAATAATAATAATAATAATTAATATAGACACTCCAGCCCTAGCGCAGTTCGAAGCTTACTGCAGGACGCTTCGGCAGCATGAGCACAATGATCTGCGCAATCCGATAACCACGGAAGAAGTTCGAAGGGCCCTAAAAGGTTCTAAGAATTTCGCTGCTCCAGGCCCTGATGGGTTGAATAACTATTGGTGGAAAAAGTTTCCAACAACCCTCCGCCATCTGGCTAGAGTTTTTAACTCATGGCTAGATGGGGAGCAGCAGATTCCGGAGTGGTTTGTCGAGGGGCGAACCGTGCTCATCCCCAAAAACGGAGATTTGTCTGATCCAAAGAATAACAGGCCGATAACATGCTTGAATGCGTGTTATGAGGTGTTTACACGCATCTTATACACGCGCATTCTCTCCGCAGTTGATCCGGTGTACGAACGGATATATGAGCAAAGGGGGTCAAAGAAAGGGGTCGCCGGCTGCAAGGAGAACCTGCTCATTGATAGATGTATCACGCAGGACTCCGTGCAGTATAAGCGTAACCTTTCGATGGCCTGGATCGATTACCGCAAGGCATTTGATACAACATCGCATGAGTTAATCATGCATTTGCTCAAATGTCTTGAGGTACCTGATCAAATAGTGGGATGTATTGGACAGCTGATGCCACTCTGGAGGACTCGCTTCACCATAAGATCTGGTAGAGACACAGTCCAAACAGAGCAGGTCATCATTAGAAGAGGCTTGTTTCAGGGAGACTCCCTCAGCCCTCTTCTCTTCTGCATCTCACTATTGCCATTGTCCGTTGTACTCAGGAATACCCGTGGGTACAACTGCGGCACCCCCAGCAACCGGAGGCATAAAGTTACCCACCTGTTTTACATGGATGACCTAAAATTATATGCCTCTGGAGAAAGGGACCTACATCAGTCCCTTAGGGTGGTGGAAGAGTACACGCATGCTATCGGAATGGAATTTGGGATCGACAAATGTGCCACGGTTCATCTCAAAAGAGGACGATGCGAGGAATACGGAGAGGATGTCCAGCTCGTAGACGGAAGCATCCTACATCATCTGGATGCCGGAGAGACGTATACTTACCTAGGGGTGGAGCAACGCCACTCCCAAGAGGTATTCACAGTTAAGAACTCTCTCCGCGGCAAGTATCAGCATAAACTCCGACAGATCTGGTCATCAGAACTGTCGGGGAAGAACAAAGTTGCTGCAACCAATATGCTTGCCGTTCCGATCCTTCTTTACTCTTTCGGAGTAATGAAGTGGACTAAGGAAGAGCTGCGACAACTCGACGTTAAAACTCGCAAAATGATGCATCTCAATAGGAGCTTGCATCCTAAATCGTCCGTTCCACGGTTATACTTCTCCAGACAACAGACAGACTTTTGAGTTTGGAGTGTCTGCATAATAGAATGGTTCTGGATGGGGCCTGTAAAGTCATCCGGAGTTCAGATCCCCTTCTCTGCATGGTCCGCGACCATGAAAAAGCAGGGATTGGAGCATTTCTTTTGAAGGCAGCAACCCGTGCGGCCGATGAACTCGGTCTCGTATTTGACACTGAACGGGCTAACCCAAACTCTGTCACCGAGTTGGGACCCGTTCAGCAAAAAGCTCACATCAAAGCTGCGGAGACAGAGGTCCTGCTACAGCTACATATGGATAAGCCAATGCATGGTGTCTTCTTTCACAACATCGAAGACATTGGCTTATCCAAAAGCTTGACCTTTGCCTTCCTCAGGTCGAGTGAGCTAAAGTCAGAGAACGAGGGATTCATAATGGCTTGCCAGGATGGTGTCTTCAACACCCTTGTCTACCGTAGTCGCGTGATGGGTATAGACGTCCCTGACACCCGATGCAGGGCATGTCGTGGGGCACCTGAGACCGTAATGCATCTGCTATCAGCATGCCCATGTTATGCGGTCTCAGCCTATATCCACAGGCATAACGCGGCTCTACGAGTGTTGTACTACCATCTACGACACTCGTACGGTATAGACGAGACACCGGTGTTGCCTTATGTTCCGGGGGATAATGAGTCCGTGGTGGAGAATGAGAGGTGCCGAATCTATTGGAACTACTCATTCCCCACCCTCAGGCAAATACAAGCCAATAAGCCTGATGTTGTCCTCCTCGACCACCAAAGTAAAACGATATTCGTCGTGGAGTTTTCCGCTCCAGGCGAAATGAATATCGTTCGAAAGGAGGAGGAAAAACGGACTAAATATCGAGATCTTCTCTTTGAACTCCGCAGGTTGTATCCGGACCATTCTGTCAAAATGGTGGTTCTGATCATAGGAGTCCTTGGTGGGATGATGGACACACTGCTCTCCAATTTGAAGATAATACCTGCTTGCCGTAATATGGCAGAAATTTTAGCAGCACGAATGCAGAAGGCCGTTATTCTTGGTTCGCTCCGTCTACTTAGGGCACACGATTCTCGGACCCAATAATCACTCACCCTACGGACGTAGGGAGTGGTTGTTGGGGTTAACGACACCAGCGCGCCCTCCGGATGGGTTGGAGCACCGGAGACAGAGCCTGACTGGTACACTCCTAAGGAAAATAATAATAATAATAATAATAATAATAATAATAATAATAATAATAATAATAATAATAATAATAATAATAATAATAATAATAATAATAATAATAATAATAATAATAATAATAATAATAATAATAATAATAATAATAATAATAATAATAATAATAATAATAATAATAATAATAATAATAATAATAATAATAATAATAATAATAATAATAATAATAATAGTAAATGGGTTGTTAAAAATAATACTTGCAGAAAATCATTTATAAATTTAGCAACTTTGGTAAGGCATATTTGGCATATAAATCTAAACTAAAAAACATCCTTTTGACTAAACAAAAACTCTTAAATAAAGTAGGTAACACAAGTAAAAAAAAATCTAAATATGCTAAGAACATAGGAACAAGTCAGGGACAAATGCTTAATCATCATCGAAACATGAGGCTCATTCGTAGCTCGCTTGGTTGGAACCCCCGTTGCAGTGTCCACAAACCCACTTTCCACAAGTCACACACTTAATCCAAGCTTTTTGGTTCGTGTATTCGGAAAACTCTATTAGACAAATGGAACAGCAATTGTAGGCAGGACATTCATATTGAGGGTCATTGGAGCCAAGATTGCAAATACCGCACACCCACTTCAAACACGAAATGCAACAAATCCAGTCTTTGTCTACAGTATAGTGTGCGTAAGAACATTTGCATACAGAGCAAAGAGAATCAGAATCAGTGACTTTTTTGTGGATCTCTTTCTCGATGGTCCAGGTGCATCAGGTTCAACGATTTCATTTTCAGTGGTTTAGGGCGACTTGCCTTTGAGTTTTTCTTCGGGTTTTGCGTGATGGAAGTTGTTTCAACATGAACAATTTCTGGTAAATCAACTTGTTCCATTGCTGCTTCCGAGCGGGATGGAGTGCTTGTTGCAACTGGCATCTGTATTTGTTGACCTGGCCGTGTTGCTATTTTCTTTCCTCTTTTGCGAGGCGTTGCCTGCGCATTAGAATATCCTCTAGATTCCTTTAGAAATTCTAGTAAACTGGAATCTAGCACCCTCTCGGAACTCAATTCGTTGCCAGGAAGTTTGGCGAAAACTCTTTCTGGATCAAATGGGCTTAGCCCTGTTGCCCTAAAGCCAGATTGCAGATTGTGGAAGCGTTTTCTGCTATATGAGACCACAAGCGATTCAGCAAGTTGGGGAATTGTTCTTTTGGAATGCTTCCTTTCCGACGACACTCCTTCCTCCACGTATAAGACTTCTCGCCATTTTCGCTTCATGGGCGCAAAAAAACTCACATCTAAAGGCTGCATCAGATGTGTCGAATTTGGTGGCAGAGGCGTCATGTAGATATTATTCGCTATTGCTGCTTCGACGACACGAGGAGAGAAATGTGACGCAAGGTTATCTCCAATCACAACCTTTGTTTCTTCTGGGGAGCTATTGGCGTTTATGTGAGGGATCAAAATATCGAAGAACCATTTTTCAAATGTTGTCATATCAAACCAACCACTTGGCGTGACCTCATATACTGTGCCCGCAGGACCTCCTGTCGTCCAATTTTCGTATAAGTGTTGGGCTTTGTAGACCACCATGGGTGGAAGCAGGATGCCCTTAGCTGTTCCGCAAATCATTATACTGATCGATGTCCTAGAGTGCTCTTGAACTCGCTCGACTCTCTTAGTTCCTCTGGGCACCAATACTTTTTTTGCACCAGGATCATCAGTGATGTTAGTTTCGTCGTAATTATAGACATGTTCCGGTAACGCATGTTCCAAGTTGTCTTTAATGTTGTCGAATTATTCTTTTATTTCCGGTTTACCCACCGCAGAGCGCTGACGTTTGATATTTGAAGCCAACCGGGTTGTCAGGTTGTTTCTTTCAGCAAATTTGTTTATGAAATCCAAACCTGGTTCGTTGTTCTTCCATCCCGGAATATCCCTTCCTTGCTTCGTTACAAACTTTGCCACAACTATGCGAATATCTTGGTGCGTCATGGGGAAGCCCCAGTTGCTAACTGCACCAAGGGTTTTTGCTATCATCTGTTCTTCCTCGACAGTCAGTATACATGGACGACCCGGTTTTAAAAGATGGGTTCCACTAATTTTATCGATCAAAGTTGTTTTTGGAACCTTAAACTTTAGACTTGCTCTAGATTTGGACATGCCTTTCTTCACAGCTTCAATGTCTTTCTCCATGCTCTCCTTATTATAGTTTAGGTACAGTCTACCTCCCAGCTTTTTGACGTAGGTGCGCGCCATCTTACAAAAAAATTAGGTACGTGTTACCTGAAACAACGAGGAAAAACAAAACTAGAAATAATAATAATAATAAAAACAAAAAATAGTAATAATGATAATAATAGTGATACTCGTAACAATAAACAATAAATGGATAACCGAAAAAACACTAAAAAGTCAATTTGTATGCAAAAAACATGCATGATATTATACGTGTCGAAGTTACCACCGCTGTCGAAGTAACCCCGTTTTACGGTATATTAAAGAAAGTATCTCCTCGAAGAACAAAATTGCTACAATGATAGCCCATTCTGTTTCCGAAAAAGAAAATTTTAACGTTCCGAACGAAACCGAATGCACATTAAGGAGTTCATCATCGGTCAACTCACAGAACTTCAAACTTGGTACTAATTTTTCAGGAACATTTGAAAATTGTAATTTCTATTTGAGAGAAAATAATTAGTCCCTTTTTCATGTACGCTTGTTTTGCCACATGGTGACATCTGAGCAACTTTGGACCACTAGCTGGTCTGCAAGCCTTTAACTCAGCTTCGCTCAATCGAATTTTTTCGGTGCCCTAACTTCGCGCAAAGTGGATTTTTTGTTTGTACTGATGTTAAGTGTCTATTTTGTAAGGCAGTTAAAATAATATACCTGATTCTCCGTAAAGTAGAACGGCTGACATTTAATGTTCTAGTAACATATTGATAATTTGGTCCCTCTTCTAGAAGAGCACAGTTTTCTTTATTCAAAACCATTGATAGAATGAATAAAAGTTTTGTCACTGTTAAATAATAAACAAAGTGGTACAATTTTTTTCATGGCAATCGTGATCATTGAATATGACGAATATGAAGAGAAAATGCTATGCTTTATTAAATAATTCATAAATTCTAATCTAGTCGTGATATCAAATTGAATGAAGAAGCAATGTATAGGGAATGAACCAATCTTGCATACAGGATGGTTTCAAGTGTCATCCAAATGCTGCATGTCACCTCAGAGTGTCTTAAACTTATATGATGATAGAAACATAATTTGGTTTTCCCTTGTATAATGTGTATAATTCGGACCTTATTGGGATATCTATTTGATGTAGAATAATCTAAGACGAGTATCCTTCCATTTATTGAAAAAACTATCTAATTCGGATCGAAAATAAAAAAGTTACTTGAAATCAAAATTTGTCAACATTTCAAGGTCGCTTTTTATGCACCTTAGTGTATGAAGAGATTTTTTGATTTTGAATTACACTTCAATCACACAAAAATAAATAATTACAATACGCGACTTAACCTACACAACGCAAATTAGGGTCACTAAATCCTAGAAGGCTTAGGCCTTCTTACGGGTATGGCCAATGGGTGGAGTCTAAATAGCTCCAATGTTCCAAAAACACCACGAAAATTAAGTCCGATGTTTGAACTAGTGACACATATGTCAAAAGTCAATATTTTTGTCATTGCCGTCATTGAAAATGTTTTCAAAAATAGTTTTTGCAGATTCACAGTAAAGAAAGCAGATCGCCCCAAGTCCCAAAATCTTCTGATGAGCCCTGCTGTCACTGATCCAACTTAGGAATATGTTAATTCCTTTTTTTACTGATACAAATATTCCTTTCTTCTGAAAGTGAAGTACCTATTGTGCAGTGAAACCTGCAAGAATACCGACAAAAGTCGTAAATTATGTTGTATTCTCAGAGGTGAGTTCAATATCATTTTGTTTATAACTTGTTAATTAGTAGATTGAAGAAAACATTTTTCCCATATTCCTCACTAAAGACTAATACAGATTATATTTTCATTCAAACTTTTTTTTTCAGGATTGAAACAGGAAACCTTGAGAAAGAAATTGCTATCAATAGTATCAATATTGAGTAACTTAGTATAAAATTGTGACAGAAATCAGGACCACAATTAAGTTAAAAAATGAACTAAAAAAATGTATACCTACTCAACTGATTATTTCAATTCCTATATAATATAACAATGTTTTACCTTTGACTGTTTTTGCTTTGATATGACTTATTTATCATTTCACAAATTATTCTCATCATTCCTTTTCTAATAATTGTCTGATTTCTTCATTGATTTTTATTTCATATGTATTGCTGTTGAACAATTTATGTAAAAATTTAATCTCTCTCTAAACAGAAACGTTTCTTGGAATCAATTAATAAAGTGTGTGCAGTTTAAGTATAACAATTTTCGTTTTCACAGGAGTCTAGGACTGACAAATTTTTTCTGAATTGTTCGGAAGAGACCCAAAAATGGTCATGGAAAAAAGTGGCCAATTCTAATAAGCACATAGAATGGAAAAGTTGTAAATTGCAAAAATGGAACCTTTTCTTTCGAACAAGTTTAAAAATTCTATATTCACGTTTAACTTGAGAAAATTGGTTAGACCATAATAATGTTAGTATAGTGGTAATCTCTTTAGAACAGCTGTTTTATTGAAGTGAATGGCTATATTTTCTTGTTTCAACCATACCATATGGAGGTCATAATTCACTATCTCTAAATAATAAAATTCTTATTTATGATAGGAATACAAAAAAAAGAATTCATTAGGTATGTAAAGGAATTTTTATAATCATACAAATGAGAATGTACAAAAATGTAAGATTGTAAATGGGTGAGTCAGAAATGCAGTTTTTCAATCGTGTCAATGTTTTTTGGATGTTTTGTAGTACCTTATTTGTCTGATAGGAATTAATTTTTGCCTAAAGTTTTTTGGTAAAGCTTGATTTCATCTGAGAGGCATTCAGCAAATATATTTGACACGTGTTATGTTCACGAATGCTAGGCACCTCTGTAAGATTCAAATTCGATAATCGATATTTGGTTTTTGAGTTATTAGCAGTACCTCAATTTGATACCCCATTTTGAAAATTTATATTGATCATACAATGGTAGGTATATATTGTGACTAAGAAGTATTTGCGAGAACAGTAATCTCTAATTTTGAATAATGAACCCATTAATGGAGAAGTTTCAGTGTTTTTACAAAGGGTTTGTAACTCTGTGGATTTTTTCAATTAATCATTGGCAACTTTTACACATCATTCTGAAAACAACACTGGGTTCTGCCCTTCTAAAAGAAACTCTTGTGCCTGCAGCAGAGATGGTCGACGGCTGAATCTCCATGTTCCGTAATGGCTGGTGGTCGGACCACAGAATATCGGGGCCGTGTCTGAAAGTCGACGCTTTTTTTAAATTCGAGTCAATTGTACAGCTGACAATTTCAATCCATAAAAATAATTAGAATTGATATATATCCATTGAAATTAAACATGATAGCCATTATTTATTTATTTGACAGTCTGACTTACAAAAAAAACATAACCCAACTTTTTTTCAAAAGTATCGGTTCTCTCTCTCTCTCTCTCTTATAACCCCTGCTTCCTAATTGGCGCTTTTGTGGGTTATTTGGAACATTCGAACTATTTAAAGAGATTGGAACTATTAGACTCCACCCATTGGCCATACCCGTAAGAAGGCCAAAGCCTTCTACGATTCAGTGACCCTAACGCAAATGGCGCACACACAACTCAACGATAAACGACGAAACACGAAACTCCGACGTACGACGTGACACGTAGCCCATCAGCGAACTCAACCACGGCACCTATTGCGGAGATTTTATAATAATGGTAATCGCGGTATTTTCAATAAATATTTATTTTATTATCTGGTACTATGACTTATTCACTTTAAATAAACTTAAAATCGATAATAAAAATTTTTCAGTAATATCACTCAGCAAATGATTTCATTAGAAATAAATTTATTTTGTTGATTTAAATATATCAACATCAAACAAACTATTTATTTTTTATTGGTACATTACATTATCGCGTTTATTAATATTAAATAAAATTACCTAATAAAAAATAAAATGTTCTTTTCTTTATCCATTGTAAATGAAATGCATCCAAACAAATATTTGATAACTATGAGCCCCATCTTTTTTTCAGAGTACCTACGATCTTACAAACTATTCAAAATATTGTCAATTATGCTCTGAACAGTGATAAAGTATATTATCGTACTGCCCTCTTGCATTTCGTAGAACGTCAAATGGAATTCAATAGCATGCGGTTGTAATTGACATTCGAAAATCATCAATATCAGCAGGTGATGCCTCGTCCTGCTGGAAATTTAATGGATTCGTCTGTGAAACAACATTTCCTGCTACATCAATTTGAGCTTATGGCTCATGAGGGACAAGAGAATCGATAACCAAATCAACCATATTGAGATACAGTTCATCTGTTAAATTTTCTTCAAAGAATAAAGGACCATCAATAGCATTTCCGAAACACCAGTGCAAGCATATAGTTATTTTCCTAACAATGCGCAAAGTGTTACTTTTCCGCACGCAAATACAGTTAGGCGAACGACGCGAAGCGGAGTTTGACGCTTTTTATAACACTTTCCTCTATCATTTCTACAATGCGTTTCCATATAAACAGAAAAAAATCAAAGCAAACAAGAAAAATGTCTGGTATACTCAAGAGTTGAAGCTGATGAAAAGAACGTTATGTGGATTGTTGAAAAATTATAAAGCATGAGGAAATGGAATAATAAAAAATAGATATATAATATAAGTTTCAAAAAAATGTATAATGAAAAAGTCAAACAAACCAAAAATCATATAATGACAACAGAATAATTCATGCTAGAAACATTTCGAAAGAATCTTGGAAAATCATTGGGGAGATGAGAGGAAACAATCACAAAAACAATGAAATTCCCAATGAAATTATCCTTAATAATGGACACACCATACATAGAATTGATGATATTTTTAATGCTTTTAGTGAACATTTTATGAATATTGATTGTGCCATTCCAAACTATATAATTTGAAGCTCACGGATTACAAGGCAAAAACATTATTTCTATATCCCACAACACCTGAAAAATAGTAAAACTGATTCAGAAAACATCTTCCAAACCTGCAGCAGGTGTTGATGAGATCGGAGGTCGCATTTTACAAGCAGTTTCAGAGATTGTGAACATACAGATATCATACCTTATAAACATACCATTCATTGAAGGACAATACCCAAACAGTATAAAAATATCAAAGTCAATACCAGTATATAAGAATAAAGGACCTAGAAATGAAATGGCGAACTAAAGAAATATATGCTTGCAGAGTCAGTTTTCAGAGTTAATTGAAACATGCTTCAATGCAAGGGCAGTACATTTTTTAGAAACATTTAATCTCATTTCTTCTAACAAACATGGCTTCAGAAAGAAAAAGTCAACAACATCGGCGATTAGTGAGCTGTCCTCATTTATAACAAAAAGACATCACCGATAACTATATTTTTTGACCTCAGTAGGGCGTTTGATACCATTGATCACACCCTCTTACTTGAAAAACTTTATAGATTAGGAATACGAGGTAAAGCTAACAGGTGGATTGAATCATATCTAAATGAGAGAAAACAAATAGTAGTAATCAATCATTTCAAATCGGAAGAAGCTCATGTGAGAATTGTATTGCCTCAGGGATCCATTTTTGGTCCCTTACTCTTTATATTATCCATGAATGACATAGAGGAAACCTGTAAGACTCTAAATCTTGTAGTAGCATACGCAGATGACACAAATTTTTGTGTCAATGGAAAATCTCAGGACTCTGTCTCCGAAGCAAATTCGAGTGCAGAAGAATTTCATCAGTATTGTCTGAGCAATGGCCTTATAATCAATAACAAAAAACTGTCTTCATGTCTTTCTTAACAAAAAACTCATGCAAAAATTATAATAATTTAGTGAGACTGAATGGACCCTCAATAGAAGAAGTTAATTCTACTAAATTCTTGGGAATCACTCTTGATAACAAAATGATATGGGAAAAACACATTGATAGCATTGTATTTAAATTGAGCTCTGTATGTTTCCTTATCAGACTATTAAAAAAGACTGTCTCAATAAATGTTTTGAGGATGGCATATTTTGGTTTGGTACAGTCGATACTCTCCTATGGCCTCATATTTTGGGGGGCATCAGCCCATTTCAATAGAGCATTCACCCTTCAGAAAAGAATTTTGCGATTCATGAGTGGTATACATCCTCGTGAGTCTTGTAAGAAATTATTTATTAAATTGAAAATCATGACGTTGCCATCACTTTATATAAGACTCACGGTTGGACAAGACTCTCATTCTTACAAATAAAATTCTATAACAAATTTGTAAATCTTGTCGGAAATGTAGAAAGTTAAAAGAATTTTAGAAATATGTTAAACTAATATCTTCTGATCAACGCATTTTATTCCACAGACGAATTTTTAAAAATGTGACTTGACATAATTGTATTATAATGTTATTATTTTCTTTTTATATTATTTTATCTATTTTATGTGTTATTTTTTTTGATTTGTCGAATCATCAGTGGGCTACAGTCGTCGACTTCCAGCCTCCGAGTCTCTTGACATTAGTTATTCCTGCTCCAGAATCGGCCAACTTTAGTAGCCGAGGAACAATATTTTTGAGTAGTTTTACTTTTCCGTACTCAGTGAGAAAAAAATCTTTTCCGCATGGGGTGCAGTAAAGTGTAACTTTACGCACGCAAATGTGAGAGGTAAAGTACTGCTTTACGCACGCTCCTCGGAAAAACTAATTGTGGCCGTTGTGTATGCCCGTCTCGAACAATATGCGGATTTTCATCACTGTTAAACCAAATTGCCATTAAGCGAAAATATACATTATTAAGATGCAGAACTTTGAGCTTTGCAGATGATATTTCCTACAAAGCGATTAGATGGGACACCGTGAAAGCAGAAGTGGAGGATAATTTTGAAGTTAATGAAAAGTGGTTTCGATATAATAACTATCAACCTGGAAATAACAAAATTATAACCGTTTCTGTCAGATTCCAATGAATTACCAAATATGGTGTGACAATCGGACGGACTTCAGAAATCCCTGAAAATGATTCGATTGAATATTAAGGTTTTGAAATTGATGCCTACCTCAAGTGGGACCTACACATAAAATAGTAGATTATACCACGAGTCAATAATGATAGCTATTATTCTCGAGGAATTTTTACGAACCGAGCCGCGTTAGCGGCGAGGGAGTAACATTCCGAGAGAATAATAGCCATTATTGCGAGTAGTATACTCTACTTTATTTACGACAAATTTATTTATTTTAGATTTTTAATGAACAACTTTATTTGTCAATAACATTTAAATTAGTGATATTACAATTAATAAACTGAATTGGTAGTGAATTATGATTAACTTTGGAAGAGTTTTCAACACGAATATTTGGAATTTCGGTTGCTGTAAAAGAAGAAGTTGCTTCATTACTATTTATCTGTTTGGTAATAGTATGTGCTGTAGTTGTTTTGTTTCTCTTAGACTGATCAATGTATCCTTCAGCTACTTGGGTAGATTTCCAGCTCCCATGACGCTTCAATCCAGTTATATCGCCTCCTCCATCAATGTACAGAGTGGCAGATGATCTGCGATAACAATGGCCGGTATAACTTTGAGGATTTGGCAAGTTTAAATATTTGGCAATTTGTCTACCAATGTCTGCAAATTTGTTTTTTCCTATTCGTTGTATTGTACATTTTGATTTTTGATAATTGAGAAAGAATGAATTGGTTTCTACATGTGACGGACGGAGATCGATGTACTTCTTTACAATATTGTAAAACGTACTGTTTATGGTGAATTTTCGTACAATTTTAGTTTTAGTCTTGGGTATTGTTATCAATAACTCTGTTTGGAAATCCTTCACGTCTTCTATCTTCATTTTATAAAGCTCGTTTGAGCGGCATGCGCCCATAATTCCAATAACTAATATAACCTGAATCAAATAAGAACATGAGTTTTTGAATAGATCAGATTAAATATGAACATTTACCTTATGCAAAAGAAAAATTTCATCAGGAGCTCTGTCAATAAATTTCCTAATTTCTTCCGGGGTCAGAGTGGAAGATATCTTTGCTTGAAACCCTTCAGCTTTTCTTTTTAAAAACGCTCGTAGTCTTATATTTTTCCAGATCAACGTCATGGTTTATCTTCAACACAGATTTAATCATTGAATAGAATGACCATAATGAAGATGGCTTGCGAAATAGGCCAGCAGAACATTTTCGGAATAAGAGTTTGCCTTGTTTCGAAGACGCCATTCGTTGAACGATGCGTACGTTTTATTATAAATGGATTTCGATGTTTCTGGTATTAAGGTAGATGTTGTTGCTGCAGCTAATTGTACAATTTTTGGTGGTGTACAAGTGAAAGATTCTTCATTTTCGTTCATTTTAATACAAATACACAAACACTACGCGTTTGACACTGACACTTTTGAGTTTGGTTATATTGTTTCCATGGTATTATTTAATTCGAGAAATTTTGTGATAGGAGTACAAGAGGGAATAAAGACTAATAATCCCTCGCCATTATTCCCTAAGGAATTAATATATGGTATTATACTTCAAAAACCACAAGTATAATACTTATATTATATATTAGTCGTAAATAGAAATACAAAAATATCTGATAGATTACATTTATATAAAACACCCAACATTAATTAAACTATGCACTTATTTAACCACATCTATATCACGGTATTGTGGGCTGGGTGGTGTGAATGATGGAATATTGAAAATTGTATACGGTGAACCACTCATATTCTCTAATGCTAAGTTACATGTCTAAACATACTGGTCAAACTCAAAGAAAAATTAAATCACAAGAGTTGGGTAGGTGAAATAACTTTCAGTTAGACTGATATTTTTTTCAGCTACCCAGTTATATCTCACCACTGTAAGTTATGGACCGTCTCCGTTAGATAATTGTCAAAATGTATTTCAAATTATGTAGAAATCTTGAGAACTCTTGATTTTTCAAGATTTCAACATAACATTTTTGTTAGCACGTCTTGTTGCATTTACTGATTTCGATCGTAATGTGTAGTAAAGAATCTCAAATAAACGGATATTTGTGAAGTTTCTACAGTTTTGAACAAGAAAGCATAGCAGTTGTTTATATTCGGAATATTTTTGCTAATATGGTTACTAAAATTGAGGTCTTGTTTGAAAATAACTCCCAAATCCTTAATCGTTTTGACAAGTTCATAGACCGAGTGCCAGCAAAAATAACGCATATGATTCGCACACTGAAACTAATAAAATACTATGCCCTCAAGGACTGAGTACAGAGCTAGTTCTTGTTCTATATCAGGATACACTAGTTAGCCAAAATGAGAAGTATGCCGTACCTATGCGGCGTCAAAAACTCTCTAATTGGATTACATTATGAAACAAGAATGAGCTTTGAGCTCATTTTCCAAAGCCACGTTTTTGACGTGTTCAAAAAATTGCACAGTGAAACGCCAACGCCTAAGCAATACTTGTAACACTGGCTGAATTCCTGAAAATGTTTAGCCTGGAACTGATCATACTTGTTTCTTTTTCTGGCTCTTGGTATATCAAGCACAGTATCACCAATTTTGCATTTGAATTCAAGTTGAGGTTGTTGACATAGCACAAGTCATGAATTATTTTTATCAGACTCTGGAGTTTCCAATGTCACTGGTGGATTTAAAGTTTGTTCGGAGCTCTAACTTCAGCAAAAATTTGTTTATTAAATTGAAATTTTTATACAAATTTCTAATAAACATTATGAACAGCAACGGTACTAAATTGGTCTCTTGTGGTGTTCCAGGAGAAGCTTTATATTTTTCTGATCTATAGCCATTAAACTCAACATACTGCTCACGCACCGAGAGAAATCCAGTTATACAAGTTTTTTTTTCAAAAAAATCTTATAGCTGCTAAATAGATTATTTGAGCAACTAAATGTTATCTGATCAATGTAAAAAGTGAAGGTTTTAAACTTTAAACGGTTTTTTTTTTTCAAAACACTCATTTTGTTTTGAAAGGGTTACCTTTTAGATTCAATAAAGGGCACGATTGTGGTTAAAAGATGGAATTGAAAAAACAAACTGTTTAGCCAATATAATCCACATTTTAACTGTTAAACGATACTTTGTAACCACTAAATAGTTGTAGTTTAGTTCTGGAAAAGAAACGGGTTTTTCCACCACCTCTGATCATGCATCTTCTTCGGCACACACGTGTTTCCTATGATGTTTTATTCCACTCACCACTAACAGGCCGTTTCTTCATCGGGTCATCTACGTCATTTCAATTATTATTGTCAATCAGTTCACATGTGGATTTGGTTGTGTTGTGTAAGTGCAGAAGTAAATGTTAAATACGCTTTGTTTATAGTTTGTTTCTACAAGAAATACATTTCGGGTAAGTGTCTATCTGAGTGTGTGATTTCAACAACAGATTTTATCCGTAGTTATTATTTGTGGGAGGTTAAATTCAAACAAGTAAGTATTGGGTGAGCTTCAGGGATGGTGCATTTTTATTTTAGATAATATTCATTTGTTCGAAAAAAATTTACGGTGATGGCTGGAATTGAATGAAAATATGACTTTTTCAGGAACCGAACGGGTTCAGTAGTACCTAATTCCGGTTCGAACAGAAACAACACAAATTAAATATTTTCCAAAAGATACATCTTATGTAAAAAAAGATACTTTTATCTTATGACATGATGATTATTGTTAGATGATTTTTTCATATGGGAACCTAAGATCCTAATTCCTAAAATTTGCAAATTGAATAAAATCAACATTTTAAATATCTGTCGATTTCTTGTAGGGTAGGGTTGCCACAGATTTTGCCACATTCGAAAATTTTCATTTATTCGAAATAAAAGTACTGAAAAATCGGTTTTTAGCCATTCTGACGGATAATTTGGAGTTATGTCGAACATTGTTAAATATAAACGTTTTTGATTACTTTATCATCTACAACTTTTTCACTGAACATTTTCCGCTAAGAGGTCATGTGGGTAATCATTTTGTTTTGTAAGAAAAATAGTGAACCTATACTACTAACACGGACTTCTATGAAGTATCTGTTTTCAAACCTCTGGAATTTCACATGAAAGTATTGTAATAAAACAGTCCATTCCATACATTTGATTTTTATTATTTATTCTTGAGCAGAAATAAAATAATAATTGAATATTAAGTAATGATTTTTTTGTTTCAGATGACTAATTTATTGTATAATTCGAAGATTCTTCCGTGGTTACTAGAAATAGTGTATATTTTGATGTATTTCTAATGTTCCCAGATGTAAGAAATACTTTATTTTATTGTTTATATGTAAGTTTTACGACCTTTGTTATGATGACTGAATTTTTCTTTTTTTAGGGGATTTGAGGTCATAAATTGAAGAAAAATATATTTCTTTAAAGCCGTTTCGTTAATTAATTTTGTCATCTTCAGGCTACTGTAAGATACTGAAAGAGGATTTTTTTCAATCGATAAAAAACGAATAATGATATACAAATCAATTTGCTACCAATACTTTTCCAGAAACAATCACTGAAAAATGTTCTGGTAATAGAGTAGATCAGAGTCAATTAATAATAATTCAATCTACAGTTTTATACGTTACCAAAACATTGTTCAGTGATTGTTTCTGGAAAAGTAGTAGTAGAAAATTGATAAGTATAGTATTATTGGTTTTTTCTATTGTATTATTAATTAAAAAAAAAAATCACCTATTTGTATCTTCCAGTGCCCTGAAGATATCAAAAAATGAATTGACGAAAAGTTCATTTTAAACAAATAGAGTTTTGTTTAATTTAAGGTCTCAAATCCCCCCCCAAAAATAAAAAATCAGTCACTATATTTTAATTTCCTTAATAAATGTTGATCCATTTCTTAACGAGTTTTAATGCTGAACTGTTCACTGATAAGTATGAACAACTAATGTGTTACTGTTTCAGGAAATTAACTGAAATATGACGAATATCTATAACAAAAGTAGCTTTTTCATGATATCTATAGGATTGAAATTTTTAAAAGCGTACTTGTTGAATTCTCATTCTGAGAATATGACACTGGCACTCACTGAGTTGCAACTTCTGTTTAACATATTTTTCGTAGATATTCATCAAATGGCAAACATTTTCGCTTCCAAACACTTTGTTTCTGACCAAAACGTTTTTGAATAGCATACGCTTGAAAATAACCTCCCTCTAAAGCTCTGATAACATCATCAACGCCAAAACACCACATCAACTCCTTTAATTTGAAAAATGTCGAATAGCACATGTGGTGGTATTGAAGAGTTTTTGAAGATTAACAGTTGGGCAAAATTTTGAAATTTCAATAATTCAATTTTTGATAGCCTCTACCTTCATGTGTATTAATGTTCCGAATTTCATGATGTACTACTATTGAAACTGTTTAAGTTTGTAAAATGAGGTTCAACAACTGTAAATCCTTAGAAACTGTTCAAAATCAGCTAAATCGTCACATGTGCTATTTAAGATTTTGTGGCAGAGTTTTGACGTCAATGCTATTTTCAGAACTACAGTAAGAAATTATTTTCATGCAGGTTATTCAAAAACCGTTTAGCTGGTAAAGGAAAGTTTTTGGATGCAAAAATGTTTACCATTTGATTGTTATACATTTTTTTTAACCACTGTAAGATATAGTATAATAATGAAATACCAATCATTTAAGTATTACATCAAAAACAAGTCATCTTGAAATGAGTATCTTTTCAATTTTATAAAGTCGTCATTTAATATCGAAATGTCAATCATTTAAACATTATATTGAGAACAAGTAAGCTTTATAAAAGCATCTTTTAATTTTTATAATAACTTCATATAATATTGAAACGCCAGTCGTTTAACCATTATATTGGAAGCAAGTAATTTCGATATGACAATATTTTCATTTTTATACGAGTGTTCTTTAACAGTTATAGAACTTTTTTGAAAAAAATATCCTGATCATTTTGAAAAGGTTACTATTCAATTCAGAAATCTTTTAAATGTTATACAATTTTGTATAACAGGTAATAGATATTTCTCTCGGTGCGGTTAAATATATATTACATATTAATGCGTCAGGATAATCCCATTATTTTTCGGTAAATATTGACTGAAGACGTTAGATTAGTGACCGTGGATCCGTTCAGTCATGAAACCGTGTTGGTTGTCAGATATAGAGTGTTCAATGCCTGGGTAGATCCGTCCACACAAAAGAATCTCGAAGACCTTAGCAATTGAAAAACAGTCAAACCAGCTGAAAATGCTTCATTTTCTTTCCTTGATTAAAAAATAGCTTTTACTTCAACTCTTTACGTTATGACCAAAACATTATTAAAATGATTTCGAATTCACTCATACTCACCCTCATCATCACATAATGAATTTAATGACGGATGTAATTCTGGTTTCAGTCAAAAATAATTACCTGTACATGATATGACCTGAAAGAATTTCAGCTGAAGGGATAATCGGGAAGATTGACACAAATAGAACTAATTATTTCATATAATCAGTCCAGTGAGAGATGAATTTTTAATGACTTCCACCTCCATAATTACCAGACAGGCGATCGATGGAAGTTAAAAATCCAATTCAATGATTTCCCAGAACGAATAATGGCATGTTGGCATGATGAAATTTTAATTGTTTATCATTTCCATGGCAGATAGAACGGATGAAAGGAGTAACTCATTATAAAGTTCGTTGTTTGATTTGGAACACGCTATTCCTAGTAATTCAGCATGATACTGGAAGTTCATCGATTTGTGTATTTCAGGTTCCCGCAATCGGTATATGCTTTCGTGGTTATAGTCTAGTCAACTTGTACCATTAAAAAAAATGTGTATTCACCGAAAATTATGATATGAAATATTATATTTGAGGAAATGTCTCAAAAGGGGCCGAAAAAAATGGCAAAAGTTATAAACAATGAAGTGAAAAAAATGGGGGTTTGGATTTTTGAATGTATCGAAAAATATTAGAGATTTTCGAAATATTAAAGCAGATCTGATCAGACCAGCAAAGGACTTCTTATAGGTAAAATGGTTCTCGGTGAAATTGTCTGAATTTTTAGTATATTGTAGTATTCGATGTACTGATTGAAAGTGCAGAATCGCAAAGTTCGTTGATGGATAGATTTTGAAATACAGGGTTCAAGTTGAAAATAAGTAATTTTTATTTAATTATTTTCTCTGGATTTGAAAGTGCCAACTGTAATTCTTTTCGTTCTTATCATCAACGTACCTTTATATTACTAAATATCATTCAGATGGTGCAGATTATATCATTATGTACAGAGTGAAAAATGAAAAAACATTTTAGTGATGTCTGAAAATTCGATGTAATATTGAAATATTGATAAAATTATTTTGGAATGCAATGTACTATTCTCATTCCATCATTAATCACAGTTCATACATTTCGTACAGGGTGATGTGAAAAATTGATGAAATATATGGCCGGTTCTATTGTACATATCTTGTATATTCAAGTGAATGATAATCCTCCGAAGATAGCTGATACCGTATAAACATGATTTCGTTGGGATATATAGGGTAATCATGAATATTTTCGATGATAAAAATAACAAAACATCAACGTTTCACAAATCACCCTGTAAATCACGATTAACTTGGTGAAATTCCTTTATTATTATTTAATATATTCATTATTCTCTCCTCAACACTGTCCTAGAAATTCAGTTTCCTACTATCACTAGTTTCATTGTTATTAATTGAGAAACTCGTTACCATTTGCATGACGAGTTGAAGGAACTTGTTCACGGGTACATTGTACTAGTGGCCAAGATATTTCACAAATAGTGAAACGTGAGAATGTGGAGATCAAAATAAATATAACATTATATGCAGGGTGATGGCAAATGATGGTCCATCAAATTCCATCTACTATTTAGGAACTGACTGAATATACGACACATCAGTTACAACTTACAACTCAGGCATGAGCCAGATAAAATTCATAATGCTTGGATAGATTGACTCGCCCAATCGTGTATTAGGCCCCGGTACTTTAAATCACTCATCACTGAAGGTGACGAGGAACAGCCTTAACTGAATCCACCTCCCCCGTAGCAGCGCTACGGTCCTTATACAACAAGAAAACCATATCGGCTAATGGGTACATTTTGATTCTGTCGTTGACGGAAAGTGAATGAAAAAGATAAATCAATTAGTTCCATCAGTGATAATTATTATTACCTTTACGTATTGAATTACTTATAATGATGAAATGTAATAGATGTATACAGTGCGGCTTTTAATAGTCCCCCCCCTGTTAACTTTTGAACGGTTCGACGTAGGAACATGAAAAAAAACCATTTCGAGGGTTTCACCAATACTACTTTTTGAAATAAAAAACATAGTGATTGCACGATAGGGGGCGCAGGGGGGCCCATCAACTCAAAATTTTCAAATGGCATGTGGGGTCAAGTGTCACATCGTTGAGAAGATAATTCAATTCTCTCTACAACCATTTAAATATTTTTGAATTTTGTTTATAATTTTCTTCCCAATTTCGATTTTTATACCTTTCGAAATTTTTCAAAGAATTTTTGGTTTCATTGTTCCACATCCAACCGTTCAAATTCATCGAGGTATGAGTAGTATTCAGATCCGCATTTAAATTTGATGTTTCGATTTTCAATTACAAAAAAATATTATCAAAATTCAAAAATATTTAGATGGTTGTAAAGAGAATTGAATTCTCTTTTCAACGATGTGACACTTGACCACACATGCCATTTAAAAATTTTGAGTCGATGGGCCTCCCTGCGCCCCCTATCGTGCAATCACTTTTTTTTTTTATTCAAAAAGTAGTAATGGTGAAACCCTCGAAACAAAATTTTTTTTCATGTTTCTACGTCGAACCGTTCAAAAGTTAACAGGGGGGGGGGGCTATTAAAAGCCGCACTGTATATGTTTCTATTGATAGCCAGCAATTAAAAAAATCATGGAAACCTCTATCCGTGTGGAACACGCATGGGAAAAAAACATCGCTGCCTAAATTCAAATTCTCCTATAAGAAATAAAAGCGTTCTATCAATAATTTTCACTTTTCCCAGATAATTTGTTTTTTATTCCGACAAAGCTTCAACCAACAAAATTCTCATAACGATTTGTACCTTACATTATTAAATTCATATATCTGATGTGATTGTAATCTTTAATCTCCACCCTCTTTTACATTTATTTTGATCAGATATATGAATTTAATAATGTAAGGTACAGATAGTTGAATGAAATTTATTGGTTTAAGCTTTGTCGGAATAAAAAACAAACTATCTGGGAAAAGTGAAAATGATTGATAGAACGTTTGATTTCTAATATGAGAATTTGAATCTGGGCAGCGACGGTTTTTTTCCAATGCGTGTTCCACTCGAATAGAGGTTTCCATGATTTTTATATTTACTGGCTATCAATAGAAACATATAGACATCAGTATAGGTAATTCAATACGGTAAGGTAATAATAATTATCACTGATGGAACTAATTGATTTTTTTTTCATTCACTTTTCGTCGGGGGAGGTGGATTCGGTTAAAGGCCGATTCTCACTAGAGCGGTGCCGAGCGGCGCGGCGCGGCGCTGTGCGGCGCGGCAAAAGTTGCTTGCAATTCTTTGCATGTAATTGAGTGATCCCGTCCTCACCTGAGCAGAGCGGCGCGGAGCAGAGCGTCGTGTTCGTAGGCAGCAAAGTTCTAACGCTTCCGGGAGCATTGGCTCGCGGCACTGCCGCTTTGAAACGCTCCCTCCCGCCTGTTGACGGACAAGTGGGAATCACGTCGCGTCACAAGCAAGCTGCGACTTGTAGAAATTAACACAATTTCAGAGACACACCAAACAAATATGGACGCGGAAAAAATAGAAAGATTAAATGTATTAGTGAATGATTATCCTGAACAATATTGTCGCTTCTTTTTTCGTCTATTTTCGTATTCATGACATATTGCCGCTACAAAAACAAAATCGTCTGATGATGACGATGTAGGATCCTCTTCTGTGATTCCCAAACTCATATCACTTTTTTTACAAAACTCAAAATACCTACCTACTTATATAGATTTTACTATTTCACACACCGCTGCTGCTACAAAATGCCGCTCAGGTGAGAATAGCCTGCACAAAAACTGCTTCGTCCAGTGCCGCGCCGCGCGGCACCGCGCCGCTCGGCACCGCCCTAGTGAGAATCGGCCTTAATGCTGTTCCCTGTCACCTTCAGTGATAAGTGATGTCGCGTACCGGCGCCTCATACACGATTGGGCGAGTCAGACTATCCAAGCATTAAGAATTTTATTTGGCTCATGCCTGAGTTGTAAGTTGTAACTGATGTGTCGTATATTCAGTCAGTTCCTAAATGGTAAATGGAATTGGATGGACCGTCATTGGTCATCACCCTGCATATAATGCTACATTTATTTTGATCTCCTCATCCTCACGTTTCATTATTTGTGAAAAATCTTGGGCACTAGTAGAATGTACGCTTGAACAAGTTCCTTCAACTCGTCATGCACATGGTAATAAGTTTCTCACTCGATAACTATGAAACTAATCATAAAAAGAAAATGATGAATATATTAAATAATAATAAAGGAATTTCACCGAGTTAATCGTGAATTACAGGGTGATTTCTGAATCGTTGATATTTTGTCATTTTTATCTTCGAACCTTTTCATGATCACCCTATATATCCCAACGAAATCATGTTTATATGGTATCAGCAATCTTCGGAGGATGATAATTCACTTGAATATACAGGATATGTACGAAAGAATCAGCCATATGTTTCATCAATTTTACGAGATGTATGAATTGTGATTGATTATGGAATAAGAATAGTATATCGCATGCCAAAACAATTTTATCAATATTTCATTATTACATCGAATTTTCAAATATTTCTAAGGTGTTTTTATTTTTCACTCTGTTCATAATGATATAATCTGCACCATCTGAATGATATTTAGTAATATGAAGGTACGTTGATGATAATAACGAAAAAAAAATGCAGTTGGCACTTTCAAATCCCGAGAAAATTATTAAATAAAAATTACTGATTTTTTACTATTTCAAAATCTATCAATCTACGAACTATGCGATTTTGCACTTTCAATCAGTACATCGAATACTACGATATACTAAAAATTTCACCGAGAACCATTTAAAAAGTGCGGGGTCCTTTGCTGTAAAAAATAACTCCCGTTGCTGTAACACCAATATTTATAATTTTCATAGAGACCTGAAAATAGAGCAAAAAATGGGTAGTCTGGCTACCGCGAGCGTTGCGTCACTCTGACACAACGACAAAAAAAAAATTGATATAATAAATGTGAATATTGAGGAAAAAGAAATCCATGTACTAATGGTATACATCAATTAAAAATAATCCGCGGATAAAAAATGTTTATCCTGAGTTTTCCATAAATTATGCAATTGTTGATTATTAATTTTTTCTAAACTGAATTTTAACATAAAAAACCCCGATAGTTATTGAACTAAAACCCTAGGATTTTTTTCACTTAGTGAAGTTATTCTTAATAGGCTTACAAATAGATAACCGATGCAAAAATTGTAATATTGTCATTTTCCACTTTTTTAAACAGAAATGAATGAATTTTGAAAAATGAAGAATTTTTTTTAATATCTTACATATTTCGATTTCTAAGAGTTGAGCTATAAAAAATATATTTTTTAAATTTTTTTACCACCTATGTCTGAGAAATTGTTTCATAAGCAAATATTTTTATGTCGAAATATATTTATCGATGAAGATTATGATTTTTGAAGAAAAAACGATTACTTGAAAAAAATTATTTGTTGCTAAAAAATTTTATTAACTCTTTTAAATTTTTCTACTTTCAATTATTGATAAAAAAGTGGAAAATCAAAATTTCACAATTTTGCAACGGTAATCTATTTGTAAGCATATTTGGAATGACTTCACAAAGTGAAAAAAATCCTAAGGTTTTTAGTTCAATGATTGTCGTGCTTTTTATGGTAACATTCACTTTAGAAAAAATTCTTAATTAACAAATGTATAATTTACGGAGAAATTGGGATAGAAATTTTTCAACAGCAGATTATTGAAAATTGATGTATCCCAATAGTACATGACTTTTTTTATTCCTTAATATTGATATTAAATATGTTAAAATATTTTTTTTGTTGTTGTTATGTCAGAATGAAGGATAGCGCGCAAAGGCAGACTACCCGTTTGTGGATCTATTTTAAGGGCTCTGTAAAAATTATAAATATTGGAGGAACAGTTTCGGGAGTGAAAACTTTTTTTCAGCAAATCTGCTGATCTTTTCAGATCTTTTTTAACATTTCGAAAATCTTCAATGTTTTTCGAGATATTAAAAAAAACAAAGCCCCATTCTTGGGACCTTTCCTCAAACATTCTACATGACATTATGAATCGAGTGACACCATGATCATGATTTTCAGTGATTATACAAAATTTTTAAAGAAAATGGTTCATGTTGACTAGACTATAAGTTATTCGAAAATCGCCTTTGATGCCTATTCGATTATCAAACCAGACGAAGCCTCGAGTTAGATGATCAACAAATTATATTATGAGGTATATAATTTTCTGTAAATTTATCAAGCGGTAACGATGTATCCACGATAACAGGTAATTTCAGAAGAGAATTGTTATATAACGTAACGATTGTCGAAATGAGGGTGAGAGAGAGAAAGAGAGAGAAGGGGAAAGCAGAAAGGATTCTTGAGTGGACGCAGTACCTGTAAACCAGCGCTAATGGACGACAAAGAATATAAAAGCGGGAAAAAAATTAACAACAAGAGACCTACTAGAAATATTGTTCGAATGACGGAAACAATTAATTAGTGTCGAAAAAATGGAGAAGTGTGGAACGGGGTGAACTTTTAGGGACTGAAAGTGATATTTCACGGTTTTTCGCGATTGACAACGAAAGTTGACCTCCCAAACATTTTTCCACATTTCCTCAACGTTCCCGGGAAAATCGGAAAAACCGATTTTCCAGTTTTAAATTGTTTTCTTGCTCAAGTAAGCTGTAATTTTTTGTAGCGGAATACAGATTTTTCCTTTTTTTGTCGACAAATTCCGAAAAAACAACCTCAATTTCAACTGATAAGTTTCACCGATAAAGTTCGTCTTTTCAAGCTCTCTAGCAGCCAAGTTTTTCGTTGAAGCGTGTACTTTCAGATCATGAAATAATAGAATAGCACTACTGTGGAATTTTTTTCCGAAAAAAGCGAAATTATCAAAAAACAAATTTTCATAAATCAATTTTTTTTATTTTTGTTGTAAACCCATATTTATTTATCAAAATTATTGAAATAACAGTTGAAACCTTTCGAGAATAAAAATTTCATGTTACCCTAATAGGTACAAAAAATAAACAAGGAAATGAATAAGGATTTGAATATGATTGAAGGGCGAAAGTTGGTGAACTTTTGGGAGTACAAATGGTTTCTCACCATTTGCAGCAAAAATTAACCTCCTACAAAAAAAAAGTTGAAATAGAAAGTTGTTGACAATAAAAAGATCTACAAGTATTGGATCAAGATTTTTCCACATTAACTCAAATTTTCAGGAAAAATCGGAAAAACCGTCTCAATTTGGCTTTAATTTTTTTTGTATGAAAATTGTATGTTTGTCGCCAAATCTATGCTTTGAACTAGATGTTTTTTCTGCAGCGAAATATTAATTTTTCTCGAACCTCTTTGAAGTACTCGCAAAGGGGGCAGCTCATAGTTAGACTGGTGCCAAAACGAATTTTAAACGCCTAGAATGAGAAAGGAAGTAACAGGCAAGGACCAGGTGGAGAATGTTCTAGAGCAGGCCTGCACAACATACGGCCCGCGGGCCGCTTGCGGCCCGCCGCTATCTTTTTCTTGGCCCTTTGTCCCTTTGCCAATCTGGCCCGCCTACGTCAAACTATACATTTTCCAGTAACAAAATAACATGAAATAATTGCTTTAATAAATATCAAATTATAATTATATTTTTCGCACTGGTACAGTAAATCCATTATAATTATTATTTTATAGGTCAGCGACTGAATCCAGACCTGTAAATTTCGAACATACATAGCGATTCTCTTCTTCAAAGCGGTAGACTGGTAGAGCGTAGTTGCGTACTGGTTGTAACTGCAAAAACTTCCAGCTAAAATATATGTCTAGGCGGGCGTCGCGTACGAATCGTACGATCTACGATCATTATTACTTTGTTCGTTGGTTGTGCGTGCTAGAGCTAGGTACTATATCTCACAAGTTATTATTCGCGTTTCCAGCAGTATTCGAAAAAAGGCAATTTTTATAAATCGGTTATAAGTGATAATATTACGCATATTATTGTGTGTTCTTGGTGCAACCATTTTTGAATAAGGTAGGTTTTATTTTGCGAGACATTTGCTTTTATTTTATGACCATTATTATTGTTTTTGTTTTTAGTGATGGCATCACAACAGAAGAGAAAAATTGATTCAGAAGGAAGAATATTTAATCCAGATTGGACAAATAAATATTTTTTTATTAAGTTTAAAAACAAATACATTTGTCTTGTGTGTCGTGAAACCGTTTCAGTGGCAAAAGAATATAATATGCGGCGCCATTTTGAATCAAAACATTCGCAGTTGTCTGGCTTAGACGAAAACGAAAAGATATTAAAAATCAGACAATTACAAGTAAATTTAACTGGAGAGCAAAATATAGTTCAACGTTTTAGTAGGCGAGCTGATACTGGAACTATAGTAAGCTACAAAATATCGCGAGAAATTGCTGCTACAGGCCGTCCATTTACTGATGGAGATTTTATAAAAAGATGTATGTTAATAACTATGGACGAAATTTGTCCTGAGAAAAAACAAGCGGTCGAAAATATTTCACTATCCCGTATGACGGTACAAAGGCGAATTTCTGATATATCATCTGATCTTTTCGAGCAACTTAAACAACAGGCTACCAAATTTAAATATTTTGCTATTGCCATTGACGAGAGTACGGACATTAAGGATACTGCTCAACTTTTAGTTTTTATACGGGGAGTAACAGATGATTTTAACATTTTTGAGGAACTTGGTAGTATTTGTCCAATGAAGGGTCGAACTACAGGGGAAGAAGTTGCCAAGGAAGTCATAAACTCTATTAATAAAAAATTCATACACAATTAAACCTTTCTTGGGAAAAGCTATCTGGTATCTGTACAGATGGTGCTCCTTCTATGGTTGGAAAAAATATTGGGGCAGCAGTTCTGATACAAAAGCACAGCGAAAAAACTATTCGTAAATACCATTGCATCATACATCAACAGGCCCTGTGTTCCAAAATTCTACCATATAAACACGTAATATCAACGGAGGTACAGATTGTCAACTATATTCGATCGAGAGGGCTCAAGCACCGTGCTTTTCAAACTTTTCTCGAGGAAGTAGGAGCAGAGTTTGGTGATTTAATTTATTACTCCGATGTAAGATGGCTAAGCTGTGGGAATGTGCTTCATAGATTTGTCGCACTGGAAACTGAAATAACACATTTTTTGCAAGAAAATAACAAAATATTCGAAGACCTTCAAGACGACGACTGGAAAGCTGACTTGTATTTTATCACAGATATTATGGGCCATATTAATGATTTGAACAAAACTCTTCAGGGAAAAAATCTGATGGTGTTCGAGATGTATAACGCAGTCAAGTCACTTTGTCTAATAAAACTCAATCTTTTTTATGACCAGTTGCTTAAGGCAGATTTTGTTCATTTTCATTTGTGCCAAGAAAACATTTTGGCCAATAAATCAGTTTATTCAAACAAATTTGCTGCCAGCATTGCTGTGCTTAAGGAAGAGTTTCAATCAAGATTCAGTCTCCCTACTGAAGATAAAATTTTATTTAAACTTATTGAAGATCCCTTCTCTGTTGACCCTAGTGAAGTACCTGCAGATCTTCAGTTGGAACTTATTGATCTGCAGTGCTCAAATATTTATAAAGAAAAACATCGAGAAGGAAATTTGCTTGATTTTTATAAAATTCTTGACAAAAACAAATTTCTTAAATTGATCAATACTGCCAAGGAAATATTAAGTCTTTTTGGTAGTACCTACATTTGCGAGCAGACCTTTTCTGTCATGAATATAAACAAAAGTGCAAATAGGTCTACACTTACTGATCAACATTTGGGAGATATACTGAGGACATCCACTTCAAAACTTACTCCAAACTATGAAAAACTTGTGACCGAGAAGCGAACAAACATCTCACATTAGTGTAACTTCGGTTAAAAATAAAACTTTATAAATAATTTTTGTTTTATTTAAAAAAAAATACTTGTAAAAAATAAACAATAAATTAATTTTTAAACTGGCTCAAAATCAACGTTTTTGAACGTGACCCCCCCCCAAAAAAAAAACACAAACTAAATCCGCCCTTGGCCCTCGTACACCTGCCGTTTTTTCAAACTGGCCCTTTGAAAATCCCAGTTGTGCAGGCCTGTTCTAGAGGTTCCAACTCTGTGGAAAAAAAATATTTAAACACGAAAACACTCAAAATGGTGAAATTGTGGTTAAAAACGGTTTCTTGAGATTTGCGGCAAAACGTGACTTCTAAGCGGAAAATGTTTGATGAGAAACTTGTGGATAATAAAAAATTCGGAAACTTTTGTATTCAACACTTTTCGACATAACATCAAATTGACCGTCAAAATGGTGAAAACCCGATTTTTCAGTACTTAATTTTTTTCTCGCGTATAAATGACTTTTACATAAAAATTTGTAGGAATATGACTATTTTGGTGTCGAATGAGCATGATTTTTTCGCAATTCAGAAGATGACGAGAGTAGAACTGGCGGGCATATAGAGAGACAGCAACCCACCCGTCTGCGCAGCCGCCCATCCGCCTAGCCGTCTGCGCAGCCGCCCAAGAGTCGTCCGCGTTTGCGTTTTCGTTCGCTTTCGCGTTTTCGTTTGCCTTAAGCGTTCGCGATTTCGTTTACGTTAAGCGTTCGCGTTCGCGTTTATCGTTCGCGATTTCGTTTACGTTAAGCGTTCGCGTTCGCGTTAAGCGTTCGCATTTTCGTTTGCGTTAAGCGTTCGCGTTCGCGGATGGGCGGCTGCGCAGACGGCTGGGGCAGGCGGGTGGCGAATGGGTAGCTGTCTCTCTATACGCCCGACAGGTCTACTGACGAGATATCGAGTTTTTTACATTTTTCAAAAAAAATGTCATCTGCAAGTGATCATTTTAATTTTTGAAATGTCTACTTTTAAATGTTCTATTTAACTTGGTGGTTCATTGATCGTTAGAACACTCAAAATTGAGAAAAACTTTCTCTATGAATCATGATTTTCTCAATAAATATTTCCTCAATAAGTATATTGATCGTTAAAGGATAAACGATCAATGAAACACTAAGTTACATAGACCATTCGAAAATAGAAATTTAAACAAGTGGAATGATTACGTATAGACCTTCAGAATACAAAATACATTAAGACAATTGTTCGTGGAAGATTAGGATATTTTTTTAGAAAAATGTACTAACTAGTAGTAGTCTTCTGAATTGTGAAAAAAATCATGGAATTATAAATATATCACTTTCTTATTATACAGGGCCTTTCACGATGAGCGTTTCTGGCAAACCAGACAACTGATCAACCTGGAAATTCGACAGTATGCATAAATAAATATAATCTACATGCCTAAAATATTTTAGACGATGCGACGTTGCCACTTCTGCTATAAAGTAGCAGCTACTTTGATTTTTCAAATGGAACACCCTGTATATAATATCATATTATGATTTCTTATCACTTTGTCAACTACTTCATGTACTATTGCCCTATACCTATCTGTTACCGTTTGAGAGGTATAAATTAGTTTAATTTTTTTTTACCAAACATGTACTTTTATAAACGCTGAAAATCTTGAACTCTCTGGTACTAAGAAGATCAAATTCAAAATGGAGTGGAGTGATACCATGAGGATTCCCACTTTGGAGCCATATTTTTATTTGCTCATACTAGGTCGTCACATGAAAAAATTAGTGAAAGTACATTTTTTCACATGGAACACCCTGTATATTTCCACATTTTTGAACTCTTCATCCAATTTTAAATTGACTTTGTTCAGATTATTCGACTATTCGACTATTTCGATTTCGAACCGTTTTCGAGATAAACTGTTTCAAACAGAAACTAACGTGATTCCCTTGAATTCATCACTTATTATTGAAATTTAACAGATTGAATTCGAGGTTCCTTAATCAGTCAAAGATAATACAATGAATACATAATTATTAAAATACTCTTCAACCATCAAATGAAACTTCTCTTCAAAAAATAGTTTATTAACGCTGACACACGAACTAGTAGGTCAATTCAATTATCAGTGTATTTCAGAATATGTTCGAACACATCTCCACCTCCACTTAAACAAACATGTAATCTCCTCAGAAGATTTTCATGTGTAGCGCTTCTGATTGATTCTGGAGTTAAACTATTGAAAGCAGTTCTAACTCTCGATTGTTGTTATTGGGCTGGAGTTAACCATATTTTTAATGAAACCCCTCACAAAATAATATAATGGACTGTCATCTGGTGTTCTAGGAGGCCAACGAAAAGGTCCATTATTACCAATTCATATATCTTTGAGGATTTCAGTTGAAGCTTCAATTTCTAAACAAGAATTATACACGTTCCTGGCTTATTATTTAAAATCATTTGAATTCCATTCCTCAGTAAATCTTCATATTTTGTTGCATTCAAGTTCAAGCAATATTTGGATTGCAATATTTATTCTAGATGTGGAAAACAATATATAACCAATATTGTATTATCGATATTGGTAGAAATTATTCAACCAATATTGACCCAATATTTCGTGTGATAATCTACATTCAAAACTAGTTCAACCAATATTCCACCAATATTATTAATATAATATTGTTTTTTGAATATTCACCCATATTGGACCAATATTGATTTTTCAATTACAATAATTCTATATTGGCCCAATATGGAACCTAGATTCAGACGATATGATGTGCTACCTGGGCCTGAAAAACTGAAAACTGAAATTTGACCTGATTAATCCATTATAGGTGTCATCTCGTCTATAACATACATTCTCCTTGATAATATCCTACTCATTTGAACTCGTGTTCTCGCCTTTATCGAGAATATTGACGAATCGAACATACGGCACCGGAAACACATTATATTTCATCCGGTGACTAAATGATTTTTAATAGTGTCTCCAAAGTCGGTAAATTACTGGTTCCCGGAAGCACTACTGTACGAAAAGGTTGGTATCGAACATTAATTATGCAGAAATGGGTCTCTGGGCGCGCGTATCCGCAGCTCCATCCGATAGTCGATGCGTCTGGAACGGCGCTGCGAAGGGAACGACGCGTCGCGTCGCTCTTCGTCGCCTGCGTCCAAAATCCCGATAGGAATCCGGAACACCTGGAATGGCACCGCTGGGAGGTTCTGAACGCACCGAGCTATTTTATCGAAGGTGTATAATAACCTTAGAGCGCCGTCATTTGGTTTGGACGCTCCAGCTGCCAAGAATTCAGGTGGGAGGGTACGGAATTTTTCTTCGATGAATTCACTGGGTGTCAGTTTACTCTTCAGACAATCCATGATTTCCAAATTTCCAGATTTCCAAGAGTACAAAATTCAAACTTTGCTGGGACATTGGATTCAAGAACTGGAAAATGTATATATAATTAGTATACTAGGATTGCTATCCATCCAGTTTTCGATTCGAAACCAACAATGGGTCGTGAAAATAAGGACAAGACAAATGCCTGTCTAAATTATATTGTCATTTGAAAAACTATGTCTTTTTCAACAATTATTGTTATTAGAAATTACTAACTGCTATAGGTACTGTACATAGAAAAAAATTGGTACCCAAATACACTCTAAAAGTACAGTGACTCAATGACTAGTTCATCAATATTGATCCAATGAACGCAATCATTATGTCAATATAGCACTGATTATCGATACTATGAATACGGATATTCATAATATTGATGACTACTTCAGTTGATTGCATGATAAAGTACATCAAATCAGTTTCAGTTTATTATTCAGTAATGAGGTATAGTACATGTTGCGATCATATTAATTATCTAAAATCAAATTATATGGTTTGTTAACCCTTAAATGCATGATTTTTTCTTTTTGTCAATAAAAAATATTGTTCATGTCAAAATGATCAGAGGAACATGGGAAAAATAATCAAAAAAATTATATTTCAATATTTTTTTCATAATTTCAACATTTTTTGTTGTTGCAGAAACGCAACATTGTGCACAAATACTTATATTTTTCTTAGTGATGAAATCTTCTGAAACAATTATTTTTTTTGTTCAAACAAAGAACAACACCACATTTTTCGCAAATTATGTCGGTATAACCCTTGCAACTTGGAAATTTGCACCTGGTCCTTTTCTCTGCATGGACTGGCCAATGTCCAACTTGATCGGTCCTTACATCTTTTGGAGAAATGTGCATTTCCTCTGTGCCTTTTAGCTTCAATAGCTTCTTCCAGACTATTACTTGGTCTACCTCGTTTGACAACACTTTTAGATGCAACATTACACAAACAGTTTGCCACCTGGCTTCGAAATTTTGACTGTGGTAATATTTCTTTTTGTTTTCCATGTAAAGTCAAGACTCGCTTGTAGAGTAGCCAAGCGTTGACCATTCCTAAATCAAGTAAATGATAAAAAATCCGTAAGTACCATTTTCTACTTTTCAATTTGATCCTGTAACGTCCTATGAAACTATCCATTAGATCCACCCCACTCATATGTCGATTGTATTCTTGTATAACGTAGGGGCATTCCACATTTACATTTCCCCCTTCTTTCTCATCATAGCGTTGAACACTAGTTACAGGATCTTTACCAGCATATGTTGAAAGGAGAGTCACACATTTATTATCTCTCCATATCAGAGACGATACGTCTATACCCTCTATAGTCGTCACGTACTCATCAGAGGTGCCACGTTCTTTCTTTTTTAGTTCACTTTCTGCTGGTAATTTGCAGTCTGGAATTCGGTTCCGTCTGATTGTTCCAAGAGATAATACCTCTTTTGGCAAGATGGAGCATGAGTTCTAATGACGTGTAATAATTATCACAATACAATCTATAGTTTTTCATATCAGGAATGACCCGAGACAACCGAACAACAATATTGGCTGATGCACCAATGTCTGGTTCATCGGCTGGTCTATTTCCTAAATTCTCTTGTCCTGAATATATTTCAAAACGATATGCAAATCCAGAAATACCAGCAAGTACGAATAATTTGAAACCCCATTTGTGGGGTTTCATAGGCATATATTGCTTCATGTAGTGCCTGACTTTTGTGGCACACATTTGTTCATCTACTGAAAGAGTAGGTTCTAGGGGAATACTGATAAACTTCTCATTCAGATGCTCAACTACTGGCCGAAGCTTATGTAGTCTGTCATGACCTGGACTATCACGTGGTACATGTTTGAAATGGATTTAATGTCTGATCTTTTCAAATTTGTTCCTAACAAGATCATAGCCTATGTCACTGCTCCAATAATATCTCACACTGGGCAAATGAACTATTGAGGTGTAGAAGCAAATACCCATGAACTGCTTTATATCAGTTACAGTAAAAAAAATTGAATTATTCGGATTTGTTTGAGTAGCTAATAAATTGGTCTGTTCCACAATATTCTCAACAAAATCGTCACTGAAAAAAGAAGAGAAGAAACTATATGGGGTTTCCAAAGCCATAACTGCAGGTGGAAGATCAGTGTCCCCATGAAATGCTAATTGCAGATCATTCAAATGAATACCCGATGATTCCACACCACTTTTCTTTTTTGTAACCGTTTCTTTTTAGCCGACGAATTATTCACCGAGAGCTGCAGGACAGGTTGATTTTGATCTTCTGGTTCAACTTCTTCATCAACCTTATTGGAAGACTCTTCCGATAACGCTTCTTGAATATCGTCGTCTAGATCAACAAGTGTAGCATCGCTTATATCTGCTTCACTTGGTGTATAATTTGGGTCAGCAACACTATCTGTATCTGAAAAGTCCAATCCATCCTCGCTGTCTGACCAATTCTCCCAAATTTCAGCCAATTCTTTCTCAGTAAGCGGCAGTTTTCGATCCATTTTGGTTATGAAAATTTTACCCCTCAATGCACAATGTTGCAAATCTGCAACAACAATTCATAATCAATTATCACTATCAATTTACTATATGTGACATTTGTCATAAAATTATATCAGAACTACATACCTACATTGTACATCAACACAATATTCTTACGAGGTTTTCTTCAAAAACACTGTTATTATAGTTCCTTTTAATGCACCTGTACTCTAACCACCAAATGTCAATGGGTAACTGAATAATTAATTCCAAAATCGTCAACACAGCACCATCTATGAACAAAATATTAGACTGAATATTTCGAATGGGATCATTGTAAATATGCAACGCTGTGCACTGACACTCTATAATAGCCATAAAGCATTTTTAGGTCAGATGAAATTCGTTGTTGCGAAATTGCAACAATATGCATTTAAGGGTTAATTTGGTGCAAATGCCTAAGCCTGGAAGGCTTGTGTTGCATTTCTACCATTTTAGCCAACCTCTCTCAATTTAACTAGTATTTTCATATTGACTATCACTAATTTCATTACATATTATCCATACTAACTCAATGCTTATACTACTATGTTTCTTCATCTGATTTGCTTGGCTTTCAAATTTGGAATTGTTGGATGGGGAAGGGTATTTTACCGATGGTAGGTATCATACAGAACAAACGTTATTTTTTTCAAATTCAATATATTTTTTTTTTCATTCGAATATTTTCAGAATGTGCTGATTTTGAGAGACATGTAATTTACTTGCAAGCTTGAATTTGTAGAGACTCTCACATTATTTTATCCACAATTACCTTATAATTGAAGTTTTATCCACACTTATGAACCGTATAAAGTACCATTTTATCCACTAGTGGAATAATGAAATTACTTCATTCCACTAGTGGAATAATGAAACATACAATCTTGAATATCAACCACATTTTACTTATTTATCGCAAGCTCTCGTCAAAAATTCTTCCACGTGTGCAGCTTTCTGCAGCTTTCTTCGCCTTGTATCCTCTCGACTCACTCTTCAGATAGGCAGTGAGGTTACTATATTTCCCAATGTCTATGTTTTTATAGACTATAGCGGCCTTCAGCATCGACTACTTTGACCACATGGATGAAATTGCATACTTCTTCTTTAAATTTAAAAAATATGATAGCATGACTTCCTCACTTATTACCATTACCCTCCGTTTTTCTTTCCATTCATTAAATTCGGAAAATACTTTTTCATAATGTTCCCTGGACTTGGCAGGCAATAATGGCATGTTGCTTCTTCAGCTTCCTCGAAGATTATAACAGGAACAGAATTATTTTCTTGCATTTTTCACCAACTTCACAAATTTTTACAAATGGAGTCGATAAACAATCGAAAATACATAGCAACCATTCAACACCTCCCGATATTTTTGTATGTTATTTCAATGATTTTTGAGGAGGTGACAGCCGCTGTCAGAGCAAAACGTCAAATCATTTTGTGATGAAAAATTTCCGTGATTCTGATTCTAAATGAATGTGATTGTGAATAAAACGTTGTATTGCATGCGTGTTTTAGAGACATGTTATTTGCTTAAGAAATTTAATCGCTCGAGCTTCGCTCTCGCGTTTAAACATTCTTGCGCAAATGAAATGATATCTAAAACACTTATACAATAAATAACTATTATTTCTATTGGCAGCGAATTATATATTCTGGGGCCTAAATAAAAGATGGTTCTTTGTGTGTGAGATTTACTGAATCTAGGTATGTCTATTGTAAGATCGGAAGAAAATCTCGTAGCCCTAGATTTTTGGGAACCTAGTTTAATTTTTTGTTTATAAATCCAGGTTAGTGTTTGTAGAATATAAAGACTCTTCACATTCAAGCTTCGGGTTTCCGAGTAAAGTTGTTGTATGGAGAATAACCTGTTTGTCCTAAAGATAATCTTCAAAATAGAATTTTGTGTTGTTTGGAGTTTATTAATTGCGTTTTTGTATACCCCACCCCAGGCTGTAATGCAATATCTAATGACCGATTCTATTAGTGAGTTGTAGACTATAAGTAAAAGTTCTTTTCTCAGGATGTCTCTAAGCAAATAAAATTTATGTAAAAGTTTCCTGGATCTATTGACCAGATAAGTTACGTGTTCATCCCATCTCATGAGTTGATCTATTATGACTCCTAAGTACTTGATTTTGTGGACTTTCTCTATATTGGGACAGCCGCAGTTATTTCCCGTTGGGCAATTTTTTTTATGTATATGTATATTTTCGATTTTGGGATGGTCGGTTTGAGTGAGTGTGAAAGCCATGAATTTAGTTTTAGTTATATTTAGACTTAATAGATTTGTATTCAACCATTTCTTCAACATCATAAGGTTTAGCTCTGTGAGATGGTACAGTTCCGGCCAGTTATCATGTGTAAAAACAAGAGCGGTGTCGTCAGCATACGAGATTATTTTACCATTGAAATTTTTGATGTTACATATATCATTAAATCAGGAACAGTAATGGACCCAGAATGGTACCTTGTGGAACTCCTACTGTTACTGTTGATGAGTTACTCAAAGTGCCTTCGATCTTTACCCTTTGGGTTCTGCCCTTGATGTAATTCCGAAGTAAGTTGAGAGCTGGTCCTCTTACTCCATTTTCATAAGGTTTATCTAATAAGATGGTGCGTGTGATACTGTATCGAATGCTTTGGCCAAGTCTAATGGGTTCGTTATTTTAATGAATCCAATTCATCAACGGTCATCATCATTGAATTCACTAAATTTCAATTCATTGTATCAATTATTCATGTATTTCAGTGAGTCTTAAATTATTGGCTCCACAAAAAATGTATTGTGCCAATGAATTGAGAGGTAATAAACGTTATTCATTGTTATAATGTACAATATTTTTCAAGTGTAGGTATACGATATTCTTTATTCATCGTCTTGTCCATCGAGTTTTTTTTCTGAAAAATCAAGTGTATACTGTTGACCAAGGAGTTGATTCGATACCTTTACTACCACTAGATCGTGGACCCGATATTTTATATGACTCCAAGAGCTCACTATTGATCAGTTCTTCGTTATCAGTATCAATCTGGCAGCTAGCTGTAAGTTTCCTAATTGTAAACATAGATCCTAGTTAGCATTTTTCAATGTTCATCATCTGCGCAATCTTCAAGAAATGAATTGAACAGCATATTCAATTCATATTGGGAAATGATCTGTAAGATGATCCTCTGAATAATGATATTGTGGACATTTTTTGAGAACTGATAAGCACAAGCCTGATTCGGTAGCTGAAGATGAGTTGGATCTGAGAATCACAAGAGTTTATGAAAATCGATAGTTCTGCCTCTGTTGCCCAGTCCGTTCGAGCCCCACAATAGATTATAGGAATTGTAGTCTTCCACAGTCAAAACAGGTGGCGGTAACTGGTCAGCAATATTTTTCACATCTAGTCTAGTTACCGACAAATGAGTAGATGATGACAGCGATAACTTGTAATCTGCTCAGATTAGGAATCCTCTGTTGAAGAATTTTATCATTGAGGAACATAGCTACTTCATGTCTCGCTCTGAGATCAGGAACAACATCCTTTCTCTCACTAGTATATCTTTTTTGAATGAATTTCAGGTTTCCAGTTTTCCAGATTGAATGTGGAACTGAAGTGTATTTGTGGTAAATATAAAGAAGGTCAATAGGTACATGTAGGTATATGGGATGAAAGGACCAAATATTGAAAAAATATATACTCAAAAATTTAAACACTTTTTCTAGGTTTGTCCCTATGCCATCTTTTTCTCGGTACTCTGGAAGGACTAAGTAATTTGGAAGTATATACTACCCTCTGAGTCTTTCACAGAGCTAACGTTCGATTCTCTAACTCTAAATCGCTTCCATTTGGTTATGGGAAGCAAAGATATCACCATTAAGTCAGTTCCACTTGACGCGTGATCCGCCAACAAAGCTAGCACCTCCAATAGCTGAAGCTTCCTAATCTTACGTATTCTACCCTATTCCTACATAAACATCCATGTTTGAGTAGTTGAAGGCATTTATCATCCTATCTTGAATCCACGCCCACTTCAAACTGTCTACACTAATTGTTTACCTAACTTGAACTCAACCTGCTCTACCTAAACCCTCTTACTTGATTTTCTTAACTACTTGTTCTGGATTAAATTACACGAATTCCTTGGAGAATCAATGACTAATGACTTGTTAACTCATATTGAGGAGAATCCTTCATTAATGTACTATTAAATTGAACAAGGGGATGTATGTAATAGGTCTCTTATATTCCGTACATCCACTTTCACATTTCGTAACTTCCTGACTCTCGGATTCATTGAATCGGTTGTTGAAGTCCAAAGCATGTTGGTTACAGTTGATTTTTCTTGTCTCCAAATTGTGATTCTAGCAATATCCTCTTTGAACCGTATTTTCATGGCACTTTTAGTTTCACCCATATACTTCTTCCGTTTTTTCCAATCAAGGTTTGAATTGTTACAATTTGGAGGTGGAATTGCCTCAAATTTTCATGTCTTCATTTCCAGGAGATTGCCAAAAGTGGGCTTCTCTTTATCAGCTGTTCACTTCATTGATAGAAGAAAACGCACATTTCACCGACATTCAAAAATTCATCTACTTGGAATCGTCCTTCGCGGAAAGGCTTCAACTTCAAATCGAGTCATTTGAACTCACCAGTGATCATTTCTCAGTTGCACTTAAAATATTTTATAATAATAATTCAGCCATCATAAATTTTAATTTGAATTGATTTTCCTACTATAACAAAAATACAGCTCAAAAAGTACAGCTCAAAGTAAGAAAATTTATTGTGTGTCTTTGAAGAATTTGAAATGTCCAGTAATTCAACAGAAGTTTTTCCTCCTAAATATTTCATTTCGTGAATTTGATTTCAATTCCAAATAATATCGCAAATCTCAACGAGACACAAAAAATGACCCAACTCAAGATGAGTTTTTCAGAACATGAGGAAAAAAATCTAATATTCTAGAATCTGTCAGTACAAATACTTTTCAAAAAAAAAATCACTGGTTTGAAAAACTACCATCCATGTTCCAAAATTCAATGAAAAAAAATGTTGGAGTTGTAAAACTCCAAATCATGACATCAATTTTTCCTATATATCGTTAGATATTTTCAAGTCCAGAAGCTTTGCGTTTCAATTGCATTGCAGCAAAACATATGCTGACAGAATGCAAGTAAGAGCGAAACGAAACAAAACAGGGTGAACGAAGCATTTTCCAAGCAAGAGCAGCTATGGCACAGAGTTTAGTTCATTTGAAAATGTGAAGAAATTGATTGGTGGATATGAAACAGAAGACGAATCTGATCCAATCACAGAAAACTGCCAGATTTGCTATGGAGGAAAAATGAAGAGAAGTCCGTTCCCGATAAAGAGTTTCAATCGAGAAGAAGATCCCTTGAAACTAATCCACTCTGACGTAGTAGGTCCTGTAAGTCCGCTTTCCAACGGAGGCAACAAATATATTGTTACCTTTATAGACGATTTTTCACGATATTGTGAGGTTGGAATGATGAAAACCAAAGATGAAGTATTCAAAAAGTTCGTTGAATATAAGACAAAAGTGGAGAACATCCAAGAAAGGAAAATATCCTGCCTGAGAAGCGACAATGGAGGAGAATATTTGTCGAATGGATTCAAAGGTTACCTGAAAGAAAATAGTATAAGTCATCAACTCACTGTTCCTGGGAATCCACAGCAAAATGGGGTAGCAGAGAGAATCAAGCAAATTTTGTTCGATGCAGCCCGCTGTATGTGAATTGAATCTGGTTTGCCGAAGAAATTCTGGACAGAAGCCATCGCAACAGCCTGTTATGTGCGAAACAGAAGTATTACCATTGCCAATAATGGAGTTAGTCCTATAGGAATATCGAAAAAGAACGAAAGAAATGATATTTCCCATCTGAGGGTTTTTGGCTGCAGAACATGGGTTTTAAACAAAGAAAGAAAATATCATGTATATTTTTGGGCTAGTACGAAAATGCCAAGACATATCGATTATGGAATCCTAGAAATGATAAAATTTTCATAAGTTGAGACGTGACATTTGAAGTAGATGTGTTTCCATTAAGGCAGAAAGAACCAATAATGCCGACTGGAGCGATACATAAAGATGAAGACGTTTTAACCGATTTATATATGGATGCATTTTTCAAAAACCAAATCATCAGAAGGATGAAGAACAAGATGAGAATGAAAAAGATGAAATTTCAAATGAGGATGAAAATCAGCTTGGAAATCAGGAAGAGGAAAAATCCGAAGGCGAAAAAGTAACAAGAGAAAGTTAAAAATCCCAGTTGGTTAGCAGACTATCAGACGAATTCAGAAAAGAAGATAGTAAGCATAACATATGGTCAAATAGCGAATAGAGAGATGAGAAAAAAAGATCCAATAAATTTACATGAAGCTTTACTGGGAGAAAGTAGAGAATTTTGGAAGAGTGCTATGATAGATGAATTTGAAAATCTCATCAACAATAAAACTTGGAATATCGTCAGGAATCCGGGAAATAGTTCTGTATGTGGTGAAAACAACTAGTCCGGGAAGTTCGTACTTCTCGTTTATAAAATGTCATATCAAGGTTGCAATGCTACATACATCGGCCAGACTGGTCGTAAATTTTCCCTGAGAATCCATGAACATAACAGAATCAGGTATCTCCATTCAGATTTGATTGATAAAATTAATTCTTCTAGTTCCTTTTCAAACCATATTGTTAATAATAAACATCAATTTGATATTGTTTCAGATCTAAAAATTTTACATGTTTGCAATAAAGGCCCTAAACTTAATATTTTGGAGATTTTTGAAATCAATAGAGTTAATAAGGACTGTAATTCGGATTCGTTGAATGAACAAATTAATTTTGATTGTATTTCCTTCTTCAATGCCTTACAATTTTACCATTAATCAAGTGGTTATCTATTTTAAATTGCAGTTTTCTTTCCCAACTTTGGTGTTTTCTCTTACTGATTCTGTTTCTTAGTCAGGTAGTTACCTATACAGAATTATTTTGATATTATTACATTTCTTAACAGCTCCTTCTGTTCGCTGATAGAGGACGCTACGGTTTAAAATCAAGTCTTTATTATCGACCTTTTCAAGCTTATTCTTTCTTCTTCATTGTGCGCTACACGAAATTGGTGTTTGATAATCGACAAATTGTTTTAATAATTATTACGAATGTTACTGATGAGAGTTCCACCATTAGAATGGTCCCCAACCATTCCCCCTTAATGATAATGTGTTGGCCCTAATTTGCGCCACACATCTTCAAGTTTTTATACGTTTATATTAAGTTTTTACACTTCAATTCTCCATGCCATGTGAGTATCCATTTTGAATCCAAGTTTTACCTTTTTGCTGGTCTCATACTTTTTCAAAATTGTAATTATTGTTCTTTACCGATTTCAGTTTAACCCTGTATTACTTCAACTGAAGATGAGCATTACTATGCTCGAAAACATGTTTTTGAATTCTATGTAACGCAAACCCTTAAGTTTCTTGTGAAACTTGCGTTTACATTCCTCCCCTCAACATTGGGTTGAAATATATATTGTGGAGACGACTTCGAGTTTTACTTAACTTAAAATAATAACAATAAAATATGCTTACACAACCCAACACGCAACAGATTTTGTAGATATAAACAGGTAACAAATAAATAGGATAATATAATAAAAGTTTTAAAATGCGTCGGAATAAAATTCCTGGAAATTGTAATAAGGTTTATGTATCAGCAAGTTTTGACGGATTTTCTATATATGTTCAAATTGGGGGTGTTCTTGATACAATTAGGTAGGTGATTGTACATCTTGCAGCCGTTGTAAATAACAGAATCTTCAATTAGTGATGATTTAGGAAGTGGCAGACTTACGTTTGTAGCTTATCGAGTGACATAATGCGATGGAAGTTTGTTAAACGTGTTCAAATGCTTCCTAATCAAATAAACGGTTTCCAATATAAAGATTGCTATTATCGTGAGTGTTTTATATTTAACGAGTAATGGTTTACAGGAATCACGAAATTTAGCTTTGCACATATATCTCAGCCCTCTTTTTGAAGAACAAGAATACTGTTCAGGCAGTTATCATTACATGCACCCCAGAATGGGATACCGTATCTGAGATGAGACTCTATTAGGGAATAGTAAACGACTCTAGCCGCACTTGATCCCAACTCATTTGCGACAATCTTGACAGCGAAACACCCAGAAGATATTTTTTTCCTCAAGGCCAGAATGTGCTCCTCGAATCTCAACCTGGTATCAACATACAACCCTAGGAATTTTGTGTTGAATTTATTTTCAATAATATTTGACCCAAGGGGTATGTCCTCAAGTGAACATCGGAGGGTTACTAAGTTGGTTTTTGATATATTGAAGACAAGTCGATTGGAGTCACACCAAAGTTTGATACTGCTGACATCATTATATATCGTCTCTTTGAGTTCGCTGCTGTTCTTGGCATGCCAAAATATTGTGGTGTCATCAGCGAATAGTGTAAACTTTCCAGATACGTTGATATTCAACAAATCATTAATATACAACAAAAACAGAACTGGGCCCAGCACTGATCCCTGAGGCACTCCATATTTTATAGTAGATCTGAATGACCTTGACAAGGTTTCTACTATCTGGCTGCGATTTGATAAGTATGATTTTACCCAATTCATTGTTACTCCTCTGAAGCCATAACATCATAGCTTTTGCAGCAGTATTCCATGATTTACGTAGACGAAAGCTTTAGACAAATCACAAAATACTGCTGCCGCAACATCACCATTGTTGAGTTCAGTATAAACTTCATAAAGGAAAGAAAAGATAGCATCATTTGTATTTTAACCGGATTGAAAGCCAAATTGTTGTTTGCTGAAAATACCATTCTTCATAAGAATCTCCAATGGAAACTGGACATTTAATAAATAATCAACTATCTGAATGAAAATGCAAATTTTCACTTTCAGATTTTTTCTCTCAAGTTATATAGGGTCTTTTTCAATATCTATCAGATGTAGTTCAATGTCCAGCGAGGCTTTTGCCGGGGAAGTAGTTGTTTTCTGTTAGATATTACAAAAAAGTAACTTCAATTTTATCGTAGGGTTTTTCCATTTCCAGAAGAGTCATGCATTGATTCAATTTTCAATTGAGAATGATTCTCTTTAATTCGAATATCATGTTGTCATGTACATTTTGAATGTACAACAACATGGATTTATTAGACAGTTCCCCTCATATTATATAAACCAACCAAATGCCATCATATTTTGCATTCAAGCCAATGAGAAAAGGACTTTTTGAAAACCCTGTCTCCAGCCCGTGGTATTTTCAAATCGGTGTTTCGCTCCTTCCTTATTCATACGTTTCCATGGTTACAACAATTTCTGTGAATGAAGAAACGTCACTTTGACGGTTCAACTCTTCAACTGACATTAATGACACATGATGAACCGTTCCTGCAATATGCATTTAGTCCATAATAATTTAGTGTATTCGTGAAATTGTCTGATCGAATATACCTTCGAAATGCAGAATTTTCAAAACCTTACCAGTCGCTCAAACTGTGTTGCTGTACAAAACACCAGTCGAGCAAGCTGTCGTGGTGTTTCTGAGCAAACAGTTTTCGTGACAGCAAGGTGAAAGTATTTTTTGAAACTTCAGCATTTTGTCGGGATATTACTACTGAAAACGCTCTGTCGAAACAAATTTATTCGAATATACCGAGTATATTTTGGAAAGCTTAAATATCCGAATTCAAGTGGATGCTGTTTACATCGACTTCAGCAAAGCGTTTGACAATATCGATCATAAATTGCCGGTACAAAGCATGGCTGCAGTCAGTGTGTCCGGTTTCCTATTGAATTGGTTCCAATCTTACGTTGGTAATCGTATACAGGTTGTTAGTATTGTTGCCATGCCGACATCGAGGTGAGAGGCGGCTGCCCGCAAGGTAGCTGTCGCTCCCCTCACCTTTGGTGTCTAGTCATGGACGAACTTCTCAAGACACTAGCCGCCAACGGTTTCTACGCCCAGGCATACGCCGACGACGGGCTCGTCCTGGTGACGGGCCCTTTCCTAGATGTGGTCTGTGGCCGGATGCAGTTGGCGTGCAGGAAAATAGAAAGGTGGTGTGAGGAAGTCGGACTCGCAGTTAATCCGACTAAAACGGAGATGATTCTCTTCACCAAGAGAAGGAAGGTAGATGGGTTCAGATCACCAGTAATGGGTGGAAAACCCCTAAAGCTGGCTAGAGAGGTAAAATATCTTGGGGTGATTCTGGACCGAAGCTAACTTGGGGGCCACATGTCGATCGAGTAGTCGAGAAGGCGGTGGTCGCTATATGGAGTCTGCGCCGGGCAGTGGGAGGGAGGTGGGGACTCAAACCTCACATCCTTCACTGGATCTACACGGCGGTAATCAGACCCAGAATCCTATATGGAGCAGTGGTCTGGTGGACGAGTGGACCAGATAACCACAACCAACAAGCTGGGAAAAATTCAAAGACTAGCTTGTAGGGGAATAACCGGCGCGATGAGGACGACCCCCTCGGCAGCCCTAGACGCCCTGATGGGACTGCCGTCACTCCCAACTTGCATAAAGAAGGAAGCGATGGCGTCCTATCTGAGAATGCGTGACTCAGGGAGCTGGAGAGGAGAGGGGTACACAGGGCATACCGAAATAATACTTGACTTCATCCAAATGGATAGTTGTTATGAAAGTTTGTGATTGTTTGCAGGCGGACCAGCTAGCCAAGCAAGGAGCCGGACCCGCACTCGGCATAACAAGGAGACAAGTAACAACGGCACTAAATGAGTGGGCCGTTGATACATTAGGAAAAGAGTGGAGAAGGATAGACGGATGCAGGCAGTCAAAGCAGATGATATCGGGTCCCGACATGGCAAGGACGGCCAAGATACTGAAGCTAAGCCGCAAAGAACTCCGACTGTTGGTGGGAGTTCTTACCGGCCACTGCGGCCTCAGGAGGCACCTGGCTCTCATCAGAGTTGAGGCAGACCCACTATGCACGGAATGTGGGGAAGAGGAGGACTCCTTCTACTTCCTGTGCGAATGTGGTATTTATGGCAGCCTCAGACAAAACGTCTTCGGAGCTGCCACTATTAAGGAGGAAGAATTGCACTCGTTGCAATGGAAGGACATTTCGACTTTCATAAGAAGGTCGAAGAGGTTCGAGCAGGTATCCGACATGGGATGAGTGAAGATGCCGGGGATTGCGAAAAGGGCCCACTGGGGCCTAGTCGCTGACGCTTGCGTCCCCCACCCATTACCATTACCATTAGTATTGTTAACTATCTTGCAAAATCATTCAACATAACAGCTGGTGTACCTCAAGGTTTACACCTAGGGCCCCTACTATTTAACAATTATATAAATGGTATTTTCGGATTCTTCAAATTATCGAATTTTCTAATGTATCCTCATGATCTGAAAATATTTTATACAGTCGAACAATAATCATTCAAAAATGAAAAATCAACCAAACTGTCATTATTTATGTTTACTTTCATCACTAATTTGTTCTGTTCCATGGGTATCCGCGCTTATTTTAGTAGGATTTTATGTTTTCCGATTAATTTGAACAGTTTTTCAATAAATATTCAAATAAAAAAAGAATCATTTCAAATGAGAATTTTTCAATATGCCTATTATCATTACATCGATGATTGAAAAGTTATAACTTGATCTCAAACATATTAGACATTGATATTTTTCCTGATTCTTCAAATACCTTCATGAATGTACTTAAGAAACACTTCGTTCCATCTTCTAATTGACATAATTATCGATATTTTGAATATGTAATTTTTGTGTTATATTATTTACAGCTTGCATTTCAAACTGTTGCTAAATATCGTGTTTGCTACAGCAACATATGAATCATCATAATTCTATCATGTTGTGAAAGTTCGCTGGATTCCGCATGCTGCAGTCCCAACTTTCATCATAAAACTGTCGATGGTATATTCACAATGTAATTTTTATATGCCGCTAGCGTGAAACCCAGTTTAGTAAATTAAATACAGCATTGTGCGAAGAGAATTCAAAAAGTAGCTGTACCAGTCTGCCTTCACAAGTAAGTTTCTGGGAACTGAAATTATTGCATCGCATATTTGAACTGGAAATGTAAATTCGCGATACGTGCTCCAATAAAGTTGGATTACGTTGGCGGAGATGAAAAATAACATTACGATTAGTTGATTCGAGCCGGGTCTCCAGTGGCTATGGGAATTGCGAATCAACACTATTTTAATTAATATATTGGGTTCTGTCAACTCACTTCGGGAAATGTGTAGATTCGTGTGTGGGCAAGTAATACTTTTTCGTGATGGATGAATACTTACATTCAAGGAAAAATGTGAATATTCTTTTGCGTAATACACTCAGGTGCCACTTTGAAATCTTAACAAATTTTGATCTTGAATAACTTTTTTATTTTCTGTCCGATTTTGATAGTTTTTTCAATAAATGGAAAGAAGTTCACCCTAGATCAATAATTGATCCGAATTATTCGTATCAAACATATTTCCTAATACGGAATTATACACATTGTACAAGGGAAAACAAAGTTATGTTTCTATCATCTAAGTTTAAGACACCTTGTGGTGAAATATAGCTTTTGTATGACACTTACCCTGCATGCAAGCTTGGTTCATTCTGATATCGCGATTCGTTTGAACTTTATGAATTATTGAATAAAGCAATGCATTTTCTCTGCGTGATTTTTATTCTTCAATATGGAAAATTTACTAAACTAAACGATAACGATACAAAAGTAACGAACGGTTGAAAGGAAAACACTCAACCAATTTTTAAATATCGGGTGTTTTCTCCTCTAGATTGGACAATAGCTTCCATTCTCCGAGGCATTCTACGAATTAGCGTTCGAATATACTGGGGCATGTTATTCCAATCCCTTATGAGCGCAACACGAAGTTCATTTCTATTCGTAGGTGGTCTTTCGTGACTTCACACATCTACCTAGATAGTACCAGACTTGCTCAATGTAGTTTGCATTATGGGAGAAGGCTGGCCAATTTAATTTCTTGATCCCAACTCCAATTAGGTATTCTGAAACACACCTGGTGGAATGTGGCCTCGCATTCTTTTGCATAAGAAGGAAGTTGTCTCCTATAAAGTGTGAATATGGGACAACGTAGTAAGCTAAAATCTCATTAATGTTTTTCCGTGCTGTCTATGCAAAAACTAGCTCAGTATGACCTTCCATTGATTTTCCAGCCCATACCATTAGCGATCCTCCTCCATGACTGAGACGGAAGCTAAAAGTACACTCGTTAGATCTTTCACCCGTTCGCCTCCAAACGCGCTTCCAACCATCCGGAGAATGCACACAAAATCTTAATTCATCTGTAAAAATAACGTTTTGCCACTCGGCATCATTCTACATGAGATTTTGACGTGCAAACGCTAATTTTGCCACCCAGTAACTTCTGAGCAACATTGGACCGCTGACTGGTCTGCATGCCTTTATCAGCTTCGCTGAATCGGTGACATATTGTCCACTTACTTATTTCGGTGCCCTAAACCCTTTCACTCACGGATTTTTGTTTTTTGAAAAAAACATTTTAAATTTTGCAAACATCAATGAATGTTTCTAAGATTTTTGAGCCTATAGAAAAACATTTTTGTGGAAGCCATTTCTTGTGATATGGGTTGTGGTGAATTCAGTACACCATGAGCGTCAACTATCCGATAGATGACGGAAAAAAGTACAGTTAGTAACTAAAATAACAACTTATAAAACCATGTCAACAACAAAACAACTTCGCCAAGTTGACTTATTGTTTGCACTGATGTTAAGTGTCTATTTTGTAAGGCAGTTAAAACAATATACTTGTTATCACCATTGGAAGTCCTAAATTTTGGACCACTTCTAGGCCTGCGTTCATTTCTGCCTGTTTCTCTGAATCTCTGTTCGATTCTACGTATTTATAATAGAACGGCTAACATTCAATCATCTCGCAACATCTTGATAATTACGTCCCTCTTCTAAAAGTGTTATGGCTTTAGCACTGTGTTCCTTATTCAAAAGAATTGATAGAACGAATACAAGTTTTCTCAAACTGACGTTATTACAATATCACAACTGTCAAATGATAAACAAAGTGGAACATTTGTTTTCATAGTAATCGTGATTATTGAATAATTCATAAATTTGAAATGAATCGTGATATCAAAGTAAATGACGAAGCAATGTATAGGAAATTAACCACGCTTGCATACAGGATGGTTTTGAGTGCCATCCAAAAGCTGTATTTCACCACAGGGTGTCTTAAACTTAGATACTATAAACATAACTTTGTTTTCCCCCGTATAATGTGTATAATTTGGACCTGATTGTGAAATATGTTTGATATGAATTGATCCAGGATGAATTTCCTTCAATTCATTTGGAAACTATCAAAAAAAATCAAAAAGTTATTCAAGATCAAAATTTGTTAGCACTTTAAGGTAGCAGTTTTTATCCACCTGAGTGTAATTTTGTAAACGGTAAAGTAGATTGATTTTGAAAATCTGTATTTTGAAAACTTATGGGTCTACAGAAATGACTCTATGCTCGAATTGCGACAATTTAGTCTTTTTTGAAAACGTCCAGCGTAGTTATCATCGAAAGCTAGTTCCCCATGGTTAAAATAGCCAAAGAAAACAAAGTTAAACATTTCGTGTTCATGTTCAGATATTTTCGGATTTTTGACAAAGTTTCGTTTAGTACTCGACCTTAAATCTCAAATGTGGATGAGGGTGATTTTGGCCTAGCATTGTGACTTTAGCAAATTTTGGAAAAAATTTCTTATAGTTGAGAAAAATAATGTTCCTGATTTGAGGCACAAACTTGAACTCCAAACAATTCTACATCTTTTTTTCTGCTGACAACACTATATTTGCTGGAACTATCTTCTTTATGAAGATCAGTATGAGTATTTTTGCAGATCAACACCACGCAACTTAATTTGAAGCTGGAAAATTTTGTTATGTCTATTTGCTGCTGTATAATCCCTCTGCATTCTAGTAGCAGCCTGTGAAGAGAATTAGTCCTGATCAGTTAATTAGACGTGCTAACACAGGTGTTTTTGAGAGGCAGTGCTTTTTTCTCGATTCTTGGGTTACTTTGGCTCGCTTTTCAAACTTTTAATTGCTTTCTAAGGATACAGGTTGGTATATGTTCATTTTGAACCTATGGATGCAGCAGGTTGCAGTGGATTGCAGAAGAAAATTACTAAAATACTTTTATTCCTCAGACGCTTCAGCTTCAGTATTTGTTGCATGGACGAATCTGAATCAAACACTGAATTTTTGTCTCTTGGAGATTTTGTAATGGTGGTAGAAGAAAATCACTGAAAACAGGTAACCAAACTTACCACTCAACAAACAACTTATTCTATTTCCATATTTGAGAAAAACAATTAGATTAATTCATAAACAACTATTCCGAAGTTTGAGAAATTGAGTTGATGTTTAATTTATTTTTCGTTTTTTTTTCTGATACAAAATAAACTATTTTTTCTTTGGATATATGGTTATTTCTGAAAACTTTTGATGGTTCACTTTAACCCAATCTATGATATTAGCGCAAAAATTATATGAAATGCGTTGTGAGCGGCCACTTTACACATACTTATTTCCGTGCATAGTTATTCTGAAAAAACAGGTCAAGTATCAAAAATTTAATTCATGTATAAAACACATTCATGGTTTTCAAAGCCGATAAATATCAGTATAACGTTCAATACGAGCCAAAGCCACTCGGATATTCATTGGAAATCCGAAGTATCTCATTGGATTCCCGATAGCAAAGACAGAAAAAGTCATTTTCTTTTTTTTTTGTTCCATTTTTGAAAATAGCACAACACTGCCTTTAGATATTTTATTTGATATCTCGAGGTCTAGAATCTTACTAAGTTAGATATTGACTATGACATTTCTTTTCTTCAGTCAATGAGTACCTTTTTTAATACAGACATGTTGATGATTCTATATCATATGGAAATATGATGGTGTATCATTATTTCATTTTGGAAAACATTTCGTGGTTTTTGAGCACGCCTTAGAGATTGCTCGTAGTACGTTTCTCTCATTTCGAGTGATCTTACGCCATGAGATAGATAGCCATAATAATAATAATAATCAATAATGTCTCAAACTCATATATTGCACCCACTCGGTGCAGATGGCTAGCGCATGGGCTAAGAGGCAGGTTGATGATAGCATAGGGACAAGAATAGACGTGGAGGGTCCTTTCTACCTCTGATGAGGGCAACCCTAGTGGACGACCTCCTCAAATTGCTTAGGATACTCAGATGATATCAGTGGACACTTGACAGTTTTAACATCGAACATAACTCCGATACGAGTTTTTTTATACACTATGTTGTTGCTTGTTGTGATTCAATCCAGCTTGAGTAATGATTTTGTTCCATATCTATCTCTCTTTATCCTCGTGTAAATAAGAGAAATATCCGATTCATGCTTCGACTTTCAGAAGCACAGATTGCCTCTTCGTTTTGTGGTGATTCTTGGGATCTCGAAGAAATCAGTTGGTCCTCGAAGTATCGTCATACCTTTGCTCAATAAGTTTCAGGAAGACTCCTGTAGGTTACTCTCAAAGGTGCAGTCAGTTGACGTAAAGAAAAAAACCTTCTAGTTTAAGAATATTCCCTTATGTAGTGATTAGAAATAAACGATATCCTAATGTTTTTATAACGCTCTGGAGTGTGCATTTTTCTGTAATTCTGTTCGAGAGATATTTTTCCATTCCACTTTTTTTTTTGTTTTGCTTCACTCAATACGTTTTGGAATAGCTGTCACTTCATAGGGCCTGGCTCCTACGTTTCTATAGCCAACTGGATGTCTGATGCCATCCATATTCTGTAATGTCCAGATCCCTGTTGCAATCCGAGGTTGGTGTGTACCTAGTTACTCATCTTTGTATAACTGTATACATCTGAAATTTACCATTACCAAAAAATTATCAGATAATTTGAAAGATTCCTAGCAAAAACTTAATGTATCTATCTTTCACTGTGGATATTTTCTTGCATATTTGTATATCATTAGGTGTAAAACAACAGATCTTGGTACCTGCAAATAATTTTTTATTTCAAAATCTTTTTGAAACAGCTCCAAAAATCTCATTGTTATCTTTTGTTTTTTTGTTTGTTATTCATGTTCATAATTTCATTTCACATTTCACATTTATTCCCTATTTAGGAACAATAAAATATCTTTGGGCAGTAAGGGCTAACTCTTGATACTCTCTTTCAAATTATGCGATGATATCAGGCAAAGGCAAAATGGTTTATTGGTATTAAATTTACAGTATGAAAATGTATAACACTGGACGACATATAAATAGATAAAATAAAACACATTAAAACTATCACTTTGCCACAGTGAGGAAAGGATGAAATAGTGCTGGGTTTCGGGGTGGAGTTTGTACCTGCCCTGCTGAGGCCTTCAGCAAGCGGGGGAAACCCTACTCATTCCTGCAAAGCAGGCATACGATGTTGTGTAGGTTTATCTTGTGCCGTAAGTGTTAAGTCTCATCTTGGTGTAGATTTTCCCCGTCTCCTCCTAGTTAAACGGGGAGTTTAGATTATTTATGAGTGAAACATCAGACTAATGGATTTCATCATCAGGGGGGGGGATGGTTCGGTGGGTGGCTTCCCTGAAAAAAGTTGAAAAAACTGGGTTAAAACATTACGATCTTTGTGTGTGAGCCTTGGCTTGTCATTTCAGTTTTTGGCGGAGGTAGTGGTTACTCGCCCTCTGGACGCTCATGGAAAATATCCAATGCCTTGTAGATCGGCCCACCTTGCCTTCTTGGCCTGTTATGGTGGGCTCTGACTGCTGTTATGTCCCTTGTCAATGAACTTCCAAGGATGGAGAAACGGTAGAACTTTTCAGAGACTTGCTTGATATCTTCTTCGATGGATTGAATATCGGCTAGCTCTCGCAATGATACTAACCGGATGTACCTGTCGCTGTTGGTGACAATACGGAGTTCTTTATTCTGTATCCTCTCCAGTTTTACCATCAGGTATTTGGGGAGGGTGAAGAATACTGGACAAGCATAGGTCATCGCTGGCCTGATGATCTGTTTGTAGATGAAGAGTTTGTTTTCCATAGCCAACCCGGAGTTCCTAGCGATCAGAGGGTAGGTCCCTACCATCGGTGCACAAGCCCTTTGGATTGCCAGGTTGACGTGGTTTATCCAGGTACCGCACTGAATCGGACTCGTTGATCTGATTCCCCAGATCCCCGAAATCCCTCAGGGATTGTCACACTTACGATAGCGCGTTTCCTTGTGAAATTCATGAGTTCTGTTTTATCAGGATTTATCACTATTTTGTTTCTCGCCAAATACGGCACGACGTTTTCCTCTACGTGGCTCTCTACCCAGGAAGCAGCTGTCGAGCTGTAGTTCCATTGGGCATAGATCGTCGTATCATGTGCGTATATGGCCGTGTTTGTGGACTCATTAGTGGGAAAGTCGTGCGTATATATCGAGTACAAAAGTTGAGACAAGCTCGATCCTTGCGGCACTCCTGCTCCGGCCCGCATCACTGCAGAGTTGGTACCGCTTATACTGGCCTTGAAAGTCCTATCGATAAGGTATGAGTCAAGGATCTTCACCATGCATTCAGGCATGCCTGCCCTCAGCATCTTCATAATGAACCCCTCTATCCAGACGGTATCGAAAGCTTTCTGTGTATCCAGCAGGACCATAACTGTGTTGAGCCCTAGATGGAAGCCCTCCTTCACATCGAGGACAATTCGGGCTACCTGTGAGGACGTTGAATGCCCTTTACGAAACCCGAATTGCTCCGCCGTTATGAGTTTGAGCTTCTCCTCTAGGCTCACGAATCTCTTAAGGAGTATTCTATCTACCACCTTGGCTATGGCACTTAGCAATGAGATAGGGCGGTAGCTTTCCACTCTCGCGTCTGGCTTGCTCTTCTTAAGGATTGGGATAATCTCCGCCTGTTTGAGTGAGGGTGGGTATACCTGCCATTTTATTATGGCATTTATTATATAAACTAGCTGAACGAGAGATTTCCTCAGGAGATTTCTGAGTAGAACCACATCGATCTTATCTATACCTGAGGCCTTGTTTCTAGGGAGCCGTTTTATTGCCTCCTACACCTCCTCAAAGTTGGTGATCAGCTTTGTGGGGTCTCTTGAGCAGATTTTTGTGCGAGGTCTTGTTCTGAATTGTTTGGTTTCCCTAGAAACGGCCTCCTGTTCCAGGGTGGTGTCGGCACTCGTCTCGAATACGCTCTGATAATAATCAGCGAATAGCTCCGCCTTTCCCTGATCGGTAGTCTGCAGAGTCCGGCCATTCCCCACAGCTGGAACTTATTTATGCCTCCTTTGGAGGCGTTTAGGCATTTACCTTAGGGAATTGTCGGACGCTTTCAGACTTTCGAGTTTCCTCTTCCAGACTTCGTTTTTATGTTTTTGAATTAGTTCTTTGATTTTATGTCCTAGGCTCATCATATTCTCGCGGTGCACTGGCCTACGCGTGCTCTGCCATTTCCGCCTTTCGGTGAAATTCAGTTTGATGAGCCCTAGGATATAATCTGGAAGAAGTTCTCTGTCTCCTCTCACGGCCCTCTTTTTGGTGGTAATGTCTCTGGCTCTCTGGATGTTCTCCATTAGCCTTCAAAATTCGGTATCCACATTGTCGTGTTTCTACTTGTGGTGTGATAACGGTGTTAGAGTTGAGCACTCGCCTGTACTCTTTCCAGTCAGTTGTGGAGTAGTCATACATGAGTCTCACCCCCTTAGGCGGTACCCCCTTAGGCGGTGCACAGGGTCGAGGTCCGAAATTAGCTCAGGAGCCGTTTTGAGTCTAGTGATACCAAAAACATTTTTATATACTACCAAATCGAGGGTCGAGGGATTCAGACCGTTCCACGGAAAGTGCGTATGCTCGCTATGGTAGTCAATGATGATATCAGGGTTCCATGCAATCAAAACTTGAGTTGCGCTCAAGTCTTTGGGACCGCGCGCAAACAAAGCCACTCTGTGGTCGCCACCGGTGGCCGCTACAATGTAGCCCGCAGCTTGTGGCGGCCACCGATGGCGACCACACCCAAGTAGCACACCTATATTGGTAAAATATTGATACAATATTGTGAACATATTGGCGAAATATTTGAAATGCAATATTGGCGAGAAAAAAATGTGAACATTCGGCGATATTGGTCCAATATTACTTGAATAATATTGGCGAAATATTCTTGAATTAATATTGGCCTCAAAATGTTCGGCGATATTGGTACAATATAGCTGATACAATATTCTGACAATATTGGCACAATATTCAAAAGTTATATTGTCGAGAAGTAAAATGTGAACATTTTGCGATATTGGTCGAATATTGTTTGAATATTTTAGAAATAGTTTTGGTGGAATATTCTTGAAGCAATAATGGCCTCAAAATATTTATCGATATCGTTACAATATTTATTGATATTGGTAGAATATTTATCAATATTGGTACAATATTTATCGATATTGTTACAATATCATTTGAATATATTGGTGGATGACAATATACCTTGGTAAATTATTAAATGTCGTTTAGTTGATGAAGGTGACACCAGAGTCTGCCTTTTGATCGCCATAACCGCTGAGTGAGCTGTCTTGAAAACAAGCTAAGGGAAGTATTTAATATACTTTCGTAGGTTTTAGTAGACGTTCTATATGTAGAGCCACCAAGCGGATTTTTATCCAAGTTTTATCATGATATAATTTCAATATGTTTCATTGAATATTCGGCCAATATTCAAATTTCATCTCAATCTAGATGTTGGAAACAATATAAAGACAATATTATTTTAACGATATCGATAAATATTATTGAACCAATATTGACCCAATATTAATTAATATTAGTTTTGTTGAATATTGGCGAAATGATATTCAACCAATGTGTAATCACACTTGGAGATACAATATAGTTTTTATTCCCAGAATCGATATTAGGGGAATATTGGGATTGCGATATTTATTCTAGATGTTAAAAACGATGTGAAGACAATATTGTTTTATTGATATTGGTAAATATCGTTAAACCAATATTGACTCAATTTGAGTTATTACAATTTCTCAAATAAAGTGGAAATGATATTCAACCAATATTCTAACAAACTTGAAAATACAATATAGTTTTTTTTCCCCTATAATCGATATGACTGGAATATTTGGATTGCAATATTAATTCTAGATGTAGAAAACAATATATAACCAATATTGTATTATCGATATTGGTAGAAATTATTCAACCAATATTAACCCAATATTTCGTGTGATAATCTACATTCAAAACTAGTTCAACCAATATTCCACCAATATTATTAATATAATATTGTTTTTTGAATATTCACCCATATTGGACCAATATTGATTTTTCATTTACAATATATCTATATAATTATTTGAATTCCGATCTAGTGCCATCAAACAAAGAGATGCCTCAATATGTATTCGGTAAAACAGTTGAAAAGCCAGAAAGATGAATTAGTTGAAATTCCAATATACGGTGAGCAACTCTAGTCCATGAACCATGGTTGGGGGCCTGCAGATCCTTCTCACATCCTAACCTAACCTAGACATACTTCAACAAATCCTTTCATCAAATATTGTCTCAATCCGTAACCACCCCTGTAGCTCGAAAATCTCATAGTCACTCAGACAGAAGTGTGACCATCAAACATAATCTGGAATACAAATCATCGATCGGTGTCAATTTAAGTTCATTTGGAAACATATCCAGCTTGAACCAAATTCCACAAAAATGACCAGTAATACACGTCGTTAATTCTTTTTTGTCATTATTATCCGAAAAAGTAATCATGGAGTTGATATTTTGTCATTATACAAACCGATATCGAACAACTCCGGGTTTCCATTTTGCCAACGGACTTTCAATTATGTCTGCATGATGGAAACTTCTATTCTGCTCGTAGCGTGAAAAAGTCGACAAATATGTCCGAACGGAACAAAACTAGACAATTCGTTCCAAACTGAAATAATCGAAAAAGCGTACACTCACGAACAATTAATTCCTATAGCCTTTCAATTATCAGAGGAGCTTTCGTTGTTTTCCAATTTCGTCCATTATTTCACACACTGAAATTTTCAGGACCCTGTCTCGTTTTCATAAATTAATTTTCTTCATGTATCGTCAAGTGGAAAAACAGCTAGTGAATCTCAATTTGAAAATGAGAGGAGATGGAATAATTCACTGAAAGAATTTTCATTGGAAAGTTTTTCATTGTAAAACTTGGAATCAGAAAAACAAAAACAGATCAAATTCTTGGGGATTTGGAAAAGCAAAACAAGGTTATTTCATCAGATAATTCAGAGCGTTGTTCACACCGAAGGAAGAGAAGACTTTTTCCTAATATACCGATTTCGAAATTGGAAAGATACGGACAAAGTGTACTAGCCCATGGCTACACAGAGAAAAATATTTCTTTGAATTTAACAAATCTTATTAAATTCCAATAAATCTGAAGTTTGAATAGGTCCAACAAACAATCTTGTTTGATTTGAAGTTTCCATTCATTGGAAATTTCAAATAACTCATTTGTTTTGTACGAAGTGTATATATGCTTCAATAAAAAATGTTTCTTTCAATTTATAAATGGAATTATTCATGGTGAATAAATGTAATTTGAATTGAAGAAAACATGAGCTTGAGACGAGAAAGGAAATTGTTTGGAAGAAACAAATAGGTATTCGTGAGAAATAAATGTATTTGTTCTTAGGAAGAGCGGATATTCAGTTCAAAGAAAGAAAATCACCCCGAATAATAGACATCCTTACAGAAAATTATTATTTCTTCAGTTTTTATAATTACGTGTTTGCACGAAATTGAAATTTACTGGAACCGACTAAGAAGAATCTTCTTCTGAAGGAATCAATTTCTCAGAGAAAAATAATCCTTTTGTACATGGTAAATATACAGGGTGTTTCTTGAGTACGTGTAGAAAATTCAGGAGCGTATTGCTGACATCAAAATAAGAAGAAAAGTTCCTATAAACATATGTCCGCAAGTTATTCGTTTCTGAGATACAGAGTGTCAAAGTTGAATTCTTATTTTCATTTTTGTGAACAATTTCAAAATAATTTCGATATTTGGGTAATGTTTGGAATCTGGGAATATTCATTATTTAGTTTGTGTAAAAAATATATTCTTGGTAGATGTCACTGCGAGTAACTATTTTCTAGTTATTGAGATTCGATAAAACCAATGCAAGTGATTTTGAATGACAAAATTTTTAAATTTAAAATAAATTCAATTAGAAATTAGTTTTTTCACAATTACCATGAAATTTGATTTTGTCATTGAAAAATCATTCCAGATACCAAACTTTACTCGAATATCACAAATATTTTGGAATTTATTCACAAAAAACAAATATAAGAATTCAACTTTGACACTCTGTATCTTAGAAACGATTAGCTTGCGGACATGTGTTTATGGGAACTTTTCTTGTTAATTCGACGTCAGCAACATGCTCCTAAAGTGTCTACACGTACTTAAGAAACACCCTGTATATTTGTTCATATGGAAACAGTATTATTTGTTTGAAAAATAATGTTATATAAATAAAAAGCAAATTAGAACAACAACAAAATATATCGTATAAAATTAATACAAACAAAGCAATAAAAATAAATATATGCAAATGAAATATTTATAAATTTCACTAACTATTGATATGGCAAATGTTTGGCTAATTTCAGTGTGAATACTTGCCTATCGTCGATAGTGGAAATGTGTTCCTTGAGGTCCTCATCAGTTGCTGTTTGAAAAATTTCAATTGAGTCGATTTTTTTATCTTAAAAATTAAACAACATTTTGAATTTTCTCTGCTTGGTGACCTCTCAATTTTATTTGTTGGTGAATTTCCATAAAATTTGACATAGGCGGTCTATAATTGCCATATTTGTCTGGCTACAGCAGAGGCCTTCCCATAATTGGTGAAATTTGGTGTAGAGAGGTATTTCAAAACTTAATTGTATACATACCTGTTTTTGGGAAGTCACTCCCTATTTAGATTTTTAGGATAATATGGATTATTTTTACAAATTTAAGTTTGAAGTCATACCATCCTACTAGCATATTCAACTTGGTTTCAATTGCCTTCATTTTTATTCAACAATACTGAAAATAGATATTAACAAAATAATAAATGAGAGTAGTTCATTCTGATCTTCATATCAGGAATCAGCAATCATGTACCATGAATCGATACACAACATAACTTTTAACTAAAAATTCACCAAACCAAACCAGGTTGAGATTGCTGTTGTTGTTTTTTTTTGTTGAAATTGTTTTTTCCATCAACCAGCTGTTCCGACGATTCCTATGAAGCCGTACCTGACCACTGTTGAAAACAAATCGTCAACACGTATTCATCATCGCCCTGGAATATTGAAAATTAAATTATTTTTTTTCCGTTAACCAGCTGTCGTCCCTTAAATACGAATGGTAGCCCTCAGAGGTCGAAACTTGTGCGAGCCAAGGATTAACGATTCCTAGCACTTTCTCAGGCCATCAGAAAAATGTCTGCAGTCGCCATGATTTGAACCATCGCCGACTGGCAGCCAAAGTGATTGAAACAATGTCGCTTTAACCACTCGGCTACCTGTCCCCGAGATGAAAGTGAATTTCCAGGTGTGACGGTCATAAAATACTCAACCATTAGACATTTGTTTGCTATTTAAGTCGAAAACTCCAGTTGGTGAAAACCCTGTAGGCCAAGCTGAAAATTATTGGGCCCTTTTTACACAAAATAATAGACGCAAACAGTCTATACTACTTTTTATTACATAGTTTGTAAATGAAACCCCTGGTTTTCGCTCCAGCAAAAGGTCTTTGTGGAATTTTTTTAACAACAGTTTTTTTCGAATATCTCAAAAAGTATTGGAGGAATCGTTTTACGCTCAATACAACTTCTGTAGAGACTTGTGGAGACACAAAAAATGTTTTTCTACGACCGTGCGTTTTTACCCACTTTCCCGCAATAGTGCGGGAAAAGTCGTTTTCCCGCACTAGTGCACTAGTGCAAATATGTCAATTTATCGTTATTAAATGTACATTTCATTGTTGCGTAGAGTTATTTGGAGGACTCCGTAGTACAGAAGAAAACCATCTCGAATAAAATTCTTTCATGTACTGGCAACTTGCAACCAATGCCGTCTCCGTCATCTTCATGCACTTTGCAATCTACGAGTGTTACTCTTAACAGCCAGTTACCACCAACTAACTACTCTGGACCGGCTATTCTGACGCATTTGCATAATGCAACAAATTGTGTTTTCTACAATAATATTAATAATAATTAGTGGATTTTCATGGAATATGTTTTGTATGTTGAAATAAAATATATATTTTCAATGTGCTTTTTGAATATTTAAGCGGTCGTAGAAAAAATAATGTTCCTAATTCATGCGTAAAGTGTCTTTCCCGCCCTTGACTGCTTGCCCAAACTCCGCTTCGCGTCGTTCGGGTCAACGGCAGTCGCGTGCGGGAAAGTATCACTTTCCGCACTTGTTAAGAAAATAACTATTTTATACTACCAGTTCAAAGACTGAAAATGGTTATCATGATATATTGTAGGTACAAGCTAAGCAGCCTATTTGGCATTTTATGCATGTTATCATGGTAACCCAAGAGGTCCAATAATTAATGGACAATTCACAAAAGCTTTTGATAGTATTCATATACTGTTACTGAGTTAGAAATGATGCTTCGTAACTTCAATAGCAGCGAAACCTATCGTTGGGTAGAATACTTCATATTGATTATATTGATCAATATCTGAACATATTTTTTAAAGTATTTAACTTATGTCAGGCAAAGTATGCAAAAATACATAATTATTTGATCATAAAATGTATCTATTTGAATAAATAATTTTCATAACTATATTATGAGGAATGAAAAATATGCACATTTCATCTGATACCTAGAAAACTTTGAAGGGACAATTTTTGTAAACATATACAAATGATACGTTTACATTTTATTTTCAAAATGATTATCACCCAGGAGATATATAAACGATCTAATAGTTTATATTGATTATTATGATCAACAAGTGAACATATTTCTTTAGATATTTAACCCACGTCAGGCAAAGTATGCAAAAAAGTAACCAGAGTTACATGATTATTTGTTCAGAAAATGGATCGATTCAAATATGATATTTTCATTACTATATTACGAAATATGAAAATATTCATATTTTGCCTGATGTCACGAAAAATTTGAAGGGACAATGTTAGACAATGTTTGGAAACATTTATCCATAATATGTTTATATTTGATTTTCAAAATTACCACCACTCAAGAGATATATTTATGATATAATACTTTTTATTGATTAATTACATCAATTGGTGAACATATTTGTTCAGGTATTTAACTTACGTTGGAAAAAGTATGCAAAAATACATGGTTATTCGGTCAGAAAATGTATTGATCTGAATGAAACGTTTTTATTACCATATCATGAAAAACGAAAAGTACACCTATTTTGTCTGACAGCAGGATAAATTTGAACAGATAAAGTTTGGTAAAATATATAAATAATATGATTACCTTCGATTTTCAAAATTATCATTACCCAGGAGATGTATCCACGATCGAATAGTTTATATCGATTATTTTGATCAATAAATGAATATAATTCTTTAGTCATTCAACTTACGTCAGGTGAAGTATGCAAAAATACATAGTTATTCGGTCATTGAATGGATCGAATACATTATAATATTTTCATTCCTAAATTAGAAAATGTGTTAAATATTCATATTTTGCCTGATACCAGAAAAACTATGGAGAGACGATTCTTGGAAACACACATAAATAATACGTATATTTTCGGTTTTCAAAATTATTGTTACTCAAGATATGTATTAATGATATAATAATTTTTATTGATTATTTAGATCAATAATTAGATACTTTTTTTGGGGCACATAAATTACGTCTGGCAAAATATGCAATAATACGTAGCTATTTGGTCTTACTATTGTTTATATTGATGAAGATGTATATACGATTATATTTAAAAAAGTTACATATTTTCATATCTATCTTGATGTCTACAAATTATTGAAGAGAAAAAAAATATTTGAAAAAGTACATAAAAAATATGTTTACATGCAATCTTCAAAGTTATCATCATTCAAATGATACATACGTGATTATACGGTATTGATCGTTTAATTTGATCAAAAATGCAACATAATTGAAATGTGTTAAAGCGAACGTTCGACGTAAAATGGTTTAATTTTGGTATATTATTTAGTCATGAGTATGACCGATTTCTGAACTACGTATCGGTTAAGTTCATTCAACATTTCCCAGGTAGCACATCATATCGGCTGAATCTTGGTTCCATATTGGGCCAATATAGATATATTGTAAATGAAAAATCAATATTGGTCCAATATGGGGGAATATTCAAAAAACAATATTATAATAATAATATTGGTGGAATATTGGTTGAACTAGTTTTGAATGTAGATTATCACATGAAATATTGGGTCAATATTGGTTGAATAATTTCTACCAATATCGATAATACAATATTGGTTATATATTGTCTTCCACATCTAGAATAAATATTGCAATCCAAATATTCCAGTCATATCGATTATAGGGAAAAAAAACTCTATTGTATTTCCAAGTTTGATAGCATATTGGTTGAATATCATTTCCACTTTATTTGACAAATTGTAATAACTCATATTGAGTCAATATTGGTTCAATGATATTTACCAATATCGATAAAACAATATTGTCTTCACATCGTTTTCAACATCTAGAATAAATATTGCAATCCCAATATTCCCCTCATATCGATTCAAGGAATAAAAACTATATTGTATCTCCAAGTGTAATTACACATTGGTTGAATATCATTTCGCCAATATTCAACAAATCTTATTAATTAATATTGGGTCAATATTGGTTCAATAATAGTTATCGATACCGTTAAAACAATATTGTCTTCATATTGTTTCCTACATCTAGATTGAGATGAAATTTGAATATTGGCCGAATATTCAATGAAACATATTTAAATTATTTCATGAACCTGGATAAAAATCCGCTAGGTGGCTCTACATATAGAACGTCTTCTAAAACCTACGAAAGTTTATTAAATACTTCTCTTAACTTGTTTTCAAGTCAGCTCACTGCCTCACTCAGTGGTTAAGGCGATCAAAAGGCAGACTCTGGTGTCACCTTCATCAACTAAAAGACATTTAATAATTTACCAAGGTATATTGACGTCCTCCAATATAACCAAATGATATTGTACCAATATCGATAAATATTTTAAGGCCATTATTGCTTCAAGAATATTTCACCAAAACTATTTTTGGAATATTTAAACAATATTCGACCAATATCGCAAAATGTTCTCATTTTACTTCTCGACAATATAACTTTTGAATATTGTGCCAATATTCTCAGAATATTGTATCAGCGATATTGTACCAATATCGCCAAATATTTTGAGGCCAATATTGGTTGGGGAATATTTCGCCAATAATATTCAAGTAATATTGGACCAATTTCGCCGAATGTTCACATTTTTTTTCTCGCCAATATTGCATTTCAAATATTTCGCCAATATGTTCACAATATTGTACCAATATTTTACCAATATAAGTGTGCTACTTGGGAACGCTTGAGACATCTGATGAAAACCATTATATGTCTTATAATTGTAAAGTTGAATGTTCACCGGGTTACCACTCCAGGTCGGTCGTCCAAAAAAGCCACTATAACTAAAAATTCCCCACAAAACTAATTACAGTATTTCGATCCTTCACCCGTGCTAAAGCTCGCCTTGGACGCCCTGGAAGCATTATTACAACATTAACGTTCGACTCCCCTTCAATAAACTGTCAAAACTGGTTCAGCCTATTTGACCTGTATAGCGCAAACATTTAGTAACAGCTGAGGTGTTCTCGCCAACAAAGCCGGGCATTAAGGCGACACTTTCACAATATGCTGGAGCGCTCACGATTTACATACAGTGCCAAAAAGAGGTCTGATGCCTGTCTCACGGCAGCATTAATCATGAGATAACGATGATTGATGGTTACGTTAATTTTTTTCGGATTAAATGGAACTCGCCGAACGTTTCTCAGGTCGACGCGTCTTCCACCTAAGAGATAAATGTGCCGAAAAAAGTACGTCCAGACATAACTGAATCATTGAAATAGCGACTATATACTGCTGCTTTCAGACGTCCGAACGAAGTGATTTATAAGAGCCGTGAACGCAATTATCTGAAATCATTTGTGAGGATTGATATTTCTGACATTAATCAAAATTGAGAACATCCAAGTATTTTTTTGCAGGATCAATTGAAAAATCTTGTTAGATATTCAAATTGTACATTGGCAAAGATGTTTCGTGATCCTTGATAGATGAATGGAACACTCTAGGAATAGTTATTTATGTATCAAGGGCGTAAAGTAGGCGTTTATGGCCTGCGGCGTGGATGATGGCCCGATGGCGTTAGCCGAGGGCCATCACACGCCGAAGGCCTTAAACGCATTTTACGCACGTGATACATACAAAATTTTATGCACTAGCGGTTTTATAGCGCGAATCACAAATACTGACTTGAATTGCAATGGTCTACACGTTTCATACGTTATGCATACAATAATTAAGGGTAACATAATATGAGGAATGTGAAACTATAGTTGCTGAGTGCTATATTGGAGAATGTATTTCAAATAAATAGATCATCACCGAAAAAATTGCCAACGATTATGAACAAATATTAGAAAGAGTATCTATTGGACTGAAATGATTCTAATTCGTGTTAGGAATTGCATGAAATGATGTGTGAGTATAGACAATTTGAGAATTTTGTCTACTTTACGGCCCGCCGGGCCACTTTACGCCCGGCGAACCGGGCGGTAAAGTGTACTTTACCGCCCGCTAGTGCATAAAATGTATTTATATTTGTAATATTTTATGAAAATTAACAACTTCAAATTATTTATTTACTTTTTCAACTAGTAATTTTTTCCATGTCAGCCAATGACATGATCTTTTGGTGCCGATATTGTACAGGGTCTTAGGTACTGCCAACATCTCCCTTCTTTGATTCGGAATCCTTGAGATAACCTGGGATTCGTCTTGTTCTCGTTGGCCTTGCTGAACACTCAGGTTCTGGCGATGTCTCTGGTGATGTCGATGGCGATGTTAATACTTCTTCCGTTCCTTGGTAAATTTCATGAATAATATCCTCAGGATTCATTACAACCTGTGTGGTAATATGTTATTCTTCAATTGGAACTTTTGGTAGATCAAAAGATTTTATCAAAATATCGAGTGGTAGGAGGTTTTCTACATCACACTCTAAATATCTGATTTTCAACTGGTTTACATGTACTCTTGTCATTTTTCGAGAATTAAAAAGTAAAACTTCGTACATAATATTTCCGATCTTGTTGGTAATTTTTCCAGGTTTCCATTGAAATCCATTGTTACAATAGACCTTGCAATAAACCTTATCTCCAACTTGAATTGATTTGGAAAACGCAGTATTACTATCATGTCGTTGAACTTTTTCTCGAGATGGCAGTAACTGATCAAGTGTGGTTGTCACTTTTCTTCCAATAAGTATTTCTGCTGGAGATGTTCCATTTGGTATATAACGGAGAGGTTCGGTATGTTGCCAAAAAATTCTGAATCTGTTGTCCTGAAGGTCAGCATGTCCAAAATCTTCTGTTTTGATGTACTCAGAATAAGAACATACCTTTGCAGACGGTTTGCTGTATGAACAGGAATACCTTTCTTTGAGCCAAAAATAGCTAGTAGGGGTTTATGATCACTTTGAAATGTTACAGGGCGACCATATATCATACGATGAAACTTCTGCACAGCAAATATGAGAGCTTCCCTTTCTATCTGGCTTAACCTTCTCTCTGTGTCTGAGAGTGATCGAGGAGCGTGATAGATTGCTTTCATGAACCTATCTTCAAATCTATGAAAGATGCAGAAACCAATACCACTGTTAGAGGCATCCGCCGATACTATAGTTGGTAATTCCGGATTATAGTGGGTCATGGTGAAACTGGCGAAGGACTGAAAAAACACTTGGCTGAGGGCCAAGTGCTGTGTTGTGAATTTACTGAGTTTACGTCTTGGTACGTTCTTCTTGGAATCTGAAACATAAAAGCATGATTATCGTGATTAAGCCTGTTAAAGTGGACGTTGGCGTCGCCGAAGGTTTCGCTTCCGTCGTACTTCTTCAGGGGTGTCGTTGTCTCCCTGGTTCACAGTTCGTCTATATTTGTCTCTGTCTCTGTCGTCTTTCTCACGTCTGTTCTTGAGGAGCTCCGTGAGCAGCGGGTTCGTGTGGGTCTCTACTCTTTCTAGAGTAGTCTCCACATGGTGCCTGATCAATCTGTCGATGTAGTCTGGATGGATGACTAAGTCTCGATATATTAACCTGTTAGGCGTGATGCGACTGTTGCCACTCTTTGCCTTATTCTCTTTCTATAAGCCAGGAATCATACTGATCGACCAGGACCGACCGTCCGGGACCGTCCACCTACGTACAAAAATTGAAGTAGATCAATGAAAACTCTCAAACTCATACTGATCTACCATCTACGACCGACAGCCAGAATAATTTTGTAAATCTGACATTGATCTGACATTCAAAAGGTTATGTCAATTTTCTATTTATTTAACGAAAAAGAGTTCAAAATCATAATTTCAATGATTTTATTGTAAATAATGAGTAGGAGTGATAGTGAAGAAGGAAGAATTATGATAGTGTATGATTTTTATAAACGATTGATAAAGAAAAGTAAAAAAGTGTGTGGAATAGGGAACTTTATTTATATCGGGAGGGTGAATTTTGAACCAATTACCCCCAATTTCTAAAAGATCAATACAGTTCCAAACTACCTACTATTGAAGTCCATAAATTACACCAACAGAAATTCTCAATCAAAAGAAGGCCAATTTTCTATTTGCTGGGCAGTAATTCTCGATGGAGCACCAAGGAACGTCTCCTTTTTCTACATCCAGCACGTTCATTCTTCAACTATAAAGAATATGTAAGTTACTATTAGTTGAACTGGTACTATACAATTATTCTCCTGCGTTAATAAATTCCATCAATGACTTCTGTATTGCTGTAATAAGGATTACTCTGATTTAACGTAGCTCCTCACCGCTGTTATCAAAATATTCATCTCTGCGTCGGTCCACACGGTTCCTGTATTGTTCCGCTGCTTTAAAAACATTAAAACTTTGGATGTACTATAAATAAAGTACTCACGAATTTCTGACTCAATTAGAAATATAACAGTTCACACGAACGTCACGAACAATATTAAAATTTTCGTTAAGGTGAAAAACTATTGAAAGTTTATCACAAACATGTGTCCAAATGATAATTTAGCGATGGGCATTGCATCACAGTAGTCTGAGGCCGACCAAAATTTCATGCAGGTTGTAATTTCAAACATGGTCTTTGAAAACCGATCGTGGACGGTCCAGAATGGTCGAACAGTGTGAGTTGTGCCATAAGAATATACGTGTTGGAAATTTTGGTCGTTGGTGGACGGTTGCGGACGGTCGGTCCTGGTCGATCAGTGTGATTTCTGGATAACTGTTCGCGCATTGCCCCCAAGCAGTAGACGCGCACAGCAAGATTGGCAGAAGGATCGTCCTGATGAGGCGTAGTTTCAACTCGAGTGTCATGTTGCTCTTACGTCCGATGAGTGGATATAGCTTATGACTGGCGGCTTTCGCTAGAGGTAATATGTGGGAGATGTGCCACTGAAACGTGAGTTTCTTGTCCTGGGTTACTCCTAGGTTTACGGCTTAATCTACCCATGGAATTCTCTCTTCGTTCATAGTAACACGGCCCTCGTGTGTCTTACGTCCCCTCTTGAACAGTATGGACTTGCTTTTGTCTGCATTGAATTGATTCCGATCTTCCAACGACTTAACCACGGTTCCAGCTTGTTAATCTGTCGCTGCAGCTTCGATAGTTGTTGGATTATAGTAAAGCGTTTGACACTATGGACGCAATGATTTTATGTAAAAAATTGTCATTTTATGTTTTTGATAATGCAGCAGTTGAACTAATTAGAAACCATCTTAGTAATCGATTTCAACATGTGAAACGTCCTCTTACCGAATTAACACGTTTATTTTTATTTCTGATTTCCACGAGCATCTAAAAATCTGCACTACCCATCACTATGCCGATGAATTATTTTTCATTTTCCTTCGAAAATATAACAAATGCTGAAAAGTTAATACATGCAGATCTTCAAGTTCAAAGGACCCCGCACGGTTCTTATGGAAAATGGGTCCCAGTCGAATTAGCTGAAAATTTAGTAAAATGTAGCTTATGACGTCCTGATCAAATGCTTCCATGGGCACAACGAGATCTAATTGACAGTCTTTGAGATACAGGGTGTCAAACATGAAGAGGCAGCGTTGTTACTTGCCTTCAGAAAATCAATAATGTGGCGATTATTTTGTTACAAACAGTTAAGGATAATAATTGCAATCTTAATATTGTCGACGCGGGTTATAATGAAAAGTTCTAAGACCCGTATACAGGGTTAATAATAACTACATAATTTTTTTGTGATTCTTTGAACAAAATCAGTCAAATGCAAAAGCTCGTAGACTTGCAGAATATGTTTATATCATTTGATTTTGATATTGGGAGATCTGAGGTTACTGAGGGCGATTCAATCGAATGTAGTAACACCGCGTCTAGTAACACTGTGCGCTTCATATTTTCATTTTCTGTACAGGGTATTGAATTAAGGCTGGACAACTGCGACACATTGATTTGTTGTAATATACAGGGTGATTCATTAAATGTGACGACCGGCTTTATTATCAGATATACCTAATTAAAGTTATCAAAAAAGAGTTAAATCAAATGATTATAACATATTCACCTTCAAATTCAATATATTTAATTTGAATATATATATTCAGATTACACATATAGGAAATAACAAGACAAATAGAATTATACTCCCTGTACATTTATGCTGATTTGGAATTTTGGCAATTATCTGAAACAAACTCTTGAATTTTAAAATAATAATATTGAAACTGTTACATCAGCTGAAAGGCTCGGGATTACAGAATTGGGACGAGTATTGCTACAAGAGTTAATGCTGTACAAGATGGAACAAATGACTAATAATCAGTGACTCACGTGGTAAATACCGGCGATGAACATCTTCATTATCTGTCAAATATTGGGCTATATTTTCAAAAGGATTAAATCAAGGATATATTTCAGAACCGTCCATTAAGTAATAATTATTGCATAACATAACATTAACCCTTCATAAGATGAGAAATCTTGTCATTCTTACAAAGTTATAGCAAAAAATCTGACGAGAATATACCACGAGAGTAGTTTGAGTGACAATGAATTTGATCGTTTATACACGTATTATAAATGCTTACAGCCGTATGCATAGTCAATTCCAGCGACTCGCCAGAGTTTCGCCGCTCGCTACACAAGTACTATAATGTACAGTCGAGCTCCAAAAAAGTGGTACATCGCCAGCGTTTCGCTAAAATGTGACTTATCGCGTAGTTGTGACTTTTTTGGAGTTCGACTGTGCATTATAATACTTGTGTAGCGAACGGCGAAACTCTCGCGAGTCGCTGGCGATTGACTATGCATATGGCTGTTAAACTCCCTAGATCGGATATTATTCCACTTGTAAATCTGGTGCTCGGAAGTGCCGATACCTTCCACATAACGCTAATTTCGTATGCTTCCCAGGTAGCACATCGTATCGGCTGAATCTTGGTTCCATATTGGGCCAATATAGATATATTGTAAATGAAAAATCAATATTGGTCCAATATGGGTGAATATTCAAAAAACAATATTATATTAATAATATTGGTGGGATATTGGTTGAACTAGTTTTGAATGTAGATTATCACACGAAATATTGAGTCAATATTGGTTGAATAATTTCTACCAATATCGATAATACAATATTGGTTATATATAAATATGTGTATATATATATATATATATATATATATATATATATATATATATATATATTATATATATGTATATATATATACAGGGCTATTCAAATTCGAGTCTATGCATGGGGATTTCGATAACGGTAAGAGATAGAGGGTTGGTTAAATGGGGGCAAAGTAGCGTATTTCAGAGGTTAATTATATGGATGAAAAAAATCTGACCTAGCTTCTTCAGTTCTGGAGTTATACAGAAAAAATCGAAAATTTCGAAATTCTTCTTTTGCCTATATCTTTTTATTTTACGAAGATTTTTTTTAAATTTTGCCACTTTGCCATAGCAACTTTTTGTAGCCTTTCCAAATATCTGAATAAAAATTATACACAGGGTATCGTATAAATTGGGCCACCGTCAACTTTTAATTTTCAAATACGGACCTGTATTTTTTATTGCATTTTTTTGAATGCCAAGAGTCATGTTTCATATTGACGTAGTATTTTCATCTGAATTACAGAGTGTTTTGGAAATATTGAACTATTACCAGTAAAATTTCAACATTTTTTTATTCCATAACAACTCTAATTGAATAATATCAGAGAATGAGAGGTGAGTCAGACAAATTTGTTCTTTAAGAATAATCAATTTCAGAATTTTCAGATTATCTAGTCTCACTACTTGTTCGGAATAACAATAAAATAAAATCAACAATTCCAAGAGACATTTTTCTTTACCATAATGTAGCACTAGTAGAATAATTATTCATCCCCTTGTCGATTGACCTCAGTAGGTACGAAGAAGATCTGTTGTATGTAACTGTTTCTGCTGAGAACTCACAAACATAATCTGTCACAAAAAGCTTTTCATATTTTATAACTAATCACACAAGAACTTGTTTAATTATTATCAAGAATTGAAATAACAGCCATTATAAGTAATCATAATCAAAATAAATGTTCAAATTGACGACCTCCTCGTTCCAGACATTTACGGAGTCGTTTTTTTAAGTTATTATTTGCTCTGAAAATATCTCTTCGCCGTAGTGATGCGAAAGCGTTCATGATTTTAATTCTTAAATCTTCTATATTTTCAATTTCGTTTTGATATATTCTATTTTTTAGTGTACCCCATAAAAAAAAGTCAAGTACACTGAGATCAGGGGATCTTGCAGGCCATCTTATAGGCCCATTATTTGCTATCCATCTGTCTTGAAATGTTTCTTGTAAAAATTGATTAATGTCTCTTGTGCAGTGTGGACGAGCTCCATCGTGTTGAAACCACAACCGATTTAAATTAGCAATGGGAATATCATCGAGATATTCACTGAAAGTTTGTCTGAGGAAGTCTAGATAACGTTCGCCATTGAGCGTCCCGGCATAGATGTACGGACCTAGAACTCGATCCTTCAAAATTCCAGCCCATACATTTAGACCAAACCGCACTTGAGGTCTCACTTCTCTAAAATTATGTTCATTGGTTTGTTACCAAACATGCTCGTTGTTCCTGTTGAAAACACCACAATTTGTGAAACGAGTTTCATCCGACCAAATAATACTATTCAAAAAGTTTCTGTCATCGCCCAATTTTTGCAACATCCAATTACAAAAATTTTGCCGTCTTTCGGCGTCTTCTGGATACAATTTATGAACAATTTTAACTTTATAGCATTTGAATCTGTTTTTTCTTAAAGTACGCCATACTGCAGTTTGCGACATATTCAATTCCTCAGCAATTTGTACTGTTGATTTTGATTGATTTGTATTGATCTGAAATATGGAGATGAGCCTAATTAACATTTTTTCAGTATTACCTACTTACCGCTTGAAGTATGTTTTCCTGTAACTCAATAGGAGTTTTGTTTCCATATTTTCTCCTTGGTTTTGTGAAAGATCCATATTCGCGAAGGTTTCTGTCCAAAAGTCTGAAATATGTGGGATGCGGCTGATGTCTTTCAGGGTACAGATCTAAATAATTTTCAGCGGAAAGATGAATGTTTCTATTATTTCTGTAGAAAACGTTAACCATATCTCTTTTCTGCTCTGTGGGGAAACCCATTTTCAGTACTAACAGATTTTTCATCAAATACCAACGATAATTTCCAAGAAACTGTCAAAATATTGACAAGTGAGGTGAACTAAATATTTATTTTCCAAAGCATACTATGAGAACTCAAATGGTTTAATCATGATTGTTGTATATAGCAAGAGAATGCCCATGAATTTGCTGAAAAATATAGGTAGTTCGAAAAGTGAGTAACAATAAAATATTTCCAAATTGGTGTCTGAAGTATGAAGATTGCCATTCGAAGATTTTTTTCCAATGATTATATGCACACACACGTACTAGGAAGAATAAGTTTTCACATTTTCGCACATTGATCATGGGTTGCGTGAACTGAAATGTGGATGAATTCTTGAAGAAGACAATCTTCGTCGAATAATGTTGATTTTCTTCCAAATCCTATGCATTCTATACCTTATTCTATGATATATTTTTTTTAATTACAGCTGGAATTAAAAAAAAATTTGAAATTTTACTGGTAATAGTTCAATATTTCCAAAACACTCTGTAATTCAGATGAAAATACTACGTCAATATGAAACATGACTCTTGGCATTCAAAAAAATGCAATAAAAAATACAGGTCCGTATTTGAAAATTTAAAGTTGAGGGTGGCCCAATTTATACGATACCCTGTATATAATTTTTATTCAGATATTTGGAAAGGCTACAAAAATTTGCTATGGCAAAGTGGCAAAATTTAAAAAAAATCTTCGTAAAATAAAAAGATATAGGCAAAAGAAGAATTTCGAAATTTTCGATTTTTCCTTTATAACTCCAGAACTGAAGAAGCTAGGTCAGATTTTTTTCATCCATATAATTAACCTCTGAAATACGCTACTTTGCCCCCATTCAACCAACCCTCTATCTCTTACCGTTATCGAAATCCCCATGCATAGACTCGAATTTAAATAGCCCTGTATATGAAAACTAGAAGTTCGGGTTGAACCGCGTCTGGAATTTGTTGAAATTCGACGTTTCGGCTCCGATTTTGGAGCCATTTTCAAGAATAAGAAGGATAGGTATGGTGAGGAAACGTGATTCTACACTGAGGTCTCAGTCTGCCTACTCCTCAGGTATTATCGCGTTAGGATTTTGTGACTTGACGTCGGGGTCTCAATTTGCCTACTCCCCAAGTCTCGTCACTGGCTCTCTCTAAGGTCTCAATCTGCCTACTCCTTCGAGAGAACTGGAATAGGAGTAGGCAGATTGAGACCTTAGAGAGAGCCAGTGACGAGACTTGGGGAGTAGGCAGATTGAGACCCCGACGTCAAGTCACAAAATCCTAACGCGATAATACCTGAGGAGTAGGCAGACTGAGACCTCAGTGTAGAATCACGTTTCCTCACTATACCTATCCTTCTTATTCTTGAAAATGGCTCCAAAATCGGAGCCGAAACGTCGAATTTCAACAAATTCCAGACGCGGTTCAACCCGAACTTCTAGTTTTCAAATATCTGACCGCGGAAACCTATTCGAACACACACACACACATATATATATATATATATATATATATATATATATATATATATATATATATATATATATATATATATATATATATAGATATGGTTTTCCACATCTAGAATAAATATTGCAATCCAAATATTCCAGTCATATCGCTTATAGGGGAAAAACTTATATTATATTTCCAAGTTTGTAAGAATATTGGTTGAATAATATTTACCAATATCGATAAAACAATATTGTCTTCACATAGTTTTCAAAATCTAGAATAAATATCGCAGTCCCAATATTCCCCTAATATCGATTCTAGGAATGAAAACTATATTGTATCTCCAAATGTGATAACACATTGGTTGAATATCATTTCGCCAATATTCAACAAATCTTATTAATTAATATTGGGTCAATATTGGTCAATAATATTTACCGATATCGTTAAAACAATATTGTCTTCATGTTGTTTCCTACATCTAGATTGAGATGAAATTTGACTATTGGTCGAATATTCAATGAAATATATTGAAATTATATCATGATCAAACCTGGATAAAATTCCGCTAGGTGACTCTACATATAGAACATCTCCTAAAACCTACAAAAGTTTGTTAAATACTTCCCATAACTTGTTTTCAAGATAGCTCACTAAGTGGTTACTGCGATCAAAAGGCAGACTCTGGTGTCACTGAAAGACATTTAATAATTTATCAAGTTATAATGACATCCACCAATATATCCAAATGATATTGTACCAATATCGATAAATATTGTATCAATATCGATAAATATTTTGAGGCCATTATAGCTTCAAGAATATTTCACCAAAACTATTTCTAATATATTCAAACAATATTCGACCAATATCGCAAAATGTTCACATTTTACTTCTCGACAATATAACTTTTGAATATTGTGCCAATATTGTCAGAATATTGTATCAGCGATATTGTATCAATATCGCCGAACATTTTGAGGCCAATATTAGTTCAAGAGTATTTCGCCAATATTATTCAAGTAATATTGGACCAATATCGCCGAATGTTCACATTTTTTTTCTCGTCAATATTGCATTATAAATATTTCGCCAATATGTTGACAACATTGTACCAATATTTTACCAATAGGTACTTGGGTTTTTGTGGTATGAAAACCATCAACATTTTTAATGTAGTAGTCTCCCACGTGATAGCTCCATCTGACCAGGATCCGTATAAGATGCAACAAATAGACAAGAGCCACCGAATATTGACCATTTTTATTCAATTTTCTACTTTATGACTAATTTGTATACACATGTTCCTAAAAAAATTCAAAAAATATAACCAAAAAAGAAAATTTTGCGTGACCCTGTATAATAGTAATCTCAGATCACCCAATATCAAAATCAAAAAATATTTACCTATTTCGGAGGTCTACGAGCTTTTTCGTTTGACTGATGTTGTTCAAAGAATTATATAAAAATTATATAATTATTAATTACCCTGTATGTGTGTAAGATTGCAATCTTTATCCTCAACTGTTTGTAACAAAATAATCGCCACATTATTGATTTTTTAAAGGCAAGTAACAACGCTGCCTCGTCATGTTTGACACCCTGTATCTCAAAAACTGTTCATTATTTCTCGTAGTGCCCATGGATACATTTGATAAGGACATCATAAACTACATTATACTAAATTTTCAGCCAATTCGACTGTGACCCTCTTTCCATAAGAACCGTGCGGGGTCCAATTTGATGTGACATTGGTTGATCATATCATTGATTTTGCTGTATGCAATCGGCCCATAGACTTTTTAAGTATATCAAACATGTGATTGATCGTTACTATGGTGTTACCATATCTCTTTTTCCGTGCAACTGAACTGGGATAATTAGTTATGGATGAACCCTCGTAGCCGTGTTCTAGAGAACGGAGTAACCTCCTTTATTCAGTTTACCTTGGTTTCCGACTGTTATTCAACCCGAATCCCGATCGCTAACCGAATCCGTAGAGAGTCAAAACGATTAAAACCCAAATTGGCTAGAAGGCGAACATCAATTTCGGCATTCTTGTTGACAAGTCTATCCGAATAAGTCGCGCCGTTGTGGCTCGATAGAATCCCGAATGGGTTTATCGACAAGCAGAGTGATTTGAAACAAGAGCTGTCACCCTTTCACATCAATTATTCAAACGATCCATCGAGGTGACGTTAATTCACCTGAATTTGTTCAGATGCTATCCGAGTGTTTTGGAACATGTACGTTGATGAATTATTATTGAGTTGATATAATAATGGTAGGGAACAAAATGTGGAGGAATGATTGATGGGCGAAGGAACGTATTGTTTTTTCAACATAGGCAAATTCGATCGGAAAAGCTTGACTAGTTTATTTTTAATAATATATCATTATTTGGATTGATTTGATTATTGGAAATGAAAAATAAATTATTTTGTATTTCATTTACAAAAACGTCAATAGAATATAAAATGTGAAATAATGTTTTACTTAGTTTTTGTTTTCAAATTTCATTTTGCTTAACATCAGGTTGACAACACGAAACTCTTCTCAATTTTTCTAAATGGAAGAAAAACAAATGAACAAGTGAAAACCTTCACATTCTACACGGAAAAAAATGTATGGTGATATTTACAATAATATCTACTATACAGGGTGTTATGTAATAGGTGTCCGATATTTAACAGGACGATTCCTCAGTTATTTATAAGGTAAAAAATTCATATAAACATGGGTCCGCATGCCTTCAGTTTTGAGATAGAGGGCGTTGAAAATTTATTTTTATTTTGGTTTTTAGTGAATAAATTTTGAAATAATGTATTTGGTATTTGGGGACTTTTCAATATGAGAAATTCAAATTTGATCTCTGTTTGGCACTTTATTGTAGGGGGCGCCACCTACAGGTCTTTGTCTCTTTTGGGGAGTCACAACTTTTTCGTGCATGTTTGTATCACATTGTCTAGAAAAAAAACATATTCCACTATCATTTTTACGTGATAAAGGAATACTTGTCAAAAGTCGCTACAAGCAGCCGTTTTCGAGATATTTTAATTTTAATTAACCGATGCGTCCAATCGCCTTCTCATTGATTCGCGAACTCTTTGAAAATTAAATAATCAAGTAGGCTAGTAAGTTGATTCCAATGTTATTTTTGTGCTGTCATTTCAAAAATTATATCTTGACGCATAGTTAAATAGTTTTATTTGTTACTAGTGTGATTATTTTATTGAAAATGGTAAACTTCACCAATGCAGAGTATGCTGACATACATTTTACATATGGACTCGCTATCGGAAATGAATATGAGGCTAAACGTTTATATCAGGAGCGTTATCTGAACCGCAAAACTCCTACTTCAACAATCTTTTCAAGAATTCACACTCGGTTAAGGGAAACAGGTAGTTTTGAGAAAGCTAGTAATCTGTCGGGTGCACATCGGACGGTAAGAACCCCAGCAACCGAGGAAGCAGTTCTTAATCTGGTAGGAGAACACCCGGAAACAAGCTCCAGGAAAATAGCGCTGACGTTGAACATTTCTCATGTTCTGGTATAGAAAATTTTAAGTGATAATTTTTTATATCCCTCTACCATATTCAGAGAGTTCATGCACTCCTTCCTCGTGACTTTCCGTTACGTATCAACTTCTGTCGTTGGTTTCTCCAACGCCTTATTCAAAATCCTTTATTTGAAAATCAAATCCTGTTTACCGACGAAGCAAATTTCTCACGCAACGCTATACGCAATTTTCACAACAATAATTTGTGGTCAGAGGAAAACCCCCATGCGATACAGGAATCACATTTTCAAGAACAGTTCTCTCTCAACGTGTGGGCAGGAATCCTTGGAGATTATCTGATAGGCCCATTCTTTATTCCGGGGAGATTAAACAGAGAGAGATATCGTCATTTTCTTGAAGCAGATTTGCCTATTTTTCTGGAATATGTGCCGCTTAGACTACGACATGAAATGTGGTTTATGCATGACGGTGCCCCGGCACATTTTAGCATACAAGCGCGAGAATTCTTAGACCAAACTTTCGGCAACCGTTGGATAGGTCAGGGAGGGCCTCAACCATGGCCCCTAGGTCACCAGACCTTAATAATTTAGATTTTTTCCTATGGGGACATCTAAAATCCTTAATTTTCCAGACACCTATCCAAAATAGAGAAGAATTAAGAAATCGAATAATTAACGCATGCAGATCGATTCAAGATACTCCAAGAATTTTCCAAAGAGTGCGAGAATCAATGAGAAGAAGATTGGATGCGTGCATACAGGCAGGAGGTGGACATTTCGAACATTTATTGTAATTTTGAATTAGATTAATATTTAGTGTTACGTTATTTATGGTTTATTAGGAATTAGCTTTTGAAATGTTTCTAGTTTAAATAAAAAAACAAAATCTTTTTTTTTCATTTTTGGGCAAACGCATACATCGATTAATTTAAATTAAAATATCTCGAAAACGGCTGCTTGTAGTGACTTTTGACAAGTATTCCTTTTTTTACGTAAAAATGATAGTGAAAAATGTTTCTTTTCTAGAAAATGTGATGCATACATGCACGAAAAAGTTGTGACTCCCCAAAAGAGACAAAGACCTGTAGGTGGCACCCCCTACAATAAAGTGCCAAAAAGAGATCAAATTTGAATATCTCATATTGAAAAGTCCCCAAATACCAATTTTTGTTCAAATATAGACATTATTTCAAAATTTATTCACGAAAAATCAAAATAAAAATAAATTTTCAACACCCTCTATCTCAAAACTGAAGGCCTTGCGGACCCATGTTTATATGAACTTTTTACCTTATAAATAACTGAGGAATCGTCCTGTTGAATATCGGACACTTATTACATAACACCCTGTATATGACAGCAAAAATGAAAACCAACTCCAACGATAAAATGTCTCAACTTTACATCAGTATTTCACCACTCACAGTCCAAGTCTTCAGGATTGCCAGAAAATGATATTTTCATCATAATTGTTTGAATATACCAGTATGTTTCTAGATTTTTCTAAGTGTAACTATTTTAATTACCCCAAAATTCTTAAACCAATCTTTAAATATAATAATTTTCTTAAATTCAAATATTCCGTCAGAAATCTGATACCACTGCCACCTTCTACCAATGGAAATCTTAACTACTCATCACCACCCACCCATCACCCAAAATATTATCTTTGTATGAATCCCTGTTATGCTAATAATTCTCATAGATGAGTGTCAATTAAAGTTTTATATTTTGCGGAAAAGGTTGTTCATTCGTGAAAAATTAGAATCAAATTTGATTTTCTATGTGCAAGAAATGACGTAGATAATCTCTCAGTAATATGATTGGTGAATTTTTTTTTGGGGGGGGGGGGAGGGGATTTCTACTCTGAGCGTCAAAGTGGCAAAAAAAGATATCGTGTTGGTCAGGAAGGTGCGTTTGAATTTTCTTGTATTTATCGTATAGTTTTTTTTTTCTTCGCACCTTTGGTTTTTCTATAATATTTGGTTGATACCTTCGATTAATCTTTAATTTTTGTGAGATTTTCCTACATGGATGCTGCTTTTCCAATTTGTTGTTGTTGATTCCTCATATTGAAATAAAGTCGCCATGAATACAGATTTTTAATTCCAAATGAGACTTCTTTCCATCAATCACGTTCGTTTGAAATCAAAAGTGTCTGATTCCATAATGTATCTAATAATCACATTAATATTATTTATAACAATTTTTCAATATTCAATTCTGGTCTCACACTTTCAGTAAACTTACTTTTTGATAGAAATCTTATTGTACAATTTTTACAATATGGATTGAAAATTCTCATCTGTTGATTGGCATTTTGACATTTCTATCCTTGTCTGTCTGATCTTTCCTTAGTGCAATTTCATTAACAAAATCATCAAAACGCTTTTAAATAAATATTTCATCCGTTTTTCTACCAACATTCGCCTACACTTAATGCTGAGGTGTGCACGATCAATGAATAATAATATCAATACTTGACTTCATCCAAATGGATAGTTGTTATGAAAGTTTGTGATTGTTTGCAGGCGGACCAGCTAGCCAAGCAAGGAGCCGGACAACCCTACTACGGGCCCGAACCCGTACTTGGCATAACAAGGAGACAAGTAACAATGGCACTGAATGAGTGGGCCGTTGATACATTAGGAAAAGAGTGGAGAAGGATAGACGGATGCAGGCAGTCAAAGCAGATGATATCGGGGCCGATACTGAAGCTAAGCCGCAAAGAACTCCGACTGTTGGTGGGAGTTCTTACCGGCCACTGCGGCCTCAGGAGGCACCTGGCTCTCATCAGAGTTGAGGCAGACCCACTATGCACGGAATGTGGGGAAGAGGAGGACTCCTTCCACTTCCCGTGCGAATGTGGTATTTATGGCAGCCTCAGACAAAACGTCTTCGGAGCTGCCACTATTAAGGAGGAAGAATTGCACTCGTTGCAATGGAAGGACATTTCGACTTTCATAAGAAGGTCGAAGAGGTTCGAGCAGGTATCCGACATGGGATGAGTGAAGATGCCGGGGATTGCGAAAAGGGCCCACTGGGGCCTAGTCGCTGACGCTTGCGTCCCCCACCCATTACCATTACCATTGTGATTGTTAGCGCCATTTCTTTTGCTTCCGTAGTCATCACATCTTCTTCAGTTTTATGGAAAATTATGCACAATTTCTGCCAACTACATATTCTACTAGTAGTTATTTCAGTTCGAAAAATGTGTGTTTGCCTATAGACTATAATACCGGTACGCTATTGTGAAACAGGATTGATGCGCGCGCATCTAAATTATAATAGATTACGATATACACAATACGTATATCATCCAGTATTCTGTGTGATACGAATTCTATGCAATAGCGATGTGATACGTCGATTTTGTCATACAATGCGATTAAGATGCGGTATCGTTTCTAAGTACGTTATAAAAAGTACGTTCTGTCGTTTCACATTGAGATTTAAAGCGATTATGATGGCTTTCGTTTCTCTGCATTACGTTTTCTGTACTTATATTACAAATTTGATCCTTAAGTTTATGACGCTTCGCAATTTCTCTGCTTTGACGTTATGATGGAATACATTGTGATACATTAGATGGATCCGCTGCGGCCACCTCTTGCATGCGTGAATGACGTACTCAGACTAATGAGCTAATTCCTAAACATCAATTCAATTTTTCAATTTATTCAATTCTGAAGTACAACAAATACGTCATATTGAAGAATCCGTATCATATAATTCCTTCTGAATGGGTCAATGATACCTAGGCAACCAAATGCCTGTATTGTGCTTATTTACTCATTCATGAAAAAAATTTAAATGTGCAATAAATAAATAATTGACATTTAGTGATTAGTATTCACTATAGAAAATGAATAGGTAATGTAATGCATCTAATTACGGGATGTCGGTAAGAAATAACAATGGTTTTTCTTGGCTGACTTGACAACAAGAAATTTATTTTATCCATCAAAAAATATTATCAATCAGTGGATTCGAAATTAGATTTTTTTTATTTAAATATATCGTTTCAACAACAAAAAACAAGTAACTGAGCGAACATTGTTTCACGGCTCTTTTGTATTTATTCTTATTATTAATATTCCTCAGATTTATTGTAAGCATGATGAATAGTCTCAGACCAAAGGAAAAACTAGTTTAAATTGGTAATTGGATATTTGAGTTTTCTGAGAATCTTGTGGGTCTAGGTGTGTTAGTTCTATATCTTTTTAATTTGATGTACCCTCAAATGTATATTACCAAAAATAAAGTACATATTTAATGTAAACTTATAACAAATCACATAGTAATTAAACCAATATATATCTCAATTTATATTTCAAGCTAAGTATGATCTCCTTTTATGTCATCCAGCTCATAGAAGAGAACATATGCATCTCCGCTTACTAGGGATTCAGATGAAATTGGGGACACTTTCGAATCATTATACGCATGCCACGTGCCTGCATACGGATGTCCAATCCCTTTAAAGGAAAATCAATGGTGACAAACAATTTTACTGGGAATCCTTCTGTCGAAGCAAAACATTTTAAATGAATTACTAAAATTTTCAGAAATGTTTGAATTGATACGGATTTCGTGCACTTTCTTCTCTCTTTGCACTTCACACATGTCGGCTTCTCGTCACCATCCAGAGTCTCTTCGCTTGTCAATGAATCTAAACATTGTGGTAGTATCAGTTGGCCTATTTTCTGAGGTATTGGTAGGAAAAAGTCCCAGAACGGATCGAAGGTGACTGAACAGTGACCACAATGAGTACATTTCAATATAGATTTTGAAAGGCCAACGAAGTTATCTACAATTTTGGAATTTTCCATCCTTGAATAAACTGACCATGACTCTTGAGCCCTCACCTCACCTAACTTCTCATATCTGTATGTCATAATGGATTTCGACTCATCTGCTACTCTTTTCACGTCTTCATGTAGGCCCTGCAACAGGTATCGTAAGAACTCCTGAGCATCTTGCTGTGCATAACCGCTAAAACTAGGTGCGAAACTTTGAAATTGACTTTTCAATTGGACAGTTTCAACATATCGTTCTGTCGAATCGTCTGACCAAAGTTTCTTAATCACCTCTGATGGAATATGTGAAGGCGCCAAAGTGTCCACACAGGTGAAATCCCAAGCAACAGGTTTGCCTCTTTGCCAAGGAACAAGAGTCATGCCATCTGGGCGTTTACTGTCATCTCGAGAAGTCCAAATGGGCTCTAAAATTGCAGTAATTTTAGCGGAAGATAAAGCACGTTTAATCATATCGTTCACCGCTCTATGACGGGAAAATCGACTAGCACTAAATTTACAACTCAGCCCGTGTGTACCCTTGATGCTAACTTCAGCTCTACAAACACATTTGTGCTGAACACAAACCGCTGAACGCAAACCAACTACAACCCGAAAAATATCATTGTCCAATAATGTCCCAAGAGAAGATACAGGTAATGCATTCAACCACGCGCTAGCATTTTTCGACATAATTGCTTTGAGACGAGCCCTTTCTGTTGGAGATGTAGCAGTCTCTAACAATTTGTCACATGCAAATTTAACTATTGGAAGATCACAAGCACGGTGCGATGATTTCTCATCGCATATTGAATTAGTCTGATCTTTTAATGTTTGAGAACATTCATATTGAACACTGGTAGCTGTACATCCCAAGTAGCACAGCAATATTGGTGACATATTCGAACAATATTGTGAACATATTGGCGAAATGTTTGAAATGCAATATTGGCAAGAAAAAAATGTGACGATTCGGCGATATTGGTCCCATATTACTTGAATAATATTGGTGAAATATTCTCGAAGCAATATTGGCCTCAAAATATTTGGCGATATTTGAATAATATTCTGAGGATATTGGCAAAATATTCAAACGTTATATTGTCGAGAAGAAAAATGTGAACATTTTGCGATATTGGTCAAATATTGTATAGTCATTTCAAAGATAGCATTGGTGAAATATTCTTGAAGCAGAAATGGCCTCAAGACATTCATCGATATTGGTACAATATCATTTGGATATATGTGAATGTACCTTGATGATTTTTTAAACGTTTAGTTGATCCAGGTGACACCAAAGTCTGCTTTTTGATCGCCATAACCACTGAGTGAGCTGTCTTGAAAACAAGTTATGTGAATTATTTAATGTATTCTCGAAGGTTTTAGCAGACGTTCTATATGTAGAGCCACCTAGCGGATATTTATCCAGGTTTGATTATTATATAATTTTAATATTTCATTGAATATTCGGACAATATTCAAAATTAATCTTAATCTAGATATAGGAAACAATATGGAGACAATATTGTTTTAACGATATCGGTAAATATTATTGAACCAATATAAGTTAATAAGAATTGTTGAATATTGGCGAAATAATATTCAACCAATGTGTAATCACACTTGGACATACAATATAGTTTTTATTCCTAGAATCGATATGAGATTCATATTCTAATTCAAAAATATTTATTAGATTAAATAGTATAAACATGTACATTGCTAAGCTGACATGCTTAGCAAAGGTTGATTTTTTGTCCGCGCTGTCTTGGTCTCGTCAATCTGATTACCCAGAGCTCTGAATCTTCCAGGAATGTGAACGTAGGAACGTTTCCTTTTCCATGTGAAATTCAAGAGCTCTGTTTCATCAGGATTTACCACAATTTTGTTCTTCGCTAGATACGGTATGACTTTGTGTTGCAGATGCGTTTTCAGCTTTGCTGCTGCTATATTACTGTACTTTGACTGGGCGAATACTGCCGTGTCGTCAGCATGTATAGCCGTGTTCGTGTTTGGGAACATGGGAAAGTCATACGTATGTAACTAATACAAAAGTGGGGACAAGCTCGAGCCCTGCGGCCCTCCTGCCATCCCACGGAGTTTATGTCATTCACTCTAACCTCGAAAGTTCTATTGACTAGGTACGAGTCTATAATCTTTACCATGTATTCCGGCATACCTGCCCTTAGCATCTTCATGATAAAGCCATCTATCCAGACGATATCAAAGGCCTTTTGGATATCCAACAGGAGCATGACTGTGTTGTTCTCTCTATTGAAGCCCTCCCTCACATGATGGACAATTCTGACCACCTGGGAGGTCGTTGAATGACCTTTTCGGAAGCCGAACTGTTCCGCCGGTATGAGTTTGAGCTCTTTCTCGAGATCACAAATTCTCATTAGGATGATTCAGTCCACCACCATGGCGACAGCACTAAGCAATGAAATGGGACGATAGCTCTCGACCCTTGCATCTGGTGTTCCTGGTTTCAGGAATGGGATAATCTACGCCTGCTTCAGGCACAGCGGGTACTGTTGTCATTTGATAATGGCATTGATAATGTAAATCGATATGAGAGGAATATTGGGATAGCATTATCTATTCTAGATGTTGAAAACAATATGAAGACAGTATTGTTTTATCGATATTGTTAAATGTCATTGAACCAATAATGACCCAATATGAGTTATTACAATTTGTTTAATATAGTTGAAGTGATATTCAACCAATTTGCTATCAAACTTGCAAATACAATATAGTTTTCTTATGCCTAGAATCGATATGACTAGAATATTGGGATTGCAATATTTGTTCTAGATATGGAAAACAATATGTAGACAATTTTGTATTATCTAAATTGGTAGAAATTATTCAACGAACATCGACCCAATATTACTTGTGACAATCTACATTCAGAACAGGTTCAACCAACACTCCACCAATATTATTAATATAATATTGTTTTTTTTATATTCACCCATAATGAACCAATATCATTTTTTCATTTACAATATATTTATATTGGCCAAATATGAAACCAAGATTCAGCCGATATGATGTGCTACCTGGGATACATCTTACATTTGATAACTGTTTCTTCGTAAAGCTTTTCCGTTGAGTGCTATTCTTTTTTCAATATTAGCTTCAGTAGAGAGTTTCGTACCGTTTGTAAGCAATTTAATATCGAGTTATTGATTCTGCTAAAGATTTGTGAACTGATCCAATTTTTTCTTAAGAGAGTATCTCGGAAGTTGTGAAATATATGCATGAGAAGCCACATTTTTTTATATGAACAACGTTTTCATTCCATCTCAGGTAGTTGTCAATAACTACACTCAAATATTTCATGGATGTTGTTTTCTTGATAATAGGGCAATTACAAAATAACCGGTTGACGCAACTGGGTTTATGTAAGTTCAATTTAATATTGCTTGGCTGATCACTCGAATTCAGTGAGAAAGTAAAGAATTTATTTTTTCCAACATTCAAATTGAGTAGATTATGATTTAACCACATCAGCACTTCCTGAAGGTCTATGTCTGCAGTATGCAAAACATCATGCAATGTTTCTCATTTGAATATTAAGGCTGTATCCTCAGCATAGCAGACTATGTGCCCCTAAAAATCTCTGAACTGAGTTATAGTGTTCATGTAAACAAGGAACGAAATTGGACCCTAAACTGTTCCCTGAGGCACACCAACAGATATATTCGACTGCCTACTGAGTTTTTCACCGATTTCCGCTCTCTGTGTCCTCTGTGACGAATAATTTTGCATCATCTCTAAAGTGTTACCCCGAATGTCATTTCCACAAAGTTATCCCAGCAGTATGTCATGTCATACTGTGTCGAATGCTTTTGCAAGGTCAATAAAAACCGCTAGGCATTCCAACGATTTTTCCAAGGCTTCTACTGTATGTACCATGAAATCTTTCAATCTCTTGTTATTAATAAATCCAAATTGATGTTCCGTTATTACGTGTGTTTAATGAAAAAGTAAAGACACCTTCTTTTACTGATCGATCGAATAGTTTCTCGAAATTGTTTACAACAGAAATTGGTCGATAATTACAAAGGAGATTATGCCGCTTTTATACAAAGGAGTGAGTTACTCTTGAATATTTCCACTGATGAGGAATATTTCAGTTTTTGTAGCACAGATTTATTACACGAACAAGTGGCTTCATTGATTGGTGATGGATGATTTTAATAAGTTTTGACGACATTCCGTCTGGTCCTGGCATACAATTGTTTTTAATTTTCGAAATAAACACTATTATTTTGTTGTCATCTGTTGGTTACAAAAATGATGTGGGTGCTACTGCGGGTTCTTGCAAAAAGTTATTAGGAAAGTAATTTGTTTCGTAATTGTTAGCCATGTCTATTCTTACGTTAATGAAGAATTCCTCAAACTTCTTCTTCATTATTTGTTGTACAATCACCGTTTTCTTTGATTATGGTTGTATTTCCTGTGCTGTTTTTGTGGGTAGTGTTATTAGAAATATCGTTCATCCCGTGATAAAAAGTAAATCCGTTGTCTTCCTTACCTCGCACAAGTTTCTCCACGACTTCTGAGGGTTGCTCGTATGGCCGCAGCCAGATAACTAGATAGGGAACGAAAGAAACACAAACAAAAGAATACAAGTTTGATATTGTCGAAATTTTGAGGACACCCTCTGTGACAACAAATTTTCGTTCAGACTCCTGGAAGAATGCACTCAATATCGCGAACATTTTTACAAAAATTCCGGCTTGGGACCTAAACAGAAGCTAAGACGAATTCGATTGCACTTCCGTAAGGAGTCGAAATAAACACAACAACCCGCCCAGACTTGTACTAATCCTCCGAATTTAAATTCATTGTCAGTCACGATTAAGAGCTCCGTCATCCCGTCCGGAAATTCAAGCTTGAATTATTGCATTCAGTTAATATTAATGAAAGAAAAACAAGCCGAATATGAATCAACAATGCGCACTGCAGTCAAGAAGGTAGGAGTTAGGCCAATCATTTCAGCACTTAAATCAAAAATGGGAAAAATTCAGTAAAACAATGCAAACTTTCACAACTCTTATATTTTATCACGCAATGAAACCATAAACAATTTTCAGTCTCTTACAATGTCGGCAACTTTGTTAAAAATGTTAATTACAAACAAGTCCAGTTATTTTGTACAGAAAGAATGACTGATACAAAGAACATATCAGCCCTTATGGTTCCCCAATTTTGCGACCATGTTCAAGTTCGGCATCAGAGTAAATACATTTTTTATTTATACTTTTGTTAATTACTCGGCCGAAAAAAATCTAAGAGTGATAAACGCAAAGAAACGTTTTTCTCTCTAAGTCATGAGTCTCGCCAAAACTTTGCCAACTTCGCTGATGACGGCAAAATATTTTTTTTGTTTATTTCACACTAAAAAATTTTGTTTGCAACCTGTATGGGTTATGGAAATGAAGCCAAAGTTTTTTGAATAGGTCGGGAATGTAGGGAGTAATTTACCAGGAAGCAAATTGAATTTGCCACCACCTCAGATTTCGGGAAATTTTTCAAATTAGAAAAGAATGAAAAAAATGCCAGTTATATGGGGTCTGTTCCGGTTTCACCTAAAATTTGATTATGACTGATTGCTGATTCCTAAGTGAAAGTAAATTTACCATATTTCTCTCGCGATATTGCTGTTTTTCTATATATTTGATTCCGAATATATTGAGCGTTCCCTATACGCGAAGTCAATACACTCTAGACAGGAGTAGTAAGAAAGCAGTACAGAATTTTTCCTCAAGTGTGCTACATCTCACTCCAGTTATTATAACGAACGTTCATCTCTAATACAAAAATGGCTACTTTCCAAGTGAACTAGATGGCTGTACGGATAATAAATCCCTACCTTGCAAGGTAAGGAAAACACAGCTCATTGTGTTATCTTTGACTGACTATTGTTACGTAATTTGTAACCTGATTATATTATTTCAACCGAACACCCAACAATTTTCAAGTTCCCAAAATACCAAAAAACGTAACTTTAGCCGGGGAAGTAGTTAGATATAACAAAGAAGTAACACCAATTTATCGTGGGTTATTTCTATTTCGTGTTTGGTTCAATTTTCAATTGAGAATGTTTCCCTTCTCAACGTGAATCCTTTCCAAGAGAGGTTATCTTGAACGATGGAAAATAGCGACTAGAGTTTGTCTTTCAGTCGCAGATGATTCGACATCTGCCATTATGAAGATGTTATCTAGGAAATTACTACCGACGTTTCCGACCAACTCAAGAAAGTTTTGCATTATTTTGGCAACAATTTTATTTTTAATTTTTTAAAAACATTTGTTTGCAACTCAATTGATTATGGAAAAGATGCAAAAGTTTTTTGAGCTGATCGGAAACGTAGGTAGTAATTTTCAAAAAAAAAACCTAAAATTTCACACCATCACAGATTTTGGTAACTTTGTCAAATGAAAAAATAATAGTTTTGCATTTTTTCAGTCTTTTCAAAGGACCATGCTCGAAAACATACGAGAAAATGGTCTTCAGTCAAATTATCTGATATTTTATTATGTCATAGTGGGATGAGTCATCAGAAACATTTGTGAGTTTGAATGCTTTTGCATGTGTCTTTTCTGAAATATAAGCGGCCGAAATTCGTAGAAACGTCGTACTTGGGTAGGATTGACAAAGAAAAAAACTGTTTTGTTAGTAGAAATCAGACAAAATTAGGATGAAAATGTATTTATCTAAACTTGTTAACATGTCCAATTATAATCCTATTAATGATTGTACATTAGAGTATATAAAGTTCGGCTTTTTTAGTACCCCCCTCCTGTTAACTTTTGAACGGTTCGACGTGCAAACATGAAAAAAAAAAGGTGTGGAGGGTTACATTGATACTACGTTTTGAAACAAAAAAAAATGGTAATTAATCGACAGGGGGCGCGGGGGGCAAATCAAATTAAAGAATTTAAATGGCATGGGGGGTCAAATGTCACATCGTTGAAAAGAGAATTCAATTCTCTTTACAATCGTTATTTTTTTTGAATTTCGTATTACCGATACTACCTTCTGAGAGAAAAAACATTGCAATTACTCGACAGATGGCGCTGGGGACATATCAACTTGAAAATTTGGAAAGGCATAAAAATCGAAAATGGGAAAAAACTTCTCAACAAAGTTCAAAAATATTCAGATTGTGAAGAAAATTGAATTCTGTTTTCAACGATATGACACTTAACCCCCCCATGCCATTTAAAAATTTTGACTTGATGTGCTCCCCTGCGCCCCCAGTCGAGCAAACACTGTTTTGCGTGTGCTGCTGAAGGACCACCCTTGCGGGAACGAGTTGAATAATACGTCTTCGTGAATTGAAAATCTTATATTTTTTAAAGGAAAGGTGCAATGAACGAGCCTACGTGACGTTTCTATTCAATTATGAAATTACAATGACAGCTGCCAATATGACAGAGTCCGTCAGCTACTGCGGCTAACAACGTTGCCATATTAATAGCGAGAAGTTACGAAAAATATAAAAATAATGAAATTGTTACTGTACATAGGCCGCCCACCTTGAAATATTCGATTTCAATAACAACATGACATCAAAAAAATACATTGTTAAATGTTTTCAAAAATCACATTGAATGTCAGTAAAGTTGATCAAAACATGATGTTCTATTGGAAGGAAACAAATTTTACCAACTGAACGATTGAAAATGTTTCCATTCGACACTTTTACGGACACCACGCGTATCACTTTGTCTGTCCCTGGATGGATTTCAACTATGCGGGCCATCGGCCATCGTAGTGGTGGAACGTTATCTTCCTTCAAAATAACTAAGTCCCCTACCTTGGGATTAGCTGAGGTGGTTTGCCATTTACTTCTCTGCTGAAGCTGGGTTAAATAGTCTCTAGACCAGCGAGTCCAAAAGTGCTGGAATAACTGTTGCATTCGCTGATATCTGGATAATCTATGGATGTTGTAGTCTTGGATGTCCCTCTGAGGTGTTGCAGTTAGCGTATCTCCGATTAAAAAGTGAGCAGGTGTGAGAGGTAAGTTGTCGTTAGGGTCAGATGATAGGGGTGAAAGGGGTCTGGAGTTGAGGCAAGATTCGATCTGCGTCAACACCGTGTATACTTCTTCATATGTAAGTGAAGCAAGCCCTAAAATTCGTCTCAAATGAAATTTCGTAGATTTTACGGCTGCCTCCCAAATACCTCCCATATGTGGCGATTTCGCGGGAATAAATGACCATTTTATGCCATCTGAAGCGAGAAAGTTTTCAATTTTTTCTTTATGATCTTTATCTGTTAATAAATTACTCAATTCTAGGAAATGATTATTAGCACCTATGAAATTGGAACCGTTATCTGAAATAATCTCTGATGGTTTACCTCTTCTAGATATAAATCGTTTCAATGCATTCAGAAAACTATCCGTACTTAAATCTTTCACGAGTTCTATATGCACTGCACGTGTTGAAAAACACACAAAAATACATATATATGTTTTAACTAATTTTGCTCTCCGCAGAGTCCCTTCCTTTACTAGAATAGGACCAGCATAATCAACTCCACATTTTGAAAATGGTCTGCTGGGAGTAACTCTGGAGCTCGGTAATTCGCCCATGAGAAATTTCGATGATTCTGGGTTGACTCTAAAACATTTTATACATGACTTTACTACTCGTTTTACCAAATTTTTACCATCAATTGGCCAATAGTTCAATCTTATCAAAGAAAGTAAATTTTGAACACCTGCGTGTAAATGTTTTGAATGTTCATATTCTATGATTAATTTTGTGAGTTTGTGTGACTTTGGCAAAATGATAGGATGTTTTTGAGAATAGCTTACGTGTGAATGTTTTAATCTTCCTCCAACCCTGATTAAACCGTGGTCATCTAAAAATGGATTAAGACTAATGAGTCTGCTATTAACAGGTACTGGTCGAGATAAATTTAGTAGACGAATTTCTTTTGAAAATTCTACCTTTTGCGAAATTTTAATTAGCAGTTTTAAAGAATAATCGAGTTCTTCTACTGTTAAAGTGGAACCGTGTTTGTTTTTATGAAGACTGATAGTTCTGAATCGAATACAGTAAGCTACTACTCTCTGTAGCTTTCTTAATGATGAATATCTGTCAAATATATCGAAATTGAAACATGTATTCGTAGTTAATGTGATGATGGATTGTTTCATTTCAGGAATATTTTCCATTGTTTCTACGTCATCCACGTTATGCGGATAATAATCTCTACTTTCGAGTAAAAATGCAGGACCGTGCCACCAAATTCTCAAACTTTCTAATTCGTTAGGATTTATACCTCTGGAAATAATATCTGCCGGGTTATCTTCAGATCGTACGTGCTTCCATTCGTTTATAGCTGTTAGTTCAGTGATTTTTGTTATTCGATTAGCAACGAATGTTTTTAATTTTCCGGGGTCGATTTTTAACCATGCTAAGACTATTGTTGAGTCGCAATAATATGTTGTACATGATATTTTAATATCTAGCGTTTGTTTAACAATATGCATTAATTCTGAGAGCAATGTTGCAGCTAAAAGCTCTAATCTTGGTAAGCTATGTTTACCTTGAGGTACCTTTGATTTCGCACATAAGAGTCGAGATATTGATTCACCCTGTTCGTTTTTTGAAAAAAGATATATACAAGAACCGTATGCCTTTTCTGAGCTGTCACTAAATCCGTGTAATTCGATTGTTATGGGTTTTTCACATAGAACGTGTCTGTTAATATTGATATCATTAATAGAATGAATTTGTTCTAAGAAAGTTGCCCATTGATTTATCATATCTGGTGGTAAATTTTCATCCCAAGAAATGTTTCTTTGCCACAATTGACGCATAAACAACTTTGCTTGTATTGTTGCTGGGCCTACCAAACCTAGCGGATCGAAAATTCTTGATATCGTGGCTAGAACTGAACGTTTTGTTATGACTTGATTTCCGAAATTAATATTTACCAGATAACTTAGTGTATCTTTTCTAGGATCCCACGATATTCCTAAAGTTTTTAACTCTTTACTATCGTGAAGTTCTATTAATTTATCATCGTTTTGTTTATCACCTAATATCGAGTCTAAAATGATTTGTTCATTCGAACACCACTTTCTTAGTGGAAAGTTGACGCTGTTTAAGATTTGAGTTATTTCATTGAAAACTTCTAAAGCCTCTTCTATCGTGTCAACGCTTGTTAGCAAATCATCCATATAAAATGAATGGCGTATGATTTTGCATGTACGCGGATATTTTTCTTCAAATTCATATGAAAGTTTTTGTAAAACCTTTGTCGCGAGATAACTTGCAGATGCTGTTCCATACGTTACCGTGTTAAGACTGTAAAGTTTAATTGGTTCGGACTCATTGTATCGCCAAATTATTTGCTGATATTTTCTATCTTCGGGATGTACTAATACTTGCCTAAACATCATTTTGACGTCTGCGCTTAATACATATCGATGAAGTCTGAGACGAGCTACGATTGCGAAAAGATCATCTTGAATATTAGGACCCACGAGTAATAAATCATTTATTGATATGCCTTTATTTGTTTTTGCTGAGCCGTCAAAAACTACTCTGCAACGAGTCGTGGTGCTACTGATTTTAATTACTGCATGATGCGGTAATACATATGAGGGTTGCTCTAAAGTTCCATCAAAATTTTTGATAAATGTCATATGTCCCATTGATTCGTACTGTTTCATGAATTCCGAGTAATCCCTTTTCAAATTTTCATCGCGTTTAAATCTGTTTTCAAGAAAATTGAAACGTTTTAATGCACTTGTTGCTGAATTGCCTAAATCGGAAATTTGTTTTGAAAAAGGTAATCTTACTAAAAATCTACCGTCCGAGGTTCGAATTGTTGTTTTGTCAAAGTATTCCTCGCAGTACTGCTCTTCTTTCGTAAAAATAGTTTTATGTGGTATTTCTTCCGTTTTCCAAAATTTTGTTAATGTTTCATCGAGCATTTCATTAGATATGTTACGTGTGAAATTGCAAAATAACCTTTGATTTGAATAATTTTGTAAGTTTACAGATCCCGTGACTACCCACCCTAAAGTGGTTTCTTGCAAATTTGGCATGTTTTTACCAAGTTTTAGTTGATTCGGGCACAAAAGTTCGTAAAAAATGCATGCTCCGAGAAGAATGTCGATTTTTTGTGGTTTGTTAAATTCTGGATCTGCTAAAGTGATACCTGTTGGAAGTTTGAATGTACTTATTTTGAATTCTGTGAATGGAATTTTTTCAGTTATTGTTGGCAGTACCAAGAATGTTGAGTTGTATTCAAATGACGTTGATCGAGATTTAATTGTTGCATTTGTTTTGTGCGTGATTGTGATAGACTTTTGATTGATACCTGCAATTGGTATTTGAGCATTTTCGCATGGTAAGTTCAACCTTTTACAAAGTTCGTGTGTGATCAAGTTGCTTTGACTGCCTGAGTCTAACAGAGCTTTACAAACGTGAGCATTTCCGAGGGTGTCATATACTAATATTTGAGCAGTGGATAACAAAACTAACTGACTGTCATGAGTGTTTGAGAAGCTAGTGCTTTGTAATATTTTCGAATCTGAAAAGTTGACGTGATTTTCCGAGAATGATTGTGGTAACGAATGTGCTTGTATGGGGACTTGCGCATTGCGGTTTGTGATGTGAACATCTGTCAGTACGGGAGCAATTGTTTCAGAATTTGTTACGAGATTGGTATTTAGTTCGAGAGCATTCGTGTTTGATGTGTTTTCAATTTTTTGCGAATCATTATTCGATTGACGATTAATCTGATCATTTGAATAGCGTGATTGATAATTATTGTTGTGAAGAAGAGTATTGTGGTTTCGATTACAACGCTTGCATTTGCTAGATTTACATGTCCATTTCATGTGGCCGGGTCGAAGACAATTACTGCATAATCGTAATCTTTTGATTTCATTGTATTTTTCATCAGTTGTTAATTTGATGAAATCTGCGCAATTGTAAATGAAGTGGCTTGCTTTACAGTAGTGACAAGATACTTCATTACCTAAATCAGTGACTGCAAATGATTGTTCATGGAATTTCTGATTGAAACTAGTTGTATGCGAGTGTGACCTATGACTTTGATCGTTCGAGTATTTTTGAAAATTGTAAGCGAGTTTTTTGTTATTATTCGAGAGAGTTTCCAACGTGAAACATTTTTTATTCAAGAAATTGTTGAGCTGGTCACACGTGGGAAGCTTTTCATTTTCTAGTGAATTTTCCCATTCGCGATTCATGATGATGTCTAATTTGGATGTGATAAGATGTATCAAGAGAACATCCCATTTGTCCGTGGGTAATTTCAAATTTTTCAGAGCACCTAGATGGTGTTGAACTTTATCTGTTAGCTGTCTGAGCGAGATTGATGAATCTTTCGTGACTACTGGTAGATCAAATATAGCCCTTACATGAGTATTCACAATTATACGCTTATTTTCATATCTTTTGACAAGACTTTCCCATGCTACTGTATAATTATTGTCAGAGATTTCTAATGAGTGAATTAACCGTGAAGCGTCGTGTTTTAAACAAGATTTGAGATAATAAAATTTTTGTATGTTTGTCAAACTCGTGTTTTCGTTTATCAATTGAGAAAATGTATCATGAAATGTTGTCCACTCATCATAGTTTCCTGAAAACATTGGGAGATTTATTGTTGGCAACTTGAGATTTGCTAAAGGATTCGAGTTTGCTACTGTTGAATTGCTCGTATTCTGTGTATTGATTTGTGTATTGACCAACTTTTGAGATTCATAATATTTTACTAAAATACCTTTTGCCTTAGAAATCGTTCGATAGAAATCTATTTCTCGTTCTTCGCGTTGTTCTATTTCATTTTCATCTAAAATCTCTAATCGCGATTGTACTTCATCAAATTTTTCAAATACTGATTCGATTTTTTTTAATCGTACTTCTAATTCGATTATGTCATTCGGTGAACTTAAAAATGTTTGAAATCTTGTTAACTGACCTTTTAACTTACCGCGTGTCTGTCTCAATTCCCTAATTTCATTCTCATATACTTCCATCGTGATGCGTTTTCAGAAAAATATGTAACCAAAGAAATATACAAATGTCAAAACAGATCGAAAAATACCTTTGATGATAGGTTAGGAATAAGGATAGACAAGGAAATCTCACTTTTCTGGCGTTGCTATTGTTGACTTAGATTCTGTTAATCAGTTGAATGTGCTTCGCTTACTCTCTTGATTGCTGGATCTGTCGATTCGTTCGCTTCTAGCGGGAACTCTGGATCTATTTGTAACGTTGCTGTTGCTAGTAGTACGGTTTTCAACTATTTTGTTGATTCGCTATTTGAAATTTGTTTACGATTTTCGAGAACTTTGACTAATAATTCTTCCGTGAAAAGGATACTTTGGACTTACAAATCAGCTTTTCTTCACTACACCTATGCTTGTAGACGACTATACGGGACTTGATCTTGACGAGAATTGTACTGCTTTACCGTGAATTCCTCTCTCACTGGCACGATATCCGGCTCGAAGGACCATAAATGTTTTGCGTGTGCTGCTGAAGGACCACCCTTGCGGGAACGAGTTGAATAATACGTCTTCGTGAATTGAAAATCTTATATTTTTTAAAGGAAAGGTGCAATGAACGAGCCTACGTGACGTTTCTATTCAATTATGAAATTACAATGACAGCTGCCAATATGACAGAGTCCGTCAGCTACTGCGGCTAACAACGTTGCCATATTAATAGCGAGAAGTTACGAAAAATATAAAAATAATGAAATTGTTACTGTACAAACACAATACTTTTTGTTTCAGTAAGTAGTATCAGTGAAACCCTCTAAACAGTTTTTTTTCATGTTTGCACGTTGAACCGTACAAAAGTTATCAGGGGGTACTAAAAAAAACTGCACTGTATATATATATATATATATATATATATATATATATGCTGAATACTTGTTTCAAGGAGCAATAAATGTTCCAGTGACTGTAAAACAGTCGAAAACAATCCTTTAGGAACTCACTATACCTTTGTATAGATTGTATGGCATATGTCCGACAGAAAACAACTACTTCTCTGGCTAATACCTCGACAGATATTGAATTATATCTGTCAGACATATGTGCAAAAATCCTTACTTTGAAGGAACAACTTTGCAAGGGCTCTCAGAGACAGACAGCAGGACACCGCCTGATCCAAACAAGGAACCAACTGCAGACCGGTTTCGGGATGAAGTCCTTCATCAGTGCAGTCCTGGTTATATATATATATATATATATATATAACTCTCTCAGTTTGAACTTCGAATTCTTTCAATATTGGATCATACCTCTATTATACTTAAAACAATTGACAGATCGTTTTCGACAAAGAAATTATTTATTACTAATGTTGGAATGAACAAAAGATACTGTAACTTTATGATGCATTGAGTTGTTCAATATTACTTTCCATTCAAAATCAGGATGCGTTAATTTTCATTCTGGGCATTTACATTGTTTTTATTGAATACCTCAAATACGTTATCGTTGATTTGGACATTATTTTACTCACATTATATTGGGAATGTTGACTATTGCATATTACAACTTTGTATGTTGCGTATCTTATTTTTAAAGTTTACGAAATATAGGGTTGTTGAAGTCGTTAGTTGAAATTTGTTCTTGAGTTTGCGTGTAATTTGTGTTTCTTATAGGATCAAGCAATGATTTCAAAAAATTTAAAAAATTTGATTTATTAGAAGTAGGACACCTTCTGAAGTTTTGTTTAATCAATCGATAGTAATGTACCCATTCATAGGAATACCGTAAATTCAAAAAATGTATATCTCAGAAATGCAATAAACAAAGTTGACAAAACTTCCACGCATAACAGTCAACATATTCAAAATGGTGTGAGTGATATTACGCCCATATTAAAGAAACAGGTTTTGAATGAAAACATTGTAAATAATACTGGACCTCAAATTCCTACGTTGCAAAAATAACAAAGTTCTGGGACCGGTCTGCTGTTCACATTCTGACTTTTGATCCATGTAGGGGACATATATGATAGTATGAAAAGTGATGTTGGCAAGAAAAATAATCCTGCGCAACATAGATAACAGGCCTCCATCTTAGAAAATTACAGTGTATGAAATCACATGGGTTTGTGGGCGTCTGTTACTCTAACTTTAAAGATAGAGGGTTGCTTTAAGTCTCAACGATATCATCTTCTGTGGTATTTGCAGGTTTCCATGTGTAATTCCATGTTTGTGTAGAATTTGTCATGCTTCCAGATAACCTTCTATCAAACAATTTAATTCTGCTACGCCGCTGAAAACATTCCAGATCGATTAGTCATGTGATATTCCATTTTCACAAAAGTTCATTCAATTGGAAACAGAAAACTTCTGATGAACCGATTACTCACGTGATAATCTCTGTCTGTCTGATTGAGTCTAATAGCTAGTGGCGTATGAATTGAATTTGGTTATGAATAGTTGAGTTTGCTTACTTACTTACATATTTTTGCCTAAACTGCAACAAATGTTTCCTAATTATTGCTAGGTGATCGTTTTCAAAGTTCACCTACATAGTAACAATGTTTTTTACAGCCATCTCAATAAATAGTGTATTTTTGCCTCAAAATCGGGATAAAAATTAGCAGATTCATTTAAATTCAACTTATTTAATACCACTAAAAAGGTCGATACAAAATGCCAATTAAATATAGTTTATGCCATGATTACTTTGATGCGACGCCAATGGTTTGATTTGACAAGGCGATAAATAAGTCGTAAAGGGACGTATACATACATGATTGCAATGTTAAGAGTTAAAATAATACGGAATTCCAACCTGATCAACGAGTACAAACGGAAATATCCAACAATACCCTTTTTCAACATGACTCGCCGGGCATTGCTGTTTGTAAACAACGTCGGGTATGTTGCTTTCGAGAAAGAGATAAAAAAGCCCTCTCTATATTTTTTTAATGCTTGGAGAGTTTTACTTATAAACAATTACTAGTATGTTTATTGCTTACTTTCATACATTGGAACAAACTGGTTTTTCCTCTTCCTTCCTCTCTGTTTTCATTTTCTCCGCAGCTGGTTCACCCATGTTCAAGCGGCGACAGCTCCAGACAGACTGATGAAATGCTGCTCAATATTTGTCAGCCCCCTCACACTGCGCTCTCATACTACAAAATATTTACAGGTCCGCAAACATTTTCTAAACTCACAGAAAACTTTTGAACGCTCCATAAAATATTTAACACCACTTTTTTTGCATATCATTTGTCCTCAATGAATATTTTTGCACATAACCGACATCTTCAAAATTGTTGCCAGTGCAAGGGGCGCATTATGACTAAAAGAGGAATTTTTTTTGCGTTTGCCACTCTTTTAGATTTTTTCAGTCAAGTCAAGTTATTGAAAAACGTATGAATAAATAATTTATTTTCTGTCGCAAAATTGGGGAACGATAGAGTATGATGTTTTCATTATTATCGCCATTTGGCGACATTTTTGCATCTTTTCTTCATTGAATAACAAAAATTAGTTTCAATTACATTTTTAACAATGTTGCCAACCTTGCAGGAGGGCGCAAATTTTTGTTGTGTACAAAAATACAACTTTTGTGAAAGTTTGCATTGTTTTGCTACTTTCTCTCCATTTTTGCTAAAATGACTGGCCTATGTAAGGAAATCTGAAACTAAACATAAATAGTTAACATGCACAGTTGGTGTTTACTTCGATATACTGAGAGCCTTTCAGACAATATGTGTCTGTTTGCCTAGTCGTTTCTGCCAGAATGGCTTTCTCGGTTGGGGATCAGTCGGAGTAGAAAATCTGCTCAAGAAATATTATTCACTCTTGGGAACGGCCGTTTAATGTCAATACTGTCGATTGCTATGATGGAGGGTATTGGAAACAATGGAAAATGTTTGTTTTTACTGCAATTGAATACCGGAGGCAATTATGACGTAGATGTCGATATTGAGAGAAAGAGAAAGTAATATACTTCATTGAAAAAGTAAAAAATGTTCTTATTGACAAAAGTTTAGAAAAATAAAGAGTTGTGATAATATGTTGCATCAATTGAATATCACAGAAATCATATGAACCAGCAAACGTCAAGTGTGCTTAGAAATATACTGTCATCTCTTTTTCGTATAGAGTGTTCTTGGATTTTGAATATGTACATCATCTGGTATGCGACGGAAGCATAGCAAATTGTTCTAGAAACCTTCTATGAATTTGATGGAATATTTCCTCACTGGTTCGAGAACTATATTTTCCTATATGAGTCATTCAATTGTGAGATACAGATCAGTTGAGTAGTAGTTCAGTTATTGAAAGTTCATGAAATATTTGAAGTGACATGTGCAGTACAGTGTTGTCAAGTTCAGTTAGGCTAATAAAAGCAATTGTACAGTAGCGCATTACACTCATTTAGAAGCCGAAAACGTAACATTTGGTGACAGCGGCGGAATAAGTGGTACTGACGAAAGAAAAGGATAGCGGTTTTCCAATGTTTGAAGGTGAATACTGGAGCCAACAATTAGGACATACAATCAGTGAAAATACAAGAAGACGAACGAAAACAAGAACAAGGAGCCAAAGCAAAAAAGGAGCAAGAAGCCGAAATAGAAGAAAAGAAAGAGCTCCTTCAACAATTTGAAATGCGCAAAAGATAAGAGCAAGAGGAGCAAGGGTAAAGGTTAGTAGAGACATTATAACAACATGGTGAACTTTTAGAACGAATCTGTCAAAGTCAACGGTGCGTCCAGGATGACATCACTATAATAGTGCTGTAAGTCATAGGTAAAGGTCAGGCAGTCGGAGGCGGAGTCCAGAGAGAGGCAGAAGGGGATTTCGAAATTGAATTGTCCAAGATGGACCAACTGGTGACACGAAAAGTGAACCAGAAATTCATTGAGGAGAGCCTTGATACAAAACAGCTTTTGCACAAGCGGGCACCCTCTGAAGAAATCTTCCCCACCAAAGAATAGCCATTTTCAAGTGGAAATTTTGAAGCCTGCCACATTTGATGAATAATCTTAGTGGGCTATGTATCGACGCCTATTTGAAGAGGGAAGATTCCATAATACTTGAAGCTTTAGAGATCAGAAATGGACAGCAATATTTCAAACTAGTGTTCTAGAGCCAACTGAAGAGTCGATACCAAAAACCTATCAACAAAACCTTTCGTAAGTGAGGAGCTGATAAGGAGTGACTCATTGATTTGGCCTTCCCACAAGCACCGAAGGTGTTCAACAAATCGGGGTGCAGACTTTCATCGACGACTTGGAAGATAATGAATAGCAGCAATCCCTTCGACTAGGACGATTTCAAACCATTAGCGCAGAACGAATAGTGTCATTGGAGTTCGAAGTGGCAAGAAACACATGAACAGATACAAGACTCAATATACGAGAAGTTGAATTCAGCGAAGATTATTCTACAAGCAAGGCACTTGTGAATAAAATATTGGACTCCATATCAGCATTGAGCAACTAAGTGCCTTCGCAGATAATAGAAAAAGGAGCTACCATAATTGTGAAATAACCAGACGTTTACAGAATAAGTTCATGGAGAGGAAATTCATAGTCCACAAGCAACGAAAAAATCAAATTCTTTGAGCATCAGAAGAGAACAACAAGGTCATTTCAGCAGAGACTTCAGAACGTCGTTCATACCAGAAGAAAGATCTTGGAAACCTGAAAGAAGGCATTTCCCGAAGATACCAATCCCGACATTGGGGAGAAACTGACAAAATCCACTAGCCCAAGGCTGCTCAGAAGAACGAAAATGAAGCTTTGCCATAGATACAGGGGCTTCAAGATTACTCATTCTGGAGTCGAAACGACGGAATATGATTGAAAGATATACAATTTTGTGGATTGGTAAAAAGAAATTTTCCTGTGCAATTGACAAAGTCCAGACAATGAAGTTCTATGACGAGAAAAACATCCAGATTCAGTACTACTGTGATATCATCTATATGGCCCGACTCCAAAGAGAGCCAGGACATTTGGACACCACAATTAATGAAAACAGAGTATTCAACATTCCCATCGACGAGCATTACAAGGAAATAATGTATAATTTGACATTTCACATACATTTTTATTTAAGGTCAGTGTAATAACACGTTAAAGGGCTCTGAAGTTGAAGGGTTTGAAAGTTGTAGGGCTCGGAAGTTGTAGGGCTCGGAAGTTGAATGACTCGGAAGATGAAGTGTCTAGAAGTTGTAGAGATTTGAGTACGACGACTCAACTGTTTCAGACTTCAATGCGTTCAAAACTATAATTGGATACCAATAATATGAACACTACGACTTCTTGGCATTTAAAACTATAATTGTGATGTCATTTTCAAAAACTGCATCCAACCGCCACCACCATACCTCTCCCCTCTCCTCTCCTCTCCTTACAGCCTTACCCAAAAAAATGTATTTTGATATCAGTGGGAGCTACAGCAAAGTTTTTCACAGATGGGTTTCATTTTCAAGAAAATCCAGTTCCAATGACCAAAATCCGTCCCGAAAGACCAAAAAATTGCTAACTCGACAACGGTAAGAGCTAGAGGGATAGAGTTCTTATTGAAAATACGCAATAAACCAGTTCATGAACGTCATGTCTCACCGATTGACAAAATGGTTAGGAATCATTTCTTCACGATTGAATTGTTCCATCAATGAAGTCATTAGGAAATAATTTTTTTTTCTCATCTCGATCTTCGATATCTAGTTTCATAAACACCACTTGCAGAACGGTATGTGAATATTTCCTATTCTTAATATGTCCAAAATACTGTTCTCGACCTCCTCTATCGATTCTACATACTCCCTAAAACACTGACTCAAGGCCTTACCTCGGAGATACAAATTTGGAAAAATAAATTATTCGCAATCATAAAATTATCACCAAATTTAAACTAATCGATCCTTATTTGCCTCAAACAAACCAAAATTAAAAAAAGTAGAACAGAGATACATTTTTTGTTTGAGATATGAAGAGAGGGGCAGATTACCTGAAATTCGGGTACAAAGAGCCCGTGAAATTTTGGGAAGGTGAGGGGAGGGGAAAAAATTATCCAAAACTGGGCGTCCTGTTAATTTGAAGGAGGGAAATGGTGGTAAAATAATCATGACTTTTGGGGAGGAGGAGAACGGAGAAATGGGGGGGGGACGAAGCACCTCAAAAAATTTGGGAAGAGGAGGTGTGGGGAAATGGGTAGCAGCTTTCGCTTATAGCTTATTGCCACGGGCTACTAAAATTCATTTTTGGTCCTTGTGACACAATTTACTCTATAAATTGAGGTAAATGCTCTACATTGCTATACGACATGAATGGCAGAGCTCGTTCACGTTAGATACCGAATAGTGATTCATTTCTAGCCATGAAATAACTCGATAATTGATATAAATTCGACTTATATATTGAAAAGAAGACACAAAATATGAAATGCTAATAACAAGTTTGGTCCAACTATACTTCAGTTATTCTCTCTCTCTTATTAAATTCATTTCAGAAAGAATAATATGAGGTCGACCTTTTTTCTTCTGTGTAATTTTCCCCCCATCAAATGAAATGAACGGAAATTGCGATCACGACCAACTGCGTGTTGGAAATATAGTTTGCCGAGAATATTAAATTGATGTTATCTCTGGGGTGTTCCTTTCATCACTTCTCCGCTAAAAATCCTCGAAAAGTTTTCAACTATAAATATGATTTACTCCACATCAGAGGGTTATATAACTTTCACTGTTTAACACATAACAAGCTCAACTTTCTGAAAGCTTTTATCATCGTTGAATATCGACCACCAGATGCTTTTTTTTTGGCGATACCGAACTGAGCACCGCAGGGGGAAATCTATACTTCACATCTATTTCCACGATTTGCAATAACCTTTCACAATACGCGCTTTTGGTGTGACGTCACGACGCTTGATTTGTTTGGTTTGAGTCAGGATTCATTATACAGGGTGTTCAATCTCAGACCAGTATATTTCTTATCCCATTGTGAGTGAAAAAATTTCCCGAAACACGTCGAATGATTTTGTTTGGGATACATCTTTTGACGTATATTTGAGGCTTGAACAAACAACTCCCTAATAGGGGGCGCTTCAACCCCTCAAAATTGAATATGAGAGAGAGGTTGAGTAATACTTCATTTGAAAGGTCTTGGAAGCCTCTTGACAACGGTGTTTGAAAAACGTAAATTTGATGAAATGTTTTCGCCAAAAATCAATTTTGTAGCTCGAATGAGCCATCTTGAATATTGTGGTTATTTTTATAATATACAAGCCAAAGGTTATTATGCCCTTTTTACAAACTTAACAAAATCACATTCTTAAAAAGTTTTTATTGTTTTATCATGTTTACAATCACAAAAATCAAATCTGCGTGTTTGAATCAAATGTTCAAATTGTCCTCCATTGACTTCCATACAATAATACAATCTTGACTGAAAACCGTCTCTAACATGGTACAGCATAATTGGAGTTATTTGACGACACTCATCACAAAAATCTTGGACTTAAGATGTCCCCACAAGAAGAAGTCCAGAGGGTTCAGGTCAGCAGATCGGGCAGACCACTCTATAGGATCTCTTCTTCCAATCCAACGACTGGGGTATTGCAAATTGGCGAACTGGTGAGGCAGAGCTCCGTCTTGTTGAAAATGCAATTGTTGTTCAAGTGGTAGAGGATCGTGTTCTACTTCTTCGGTTATTAACGGATCAATCGCATTTTCCAGCATTTCAAGATAAATTTTGTAATTTATATTCCCAGGAATGAACAGAGGTTCAATTAGGTGGTCTCCCAAAATTCCTACCCAAACGTTTAGCTTTTTCGGATGTTGAGTGTGAGCTTCTTGAAATACATGAGGATTTGTATCGCTCCAAATTCTACAATTATGCCGGTTAACGTCTCCATTAAGTGAAAAGCAAACGTTGTACAATAAATTTGGGTTATTGATATGCTCGGCCATAATTTCGCAAAACTCTTGCCTTCGATTCCAGTCATCATCATTTAATTCATGAATTAATTTAATTTTGTTCGGATGGAAATCCTGAAAACGTTAGATTGGCTAATACCGAAAGCTGCAGACACTTGTCGTACAGATTGCGTGTTTGGCATGAGTTGGACATGTCCCAATACCGCCACAGCTGCTTCTACATCATTCACAATTCCAATGGGTGTCCTTTTTTTTATTCATTACTGAACCCGTCTCCACAAATTTTGATATCAATTCCATTACGTACTTATGACGAAAGCTACGTTTAGGATGGTTTTGGTTAAATATCCTTGCAACTGCTCTGGCACAATTTTGATTTTGGTACTAAAGGCTAACCAGCTCAACACGTTCTTGCAATGTATACACCATGTTTTTTTTTTTAAACAAATCAGCAAAGTAGTAACTCAACAGATTGATTTAAATCATGAAACCTTCGAAGAAACGTTAAAACCAGATAAACACCTTCTAAGAACAAAAAATGAAGGCAACATAAGGAAATATTTTGCTGTTTTTTTATTTATTAATTTCAGAGAATGTATTATTGTATGGAAGTCACTGGAGGACAATTTGCACATTTGATTTACAACGCAAATTTGATTTTTTTGATTGTAAGCATGATAAAACAATCAAATTTTTTCAAGAATGTGATTTTTTGAATGTTTTTTAAGTTTGTAAAAAGGGCTTGTAAATTGTAAAAATAACCTAAATATTCAAGGTGCCTTATTCGAACTACAAAATTACTTTTTGGCGAAAACAGTTCATCAAATTCACGACACCGTTGTAAAGAAGCTTCCAAGATCTTTCAAATGAGGTATCTCAACCCCTCTCTCCTATTCAATTTTGAGGGGTTCAAGCGCCCCCAAATAGGGGTTGCTCGTTCAAGCCTCAAATATACGTCAACAAATGTACCTCAAACAAAATAATTCGTCGTGTTTTGGGATTTTTTCACTCATTATAGGATAAGAAATATTCGGGGTGGCTCGTCTGAGATGGAACACCCTATATAAACAATGTGTTTATTTTCGACGTTTCAAGTGTAATAGTTCATTCGATTTTGAGAGCTCTTTAATATTGATAACACAGATGACTATTACTGACACGTACACTAGTGAAGTAGTAATCATACTTTTTGATACACAATATGAAGTTTTATAACTCCTACTCATAACTTCCATAACGTATACAGAACCTATATACATTTTCGAGCTTCCCAAAAACACACGAAAAATAGCTTATAAATTTAATACAGTTCTCAAAATCACCACCAAAATACTATCACGTGTAAAACGCCATAAGCAAACACGTTGTTTGGATACTACAACCTGACTTACACCAACCACAACTGGAAGCGTGACGTCATGGCTGATAGAGCGAATAACAGAAGCATACACTCCTGAACTAGGATATTTTATCATCTTTCAGTTTATGTTCAGTTCAGTTAGATTATGTTTATCCACGAATGAGCAATTGTCGAAGCCTACTCTGCATTGTCTGCGATGCGAATTCTGAGGTTTGGGTAATACAGAAATAACTCATAACCAACTCAGGGGCGGTTCCACAACGTTACTAAGGGGCATAGGGGTAGCTAGAGTTGATGTGACAGTAAAAGAGGTGATGACATAGAAATTGTATAAGGGAGGCGTGTCAATTTTGCTCCAAAGTGGGGGTTGGGGGGATTTGCATTATTGGGATTCTTCACTGAATCAACCGTCACAATCACTATAGGTTTATGATACATTTCAATTATTTATCGATATTGTGATTAAATTTCCGATTGGACATTGGCAAACACTGTATCAATGAATGAAGCATATTTTAATAGAACTACATGGCTCACTGTCCAATTCAAGAAAATTCAGTTACTATAAAAAAATCATGTATGGTAACTTTCAAATCCGATTACAGAAACATTATATGGCAGTCACAGCCACCTTGGTACAATTTCAAAAATCGAATTAACAATTGAAGCACATACTTTATGTGGAATGTTATACAAACCCTCCAAATTTCAAAATTCTATTTCGAACAACTCAAAAGACACAGGGGCTACTCGATTCTCAAGGCCACCCGGTAAACTGCTATGGTAATTATTTGTATAGAATAAATGAATGAGAAATAGTTCTCAACTTTACATGAGAACATAAAATACAACAAGTTTAATAGTGTAACGAACAGTCTTTGCCGACCGATGATGAAACCTTTTCTTTCATATACACCTACCACGTAGGCTCATTATGGCGAATATCTGTCAGAAAAAAACTATTTCCGTAGCTAAGACCCTGACGGGTATTGAATTGAATCTAACAGATACCAGATTACCAGAGATTCGGAGTGTTCTCCTTCTGCTCGCTAGGTGGAGCGGCCTAGAAACCACTTTATCGCGTGAACCAGTGGTGACCAAGCAACGGAGTGTGTAATGATTTGGACGGGGAACACATGGCTTCAGTCCTGTCTGTGTTGACCTACCGCTCTGGTGAGAGGCAAAAACCTTGAAACTTGTCTGCAGGTGGTCACCCTGTCCAAATCAAAACATAATTCTGCTGGTCACAGAGACCACTTGCAATTGCATCCTCTGATACTCTGATGCTTTGAGAATCGTTGCACAAGTATCTGTTAGATTTAATTCAATACCCGTCGTGGTCTAAGCCAGGGGAGTAGTTGTTTTCTGACAGGTACTTTCCATAATGAGCCTACGTGGTAGGTGTATATGGGAGAAAAGGGTTCATCGTCGATCGGCAACGACTGTTTGTTACTGAACGATCTCCCAAAAGAACTCTGTTTTCTCCGATAATTAGGAGTACTTATCTAGTGTGCAAGTTTCAACATTTGTTTTATTACTTTTTGTACAATATACATTCTATGAAAATAAATAGTGCAAAAATAAGTAAATAGAAATACGAAGGATTGAATGAACGGTTCGACGATGGTTCCAACGATACTACTGAAAACTCGATGAATTTGAACGATTTGATGTGGAACAATGGGATATAAAATATTTTAAAAAGTATAACCGATGATACTTTCTGAGAGAAAATCCATTGAAATTACTTGACAGATGGCACTGGGGGCACATAAACTTGACATACATGTTGGCTATAATAATTATTAAAATAGAATATAGAAATGCTTCAAATAGATAGGCGACTTTTGGTTAGAAATTGAATTTTGATTGGTCAGGACATAAATTAGTTATATGCATTACCTAGGAGATGGAATAAACTCGCGACTATAAAGGTGAAGAAAAACTTTGGAGAGAGAAGATTTCATGCAATATCAGAGCAGAATAACATTGAAAATGGAGTGGAAGTAATAAAAGTGAACTTTTAACAAAAAATAAAAAGTTAAATCGAACATCAAAATCAGTGAGAAGTGGAGAAGAAATATTCGCCAACCTGCAGAAAGTTGAGAGATCCAATTATAAGCTACTGATGACAACTGCAAGGTATTTGTTCTCCCATTTCATGTGCTATGCAGCTTCGCAAACACAGCCGATATTCCAAACTATCACGAACAACAAACTGAACTAAATTCCACCAAATAAAGTTGGAGACTTGTTCTTCTACCACATAAACTGCCAAGAGACAATGGAGTTCTCCATATAAACAAACTGTTCAAAGCGTTAAAACTCACAATTCATCAAAACTGACATCCGTTAGAGTATTGTTCGAACCCATCACATGTACTTGCATATACGCAGTGCACCATTTAAACTGTGAAATGAAATTATGCTCAGAAAAAATAGAAGATATATTAATATAATTTCAATATTCCAATTAAGAAAAGAAAAGAATTGCCACACTTAGCTCAGTCGATAATTACAATAGAATATGAAATTCTTTTTCTCAAGTTTAGTTCTTTGGAAAGGTTACCAGATATCAAATTTGTCAAATTTTATATTTGATTAAAATATATGATGTATTGAAAAATATTACTTTATTTTATTTCAACAATGAGAAACAACTAAAAAGAAATAAATGGATCCAATTTTAAATTATACCCTTCCTACGAAAACTTATGAAATATACTACAATTTTGATGTGCTTTCACAATACAATTTCAATTTCTGAAAGTGAGATTTGACCAGCAACCTTATTATTATTATTAAATTTCATGAAATGCTTAAAATTAAATGTTTTTTTTTTATAGTTCAAATCACTTTGCCTGTTTCCTTGATTGAAAGTTTTTTTTAATGACACCTTGCGAACACCTGGTTATTTCTGCTTTGCTAATGTTGACAGCACCACAATAAGATTCTGAATTTTGTTTGAAGATTCTTGGTAGATTAACTATGATAAAAATATACCTTTGATATACTTCTCTGCTCTCCAAATTTCTCCCACTGGATTCTCCAGATGTGATGGCTCTTGGTGAATACTTTTCTTTATAAATTTGTCTGTAGTGGTTTCTCTTCTTATTTACAATAACTTTGGTACAATTGCAGTTTAGGGTAGTAACCCCGATTTTGACGAAATTTTTTTTGGGGGTTAATTCAAGGTCCTTGAACACAAATCTTCTCCGCTTGAAGAAGCTGTTGTAGAGCGAAACAATTGTCGCGGGTTTTGTAAATCTATTCATAGTGAAAATCTTTTAATCAAAGTTTTATTATGAATATTACAAATCTGTCAAAAAGTCAAAAAGCGTCGCACTCACTTACTTTTTGATTTACGACCAATTGAATGTCACAAAAAGGGTATTTTCAACATCAAATTTTTTCCACAAAAGGCAACAAATTTGCCTTTGCCTTATATCAGCATAATCTAGACACATCAATTCACGCATTTTTGGCACATGGTGCAGTATTTTCAACTTTGTATTAAAAATATAAGATTTAAATTAACATAACAATACATTTGATGGAAATCGTTTATTGACAGCAAGTAACTAAAAATTACAGTATGACAGATATGGATAACTAACAGTCGAGTTCCGATATTCTGAAATTCACAAGACACTTTTCGCGCTACCTCTCATGAAACACTGTTGAGTCTCGTTCATACCCTCGCGAATTTCGCAATTTTTCTGCGAATGAAATGGATGCAGAACCATGACTGGTAACCATTTTATTTGCAGAAAAATTGCGAATTTCGCGAGAGTATGATCAAGTCTATAGAAATTTACTGACATTAGGCGAAAACAAATGTTCTTCAGAAGTAACTGACATTCGACTAGGTATATTGTGGAAAAGAGAGTGTTCAATTTTTGTTTTGATATTTTAGTATATTTTGAATCTGTACCTTTACTTGGGATGCTTTAATTGGTAATAAATTGAATAAGAAAAAAAATAGCTCTAGAAAAGCGCGCGCTCGGCCGACATTTCGCAATTCCGCGAGCGAAATGTCGGCAGAGCGCGCTCGCTTCGCTCGCGTATTTCTGGCTATGAATCCTCACCAAGAAATAAGGACTGAACCTTTCTACAAAAAGTAGAGAAAAAATAAAATAGTGGTAAAAAAGCGCGCGTTTGGCCGACATTTCGCAATTCCGCGCGGAATTGCGAAATGTCGGCGAAGCGCGCTCGCTTCGCTCGCATATTTCTGGCTATGAACCTAGGAATAAGGAATGAACCTTTCTACAAAAAGTAAAAAAAAAAATAGTAGTAGAAAATCGCGCGCTCGGGCGGAATTGCGAAATTTTGGCAGAGCGCGCCCGTTTCGCTCGCGTATTTCTTGCTACTGATCTTCAACAAGAAATAAACATTTCTACAAAAAGTGGATATAAAAAGATAAAATAGTAGTAGATAAAATAGTAGTAGAAAAGCTTCGCTTGCGTGTAGTTCTTGCTATACACCTTCATCAAAGAATAGACGAGGAAAGTGTATCGTAACAAATGTCATCCTTGTCACAAATTGATTCCAAACGAAGAATTATAGGTGACATTCTTTGTTAATTATTTGCTGCTTTGCTTCTCAAATTGTGTTTGGTTGTTTGGATTTTCTTTTCTCAAGCAAAAGAAGTTGAAAAACTTTAACGAAAACAATATCGGAAAAGCTGATTTTAATTCAAGGAAGGTTTGTTTGGAATCAGTTTTTGACAAGAATGACATTTGTGACGACATCACTTTCCTCGTTTATACTGCCGTGCTTAGCCCGGTGGCGGTAACTGACATTAGTCTATATCATAGGAAAAAGAGTTTTGAATTTTTATTTTTATATTTTAGTACATGTTCAATTTGTACCTTCATTTGGGTTGCTTTAATTTATTACCAATTAAAGCATCCCAAGTAAAGGTACAGATTCAAAATATGCTAAAATATCAAAACAAAAATTGAACACTCTCTTTTCCACAATATACCTAGTCGAATGTCAGTACCTCTGAAGCTTAATGTCAGTAAATTTTTAACTTCTAAAGACTTGATCATACTCTCGCGAAATTCGCAATTTCTCTGCGAATAAAATGGTTACCAGTCATGCCCGACCAGTCGTTGATGCAGAACACATTTTATTCGCAGAAAAATTGCGAAATTCGCGAGGGTATGAACGAGACTTAACAGAGTTTCATGAGAGGTTGCGCGAAAAGTGTCTAGTGAATTTCAGAATATCGGAACACGACCGTTTGTTATCCATATCTGTCATACTGTCATTTTTAGTTACTTGCTGTCAATAAACGATTTTCATCAAATGTAGGTATTGTTATGTTAATTTAAATCTTATAATTTCAATACAAAGTTGAAATACTGCAAAATGTGCCAAAAATGCGTGAATTGATGTGTCTAGATTATGCTGATATAAAGCAAAGGCAAATTTGTTGCTTTTTGTGGAAAAAATTTGATGTTGAAAATACACTTTTTGTGACATTTAATTGGTCCTAAATCATAAAGTAAGTGAGAGCGAGGCTTTTTGACTTCAGATTTGTGTTCAAGGAAACTGCAATTTTTCCACTTTTGTTTAATATCGTTATCATATAATTTATTGTGAACATAGATCTTCCTAAAACTAACTGAAACTATTTCCTAAAGTCTACAAGATATTCACAAATTTGATCTTTTTCTTTCCTTTTTAATGTTTGCTGAAAAAATATAATTAGTGTTTTCTACTACACTGAAAATAATGATAGTCAGACCATAGTTGTTATTTTTCATAACAATACGATCAATAATGGAAGGGTATAATTGAAATCAAATCTTAATTGATAATAATTGTATCAGCAAATAATTTGATTTTAGAAAATATTCAGTTATGTTAGATCAGGTGATCCAGGTGACCATCCAATCGATCTACTCCAACCAACTAACTAACATAAATTACCTGTTTCGTCAAGTTCCTGTTTTTCGGGGATTTTATAAATATTATATTCTAATTTTTATTACTTGGACAAGGATTTGGAAACTATGGAAGACTGCAAGAGTTGTGATATTCACATTGACCAAAATTGCGATACAAAATTTGAGAGCAACAAAACGAATAAAATGTACAACTTATCAAATAGTCGTGATAATATTTTGACTGTAATTTTCACGTCTATGACCATTTGACACTGAGTTCAATAAATTGATTTATAAATGTGGACGAATTGAACTATTGGTTCAACTTGTACGTAGCCAATAGCAGAATCACCGTTTATTTTCTGGGCGGAACTAAAATAATATTTTTTAATCAGGATTATTATTGGCAAAAATCATTTAGTGCTGTTCAAATTATAGTGATATTAGCACTTATTTCATTTATATTTTTGTCAAAATTATCATGGAATCAAACCAAATTGACCTAAACTATTACAAATATTAAAATATCAAACTGATTTTGATCAAAATGTTATTTTAATAAACACACAAGTGCCATATATTTAAAAAATTTAAAATCAGTGACGTCAGGCTGATCGAAGAGCGTTTAGTGCATTCAAACGAATAAAGAAACTTCTACATGGAGATGTTGAACTTAGAGCTATTTTTGAATTTTATTCAACATATTTAATTTCAAAATAGGTAATATTTCATGATTTTATTATGTTTGTTTCATATTGTTTTCATATTTTTGTAAATATCCCAATTGTAATTTTTTTTTAAAGTTTGGACAGTATGTTCATACAATTAAATGTGGAATCATCTGCCACTGAAAGATAAACTTTAGTGTCTATGTTCCGTCGTTAAAAAGGGAGACATTTTTCAATTGAACTTTTAAAAAATATGACTCCTCTGGAAATGGAAAAAACTGCAATTGAAATGAAGTTAGTTTTTTTTGTAATATCTAACAGAAAACAACTATTTTCACGGCTGAGGCAACGCAGGACATTGAACTACACTAATAATAGATATTGTGAAACGACCCTAACTTGAAAGAAAATAATACAAAAGAGAAAATATGCATTTTTATTCAGATTGTTAAAGTGGAATGAAGCTTTTTTATAATATAAAACTAAAAACAACTACTTTCCTGGCTAAGGTCACGCTGGACCATTGAACAAGATCTGATAGATATTGAGATAAGATAAGATAATCTTTATTGAAATAGGTAACCCTAATATAATAGTAACAATAATAGTAATTACATTAACGTATAAATAAATAACTATAAAATACAAACATATGTTAAAATGATTTTTAAAAAATGTTATGAAAACCTACATGCTATCTTATGGTTTGAATATGTTCCATTAAATGTTTTTTAAAAATTCTCAACGATGGACTAGATTTAACTATGGGTGGTAATTTATTGTATGCATCGAAGCCTTTAAAATACAAAGAATTCATAGAACTTCTCTTATTCGTTCTACATACATGCAAATTAGAATTATTTCTTGTGGCATAATTATGAATATCTAAATTCGAATTGATAAATTCACAGAAGTATGGAGGTGCAAGGTTATTGAGTATTTTATAAATAAAATTCATTGTCATGTAATACAACCGCATAGAAACAGATAGCCACTGCAATGATTGTAACATTACTCGTATCTCTGTGTATCTATTCGTTTTCATTACTTTACGCATTCCGCGATTTTGAAGTTTTTGTAGTTTTGATGTTTGATTCAAGTTGAAAAGATAAATAATAGATGCACAATAGTCAAAATGCGGCTGAATAATTGCATTATATACAGTAATTCTGGTCTGAGTGGATAGATTTTTGGAAATTCTAGCAAAAAAATAAAGTTTTTTGGATATTTTTTTACATATATAATCGAAATGATTTCCAAAGTGTAATACATTATCTAACTGAAATCCAAGGTATTTAATAAATGTTACAATTTCAATTTTTTCATTATTTATTTGCAAATTTATTTCGTTCAAATCAAGAGAGTTAAACTTATATTTGGTTGTTATTATCATACTTTTTGTTTTGGTGTTGTTTAGTTTCAATTTATTAGTGATAAGATAATCATTGACCTCCTTTATTGCAGAATTCATTTTTTTAATAGCTTTATCTAAGTTAGAATCATAGCATGCCAAAAGTGTATCATCTGCAATTAAATTTACGAAGTCTACATTAACAAACAGGTTTATGTCATTTAAGTATAAAATGAAAATCAGTGGTCCTAAAACGCTACCCTGTGGAACGCCCTTATTTATACCAGATTCTTGTGAGATGTCATCACGGACTCTAACTTTTTGCTTTCTATGAGACAAATAGTCAGCTAACCATTGATAAACATTACCATCTATGCCATATCCTCTTAATTTCATCAAAAGCATATTACGATCAATCGTTTCAAAAGCCCTTTTTAGATCAAGAAAAACCACTACCACATAATTATTGTTATCAATTTCTGTTTTGAACTTAGACAGGGCTAGTTGTAATGCAGATTCGCATGAATATTTCTTTCGAAAACCAGATTGATTATTTATTAGAATTTCATTTTTTTCAACGTGTTCTAAAATCTGCTTGTAAACAGCTAATTCAATGATCTTTTCTACTGGTGGTAATGTATTTATCGGTCGAAATTCTCTTGTCTTGATTGTATTGCTTACCTTTGGTATAGGAATTACAGTACTAACTTTTAAAGAAATTGGCAGTTTTGAAGTTTGAAGAGAAGTATTTATAAGGTTCAAAATTGTGAAAAGAACCAGACTTGAAAAAAAAATCCGAAAGTGAAAATTGAGAGTGTTTCCATCTTCAACATGAATCCTCACCTTGGATAAAAACACACGTTTTCTCAAAGGTGCACTGAATATTAGGTGATGCTTCAAATTTCAAACTCTTATTCATGTAAGCAATCAAAATCTTCATCTTATGCATACAATAGACTCAAGTGCATAGATTATCACGTTAGTCTGTTTTATTTCCGAACGTTGTTTCTATATCGAGTGAGCGACTGGCTCTCTTCCAGTAATCTACCGAAACAGTTCCTGAACCGAAAAATAAAGAACATTATCAGAGTGGTAGTCACCCCGAACTATGCCGCTAGGAGATTTTATAGTCCGTATAATTTTATGGATTCCTTTCAGAATGAAAGACTTGGACTTTTATGTCTTTTTCCGATACGCCGAAAAGTTATTCGAAACGATAAGGTAATGCGCTTTTATATTTTGTTGACGGTAACGGTGCTGTATTAAGCTGATACAACCGTTAAAAATAAATATTGCCACAATGGGTAAAAGGATAAAGGTAGGCAGGTGACGTTCATGAGATTATCTGGCAAATTTTACGGATGACATCTTCCCATGTTTTTGTAGGGACTTAAGGGGGTCGTGAAAAAACTAAGAATGAGAAAATGTGTTAGACTACAGATGATAAAAGTTTTCGAATTTATGTGCGAAGTGAAACGCTCATTCACGATAATCATAGGAACTGGATTAAAATCAGGAAAATAAAATGTTTTCAGTTTGAAATATCATCACAGTCGTAGAATAATGATAAAACTTGTTGATTTTATTGAAAAAATTAAAAGGATGTTCATAAAATCAGATGTGGTATCTATGTTGAGAAGAGAAACATTTTCAATTGAAAATTGAACCAAACATTACCACTCTGGAAATAGAAAGCACCTACGATAAAAATGAAGTAACTCTTTTTGTATTATCTTACAGAAAACAACTACTTCTCCGCCAAAGCCACGCTGGACATTGAACTACATCATCAGAGCTGTGCCGAGCACTGAAAAAAAGTGCTTCGAGTACTAAGCACTAAGCACTCTTGAAAAGTGCTCGGGAGTCTCGAGCACTGAGCACTTTTTTTCAAGAAGTGCTCATTAGCACTAAGCACTTTTCAAAAGGGCGAGACCGTTAAGATGGGCGTTCAATTTCGTGTATTCCAAGATCATATTGCATTTGGAAACGGTTTCACTTGGAAAACTCGAATTGGTAGATGAACTCAGAAGGAATTGGAGTACTTTTTGAATATATCCACATTGATTTGATATCGAAAATTGAGTTTTTTTTGTTCGGCAATTGAAGGAAATAAGTCAATACTTGCTTTTGTTTTATTTCAATGTTTCCAACTGATAGGGAATATCCAGACAACGTCGTATGGGAGAATAATTGAAATATAGTGCTGTGGTTTCGTAGTTATCAACAAAAAACCGCTTTTCGCAACTTTGCCAATATTTTAGGTTATGTTCAGTAATCAGGATCGAGTCGCATGAAATAGAAACGTATATATCCTGAATTTTAATTTCCTATACGCTTATATTTTTTTTTTTATTATAATTTTTGCACAGCTAACATTGGACCGCTTCTTCGTTTCTTGGACTAGTACCAATTGAGATCTAAATCAGACCATAAATCACAATACGTACCTGTCCACTATTTGGAGCCAATCCACCTTCTTAAATTATGAAATGTTGACAATAAAATCATGATATTAACCCCGAAAACCACTATAAAAATTTTTCTTTGAAATCGTATCATGAATCACAAATATCTTTCGCAATACTGGATACTCCATCTCAAATATTGACAATTAGAGCATAATCTGCGACCCCAAGAACCTACATGTTAAAATACGTCGGCCATATACCGCCTTCCTAAATTCTTGATATAGCATTTTCAAGAGATATTTTCAAAGTTTCTGGTTTCTTAAGTCGCTGTCAAATGCTTGACATTAGTCATACGGTGTCTCAATAAATACCTGTGATTTGACGTTCTTACATCTGATTGGTCCATAGCGTTAGCTGACATCATAGAATCGTTCGTACCGTTATTATGTGGGTAGGGAGCTAATTGAGAATTTTTGAGAACTGGAAGCCAAACCTTGTTCAATTGTAGTACTTCTTCGGTTCTGTTGAAGTTGTTGTGGTGTTTCTGATTTTCAATTGCTTCCCGGAAGAGTCTTGGGTAATAGGAAGATGTTGAAGAGATGACTTGGGTTTCTTCAAATTTCACTCTATGTTTATCGTTGTTGAGAGTATGTTCTGCGACAGGGGATTTCTGTATGTGCCCTAACCGACAGCAAGCCTTGTGCTCTTTGATTCTTGTTTTAACGGAGCGTTTCGTGGTTCCGATATAAACGTTGCCACAGGAACATGGAATGCGATAAACCCCAGAACAGCATAGTACGTCTCGTTTGTCCTTCGCTGATCTAAAGTGGTCTTTTATCTAAAAAACGCTGTTATTTCTAATGGGTACAAAGAAAGAGATATTGAGAGTTGTATGAAAAATAGAAGAGAAATCAGAGACAGGAGATTCAATAGTAAACCAAATGACTGTCCATCCAGTGAACTAAGTAGTAGTCAAAGCAAACACCGAAAAAAGAAAAGCATTCTTACAATATGTTCCCAGAATTACAGATCGTATTGGCCGTATTCTACGAAAATATGAGATTAAAACCGTTTATAAAAACCTTAAAAAAAACTGAAAGACCACTTTAGATTAGCGAAGAACAAACGAGACGTACTATGCTCTTCTGGGGTTTATCGCATTCCATGTTCCTGTGGCAGCGTTTATATCGGAACCACGAAACGCTCCGTTAAAACAAGAATCAAAGAGCACAAGGCTTGCTGTCGGTTAGGGCACACACAGAAATCCACTGTCGCAGAACATACTCTCAACAACGATAACCATAGAGTAAAATTTGAAGAAACCCAAGTCATCTCTTCAACATCTGCCTATTACCCAAGACTCTTCCGGGAAGCAATTGAAATTCAGAAACACCACAACAACTTCAACAGAACCGAAAAAGGACTACAATTGAACAAGGTTTGGCTTCCAGTTCTCAAAAATTCTCAATTAGCTCCCTACCCACATAATAACGGCACGAACGATTCTATGATGTCAGCTAACGCTATGGACCAATCAGATGTAAGAACGTCAAATCACAAGTATTTATTGAGACAACGTATAACAAATGTCAAGCATTTGACAGCGACTTAAGAAACCAGAAACTTTGAAAATATCTCTTGAAAATGCTAACCACCCGTGTTGGCGAAACGTCGAGATCTTCTCTTAATATACGTCGGCCTTACAACCCGAAGAACCACCACGTATTAAGATTATTCAACATATTAAAATAGCGTATCAAGGAGAAAATATTCCTTCACACTATAGAAACTTCCTCCACCAAGAAATATTTTCAGTTTTCTTTTGAATGCAAGAAACTGTTTTCATCTTTAACATCCTTGAGTTAATCGTAATAGAGAGTATATTAGTACAGCTCCAAGAGTAAAAATATCAATCAAACTCCAAATTGAATTGGAAGTTCATGAAATTTGGTAAGAGGTTAGTTTAATAATTGAAGATCTGGTAAACAATAAGTTCCGGGCCCTACTTTGTGACAATCTAAAGAAAATCCGGTTCAAAAAATTTTCCGACGCTTTTCCGGCCGTAACTCGAAAAAAACTTTAAAATTGAAAAAATATCAGGAGACCAAAATTGAAGCTAGGAAAATTGGGAACAATAAATTTCCTCTACACATTTTCCGACAAACCCCACGTTTATCGAAAAATAAAAGGGAAGGAAAATCTCAAGGTAAAAGATGAAAAATTATTCCGAAAATATTTTCTTTTCTCCACATTTTTATGGTTTGAAAAGAAAATACACAAGAGAGAACGTTTTGGCTCAAATTGAGTAAGTCAATAGATTTATTTCAAATTATTCTTCATCGCTAGATGTCTCGGGATCTATATCATCGAGATCGTCTTGCTCTTCCTTATTATCTTCACCCGAGTTCTCTTCAGCGTCACACATAGAGGGCATATTACTGCAATAATTGGTGTAGCAAAGATTACATGCTGCCGTGCACAACAACCCGGATCTTCGACAGGAACAGTTATCCTTTTTGCATCCTTTTTTTATCATAAATCTGCTCACAATACTGCCAAAACTAAAATATATACTCTAATCTTGATTGAGAAGAATCTAAAACCCACTCGAACTTTTCACGCTGTTCTGTTCACACGCGTGTTGGGAACAGACAACTGCAACTGGGAAGGGCTTGCGCAGAACGCGTCAGTCCGAGCTATTCAAAAACGTGGTTCCAGTACGCCCCAATACTTCCTGAACGACACAAAAGAAACACCTAGTCTTTGAAAACCAGGGCACGAAAAGATATTTATATACTATACGGGATTTGAAGACTTCAGCTTTCATTTCCCACCGAGAACGTATTCAGAATGGTTGAGTACAAAAATTGGATGGTTAATGAATTGTTGAATAAATTTATTACCCATTTGATTTTTTTCCTACTATTAATTAACATGGCTAAAATCACAAATGAACTTTGAAAACCTTGTCTCTTATTCAAAAACGTGAGCGTTTCCGACACGAGCGTTGTTATGACGTTCCAAAGTAATTTCAAGAAAACCTTTGATTTTTGGCAAAAAATAAATGGAACCTTTTATTGTTCAGAATTTTCACAGCATTATTTTTGATTCTCTGATATTATTTCAATTTCCACGTTTTTTCAAGTTACAGCTGGAAAAGCGTCGGAAAATTCTTTAAACCGGATTTTCTTTCGATTTTCACAAAGTAGGTCCCGGAACTTATTGGAAACCTTTTACTCTATTGTTAACGTGAGCTCATACCGAATTTCATGGATTTCCAATTTCTTGAGCAGACAAAATCTCTGGTTACTGTACTATTCAGGCTGGGATTTTTTTATCTGTCTGCGGTATATGTCTACTGAGAAGAAAGTCATGATATCATTTTGGTAGAAGTACGGCTTGATTTTGGCCCCACGTTGGGCGCCAGAATTTACTTGTACCCAAAACGATGCTTCAGTTTCTAATTAGTCACAAAGCACGGGTACTCATGTAGCGGAGAGCTAGGCCGAGAGTAAGGACACTTCGGTGGTTTGCTTTGTTGAGCTCCACCTTGTTTCAAAAGTAAGAAAAAATGGAAAAATGAATATCAGTACCTAATAAAATAAACCCTCAACTAGGAGATGAATTTAATGGGGGCTGTCAAACGGTTCCTTGTAACACTAGTATTCAAGATGAAATTAATTGATTGTTACATCACTTATTTAATAAAAAAGATTTTATTCATGTACCTACCCTTGAAGAGGAAATAGGCCAAAATGAAAATGTTAATGAGTTTAGATTCAATGCAACAAGGGCTTCAGTTTTACTGAAGTCGAACTTTACATAATATAGGTTACATTGTCAACTCCATATAGAATAGGGAAAAAAGGCACCGATTATAGATCTAAAATGGTTTACACCAAGTAATTATGATTTCAAGTACTAATCCTTGGAAAAAACCATTGGGCTGCTTGCTTCAAATTAAATGATTGGATCTGACCTGTTGCTGCCTTCATGACCGCCTGGCATCCCAAACTCATAATTTATTGTCGGTATACCCAATTTTAGCCTTCAGATCTAAAATAATCAAAGAGGTTGTAATAAACATCATAATATGTGATATGAAACCATTCAATATGATTTTCTGAACAAAATTTATCTTCCATTATGGAATAGCCAGCATACACGTACGCCTCAGTTCAATGGCAAACGCAAAAGGACAGATCTCTGTTAAAATGTATAGCTAGCTAGTCTTTCATTTTTTGTTTCTATTTAAAAAACGTCACGTCGTCAAACGTCCGTTTCACAGTACAGCATTCAATCGAAATATATCCACGGAATGACAGGAACAGAGACAACTTACACTAGCGCAGCTGATGTGGTTAGAGTACGTTCAGAATCAGTTGACCGCGCTTAGACTATATAATCCACTGACTGATTTCCTTTTACACACCAGGTCACTCAGCCTACCTATTGGTTTGGTGCGTAACTGACAGCTTGGAGGTACAACAAACTCAAAAGAAGAAGAAATAACCTGACTTTTCTGTTTGTTTTTGTAAATAAATAACGTTTTTCGGAGTTTTTTCTATTTCTGCCGTGTTTTAACTGTTTCTGCTGTGTTATAAACATTTCTGATGTGTTTTTTTTGTTTCTGCTGTTATGTTGAAATTTAGGAATAATGGATTTTACAACATATTAGTCAAGTTTAGATGATGTTCATCGACAACGGTAAAGATAAAGATGAGTAATCTGCATTGATCCATATCTTCTTGAAGCTGAAGATATTTCAGTTTTCCCAAAAATAATGTATCCTGACATTGTTAATTATTAAGTGGAAACGAAGAGTGCTTTCACAATGAATGAAATCATATAAATGTAGAAGCTCACAAAACAGCAGTTTGTGAGTGGGTGAAAGAAATGAATGTGCAGCAGATAAATTCGCATATTCTAGTCATTGGAAAGGTGTGAACCATCATACTATAGAAAAACTGATGACTAAGTTTTGAAATTTTTCTAGGAGATGCCTTCTCAAAGACTGAACGATAAATTATTAACACAATGGATAATGTTTTGAAGATGGCAGTATTGTTAGTTGTACAGCAGGTTTGGGGAGATTTGTTCTCATGTACCTACAGTGTTCTTTTCAATAGACGAAATAACAAGAAAACAGGAGTAAGTTATGTTGACAGGAAAAAAAGCAACTAATAATCCAGCTGAACTCTGCAGAGTTTTGTACTAAAATGTAGCAAATCCCAAGTGTCTGAACCTCACTGAAGATGAACCCCTATATAAAAGTGAGGCAAACTCGTTAGATATATCTCCTGTTTCTGAGGAAGGGGAACAAAATTTATTGATTAGCTTGGTCGAGTCCAAAGTGGCAGTTCTTCATTCTATAATCGACCATTTTCAGAATCTTTGGCAGAAAAAATAAAATCCAAGAAGTTTTGTTGTATTGAATCTTTTTAGAGACATATAAATGAAGAAATTAGATGCTGTGCCTCTTCCTGCTCGATAATTGTACCATGATTTACACTTTGATTGCTCACGAGTTGCTCTTTCAATTTGTTTAAATTCTTTAATTGTTAAAGTTTGTCAACCATTTCACCTACTGTTATATTTTAATAAATTGAATACTTTTCTAGATAACTGACTTTATTCTGACATTCATATCCAAAATGTTACAAAATCTGTGTGCCTAGTAACAGATAAATATTTTAAAAATGATTCATGGTTCTGGTCAATTTCGCCTTTGATCCAAGCTTAACAAATAATAGGTATTCAACACATTTTCTTCCTTCTCAAATAAGCTGATTGCTAAGGAAACAGACATAGGTGAGTTCAAGTTACAGGTCCAGGGTGGTGGGTACTGTAGAGACCCTTGACGATCTTTGAGTTAGTTCTGGTGACACTGAGGTTGTGCTAGTGGAATTTCTTTCTAATTTGGTAGACGAAATTGAAGAACTTATAGGTGCATTAGAACTGCCTTGTTCACTCTGAAAAGGGATTACCTCTACTGAAATAGTTCCCTGCCACTTCAAGACTACATACTTTATCAAATTTTATTCATTGTGAAACCACTCTTCGTGTCCACTAAATAATTTACAAGGTCAGGATACATTCCAGGAGATATGGATCAATGTCTTCTACTGATAGCACAGAGTAGCTGATAGTTTATTTGTTTCCCGTTGTCGATGAACATCTAAACTTGAATATGTTCTGAATGAAGTCCATTTTCCTAAATTTCAACAAAACAGTAGAAACAGAAATAAACACATCAGAAACAGTAAAAGCAGGGCAGTAACAGAAAAAAAATGCGAAAAACTTTTTGTAATTACAAAAACAAACGGTAAAGTTGTCAGTTACGCACCAAACCAATTGTAAACCGTGGTGTTGACAGTTGTCAAAACGCGATAACCTCCACATGAAATACATACTCTTGATGTAAACAAGAATTCAAAGTTACGTTTTGAAAAGGACAAAATGAAATATGCATTAGCTGTAATAAGCAATTTACATCAATAACAGTCTATAGTTGTAAGCAAAAATATACAGTAGCAACCATTCCTCAGTCCGGCTACAGAAAATATCGTCAGAAGTATCTGTGGCATTCAGTTATTGTGATTACTATACCAAAGTTATCAAAAAGGTAATTTATGAGTATACCTAGTGGCCAATATTAATTTCTTCACTTACATGATCAATATTCAGTGACTTTCTCATATCAGAATTAATGTAGGTGGTACCCATAAACTTTATAGAATCGGACATTTCAATAGCATCTCCTTCAACATTGATATTGGTAGGTAGAGTAATTTTCAGCCTTGAGTAGAATAGCATGAAAATGAACCTTAATGGAGATTCCAAAGTTCCTTGCCATCAAAATCCTCTTTACAATCGAAATGTCATGTTGGTTTCACAAAAGATGGAACATAATAAAGTATGAAGCGACCCAAAGTTTTGGTTTTCCTCGAAAATATGGTAATGTGATTTCTGATAGGCATTTTTTGGGTTGGCAACATATCCCCTTTATCCTTATCGACTATCAACGAATGTTCAAAGTTCTAATGCTCAATGGTATCTGCTTTCTGAGTAAGCGAAAGTTGAGTTTGGATTCCAAGTTTTGATATAGAGGGGTATTTTTGTTTTTCTTCTCTTCTGACAAATCTGTTGATCATTATTGATTATTATCATGAAATAGTATAACAATGTTCTACTTCTACTTACTGCTAAAATTCGATAAAAAATGTCTTCACTCCCGCTACCTTTCATTTGCTTTTATGTTGAAAAATCTGGAAGTGAAAATTTTTACTTTGGGATTTGTTCTATAAGATGTCAATGTCCAGCGTGGCATAAGCCAGAAACAGATTTTACAAAAAATTACTTCATTTTTCTTTCTTCAGAGGAGTCACGTTCCTTTCAATATTCAATGCAGAATGTTTCCCTTTTCAAAATGTTTGCCTTTCGAGAGGTTATCTTGAACGTTGGAAAATAGCAAAAGTTTGTCTTTCAGTCGCAGATGATTTTGCATTCGATTTCATGATCCTTGATCCTCTATCCTTAATTTCAATAATAATAATATAATCAGGATATTTCATTCAAGAGAAAGTAATATTGAAACTGAAAAAAAATTGGACACTTAGAAGTAAAGAACGATTCTCATACTAGGACAACTCAAGTACTCATAGCAATAAACGAAACATATGGAATTGAAAATGAACCCATAATGAAATACGCAAGTGAAGGTACAGAATTGAAAAAAATTAATCAGTGTGAATAAATACCACTGAGAATATATTCATGAATAAAACCAACACAGTAACTCAGGTCAGAATTAGTGGAGGGTTTTCAGACATACTGGAGTAATGGAAAGAATGTTATGTTCAAAATGCTTTCAAAAAAATAATTTAAAGGAAATCTACGATTTGCAGTCTATTGTCAATCATTCAAAATCAATCAATGGAAGATTGGCCAGTCCTCTTCTATTCATTTGTGAAACTCAATCTTCGCCAAATTTCTAAGACTGGAAAGCTCCATTTCCAACAATGTAATTCCATTATTACTTCGTTTCATATACCTCGGGCTGCCATACATAACACAAGCTCGTGTAATCTACATGAAACGTGTGAGTTTCACATAACATTATTACAAGAAAATCTCCAACTCCTAGGCAATATCCTTGTAAAACGCTATAAAAATGTCGCACATAACCTTTGTGATATTCATTATTTATGTCAAGCGGTCTGGATTTCAATTAATTTCGCTCAAGCTCAGAATAATATATGGCAGTGGTTGTGGATTTTTCATAATCTTATGTAGAGCAGTTTGAGAAGTTTCGTGATTAAACGTTCTTGTTGGAGGGAATATTTCAAAGACAATTTATTATTCACGTGATGCAGTTTCCAAAGGTTAATTTTTCGTAATACTTGCGTTGAGAGTGAGTTTGGAACTGAGCTGTCTGTTATTGTGAATATTCGCAGGTTAACCGACTTACTTGAAGAAAGTTCAATACTCAATTATACGAGATGGACACGTCCGTGAATATCACCCTGTAGTAACGTTCCTCCACCAATTTTGCCTGCGTAATGATTAAAGAGCTAAGTCATTCATCCCATCCCCATCCGTTCACCCGGGTTTTAATATCTCCCTATTACCTTTTGATTGTGGTAAAATTTTTGAAAACCTGTTTGTGGATTTACCCGACTAGGTGGGTTGATATTCTTGTAAGTGGTCATGTAGTACAAATGCGAAATGAACTGTCTTCATTGGAAATATGTTTGAGACCTCCAGAGTAAGGTTACCTTCATTATTTCAAAGTTTTTCAGCATTAAAGTCATTGTTAGAGAATTTCCGAATAATATATGTGGTAAACATTCGAACGATTTGACGTACAAATATGGAACAAAAACCACTTAGAATGATACAACTGATACTACTTTTTGGGATAAAGGGAATTGTGAATGCCCGATAAAGGAGGTGGGAGGGCAAATCTAGGTACGCCATAGTCCTATATTCTTCTTTTTTTAATGGAATCTTCTTATAACAAATGAGCCCGAGTTTCACGCCTCTTTGACAACTCATAACAACTGAGCCTGGGTTTCAAGCTTCTTTGGCGACTTATAACAACTGAGCCTGAGTTCCAAGCTTCTTTGGCGAGACTGTTTGATAAATGTTCCATCACGAATTCATTATACATGGTCTAATCACTGGTTTTGTTTGGCCCCAGATTCAGAATTCAGCTAAGATCCCATTAAAAATTACCGCAAACTAACACTTCATTTTGTGTAATAATAATTAGTTGATTTATGGTGTTTCAAGTTGCCTTTTGATTGTTTTAAGAACCAAGGTTAATGCAATAACTCCGCTTGGTAATTTGATAGATTGACTTACATTTCAAACTTTATAAAATTTCTGCCTCCGTCCTATTTAACAAGTCGTTATAGTGTTATCTATGACCAGCAACAACAGGATTGGTTTCTAATATTTGAGACCCTGGCTTTCAACATGAGTTCCAACAAAATCATAGGATTTCAACTTAGATTAAAGAAACAGGAGATACAAATTAGCGTGCGTGAAGCCTGCCAAATATTTCGAGTTATTCCTGAGGAGTGGGAAGCGGCACAGATTCTATTCAGAACAAATCTGGGTTATTATTTCACAAAGTTCTATCTTCATCATTTGGGATGTTTCATTTTCTTTGTTTGCTGTAAACCCCAAGGATATCAACAAGTGCATAGAAATCTACACATTCATCTTTGCACAGTGTTTTAATCACTAATCAAATTTCAAAAATTATCCACTGAAAAGATGATAATAATCGTTTCTGACGTCAGATTCCCCAGAAAACAATTTTCGACGAGCTACGCTTTGATGAGAAAAATTCAAATTTGTGATAGAGTGGAGTGGTTTTATACAGTCCTTGACTGCGATGTTCATTGTTCTATTGTAATTTTAGTTATTGACTGATTTGTTTCTTGCTGTCTGCTTGTAATTAATGTATTTTAATCTATTTTATATACCTTTCCTTTGAAATATGATGAAGGTTTAAGCATTTTTATCTATTCATTTTTTTCATTTTTTTCTTGAACCAAATAAAAGATGAATATATGTCTGTCCAATTGAACCCCTGAGAACTCCAAGTACAGAGTTCCCCAGGGCAAATATTACTGGTCCCCATAATTTGTCGCCATAAGATGTTCAGTTTCAACTCGGGAAAGCAGTGTAACCATGTTGTGGTTTCATCACGCCCACTGATCAAATAATAATATTCATTCAGTTTCCCATGAAACAGCTATCAACCATGTAAAATTCACAAGCTATCAGTACCTTTTAAATTTTTATCAAAAAAATCCTTTGTAATTCTAACCCTCATAATGATGCCATATGATCAAATGATGATTCAAGATTCAAGATTCAAAGGTTTTATTTTTCTTAATATGTAGACATTTATCCATTCCTGTCTAGTCACATGAAAATTTTTCTTCTTTCTTCTTCTAGGAAGAGGAAAGAATAAGGACATCCAGTTGTTTACCGAGGGATGGCTGGCAACAGCAATCGCTCGGCCCCCCTTGCCCCCCTGGCCCCCCTCGGTATTTGTGGTCAAGTCCGTGACAACTCAGGGAATGGGTGGATATTGTACAGTATTTACGCCTCCTGCAGAGCCTATGCATGACTTTTGAGTGTATTCAAAACAGAGGTTAGTGGGTAGAGCATCCCGGAAAAGGCTCACTGAAAAACCCGGGGTTTGAAATTGGTCTTATTCAACACTTTGGCTGCCCTTAACGGGCCCGGTTCTTCATAACGCTCCTGGAAGATGTCAAGAGCTTGATAGAGAAGGCCCCCGTGTTTGCGGGAGGCGTTGTCATACTTCCTGATGCGAGTGAGCTTTCTCGTCAAAGGGCTTTTGGGTACGAAATATTTATAGAAGTTGTACGACAAGTTTTTAATATATGTCGCAACAGAGTCGACGCCACACATCTCCCTGAGGGTATCCAGGCAAGTGTATCTGTTACTGTTTGTTTGGAAATGATGATGTTGTTGTTCGTAATTGCCGACACATTATAATCACCTATACTATGATGAAGTCATGATAGAAACTACTGAAAAAATTATGATATTTAGATGTGAGTACTTACATGATATAATTTGCGTTTTCTTCAGCAATCACCTCGTTTTTATCAACCTTCATTTAACAACCCGACTCAGTTTGAATGCAGTTGTTCACGCAAGTTTATTCAGGTCAGGTTGGCTAATAATTTACGCATTTTCAACTCAGTCAACATGCAGCTAACCTGTCATTCAGACGCTTGAATATTTAGCACGTGTTGTCTTAAAACAGAAGAGAATGTCCAGTATAATGATGGCACATTGTAGGATATTATCCTTTGTAATTCGGCACAAATCTTTTGAGAGTCTTCCCGTGCCACAAAATACAATGAATGCCAATGAGCCTAGTCTATTCCAAAGCATTAATTAAATTCACAAGGAAATAACATGGCACAGACACTGGAACTCAGTAAAGCAGTGTTATAGAAGGTTTTCTCAATGTCCACTTCAAACTCAAACACCACATGCATAAAATTGGCCTAGCACAGAATACAGAGTGCCGACTATACATGGAGGGTGGTGGAATGGCTGAACATATTTCATGCACAGTCCCTTTGGCGGCCAGAACGATATTTTCCATTTTTGCAATGTAATAGTAATCTTTGAAAATCTTGCAAAAATGTATTCATTTCAATTTCGTCAAAGGATTGAATAGACAAGGAGAAATATAAACATAGGATGAGCCACAATAGGCCTTGGTCACCGATGAGGGTCTGATGTCGATATTTGAACCTAACCTAACCTCACAATTCTCAAACTATTCAAATTTGTATTTATCAATTACTTACTACAGGATCAGTAGAAACTTACTCAATTATTATTCCGGATTACTTATATATTCTTTCCGTTCAGAATAATGAGAGTTTTTGTTTTGTAGCACTGGTGAAAGCATGCCCTCCGCGCCTCTTTGTTGTTCAAATTACTTATCTGAATTGCTAATTGATTAAAAACAATCCACAAATTCGCATTTAATCGCCTAATGCTCTCTCTTTCCTCGCAAACGTAAGTAATGAATTCGAGTCGATCAAAGAATGGCGGTGATCAGAAACAGATTGAATATTGCTTTTCAATTGAAAAACGTTCGGTATCGTTCCAACTCATTTAACTCTAATGGAAATTGAATCGTTTCATTTATTTTGAACTGAAAGGACTTTTCTTGAAAAATGTTTCCATAACCACTCCCAATTGGCTTCAATGGAAAACGAATTACTGAAGCGGTTATTTGAGATATGGAAATCCTGAAATATTCTCGGCTATATATTTATTAACCATTATCACCGTGAGCATTCTATATTCAATGACACAATCGACATCTATATATTGGACCATTCGATTGGGGTCATTGCAGGGATAACTGAAAATGTTCATGAAAATATTTTGAATCATTTATAGATCTAAAGAAGGCCTTCGATACTTTCGATCACTCCGTACATTCAGATAGTTACACTAGAAGAAGGTGTAAGAGTCACAAAATCACAAAATCTATTAGAAAGTTACTCAACAAATAGAACATAAAAAGTTGAATTCAAAGATCACGTAAGTAAAGAGATCAACACTAAATGTGGTGTACCTCAAGGAACATTATTGGGGCCGGTGCTATTCATAATTTACTGAAACAATCTATGTAAAAAAAATCGGTGGAATAATAAGCTTCGCTGACGACACTTTGTTACTTCACAAAAATGAAGACTAGTACAATCTCGAATTGAACATTGACAAAGACTGGTTTGACTTCAGATTAGTTCCAGTAAACTCAAAAAAAAACCATACTCACCATTTAGTAGTCATGAGTCATCTTTGCCAAAATGGAATTTGAATATTCAACTAGGTTTTTCAATTGAAACAGCAAATAAAATTGAATACTTTGCATTTACATTGACAATCATTTAGGAAAAACCCATCATATGGAATATTCAACAAAATAAAAACTTCGCAGCATCCTATTTCGATTCAAACGATTTGTAGAATCTTTGAGCTTTGACTATAAAACAATACTATACAACAATTTGGTTGAATCACTCCTCAATGGACCTTTCCAAGAGATATGAGTTAACACTGAAATTAGAAAGTAAATACGCTAATATCACTCGGGATTTTTTGTTTATTTTTTCTGACCGCTAGTTTATCTATAATCAGAAGAAAAGTGGTTTCGTGATGTCACGTTCATCAAAACTAAACTTGGCAACGTTGTTGAAGTTGTGCACCAAATTCTCATTCAAATATAATGTGTCCTATGACAGTTGTCATTTGATACCAGACGGGTTCTTTCGTCTGTTCCACGGTGCGATCAATAAGAATAGTTTGTCTGTGTCTAACTCATTTGCCCACCCATTTGATACAAGTGAAGCAGTTCCATCAGATCTAAACTTCAACGAACACTAACTTAATTTATTTTTTGAGGTTAATGTAGTTTTGAAAGTTTTGAGAGCTTTTGTTGTTTGTGTTCTGAAATTTGTTTTTGATTCCTGTATCTCCAGTACCTGTATACCTGCAATAACTCGAAAAAGTGCTTTGTACCCGGTTGTCTGAACACCAGTGCAAATTCCAATAAACAATTCTTTATGCACCAAAAGATGAAGCGCGTCGGAAAATGTGGTTCGAAACAGTGAATAAACCGTTTGTGAAAAGCGGAAATATATGTTTTTGTGAAGAAAATTTCTAAGTGATTACTTTACGTTATGTTATTATTGTATTCAAAGCAGAGTTCAAGGAATGATTTTAAATTTTAGACATTGCAAGAAAGACCGTGAACAATTACACAAATAAATTCACATCAAATTGTTTATGAAAACACCTCACTACACTATTATCGAATTTATCAGTTGAATGTTGATTGCTGAATGTAAATAAAATAAACATTAACCTCACATCTCCATATAACTTTTGAGAATTGAGAACTGTCATTACGATTTGCTGTGTTGTCAATGCTCGTTCTTCATCAAAAGGATGATCCGTTCAGAAAATTTGAAAGGTACAAATACAATAAAAAATAGCTAATATGTGGATTTTTATCTATGAGTTGATCAAGTGACAATGTATTGATTATTTCTCAACGGCTTAGATCATGCTAGAAGTTATATTTTTAAGGAGAACGGTATTGCCTGTTTCGGAACGTGGATTATAGTGGTAGGTATTTCCGATGAACGTGACGTCAGCGGCACACTTTCAAATGTGATATTTTTTTAAAATGAAAGAAAAACAATGGAACTTTTTGTTAAATGGACTTTTTAGACTAACAACTATCGATTTAAACGAGTTTTGTAATTTATTTTCCGTAAATGTTAAGGTCCATAATGGCATTATTGGCTGGAAATGAGTATCAAGATCTACCTAATGCCCTCGATATCTCTCAAAAACGATTTCTCCGAATAATACTCAACAAAGCTGAAATACATCTGAGCTCTTTGCACTATACTTTAACACAAATATTAGATAATAGACCATTGTAAATATTCAGAATGCATGCCAGCAATATAAAAATGAAAACGAACTTACCACTCAAAACCATAGATACGCGGCAAGATCGAAGAATCAATAGCTTCTAAAACAGTAGGTCAAGAAAGTTACTCCTACTTGGCACCAAAATTATTCAGACAACTGCCACAAAGAATAATCGATGAAACTTCTCTGAAACGCTTCAAAGCCCAACTTTTATCATTTGTAGAAGAAACATACATAACAAAAATACAACAAATAATAGATAAAATAAGAGAATGTCATAGATGAATTTTGAAAGTGATATCACAGTTTACCAGCAAAATGGTAAAAATGACGAATTCGAACGAAATTCATTATATTTGTTATATATATTAGTATGAATTCAATACAAAATATTTTGTTAAGTTTGAAATTTTAAATTGTTGTTATTGTTGTTGCTCGGCTCTTACCAAATTTACTCTATCTCAGGTGTCAGTTCCATAGAATATGCCCAGTTATAATGTTTTAATTAGTTTCTTTTTCTAAAATAAAATTCCAAGACCTTCCTATGACAATATATTTTCTTTAACATAAAGAAATCAATTAGGTTCTGCATATTATATTATCAATTTTCAACAATACTATTACTATTTTTCTTTATTTTGGAATTTCCTACTACCTACTTATCATTTGTATTTGAGTACTCTTTTTTGTTTAAATTTCTTTATATTTTTGTTATTGTTTATAGCTTCAAAACAATTTCAAGTAATTTGTAATGTCAGTCTATCGTGGAATCTCCATGCCTATTCATTACACCTACTAGATGGTGCGTACGTAGGTCTTCATAAACCTTGCCGAGATGTCAAATTGTCAAATTACAAATCTATTTCTACTATTCTTGAGTAATTACTGATTAAAGCCAGTTATTGTTCTTATCCAAATCTAATTTAATAATGCTTATGTCACTGAGAAGATTTGCGCAAGTTGTGAGCAGCAGTTCTTTTTTTCTTTGAAGGAAAGTTTATTAATTTACTGGCAAATTGTGATTAAATTTGGTGAAATGATGCATTGATGCAACACGAACGTCAGGAACTCATCGTCATTTTTGTAAATACTTTTTCTGGATGTTGTTTCGGGACGCTTATCAGCTTCTGGGTTTTGTTGGATTTTCCACTACACTTCTCTTCTCACAGGTAAGAATTTCTCATAAACATGTTAGTCTTGGAAAGTTATTTCACTAATTTTTTTTTACTTTTTACTACTTTTTACTCCATTTTTCAATTAAAAAAACTTTCGTTAAAACTTTTTACAACCAACCGGCATTGTTCCCCTTCATCCCAACCAATTTCATTTCTCTATTGTTGTTGCTTTTCAATTGTTCAACTTAGTAACATACTTTTTTATTTGCATTGTACAGGGCGATTTCCACTGAAGGCATTTAAATTTGTTTTTGTGAACTATAAAATTAATTTTCAATTTATTTTATTAAAATTACTGTGTGCTTTCAACTGAGTTATGGGGTATTTTTCAATAATAACTTTCATTAATTCAAATGTTATCTGTTTGCTAATGTGTATATCTCTAAATTTTTATTTTTGGAAAATTTTTTGAACCCTATTTTATTTATTAATATCTTTAAAATCATTACAATATATTGAATTTGTTATTGTCATGAATTCAGTCAACACCCTGTTGTTCGTGTTCAAGTTATTTGAGTATAAATCTAACGAAATGATTCTGAAGATACAATTTATACCGAAAACCCATTACGTGGCACAGATAGGTACACATAAATATGTTTTGTAGTACTTACACTCATAGGTACAAAATCATATCATGAGGGGCTGTATCCCCAAAACTAGTCATAGGATCGAGTTGGGCCCATGGGAACTTTTGGTCGGAATAGTGAAGAGAATAACATACTACAGTTTCAACCAATTCCACAGGGACCCAGAAACCCATAAGAATGGTGAGGGGTCCTTTGTCATGAACTTGACTGCAGAGCCAAAATATATTATACTGGAGTCTAGCTATATAAAAAACGAAATATCTAGCCAATGATTTTGCGCCTTAGTTTCATTACCATTATGGATATAATTATTCATCACTTCGTAAGAACGTCAATAAACTCAACACGCTCATCATATTGTTTCACTTCTGCGTTGAATAAAATAATTTCAAAAATAGGAATCCACTCAAATATTATGAGAACATTATAGTCATATTACCGCTCGTAGGTACGTGTTGGTACAAAGAAGCAATAATCACAAATAGCTTCAGCAAGCTTGACTACGTTGTTGCGTGTTACCGTAAATGACAATGGTTTTTGATACACACTAAACAATAGATTTAATGGAATGGAATGCTGTTGTGATTATTCCGGTTGTTGGCTTCGATAATATCAGTTGACTAAACGTCCCTTCCACCGCGAGAATCAACAGAATGGAAAGGAACTGGCACAAAATATAGGGAATTTCATTTCATGGTAATTTTCATGGTAATCTTCATAAATAATATTTAAGTGTATTAGGAATCCATTTGTTCGATTTAAACATTATATATTAAATCATATTCCGTCATATGTTCTCGGTACTATACGGAAACTATGTTGAAATCGTTGTGTATGTGACACTGGAAATCTCCAATGGCGTCGCTAGTAATTATCCAGAAAATAAATCTAAATCTTACCTCAATTATAGTAATCCATTTGTACACTGTTTGCTCTAACTCCTGTAAAGCAGAATTTTTCGTAGTTAATCTCTGTTACATATATCATATTCATTTTGCATTCATACCTGGACATCTGAATCTGCGATTCTATCATTTATACTGCTCGACTGACTTCTTTGTCTTGCTTATTACACATGTTGTCTTGTTCCTTTCGAAAAATGTTGATTCTGTTTGATTTGACTGACATGAGTAGTAGTATTCGGATTCACCTGACCATTCCGTTTATATCCTGACATAGACGTACATTTCGATTGAACTTCATTGATTTCTGGTTCCAAATGTTCCCATTTATCATCATCTCTTTATCAATTTACCATGATTCTGGCAACTGCTATAACTTACAGTAACTATTCCTTCATTTCGTAATACCTTTTGTGCAAATTTCTTATAAACATATCTTTGACTAACGAGTCTCTGCCACCATATTTATGCCAATTGATACACTGTTTTACTTTTTTCCTGGAACCTCTGAGTGCTTTCTCTACCCTACCTTCCGTTAACAAAACTTCTGTAGATTACTAACCAGATATGAAGAAATAGGTAAAAAAAATTGGTAACTTTGTTATTTGTATCATGAATTTTCTGAAAATTTTAAATACCCTGGTGGCTGAATTTTATAATAGTTATAATTATTCATCATTGAGTTAAAGGAATCACATATGGATCATTCTCAATCTTCGGTAATTCAAGTTTTAGACGTGGTTTTGAAAAAAGCTTCATCAGAAGAATGATGAAGGACGCAGGGAAATAATATTATGGCGAAATTTGGTGTAATTCTTCATTATAATAATAATGATAATATATAGAAATGTTTCCTGTGAAAAAGCAACTCAATTAAACATTATTTTCTAATTGGTAACAAATACAAAACAAAATATACAGGGTCGGACTCTCGTGGCCATATGATTTTTTTTTTAGTAAACGGCCTGGGAGATTACTTGTATGTCGATTTGAAGCACATTTTAAAAATAATGATTTTTATACAAGGTGTTTGAAATAAGCGTGACATATAAAAGTTATTTTTTTTTTGAAACACCCTGTATTTTCTCACATTTTTTAATTCTTTGAGAAAAAATAAGCTGACTTTGCTAAAGTTTCCCTATACCTAACTCTCTCCATTTATGAGATATTCAACTTTTTCTCAAAATGTAACGTTGTCAAAAAAATGCAATATCATTGCAATTATCCACTGCATGTGTACGAAATTTTTACCTGTCACTCCTATCCCTTTCAGCTAGTTACAGCAACTTCAGACGACGATCAATATTATACAGTGTGTTTTATATTGTCAGGAACACTTACCGTATATTTGAACTCCAATAACTTTGTTATTTCAAATGAAACACCCTATATTTTTCCACGTAACAATATTCACCTTTCCATTCCCTTTCAAACCATATAATATTTCCATTTAGCTAAATGTGCTCCAGAAGTTATCGAAGCATTTTCAAAATCCGATGAACTTTTTGCATTGACATTATTTCATCAAGTAGGCTGATGCCATGGATATTTGAGTAATGCGTTCAACTGTGTTCAATTGCGTTGTTCCAAGCGGGCTTCTGACAAATAGCGTCATATTTTGTCATAAGTTTGTGTTGAAATCGTTTTGTTCAAGTGTTCTCAAATTTGAGGAGTAAAATGAAAAGTTTCACACTTCTAGAAAGAATCAATATGATAATAACCATTGGAGAGTGTTACGAAAATTGCTTATTAGCGTCGAGGGTTTATGCACAAAAATACCCAGATCAAGAGCATCCTGATAAAAATGTATTCGAAAGATTATTAGCCAGATTTCGAGAAACAGGTAGTATCGAGTACACTGTTCGAGAGCTATCGAAACCAGTTACTGGGAATGAGGAACACAATTTAGAAGTTTTACAACATGTGATTGAAGATCCCAATACCAGTACCAGAGCCATTGCAAATGCCACAGGTGTAAGTCAATCGAGCGTTAGCGGAATTATTAGAAAACACAAATATCATCCATACCACATTCAGCTGCACTAACATTTGTATGGAAGGGACTTTGAACGCAGGATAGATTTCTGTTTATGGTATCTTGAACGAGTTGGCGAAGTTGAGAATATTTTATTCACTGACGAATCAACATTCCATAACAATGGTCTGGTGAATCGACATAATTTTCATTATTATGACACCGAAAACAGACATTTATTTCGAACCGTCGATCGCCAGAACCGGTGGACTGTTAACTCATTCGGTGGAATCATAGGAGACACCATAATTGGTCCTTATCTCTTTGACGGGCATCTGGAAGGAAGGAAATTTTTAAGATTCATGAAAAGAGATTTTTGGAATCTTCTGGAAAATATTCCTTTGAATTTGAGTGAGAAGATTTGGCTACAATTAGATGGTGCTCCGGCACATTTGAAACGTGTTGTCAGGAACTATCTGGACAGAAAATTTCCAGATCAATGGATAGGGAGAGGTGGTCCTTATAACTGGCCAGCAAGATCTTACACCTTTGGTCTTTTTTTATGGGGATTTATCAAGAATATTGTTTACACTACCCACTACTCCTGATGATATGAATGAAAGGATTAGAAATGCCTTCCAAACAGTAACTCCAATTATGTTGAACAATGTCAGAAGCTCATTCGAAAAAAGAATTAGATGCTGTATTGAAGTAGATGGTGGTCACGTCGAACATTCCTTATGATTTTTTAAATTTTCACTTAAACTTTAATTGCTAAATATTGTTTTTTTTTTTAACCAGTAACCCTAAAATTAGTAGATACAGATGTACCGATATAACAAATGCTCCAAAGAAAATCAGCCGTAAGTAGAGAATGTTCAAATTCAATTTACTAAAGGTAATGGAGAACTACTTTTTTCAGTATTTGACATCAGCCGGTTGATGGAATTTTATTATTTTGAAACTTATATTGGTTTACAAAACGGCTTTGAAAACTCCTGAAGCACCATATGTAGGTATAGGGACATATTGCATGGTTCGAAAGAAAATGAAATGGTAAATCTTTTCACGTGGAAAAATACAGGGTGTTCCATTTGAATTAACAAAGTTATTGGAGTTCAAATATGCGGTTAGTGTTCCTGACAATATAAAAAACACTGTATAATATTGATCGTCGTCTGAAGTTGCAGTAACTAGCTGAAAGGGATAAGAGTGACCGGTAAAAATTTCGTACACGTGCAGTGGATAATTGCAATGATATTGAATTTTTTTGACAACGTTACATTTTGAGAAAAAGTTGAATATCTCATAAATGGAGAGAGTTAGGTATAGGGAAACTTCAGCAAAGTCAGCTTATTTTTTCTCAAAGAATAAAAAAATGTAAGAAAATACAGGGTGTTCCATTAAAAAAAACGCCTTGTATAAAAATTATTATTTTTAAAATGTGCTTCAGATCGACATACATGTACTCCCCCAGGCCGTTTACTGAAAAAAAAATACCAAATGGCCACGAGAGTCCGAGGCGTTAAACCTGACTCGCCCTGTATACATCTTCAATTATTCTTATTGTAGTTGTTCACTCGTTATGCAGTTTGTCCTTGCTCGAACACGTCAATTTCTTCGATAAAATTGTAAAAACTCTTATTATCGAAATAAAAAATTGTTGGAATGGGTAAACCTGCCCTCTGATTTCACCAATTTCATAAAAACTATCGCTTTCAATAGTATGAGCAGTCAAATAATTGGATCTAATCAATGATTTCAAGTAATGGGCCGTGGTGATCGGCTGGTAAAAGTCTTCCCTAGCTCACACAAGTCTCTGGGAGACTTCCGAGGGTTGCGCGCAGGGATGCAATCGGTTGACGGAAATAACAATTTTAACAATTTAACAACAACAATTTTATGCTGACAGAGTTGAAATAACTACTGCAAACTCAGGTGCATAAAAAATGGCCACCCTGAAATGTTAACAAATTTTGATCTTGAATAACTTTTTTGTTTTCAGTCCTATTTTGATACGTTTTTTATTGAATAAACGGAAATATATCGTAGAAAGATTCACATCGAATAACTTTCCTAATGAGTTCCGAATTATATACATTATACGAGGGAAAACAAAGTTATGTTTCTATCATCTGAGTTTAAGACACCCTGTTATGTTCTTTTTTGCAACGTAAATCCTATAGTTTCAAAAGTCAAAAGTCTAAAAAATATTCCTCCATTGAGATACACACATTCTTAAAGAATGCACCCGACTTCAAATACTCAATGACAAAGGTGAGTTAATTACTTTATTACTGCAACAAAGGACCCCTCACATTTGGTATGTAAAATGGCTTTAGGCTAATTTTGCTCAAATTTTGATATATTGTAGATCTTGGCATTCTCATTACGTAGTCCAATTTACAGATGGATCCTATGACCAGTTTTCGAGGTACAGGGTGTCAAAAATTCGATTTTCGCTGTTTTGGGTATTATGCATCGATTTGATTTTTGTGCTCTAATTCGAAATTGAACTGTCTTAGAAATGATCTTAATGTATCTAAGTTGTAGCTCACGAGTCCCTCCATACAAATAAAAAATAATATCTGAGAAATGGTGTTGCATTACAGCATGATGACAAGACAATGTTCATAGAAATAGATAAAAATCAATACCATAATCGTTTTAATTTTTACTCAATCCGTTATAATTAGAAAACAAACGGCTAGAATTCGACAGTTTTTTTATAAAGTATGAGTCTTGATCAACTACATGAGGATTCATATGATTGTTTGTCCAACAGAATATAGTTTTCCAGGTACAGGGTGACGATTTGAATGCTTTCAAATGCTACAGCTCATGAATAAAATTATATCATTACGAATTGGCTATAACTGTAACTAGGATATGAAAGTTAAACTGACTCATTGAATAATTCTTCCTATCACCTCCCCCTCCCCCATTATTAACCCCTTGCCTACAATAGACAGTGTTAGTGATAGGAAATCTCCGTGTGTAAATATAACAAAAAGTGATCTAACCTTACGATATCTACTTCCTCTTCAGAGGTAGGCCACCCGGTGAGAAGGAAACAAAAATGGACTCCAGTGAAGAGCTGAGCAAGCCACCAAAACTAACACGGGAACATAGGGAATACACGAGACGACCCCCACACAATTCTCCCTTCAAGCTCCACAAATAATGGGAAGAGTGGTGAAATCACTTTCTAGGAAGCGGTCCTGCAGAATTGTAATAAGTTTTGAAACTAAAGATGCTAATAATTGTATATAGAATATGGAAACTGGACATTTAATAAATAATCAACTATATGAATGAAAATGAAAATTTTCACTTTCAGATTTTTTCTCTCAAGTTATATAGGGTCTTTCTCAATATCTATCAGAGGTAGTTCAATGTCCAGCGTGGCTTTTGCTGGGGAAGTAGTTGTTTTCTGTTAGATATTACAAAAACGTAACTTTAATTTTATCGTAGGGTTTTTCCATTCCAGAGGAGTCATGTATTGATTCAATTTTCAATTGAGAATGTTTCTCTTTAAAACATAAAAACCACTGTTTTGCAGGTTTTGTAAGTTCATTAATCTAATATATTTTTTATAACTAACTACTTAGAGTATGAAAATACCTATTCAGGTATATAAAATATTTATGATGCGTTTTGTCATTTCACTCCCATACGCAGAGATGTTTACAAAAGTAATATTTAATTAATTGTTTGATGAGGAGGGAGAATAGATCAATGTTTACCAGCTATTAAATGAGGTATTACAAATAGAGATTTCTATTGAAAGTATTGGAATGCATGTGGCTGTATATCAAGGGGGTGATGAGGGTTGGCTATAATGGGGGAGGGGGAAGGATTATTTCATGAGTCAGTTCAACTTTCATATCCTAGTAACAGTTATGGATAATTCGTAATGATTATATAATTTTATTCATGAAATGTAGCATTTGAAAGCAATCTAATCGTCACCCTGTACCTGGAAAACTATATACTGTTGGACAAGCAATCATATGAATCCTCATGTAGTTGATCAAGATCCATACTTTATAAAAAAATTGTCAAATTCTAGCAGTTTGTTTTCTAATTTTAACGGATTGAGTGAAAATCAAAACGATTATGGTATTGATTTTTATCTATTTCTATGAACATTGTCTTGTCATGCTGTAATGAAACACCCTTTGTTAGATATTATTTTTCATTTGTATGGAGGGACTCATGAGCTACAACTTAGATACATTAAGATCATTTCTAAGACAGTTCAATTTCGAATTAGAGCACAAAAATCAAATCGATGCAAAATACCCAAAATAGCGAAAATCGAATTTTTGACACCCTGCACCTCGAAAACTGGTCATAGGATCGATCGGTGAATTGGATTACGTAATGAGGATGCCAAGATCTACAATATATCGAAATTTGAGCAAAATTAGCCGAAAGCCATCTTACGTACTAAATGTGCGGGGTTCTTTTTATTATTAGCGATTGTAGGTAGTTTTAGGATTTTCGGGGGCTTGTCGTGGCAATGAAGGAAGATTTGACAGTAAATGATGTATAAGATACCTGCAGTATATAATCTCGGTTAGAATACGTAATACAAAAATGAATGTTCTTTCCACATTTCTGGGTTCTTCTACAAAATTTCTAAAATATATGTGAACCTCCGTCCAGTAGGTATGGACAAAATAAATTCTAGATTATTTATTAACTACCAGAACGGAAAGTGTACTGTGTTGTGGGAATAAATGAATTCGGTGAATTTCCTATGCAAATAGTTCAATATTTATACTTGCCTGATCCCCAAAATTATACCAGGCAGTGATTGCGTAGAACTCTCGCGACGCTATTAGTGGATGCAAGAGTTGATTTACTCCAATTATAAAAGCTTCGAGGCTGGAAAATTAGTAACGTTGAGAAGGAATGTATTGACCAATTTGTTAGCAACAAAAATCAGAAACAAACCAAAGTTTTACAATACCAACGCTATCTTATTACGGCGCATCTTCATCTGGAGCGACATCAGTTTACAACATAACAGATGTGGCATCGTCTACCTCGATACATGAAAATCTTGATTGTAATACTCCTATAATTTTGAATAATTATTGCTCTAGTGTAACAATTAAACAATATTTACATCATAAGTAATATTTGAAGAAATTATGTTATTTTTGATTCAAAACAAAATATCATTAGGACAACAGGATTGTTCCGAATTCTTGGAAGCTTGTTGAATACTCTTTGTGAGCAGAAAAATAACAAAATCAAAACTTCTGGCCGCTATGGATTAAATGATTCCGTGCAGTATATCTCGTCTTGTGCTTGAAGATCCTTCGCTGAAAAAATCCTCACTAGCTACGTTGCAGTAAATGTTCAAGAGGTAGCAAAAACGTATGTGACTTTCTGAAACTTCAACTATAGCATTTCCCGATATGACTGTTAACCAGTCCTTGCAAAGCATACTGTTTAATCATCTGAAAATAGAACTTTCAACTGGTGATGATCAACTAAACTAAACTAAATTGCTAAATATGACCCAAGCTAACTGACAGTTATAAGACAACAAGTACAGCTATGTCACCAGTCAATCTAATAATAACACTGATGCTCTTCAAACACGACTCAACCTCTGGCGGAAGCACCAAACTCTTATAGAGCAAGATCCCAGGGCCGTCAGACGTTACCTATTTTTAAACGAATGAAATGTGTACGATTGAGTACTTTTAGTATGTACTATGTTCGCATGCCTACCTGCTAGCTTGGACAGATGACCATTCTTCAGATTTAAGGGAAGCAAGGTAGGTTCGTAAAAACATTACTTACTCTAGTTGAATAGCTACTATACTGATATACAGTGTGTCTCACTTCTCATGGAAACACCCCCGTATCTTCCGTAACAATAGAGGTAAAATGATTAAACTCTCAGGACTGATGGAAATGCTCAAAATGCACCTACCACCTGAATGGGGTTGGCCTAAGTGATATACACTGCCCGCCACTCGCGATGGAACGACCCATTTTTACGATAAAACATACTAGGGGGAAGAATAGGCTCAAAATTCCTACAGATTCGTGATCAGGACCACCAACTCACTACAGAGACACGTTTTCCCTGAAAAATTTCAATCCTGAAAAATCCGATTTTTTTACGTAGAACCATAAAATTTCCAGGATCGATAGATACACTGGAAATGAACTCACTGCACGGGAATGGTCAATCTACGTAATATACACTGCACGCCAGCAGCGAAGGAACCACCCATTTTTTCATCGCTGCTGGCGTCCAGTGCACATCATGTAGGATGACCCGTTTTGTGCAGTGAGTTCATTTCTAGTGTATCTATCGATATTGCGAATTTCAGGGTTCTACGTATAAAATTACGGAAAATACAGGGGTGTTTCCATGAGAAGTGAAACAAATTCGGATTTTTCAGGACTGAATTTTTTTCAGACGAAAAGTGTATCTGTTGTAAGTTGGTGGTCCTGATCACAAATCTGAGGAATTTTTAGCCTATTTTGCCCCCTAGTATGTTTCACCGTAAAAATGTGTTGTTCCATCGCGATTGGCGGGCAGTTTATATCACGTAGGCCAACCTCATTCAGGTGGTAGGTGCATTTTGAGCATATCCATCAGTCCTGATGTAGTGCAGGTTGTTCCGGGTTTTCCTGCAGCTGAAAAGGCAAATGCGCCACTGGTATCAATCAAGTCGCACCGGAGTGCCAATTAATTTTTGTTGTTGTTTTATAATATGTATTACCTGTTATGTTTATTTCTAAAGTTTCTAGATAATTGTTGTTTTATAATTTGTATTACCTGTTATGCATATTCCTAAAGCTTCTAGATAATTAAGCTTGCTACCTTATTTGTTTATCGTTCTTCTTTAGCATAATATTATGGTGGAAAATTCAACTCCAGTCATTCGTAAAACAATATAGTATATCAACGTGGAAAGGATTCCACAAAGCCATATATTTTCAATTTCCCTACTGTGATTTCGATGAACATTACTGAGATGGATGTAATTTACCTTTCACATTTGTCCTTCCGAATGGATGTAAAAAGGGCACTCTAAACGAGTTTACGTGATGGAAACTGAAATTTTTCCGCAATGCCTTTCAAACATTAAACTCCCTTTGTTTGAACAAGGGTTTATTCTAGCGGTCGGTGTACAGACCACAAAAAGGCTGCAATGGACTTATTTGGTCTATAGGGACGCAAAATCCTTTTAGCTGGATTAGCTTATTTCACTGCGAATTATCTGCAATCATCCTGGTTTTGAAAATAGTTACATTACTGCTAATGAACATTATTACTGTTAGACAATAATTAACTAGTTGGTTACATTTCAACTATTTGTGGAAAATTGAATGTTTTGAAATTGGAAAACAGTCTAAATGGAAAATTGAAAAAATATGACGCCTCTGGAAAGGAAGAAAAACCTAATATAAAATTTAAGCTACTTTTGTAGTATCTTACAGAAATCAACTACTTTCCCGGCTAAGGCCTCGCTGGACATTAAACTACATCTGATAGATATTCTGAGAGTATGTCTTTGAGTCGCAGATGATTCCACATCTGATATTATGAACATCCTGCTCATATTTTCAAAAAAATCAACATTAAATATATATTTTTAGTTTTTTTTAGCATCGACTGCTATGGTCATTAACCACGTGTTCTGGATAGGCTGTGTTACTAACTTCTTACGCCACTTTCGGAGCAGCACTGTTAATTTTTAACGCAACAGTGAATCGTGGAGGATTATTCCCAGGTTGCAATGAGATTCAATCATTCAGAAAAATGATAAAATCCCGCCCCGGCTGTATAGAGGTAAGTAGCACCCGGTATCGCCATTCGGTATTGTTCGGCGTCGCGCGATCCTAATATTCTTGAATCTTGAATGTAGCACTCGGGCTGGCGCTATCAAGTGCTACTTATCGCATAGGTAACTTAAAATAGTTGTACACAATTCCTTATACGGGGAATAAGTCTAGGAAATAGGTTAATAATATTTAATATCAATATTTTCACTTTACAAGAATTGAAAAATTTCATAAATAGGCTGGTGCCAAAACGAATTCTAAACGCCTAAAATAAGAAAAAAGTAACAGGCAAAGACAGGTGGGGAATGTTGTTGAGTTTCCAACTTTGAAGAAAAAAGAAACTAAACACGAAAACACACAAAATGGTGAAATGAGGATGCAGTTTAGCGGTTGAAAACGGTTTTTTGGGATTTGAGACGAAACAAGACCTCTTAGCGGAAAATGTTCAATGGAAATTTGTAGATAATGAAGTAATCGAAAAATTTTTCATCGAACACTTTTCGACATAACCTCAAGCCGTTAAAATGGCAAAACCTGATTTTTCAGTATTCATTATTTTTCTTTCTAATAAATCATTCAATTCACCTGAAAATTGGTAGAAATATCTTTTTTGGTGTCGAGTGAGCATGACGTTTTTTTTTGAAGACGATTAGTTTTCGAGTTATGTATATTTTTCGAAAAAAACACCCTTATTTTCCACGAACAATTGTTCTAGTGTTTTTTTCTATTACGAAGGTCTATAAGTGATCATTTCAATTGTTGAAATGTCTACTTTGAAATGGTCTATGTAACTTGGTGTTTAATTGGTCGTTAAACCGCTTAAAATTGAGAAATACCGATAAAAATTTAATACTGAAAAATCGGTTTTTCGCTATTTTGACATTTAATTTGAGGTTATGTCGAAATGTGTTGAATGAAAAAGTTTTGGATTTTTTTATTATTTACAACTTTTCCATCAAACATTTTCCGCTAAGAAGTCACGTTTCGCCGCAAATCGCAAAAAAACATTATCAATTCCTAAACTGCATCCCCATTTCACCATTTTGAGTGTTTCCGTGTTTGAATATTTGTTTTCTTTGAAGTTGGAACCTCAAAATTTCCACCTGGTCCTTGCCTGTTACTTTTTTTCACAATAATAAAACTACTATTTTATGTACCCTATTTGACGCAGTTTCCTACTTTGTAATGCCTAGAATCGCTGTTTATTGTTTCCAAATCTATTTATAAGAACAGAGATTTCTGAGTAATTGAACAGATATAAAACCATTTCTCAACCTACTTCAAAAAAAGAGGAAGTTCTTAACATTTTGTGTGTGCATTTTTTTTGTATGGTCAATGATTACTCCGTGTTTTAGAGATCATTTTTTTAAATGTAATAATTAGCTGATGCGCAGAACAATTATTGTTCTCAGATATATGTTCTTCCTTTTTTTATTACTTCCAGAATATTTTCTTCAACCTCTAGTGTGAAAATGGCAGTCATAAATTCGTTTAAAAACATTCAATCATGCCAATGAAGAAGGCGTTTCGATTGTTTGCTTGACTGACCAATTCGGTTTTGTACTTTCCTCCATTCTTTCTTTCCATTCCTAACATATTGGTAATATTACATGTTTAAATTCAAGATTCAAAATAAAATATGATACCTATATCATTACATCTAAGATCCAAACGGCTTGAGAAAAAACTAAAACAAATGTTGGTTTTTAGGCCGTCTAGAATCTAAAGCATTTCAAAGATGTTTACTCAATTTTAAATGGGTATTGAAATCGACCATCAACTCAAATATATATGGTGGCATTAATAAGCTTAATTCTCAAATGCCTAAAACATCATTATTATCAATGCTACTTAGGTACATCTACTTCCTCTTTATTCTTAAACTCGCATCGGAACAACTATTTTTTTGTTCTAAATAACAAAAGCCATATGGTGAGCACGACGAATCCATGATTAATAATCAGATAATACAATAAATGCTACCTTTGTCAAATCACGAATACAAATTGACTGTTCAATTTTGGGTGTTGCACGAGCATAGTAGCACTCGATATCGCCAGTCTGTTGGCCAGCCCGCGTGTTACATTCAAAAATACGAACTGGATTCCCGAATGGCGATGCCGTGTGTTACTTACCTCCATGCGCCTCGGCTGGGAACCAAACTCGGGACCTCTCGGTCACTAGGCCCGAGCGCTAACCACTGCGCTAATCCCCGCCACATTTGATATATTGTTACACATAAAATAACTACTCTTTTGATGGAGTTCATAACTTGGTAATTGTTTGTATTTGCTGAGTTCACACATAAAAACTGATTATATCCACCTTTTACACACATTAGAGATTCACTGCAATTGTCTGAATGGTGAATATCGTTGAGATTTTGTTGTGTAGCGTTGCCGGTTTTTACCGAGTCCGGGCGAAAACGACCGAAAGCATGGAAGTTATGCAGAAGATCATTACTGGACAATACTTTGTATCCCGCAATAATTGTTACCACGATTGTAGAGACAAAATGAGCTGCTAAGACAAATATTACATTTCAGATATATCGGTCCAATAACAACAGATATTGGTTCTGTCCCAATTAGTTATCTACGGCTCATGGGTTTATTAAACGAAATTAGCAAGCAGTTATCAATTGCTGGGACAGAACTCTCACTTCTGAAACATGTTTTTTGTTGTCAGAAGTGGCAGAAATATTTTCTGCAATGAAAATTTCACCTACCCGAAACAGCAACAAATTTTACTTCGTCAAATAGTTGTGATAGTAGGGAAGCCAACGGTGCTTCATGTTTATTTATTCGAGCGTCGTAGGAACATATTGGATTTGAAGATTACATGGTACAAGGAAAAAAAGTTATTTGATGTATACCCTTTCACAGACGGAGGAAGCGTCTACAGGTTTTCAAAAATGTTAAAAATTACAGAAACATGGAAATACTCTGAAGCATCAGATTTGATAGTTTATGTAAATCTGCCGGTTACGGAAAAAAAGGCGAAAATATTGAGAAAAAATTTACTCAAGCGAGTCAGATATTCAAGGAGGATGTCAGGTGAACCCAAATGAAGCTCCCATGCATAAGAATGACGATTCGGATGTAACGCAAGCTACACAGAAAGAAATAAATGTATGTTTTCCACACAATTGTGAATAATTACAGCACAATTTGTTTCTAAAAAGTTGACAGCACCAATTTATTCATTTTTCTTCTATAATATTGTATTCGAGATATTGTGTATAAACGTTACACTTCAAAGTGTTGTATTACTCTGAATAGTTTTGTTTTAATTTTATACACAAAATTTATCGTTATGTTGTGCGACGAATGTCAACAACTTGTGTATTGTTTTTGCAAAAATTGTAATGAATGGCAACAATTTGTGTACCTAGTTTGTACAAATTTTGTAGGTATTTTAAATATAGGATGCAAAAAATGTCACAAATTTGTATACCCCGCATACATGAATTGTGTAGGTATATGGTATATTTTGTGTACAAAAGCTAGGCCAATTTTTATAATTTTAAGAAAGGATACACTTGAGGTACATAACATCCAAACGGAATAAGATAAGAATAAGCATCAGTTTCAACCTGCTCGCTTCTTCATACCTTATTCTGTTCAGAAATTATAAGTTTCATTTTCCAGAAGGTTGAAATAAAATTAAGTGCCATTCAAATAATGTTTATTTCTTCACAAAGAACTAATAAGAAAAATAACTGAACTATAAACTCTAATTTCAAATAAAATAAGAGAAACACAAAATACCAAACAGAACATAAACGAACCATACATTTTGTTATTTTTGAACACGTTGAATAATAATAAAGTTTAAAGTAATCTTCGTGTCAAACTACATTCATTCAAGTAGGAAGTCGGTACGAGGATGCACCTTTCGAATTGTTGAAAATGATGAAAATGAGTCAGTCTGTAGGTTTCATGTTATAACAAAAAACAATAGCAATACTAACCTTCAAATAATATTGATATCAGTTTGCAAATATTCTAACAAATGAAAGTTTATTGAATTTCACAAAACGCGTATGATGAAAACATGTACAATTGTGTAAAATATCTACACAACTGTGTCTTACACAACGTTGTGCTTGAACCTGCTGCAGTCTTTTCTCTCTGTGTAGTGGCAGCTTTTAAAAAATGCAAAATAATCGTCATTTTGACATACTCGGACGCGTCAGATTTTCATACAGATGGTTCACCTTGATTACCTGGTGATGCTGATCCATAGTCTGATGATTATCTAGAGGGATTTCCTTCACCTGAGAGTTTGAAAATTTGACAGTTTTCCGCATGATTTTTTTTCAAATCATTGAATGTGATAAATAAAATGCACTGAAAATAGGTTGCATGTAAATAAAAGAAAAATTGAGTGTAGTTCAAATTTGGATAAAGTTGTTTATTTCATTTCCTGCCACGTAAATCTATTTCTTCCAATTAAAAGACATTAGTTATGATATAAACACATTTAATATTATGTAAACACAGAGTGAGATTTGAAAACGGACCACCCGTGTAAAATTATTATTCATTATTCAATCAAAAGTTTTTTTCCATTGGATAGAGCATCAATACTTTCACTTTAGTGTCACAAATTCGAAAAGCAATTCAAAATTGCAAGGCTTACTTCGAATATATATTATCGCCAACAATCCCAAAAATATATTAACAATTTTTGTAAAAAATACCCGATTCGCCACTTCATTTGCAATAATATTAAATGGATGTTATCAATATTTTATTAAAAAATATTGAATCTTAATACAAATATGGCATACTAAAAATTTATATTCGTTATCGTGATATTTTGAATAAACGTTCAGTATCTCATATTTTAATTCATAATTCCTCACTAGACCGCTATCAGTTCAAATTGTGAAAGTTTCAAACCAACAATTAATGTTCCTAGTATTGTCAATCTTTGTTTCTAAAGACGCCACAGATTCATGTGACTGCGTTTGGAACTGATACTACAAATGATAAGACAGCAGAAAAAAGGCGAAACAAGTCAAATTCAACTAGTCATCATTTGAGTTTATTGCTTCTCAAATACACTTACGGGGAGTAAGTATAATATATGGCTTATAATGGTATAATTTTTATTATTACCAGCGCCAGTGCGAATACTAATAATAGCCGTTCTCCACCCGCACAAGTCGTACACTCTTTGAGGGAGTATAATTATTATTTTTATTCATTTATCAAGGCCTTCAACTACTGAGGTCATGTGGCCTATTTAAGTCATTTACATTTCTAAATTTTAGAATATTTGTCTAATTCTTGCATGCAGATTACAATTTTCATCAACATATCCGTATTGTCTGCCAAAGAGGATTCTAAATTGTGTGGTATATCTAATCACTGCCTTAGTTCCACCCAGTTCTTCACAGCTCAGTATATGTTTTACCGTCTTTCTTCTTCCACATAGTTCTCATCTGGGTTGTCTTTGATCACTATGGATAAAACTGTTCGTGAGCCACACGTATGTCCAATTCGTAGTCGAGTTATTATCACTTGTTCCCTTCTGGGCAAGTTATATAAAAATTTCCATGGTTTTACTTCTCTGAGTTTTGATTCAGACCCAGCCCAATCTGCTTCCCATTTCTGGTAAGTAAATCTTCAAGTCATCTGGCCTTATTATTACTAAGATGTTCTAATCTTGCCGCTGCCTTTGTAGCCTTGTCCGCCATTTCCATCCCGGGAATGCCGATATGGCTGGGAATCCATAGAAATTTTGGTGATTTTTCTTCATTTATTAGCCATGTTATACCGGTTTGAAATTATCATATATACAGTATCGTATTCAAATGTTATTATAAAAAACTGCTAATATGATTTTTTGGATTTTTGGTTCAGAAAAAAATGATTCGAGATTTCGGATCTTATTTAAATCGTTTAAATCGAAAACAATTAAATTTAGGAGTAAATTGAAAGAGAGAAAACAATTGAGAATTATGAGACAATTTCGAAAATGAAATAATATACGGTGTGTTCGATTTAAAAAGTTCATTGAAGATGGCCCTCAGTCGCCACAACGTCGCCCTGGTCTGCATACCAGGTCACACGGGCCTAGAAGGAAATGAAAAAGCGGACGCCCTAGCAAAAGGGAAGGCCGAAACAACGGAAAAAAGTCATTTACTCTTGCACAATATTCTCTCGATCATTTTGTCCTCCCAATATCGCCTTGGACAATATACTCTCCGGTTATTTGCTCTCCGGCAATTTACTCCCAAATCATTTGCTCTCGTGTAATTTCCTTTCTCTCTCACAATCTCTCAACATTATTTACTTGTGATTTATGCAGTGGATTGTACCTGACGGATTGAAAGAGGTGCTTGTTGGTGTAGGTGGTATCTTTTTTCGTACACTCGCATTTCGTACACCTCAAAAACTTACATGAAATATTCTTGTTCGTTACACTGAATTAATTAATGAATTTTCGGATTCTTGTTTTGTACATCGACCTTGCAAATTTCCACGCACTTAAATATCTAGTGGGTAAGGTTAGTTCATTCTGGTTAAATCATACTGAAAAATTACTCTTCACAAAATGCATTTCCACAAGAAAAACTGTTGCAAAACCTACCTACGTTATCAATTTCCACAAACTCAAATGTCTACTTAAGGTTAGTTCATTCTGGTTAGATCATGCTAAAAAATGACTCCTTACAAAATGTATTTTCACAAGTGAAAATGGGTCGGTGTACGGAAGGAGAAGTCGAAAAAGGGTTGCTTGATTCAATGTACGAAACAAGAATATCTCAGGAACATTTTTGAGGTGTACGAAATGCGAGTGTACGAAACAACGAAACAGGAACAAACCTTGGTGTGAATGTACATAAAAAATGGACTGAATCATTTGGACAGAGGCCTTGAAGTTAACAGTATATTGAAAAGAAGTGTATTTACAATGCCACTGAAATTTACTAAAAGTCCAAGAGGTGAAGTTAATTGAATTATTCAGTATTTTAGTTCGAATGACATGAGAACAAATTGAAGAAGACCTAACTCTTTGATGGAAAATTTCAATTGTGTGAGACTGAATAACATAGGAGCGAATTGAATGAGAGCAAATTGTTTGAGATCAATTTGTACGAGAGCAACTTGTTCAAGAGGAAATTGTGAGAGGAAAATTTCTGAGAGGTAATTTACTGAGAGTAAATGACATGGACCCGAAACAACGTGCACTGAACCAGAACTGGTAATCGGTTTAGCATATAGCACTGCCAAGCATGTCATAACAGCATAAAAGAGTCAAGTATTGGCGTAGCCCACCGGGCCTAGCCCATGCCAAAGCATTTATCGCTTGTACGGGAATAAATCGAACACTGACAAACTGCAAGAACTCAGTAGAGCACATCTCAGAGTTATAGTAGGTTTGCTTACTGGCCACTGCAAACTCAAACATCAAATGCATAAAATCGGACTTGCACAATATGCAGAGTGCCGGCCATGCATAGATGCCGATGAAACGGCTAAACACATTCTGTGTACAAGCCCTGCAACGGCCAGAACCAGTTTTTTAATAATTGACAATACGACAGTAAGGCTAGAAAACCTGGTAAATTGTTTTCATGATGCATTCCTCAATTTCGTTGAAAGATTGGATATACTAGGAGAAATTCAACCATAGGGTGAGCCCCAATAGGCCATTGGCCGCAGTAGAGGGCCGGATACCGGCACACTCACGTTCAAACCCAATCTAACAGTGACCCTTGATTTATATCTAGGATTCATCAATCCTATTGTATAGAAATGTTCTTAGCCGATGTGTCAAAGTTTTAAAGCGAATAAAATGACTGCTTATAATTCTAGGATATAACACAAACATTGAGGATGCACATAGATTTTGGACGGTACGCCATCATAATCAAGCTCTGGCAATGCACCTCTAAAAATCAAATAGAAAAACAACAATGATTGAAAGAAATTGACAATGTGTCAGAAATACACAAAAGCATATAAAGCACCAGGCAGTAGCCTTATGGAAAAATTGTCACCGGCCAATTTTTCTAAATTTTTGGTATGTTGTAGATTATGATCTCCTGAACAAGAGTGTCTATGGGCCCAACTTTTCGAGGTACAGAGTGTCAAAGTTGGAAAAAGGCAATTTCTTTAAAGTAGCATTGCTCGTAGGAAAATATCTTGAACAGAAGAGTTTTGAGAGACAAATATTTCTTACCCATAAGGTGATAACTTCGGACTGGTTTTTAATAAAAATAATGTTACATATACACGGGGTGAGTCAAGCATTATTCAAAATAATATTCTCATTCGACCCTATAAAATGAAGATGTGTTCAAAACAAGTAACACACTAAAATGCCCATCGTTTGAATATGTCAGAATCGACAAATTTAAATTTTGTGCTAGGTGAGTCAAAAAGTCACACTTTTTTTGGTGACATTTGGTATATTTTCATTTTATATTTTGAGCTTTAGGGATACTTGACTACGAACCATTCAGTATACTGCTTGTGCAGAATTGATATACAGTGTGACACAATCGCTAGGTGATGACAACACTTGCGAAAAAGCGTTTGTTCATAATTCACCCTATAAGTAAAAATTTTATCCGTGAAATTTAATTTTTTGTCAATACTATTATAATACCGCATAGTTTTGGCTTTGCTATGACCAGTTTTTGAGATACACAGGGTTACACATTAAGAGGGGCGACCGGCTATACATCCGTTATTACAAAAGTATTCAAAAAAGTTTTATACAATGAAAATGTCATACAAAGTAACAGTAAGAGACACGTTGGCGTTCACTCATTGTTATTTCGTCATAGTAAAATGAAATTCATTGTATTTAATTAAATAAAACTATTCATTTATTGATATTATTATATTTTACTTGCGGCTCAATCGTTGCTGAGTTGTTTTGTATCTACATTCTACATACAAATTCATCTAATCAACATTTTTCGTGACGACCCAGATAAATTATGAAATTAATATCAATGCATTCGTTTTCTCAATGCTTTTGGGGTAGAACGCAGGGTGCGTTTATTTTTCACATTGTTAACCCGCTAGACTCACTCAAGGGTTCACAGGACATTGAAACAAATAACAATAAACAAACCCATAATAAACAAGAACACTAGTAGGTAGTGGTACCTACTTAACAGTCGATAATATTACATCTGTCTATTATTTCTGGACCATAATCAATATTTTCCAGTAGAAGTCTCTCAGCATCATCGGTGGTGCATTTTAAATCTGCACATCCCAAAAACGACAATATATGCATCATGGTACGTGCCCAAAATTCGAGCCGCTGACATAATACACGATATGGAACAATTATGCATATATGAGTAAATGAAATGTGCATTCGTGCAGATATTTTTTATTAGTGTACTCTTTATATTTTCCCTCCGAAGGACCACTTCCATAGACTATCAAGCTTCCCTGTAAAACGTTAAACACCATGGTTAAAACAACACGTTTTTGGATATAGGTTTGAAGTACCTCATGCACATATTAATTCTACACATCACGCTCGGAGGTCACGTTCAAAAAAATACAATTACCAGCGGGAAATTATTGCAGACAATTATTTGTGGAGATTCCTATATCGGAGAGACCAAGAGGCCATTATCAGTAAGAATAGCCCAACACAAAAAGTGGACTCAACGAGGGGAAACATCAAAATCGGGAATTGCTGACCACGCCTGGACAAAACACCACCGAATTCTTTGGGACGAAGCATAGAGAGGAACATTGGTTCAAACGGAAATTTATGGAAACCACCTATATAGAAGCCAATAGTGCCGTCAGTCAACCAAGCGTGGAAATTAAAAACGTATGGAAACCGCTCATGGACCGTTTTGGAGGGAGAAAAAGCGCGAAACCACGCGCGCCACAAGACCGCACGTAATTATACCGTAATTACACTTTAATTATAGACCTATAAAAGGTCGCGTAGCATCTGATTTTGTCATTATTCACCAGAAGACGATTGCGGATTCAAGCAATTGAAACGTTGTGAAAAATTTGAAAGAGATAGAAATCTTTCAACCATTAAGATGATGGACGTCCGAAATATAAGTAATCAAGTTACTACATCGTCTAAAACATTCAAACAAGAATATTGTGATCATTCAAAATGGGCATCAACCTAATTTTCAATGATTTTTCAGTTACTTGCCCAGTGTTGGCAACAGTGAAATGGGTCTAACGTTTTGAGATCAATGATGGTTTCTTCATTCATTCTATTACTTATATTCTATCCGATTGCTCAATTGAATTTATGCTCTCGTTATCAAATCAGGAGTGTCCGTGTCACGCAAAACATGATTATTATTCCCTTCCCAAGCCGCCTCTGATTCTGAACGTGTGACACCAAATGTGCAAGGCGAAGATGATTCCATAGATTTCATAGGATAATATACATTCAACTCGTGTCGAATAAACGTTTGTTAATTCGTGAATTATTATCGAGCTTCGTGCATTTGTGGGCATGGGGATTCGATTAGTTTCAAACAATAACTTCATGTAATGCTGAAATCGAGTGCTGAAGCAGGTGATTTGTGTTTGATTTTGACTTTAGATATTGTTCGAAAATGTTATGGTAAGCTTGGTATTCTAGGTTGATGATACCTATATATTCTGGAATTTAACAAGGATATTAGGGCTAATTTTCCATTTCTAATATCATTGCGGTTTGATATTGAAAGCTTTCATTTCTATTTCTTTGTATATATTTGGGTGAAAGTTTGTTGGAATAGATCTGTTCATTATAAGGTTATTCTTTTCTGAGGTGGATATCTATAAACAGATCATGTCATGATATGTTATTTATTTGTCTGTAGTTGTTATCAATAGATAAATTGAATATACTTTGCATTTACCTGTAGTCAAAAGGTTATGGTATAGATAGAGTGCGGAATGAAAGATTCGAAGCACACCTGTAGGAAAAAGTAGAAGGCTTTTCTTGACATTTTTGAATGCGTTATGACAGAAAGTACAGCTCCAAATCTTTTTTGCATATCAAATTACTCAGTACTAGCAAACGATGCGGATCTAAGTGCTTCTTATGATTTTATCAGTTGATATCTTTTTTAACCTGGACTATATGTTTCTGTCACTCTAATCTCCTCTTCGCTTTTGAATTTATAAATTTTCATAACTACATGAACGTGAGATTGAATTTCTTCAAAATCATTTTTATGTAAATAATTGTTAATCTCTGTATATCAATTTTGGTTACCATGCAAAAATTTTTTTCTGTTTAAAATGTACGACGGCGTTCTGGTGCCATGGCGAAAATAAAAAAATCTGTCAATTGACACATTTAATCTGTCAATTGACACATTAAATCTGTCAATTGACACATTTAATCTGTCAATTGGCTCATTTAATCTGTCAATTGACACATTTAATCTGTCAATTGACATATTTAATCTGTCAATTGACACATTCATTCTGTCAATTGACACATTTAATCTGTCAATTGACACATTTAATCTGTCAATTTACTCATTTATTTGTCAAATGATTTTTTTCAATCTACTATTCATGTTCATACGCTGTTGCTCAAGACCAAACGTACAAACGGTACAAACGGTTTTTGTGTGACAACTAAACCACAGCTTGCACGTATTTCGAATGCATCCATGAAACTGCCCTGATTTACAGATTTCATTATTTACAAACGTTAGAAGCGTTTCAGTATCTCAATAATTTCTCCACCAGAACAAATTTAAAAATTTCAATCGTCGTTTCAGTGTTCTTTTACGCATCAAATCACCATCACGTATTTCCAAAAATAATAAAATTTCGTTATTGCTCAACCCAATCGAAAAGTACCTAAGGCTGAGTTGGTTCATGACTATTCACTGGTCATGTTCAAACTACCCATTCCGTGGTGGTTGTGCTGGTAGAGCATGCGCCTCTCAAGCATTAGGTCTTGGGTTCGATTCCCAGCATAGTCATCGGTCTCATGCACGGCATCACACGTTAAAAGGTGAGGGTTGCTCCCTAGCTTGCACAAGTATCTCGAAGACTTATGGTGGTTCAGGATAGGGGTAGGGGTATGCTCTAATCACCTCATATTAAATGTGTCAAATGACAGATTAAATGTGTCAACTGACAGATTAAATGTGTCAACTGACAGATTAAAGGTGTCAATTGACAGATTAAATGTGTCAATTGACAGATTAAATGTGTCGATTGACAGATTAAATGTGTCAATTGACAGATTAAATGTGTCAATTGACAGATTAAATGTGTCAATTGACAGATTAAATGTGTCAATTGACAGATTGAATGTGTCAATTGACAGATTAAATGTGTCAATTGACAAATTTTTTTATTTTCGCCGTGGCACCAGAACGCCGTCGTAAAAATGTTCCTGGTGACAATAATAAATCTATTCTTAGAGAATATCGCAATAAATTGACTGGGCTGACTGAACAGGATGAAAAAAACATTATCAGACGCAAACTATGAAATCAAAAAACACTACAAAAGAAGTATTGTCATGTGTTGATGAAATTTGCATCTAGAAACCAAAAACTGCATGAATTAAAGAAAGAAAAAACGAGTCAGGAAATGTTATAAAAAACAACAGAAGAATATCTGAGACATTCTTAATTTGTTTTTTTCAAAAGTATTGGTAAAAACTTGGCAGAACAGATTAAAATCAACCCGAGAATAAAACGAAATAAAAGGGTTATCCCAAACTGGTTCTTTCTGAGAAACACTTATGAAAATGAGAAAGTTTTCACTACATATTTCTTGAAAGACAAAAAGCTCCATGAATAGACAATATGTGGGCATAAACTCTAAAATATATTGCGAAGTGTCAGCACCTTTGAGCTACTTGATGAATAAATCATTACAAAGTCTTGAAAGTTGCTGTTATCAAACCACTTCTTGAGAAAGAAAATAATAATAATAATAATAATAATAATAACTGCCTTTATTCACCACAACAACTATTCGGCCAAATAAATTATAAAATACACAATGATGTGGTAAAAGGGCGAAGTTCGGTTGAAGCTCCTAAGAGAAGCTTCACGTCGCTCTTCCACTCAACCCTTTCAATAGTCAACTAATAATGTGTCGAAATATAAATAAAACAAAGTTGAAAAAAAAAATTTAGAAAGTGAAACTAATAATGTAACATATAATGCTCAGTTGGTCAAACAATGAAACAAATGAAGGCTAAATAGATACAAGAAAAAAAATATATGTATAGGTTCGTCGATTTTGTATGGGTGAAAAAGTATGAAAGCAAATAAAAACCGCGAATCAGATGGGTTTTTTTTATTGGGTGAGCGTAAAGTCAGTCTAAATGAATATATTTTGCCTGTAAAAGTTTGCATAATTTGGATTTAAAGCAAATTGGTGAAATCGTTATGAGGGAGTCCGGAAGGTTATTGTAATATTTAAAAATGTTGTAAGAGACAGATCTTTAAAACATGGGAGTAGAATGTCTGGGTGCAATGATTTTTTGCCTAAATTTAGTATTTAAACCATGAATGTCATTCCCAAATGTTACTTTTTTAGAAAGGTATGTGGGGATTTTACTCTGTATGATTTTATTATATAAAACACAACTATGAAGAATACGACGCTGAGACATGTTTAGCCAACCCAATTCTTCGCGCTTTCGTAAAATTGATTTATATTTTCGTATTCCGAATATAAATATAACGCATGCGTTCTGGACCTTCTGAATTCGTAGCTGGTCATATTTGGTTATACCAGCGTGGTAAACAGTATCCATGTAGTTGATGTGGCATAAAACTAAAGCTTCACAAAGAATGATTTTCGATTTACGATCCAGACAATAATTACAACCATACAAAATAAATCAGAAATGAAAAATTATCGACCAATATTATTAATCACTTATATTGGCAAAATCTTTGAAAACCTTCTTTAAAAAAGACTGACAAACTACCTGGAAAAATATAATATAATCTCAAACAATCCATATGGCTTCAGAGAAAACAGATAGTTATAAAATTTACTTATCAAAAAAATTCCAACTATTGCATCTTTGTTCACTCAGCAAAAGCATTCGACACGGTAAGTCATTCTTAATTACTAGAAGATGGACGATGGAAAATATCTGTTTTAGAGGAATCTCGCTACACCTCATCCATAGTTATCTAACCAACAAAAGGCAGTGCGTAACAAAATAAAATGAATATAGTGAATTCAAATTAGTGAAATATGGGGTTCCGCAGGGAACAGTCTTGGGACCTATCTTTTTCAATATTTATTACAACTATCTATTTGAAGATGAGTCAAAGGGTACTATAATAAGCTTTGCTGATGATGCAGTAATTACTTATCAATCGAATAAATCTAAATTACTCACAATAAATTTCGACAAGACCAATATTTTGTCTCTTGCCTCCTACAATAATCACCTACCAACGTTCAGTGTTTTTAATGTATCCATGGAAAATTCTTTCATGCATATACAATCTGTTGAAAATATAAAGCATTTTGGTATATACATTGACACCTGTCTGAAATACGATATACTTACTTAATCTGCTATGAAAAAAAAAAAAAATCGCAGCTTATTGTCCAAATTCATCTGTCGTAGGAATACTCACGTATGATCAGCTTTGAGAGGTATTATATCACTGCTTAGTTAAAAATTACCTGATTGCAAATCAAACAATAAATCATCCTTTCACCAAATTCCAACTGAATTTCTCTCATCGTAAGTATTAGTATTAACACTATTTTTGATAATTGAATGATTCATTCCTCATTTATTAGTTCAAAACATATTCTGATGTTGAAGAAACACGTACAGATGAGCATATTTATTTTTTGAAATTTGTTTCATTGTGAATGAATTATTGAATGCATTGCAAAACAAGTTACTATGAAGATCTCTGGGACTTAAATAATACTTCAATGAAACAAAAGAAACATACGTTTGTCTTATTTCCACTAGTTTTTATATTTATGACAGGTTTCGGGTTTTATCCCATTATCAAGTATAAAAACTAACTAATACAATTGAACTCTAAAACCTAGTTATATAGGGGGTTTGCAGATAAACTGGATGGAAAGGTAATTAAATGAAATCAAATGTACAGGGGTGGAACGATATAAATTCAATACTGAACGTTATGGAAATTACCTGGGTTGTCAAAATCACAAATTCAAAAGTGGAGACCTACATAAATCGAGTTGCTCGTTGAGGGTTCTATATTTCGGGTTTTTAATTGATTTATTGATTTCCATGGCTTCCAACACATTCATTTTCTTTCCTTTATTACATGTGTGTAAGATTTTGAGATTATCTTTACTTATCTTGTGTTTGGATTCTTGCAGATGTTCGTACATTGTTGAAGTATCCACACACAAGATAGTTGAAGATAATCTCAAAATCCTACACGCATGTAATAAAGGGAAGAAAAGGAATCTGTTGGAAGCCATGGAAATCAATGAATCAAATAAAAACCCGAAATAAAGAACCCTCAACGAGCAACTCGATTTATGTAGGTCTCCACTTTTCAGTTTATAATTTCGACAACCCAGGTAATTTCCATAACCTCTAGTATTGAATTTATATCGTTTCACCCCTGTTCATTTAATTTCATTTGATTACCTCTCCAGACAGTTTACCTGCAATCTCCCTGTATAACTAGGTTTTCTTCTTATTTTCAATTTCCATGGTGAATTGAATATTCGGGTGTATGTCATTGATATGGTTAAGGAATTCATTGAGTTTTTCTGGTCCATGGCTCCATATTATAAACGTATCGTCTACATATCTTAACCATACCTTGGGTTTTAAGACTCAATTTACCATGGAAATTGAAAATGAGAAGAAACAGGCATTCTTAGACGTTCTCATTTCTCGAAAAGAAAGACGTCTGGGGCATACGGTATTTAGAAAACCAACACACACTGATCGATATCTCCACAATACCTCAACCATCTTCCGTGCCAAAAACAAGGTGTAATCAAGACATTAGTTGATCGAGCTAGAAGAATTTGCGAACCTGAATACCTGGAAGCTGAACTGAAACATCTAAAACACGCTCTTCTTTCTAATGGGTACAAAGAAAGAGAGGTGTATGAAAATTAGAAGAGAAATCAGAGACGGAAGAATCAATAGTAGATCAAATGACTGTCCATCCAGTGAACCAAGTAGCAGTCAAACCAACACCGAAAAAAGAAAAGCATTCTTACCATATGTTCCAAGAGTTACAAATCGTATTGGCAGTATTCTACGAAAATATGAGATTAAAACCGTTTATAAACCTTCAAAAAAACTGAAAAACCACTTTAGATCAGCGAAGGACAAACGAGACGTATTATGCTCTTCTGGAGTTTATCGCATTCCATGTTCCTGTGGCAGCGTTTATATCGGAACCACGAAACGCTCCGTTAAAACAAGAATCAAAGAACACAAGGACTGCTGTCGGTTAGGGCACACACAGAAATCCGCTGTCGCAGAACTCTCAACAACAATAACCATAGAGTGAAATTTGCCTATTGCCCAAGACTCTTCCGGGAAGCAATTGAAATTCAGAAACACCAGAACATCTTCAACAGAACCTAAGAAGGACTACAATTGAACAAGGTTTGGCTTCCAGTTCTCAAAAATTCTCAATTATCTCCCTATCCATAAAATAACGGTACGAAAGATTATATGATGTGAGCTTACGCTATGGACCAATCAGATGTAAGAACGTCAAATCATAGGTATTTATTGAGACAACGTATAACAAATGTCAAGCATTTCACAGCGACATAAAAAACCAGAAACTTTCTCTTGAAAATGCTAACCACTCGTGTTGGCGAAACGTCGAGATCTTCTCACAACATACGTCGGCCTTACAACCCGAAGAACCACCATGTAAGTGACGATGGCCACGAAAGCGTTTCACAATTTAAAAGTGTGTTTCTTTCGTTTATTTAAAGTGATCATGAATTTCCACAAAATAAACAAGTCATCAGTTACACCAACGTAAATAATAAAAATGTATTCCTATTTTGTTACGAAATGATACTCCAAATACAAGTTGCTCAGTTTACTATTCAACAACCTTCTCAATAAAATATAAGAAATTGGTAATTCACAAAATACTTTTCGGAATGAAACAAATTCTTCGATCATGAGCCTAAACTTACCCAAATGCAGGTACAAAGTTTATTAAATATAAATAGAGCGAAACAAGGACGCTTTCAGTGAGAAGAATGTGTTTACAGACAATTAATGTTTAACAAATTGATTGTCTTGACAATCTTAATTTAGCACCATTCACTACAGAGTGTAAACAAAATTAGTTCTCATCATGCTGCAAATGTACCATACCACGTACAAGGATTCTCTTTTGTGATCACAAATTTATTCAAGAGTTATTCCATAATTCATATCAAAATCTATTTTTTTGTGTAATTTGATGAATGAAGTTATTATTTACTATTTCATCAATTGTAAAAATTACCATTTACAATTCCTGTTTTTGTGATCAAGAGCTCGATCAAAACATGTTCATGAGTTATTACTTTGCCACCAAAGCAGTTTCCTCTGGATTTATCATCGAACATTTTTCCTCAAAGGATATTTGCCAGACTGAATTCTTTTTACGTCAAAAACTTTGCTTCCGAGTTCATAGGTCTGAATTCAGAATTACTAGACCAAGGACACTAAACTTGGATTTATATTTTCTATTGACATTTGCTACCCGCTTCCAACTTATAAAGCGGAAAATAGTAAATTTTCCAACATTTCCGACTTCCGCAGTGGAAGACAAATAAGATTGCCACCGGAAATAGAAAACATTCACAAACTTCGTAAAAATAATATGAATACGATGTGAAAGATCGCCTGAAAATTGTCACAGTGTATGGAATCGTAGAGATGAATTAGTGGAAAGTGGGTGTTTCATGTACCTATTGAAACATATCGGTGTATGTTTGAATGTTTTAGACGATGTAGTAACTTGATTACTTATATTTCGGACGTCCATCATCTTAGTGGTTGAAAGATTTCTATCTCTTTCAAATTTTTTCACAACGTTTCAATTGCTTGAATCCGCAATCGTCTTCTGGTGAATAGTGACAAAATCAGATGCTACGCGACCTTTTATAGGTCTATAATTAATTGTAATTACGCGCGGTCTTGTGGCGCGCGTGGTTTCGCGCTTTTTCTCCCTCAAAAACGGTCCATGAGCGGTTTCCATACGTTTTTAATTTCCACGCTTGGTTGACTGAAGGTACCATTGGCTTCTATGTAGGTGGTTTCCATAAATTTCCGTTTGAACCAATGTTCCTCTCTATGAAGAACACTAGCTTCGTCCCAGAGAATTCGGTGGTGTTTTGTCCAGGCGTGGTCAGCAATTCCCGATTTTGATGTTTCCCCTCGTTGAGTCCACTTTTTGTGTTCGGCTATTCTTACTGATAATGACACACACAAGGCAGTACCTCAACTACGGCTCTAATCACCCAAACTCCACAAAGAGGGGAATCGTAAGAACGTTGGTGGAGAGAGCATTGTCTATTTGCAGGAGTCATTGGAGGCGGAAATTAAGAAAAAAAGGACCTACGCTGAAACGGATACTCCGAGAAGCCCATAGGAGAAGTTCGGAAACAACTCGAAAAGACCAAGACAACCGAAGAAAGACCACAAAACCCCGTTCTCATTCTTCCCTATATCAGGGGTATCTCCGAGAAGATCAGAAGGATCGGAAATAAATACAACATCAAGAGTTGCTTTCAATCCGGCAGTACCTTACGAAGCTTCCTCACCAAGACGAAACCAGAGAACACAACAGAATCCAGCAAAAACTGTATTTACAAAGTCCCATGTGAATGTGGAGATTCCTATATCGGAGAGACCAAGAGGCCATTATCAGTAAGAATAGCCGAACACAAAAAGTGGACTCAACGAGGAGAAACATCAAAATCGGGAATTGCTGACGACGCCTGAACAAAACAACACCGAATTCTCTAGGACGAAGCTAGTGTTCTTCATAGAGAGGAACATTGGTTCAAACGGAAATTTATGGAAACCACCTACATAGAAGCCAATGGTGCCTTCAGTCAACCAAGCGTGGAAATTAAAAACATATGGAAACCGCTCATGGGCCGTTTTGGAGGGAGAAAAAGCGCGAAACCACGCGCGCGACAAGACCGCGCGTAATTACACTTAATTATAGACCTATAAAAGGTCGCGTAGCATCTGATTTTGTCACTATTCACCAGAAGACGATTGCGGATTCAAGCAATTGAAACGTTGTGAAAAAAATTGAAAGCGATAGAAATCTTTCAACCATTAAGATGATGGACGTCCGAAATGTAAGTAATCATATCGGTGTATGTCATGAAAGATTGTTGGAAAAACTCCAAGGATAATATGGGATGAGGTGTGATACAGAGAGAGAGAGAGAGAATATATAAAAGAAGAAAAATTTGTGTTGACAAACACATGTAAAAAAATTTACAGTATATGAATGAACATATATTACGTTACTGTCAAAATTGATAAACAAGTCACATGATAAAAATGATCATATTTAGCCTCAATACAATAAATAAATTTCAAAAAATATTTGAAAATATTAACAAATTTTGGATTTTATGAACTTTAAATAAAGGGTTACATGATTCTCTCAACTTTGCTTGAAATAGATATCTAATCTGAAGTACAAATATTGACTGAAAGAGTTTATTGTTACATACCCTCTAGAAAAATATGCCATACTGGAAATGGGAGTCTATAAGTGCATGATAAACCGATTTGGCAGCCGTATATTCTAATTCGTTGGTCACTGTTCTAAAAACATAACAACCAGAAGACAGCTTTCATTAATTGAATCATGTGCTCTTCAAATTTCCAATTACTGTCCAAAAGTAATCCAAATAGTTTTGCTGAATTTTGTTTCTTATCGGTTAACTTCCTGGATGCAGCATTTGTATGAAATAATACTTGTTTTTCTAGAATTCAGAGGGAGAACATTAGAATCGAAACAATTCTGGATTTTAAACGTGTCAAAAGATATTATTTCGTACAGGTCACTTTTATCTTTATGCTGTCATAGTGAATTTTCTAGAAACTGTTAACTTGGTCAGATCATTACCAGCATTAGAATTAGTAGAACCTATAATGAATTCAGAACTGAAACAAAGAAATGCAAGGATACTAAAAAACAATCGTCAGGAAGAAACAAATTTTTAACAAAAGAACAAAATAAATTTAGTTGATTTTGCACGTCATTTACTAACTTCTATCTATTTGTAATACTGCTGGCTTTGTACTCAATTTAGAAAGTCCTGTTACGAATATAAAATGAAAAGATGAAAGGGTTGAGAAATCTTCGTATCCAGTCCATAAGGAAGGAAGATTATAGGAAGATAATTAAAATCCTTATACAAGCAATTTCTTTTAGACGGATTAGTGGAGAACATTCGAAAACCCCTTTATCTTATCCTCATCCATTTGTAACCGTTTCATCTCTTTCCCCATTAATCATGAACCTGCCACAAATTCCGTTCAGCTGGAAAAAATGAATTTGAAGTGAAAATAAGCCGTAAAAAAACAGCTCTGTCGGATGAGAAAATTGACAGTAAAGATGGGGGCGGCACTAGAGAGATTTGCGGGTCCGTTGCAGACACCATTAATTATTCCCGACAGAGATGTTTCAGGATTAGAATGATCCTTGGAAAATCGGATCACTAGGTGGAATAACTCACCTTTTCAATTTGCCAGAACTGGTTTCATGAAACCAGATTTGATTGAGAGGAATGAGGAGAAACGTCAACACATAATTTTCAAAACTGGTTTCCTTGTAACTGATCGAGAAAGGACGAATCACATGAAAATCTCAAAATAACCCTTTCAGTGAATAGTTCAGGTGAAATTTTTTTTGATTTTTCATCATTTTCATGGTTGATCTGAATATTAGTTATTCACATGTGAGGTCGTTGCTACTATATTCGCATGTAATGAAATAGCATCGTAAACAAAAAAATCAGATTTGTGACAAAATAGCTGACTACGAATTTAATACTTATTTCGTCAACGTGGCAGAAACGATTATACCATCCTTGCCAGATGCTAGTGAGAAGAATCTACTTCATCCCAAAAATTTTCCTATACCATGCAATTCATTTTTTCTACTTCCAGTCTGTATGTCTGAGGTGCAGGATGCTATAAATATCTTAAAAGATTCTAAGAGCTGTGATGTGCAAGATCTGAATAGCGAAATACTTAACTCAACGTCAGATATTATTTTGGAAACACCAACCTTCCTAATAAATTCAATATCATATATTTTAACCTGGAGAGAGGATCTGGTAAACGGACAGATCCAAAACCAGAGAAGGAACTGGTGCTGGAATATACAGTGAGGGGAGGAACTCCTAAATAAGCGTCTCACTGGGAACAAACACCTCTGTATTCCAGGCAGAGATGTACGCCATCTTGCAATGCGCGAGAGAAATCAATATGAGGGAAATGCATAATGCACGGATCAAAATATGCACCGATAGCCAGGCATCACTAAAGGCTCTTATGAACCCGAAAGTGACATCAAGACTGGTATGGGAATGCCGAGAAGAACTCAGTGTTCTCACAGAACACAACAAATTAACTTTGATGTGGGTTCCAGGACACTGCGGTATCGAGGGCAATGAAAAAGCTGATGAGCTAGCTAGAAAGGGCTCATCAACTCCATATATTGGCCCAGAACCCGCACTCGGGATTAATAAATCCGACATTCGAGGATGCATTCGGGACTGGGTCAAGCGAAAACAAAAGGAGAGGTGGCACGAAGCCCCCCTCATGCACCACGACAAAACATACGTTAAAGAACCGTCAAAACACAAAACTGAAGAACTACTCAAGCTGAGCAGGAATCAAGTTAGAACAATAACGGGTCTTCTCACTGGTCACAGTCCAATGAGAAAACACCTGCACAAAATGGGTCTGTACAACGGATAACTTTTCTGCAGACAATGTGGTAAAGGGACAGAAACAGCCAAACACATACTGTCAGAATGCGAGGCATTAGACCGCAATTGACAGGCAATTTTTGGGAAACCCAATTTAACTCCCGAAGAATACAACAGCCAACTGGTGAAGAACCTGTACAGACTGGTACAGGGGACCAGAGTTACGGAGTGGATGCTGTAAAACCAACACGGAAAACACAAAAAGCCCAAGAGGCTGAGGTGTAGCTGGTGAAAGGACCAGGAAGCAGGAAGGAAAGAAAACCGGTATCTTCCCAAAAACATTCAAGTTTTCTAAAGTGATCCCAATTTTCAAGACTGGGGATAAATCCTCTCCAGAGAATTATCGTCGCATATCCTTACACAATATTTTCTAAAATTATTCTGAAATAATTCTAAAGAACCGGCTGCGCAAGTACTTCGAAAACAATAATTTTATGAGTTATTAACAATTTGGTTTTCGTATAAGCTGCTCCACAATTAAGGCTTTAATTAAAGTTGTGGGAGACATAATCGAGGGTCTTGAGCGAGGACAACACACTGCCTTAACACTTTGTGACCTCTCCAAGGCTTTCGATTGTGTATCACATGATATCCTTACAGAAAAACTGAAGTACTATGGAATTAGAGGAATACCTCTCACTCTCATGAAATCATACTTCAGTAACAGATTCCAGTGTATGTCACTTGGCGGATTAGGGTCGGAATTCCTACCAATTGGATATGGTGTGCCCCAGGGCTCCATACTGGGACTGTTACTTTTATTATCTACATTAACGACTTATGCTCATTTCTTCATCCTAATAAATCCCTACTGTATGCTGATGACACTTCACTTATAAAGTCAGACGCTGACTACGACAAGTTGATAGAAAAGTCCCATTAAAAAACAAAAGGACTGGTTCGCCTCAAATAATCTCAAACTCAATGACAATAAATCTCAAAAAATAATATTCACAACAAAACCAAAATATCAAAAGGAGCAGACCGTTAAACTACTAGGCATCACTCTAGATGATAAACTGTCCTGGCATCATCACACTGACCTACTTAATAGAAGACTGTCCAGCATAATTTTCATCATTCGCCAACTGAAACATGTAACCAGCATCGACACTCTGAAAACCGCTTATTTCTCACTTTTCCATTCTCAAACTAGTTATGGGATAACACTATGAGGCAATTCATCTGGAGCAGATAAGATTTTCAGAAAACAAAAAAAGGTAGTAAAGATTCTAGCAAATGTGGGCTACAGAGAATACTGTCGTCCAATCTTCATAGAGTATGGAATAATGTCCTTTTCCTGCTTATACATATTCAGCAACCTAATAGAAAAACAAGAAAATTTTAAAAATTCTCGCTACAATCTGATCTGCACAGCCACTTCAAGAATACCTAGACTTCGATTGTCAAAGTCAGTAAAGAACTCTTTAGACAAAAGACTCTATAATATCATGCCTAAAAATTGGATGGCAATCAAACCACACATATTCAAGCTAACTATTAAGAAGTACTTACACAGCTTACTTACAGCTTCCCAACTCTTGTGGCGGTAAGGGTTTGCGCCGATCTGCTGGCGCAGCGCTTATGCCCCGCCTCTTGGGCTACAAGACTGCTGTGACGTGCTGTTGGGTAATAGGCGTTATTATTATTCGTTGAGCGATCATAGTCGTGTGTTGATAATTTTGATTGTTTGGTTTGGTTTTCTAACGTTTTGATTGTTGATAGTGAAATGAGTGAGAAAAAAGCGGGCCATGTGTGTACAGTGAAAAACTGTTTTATTAAAGGGTACAACTCTAAGAAGAAATTCTATCGTTTTCCCAAGAATCCTAATCGGTGAGTATATCATACCAAAATATTTCAATTAATATTGTACCTACCCACGAAAGTCTATGATTAAAAATCCTACTGATAAAAACATAAATCGAGTCCCAGGTTTCAATATAGGGTACGTTAATTGAGTCCCAGGTTCCAAAATAAGGTAAGTAAATTGAGTTCCAGAATATTGTTACAGATGAATCAGAATTACCTGTAACTACATGAAACAAAATATAATTTCATTTACCTTCTACGTAAGGTTTTAGTTCGTTGGGTTTTCTATACTAAACTACGTATATTCAACTTTAGTGCCAAACAAACTATAATTTCATTCTATATATTCTACGTGATAGTGTTAGAATGACAACTTGGTACATTTGAGGCCAATAAAAAATGGGACAACTCTTATAGCAGAGTTTTGTCAATAGACCGTCAGATAATGATTTTTCTGGCTCATTTTCTATTTTCAGAAAAAAAAAATGTTTTTTTTTTATTTTCTCGCTTATGGCATTTTAAAACATTAAGGGCCGGTCTTTTCACCTACAGATAAGTCCCAGATAACTCTATCTATCAGATAAGGATATGTAAACCTGTGAAGTTTATCCGATAGATAGTTATCAGAGACTTTATCTTGAGGTGAAAAGACCGGCCCTAACAGGTATAATAGTAGTCTAATAGTGAAAAACCAAAGCCATAAGATTTGAACGTGCTTAAAGGGTTGAAATGAATTTGTGTTATGAATATGTCATATATCTGTCAAAAATTCCATACAAAAGAGTAATCATTCCGCATATGAATGCAGTGACGAAAGGTAGAATAATCGCAAAAACAACTGTCCTATTTTTTTTGGACGCAATAGTACATACTGAACTCAGCACCCGGGGATGAATTTACCTGCACATAAACGCAATAAATAGTTGTCGAACTCAATTTATGTGGATGACCCTTTCCTATGGGCAAAATTCCACGTGATTATTTTATTATACCTAAAAATGTTCTATTGCTTTTAAACAAAAGGTGGTATACCTACTATATTTCAAGAATAATGTGGAGTAAATTCTCAGAAAACAAACAATTTGGTATGCAGAATTAATCTACCTTTTCTTGAAATGTACTAAAGTCTCATTATTTATAAATGGGTTTGTTGTGATATGGGTATTCACAGTTTTTACTGATATTTAATAGGCGCCTTTTTACACGTCGGAAAATTGGAATTAGTCCACGACGATTAATTTTAAACAAAATGAATCATTTATAAATAGATATTTTTATTTACTTTTTCATCTTTTATTTTTACAGAGCTAGGATATGGGCAATGAAAGCCAATCGTGAAGACCTTTCAGAAAAAGTGAAAACCATTTTGCAGAAAAACTTTTACGAATCACCTTCATACACGATTGGTAGCAACTGCATTGCCAACCCTATTTCCGTCTCTTGAAAGCAGTTCTAGATCTGCGAAGGATGACCATTCATATAGTTCACCCCCGCTACTTTGTGCGAAGATACGAGTTCTTATAATGACATAACAGTAGTTCCAGCTATTGCAGAAACTGACTCAGGATTAATCTTTTTTGTTTTTTAAAGGCATACGAAAATAATAATAGAGATACATTTGGAAATCTGCAAATGCCAAATGATAAGTTTGTCGAGCTCATTTGTAAAAATGAAATTATATTTCAAGAAATTCATTACACTTTGAAAACAATAAATGGCAATTTAAAAAATATTAACAGAAATAAAATGATACTTTGGAGAAATCTGTAGAAGTACTCACTGTCTCACTGTATATGTAATGTAAAAATATATACTGTTACTTGTCCATCTTTTATTTTTCAATTGTGCAATAAAGTTTATTAGAATCCTAAACACGTAATTTTATTATTTAAACTAATTCCTTTCACAAATTCAAGTAAAAAACCCTATTATTTCCTACCTATGTCGGGTACCTACCTTATTTCATTGTTATAATAGGTAATACTGTAATACAATTTTTTGACTTTCATGTTCAAATAATCTACTACGGTACTGTACTGTCAGGCCGATCGCCGAAACTAAATATCTTAATCTGGCCGCGACTTCTAACCCAAGTGCGACAAAGACCGCGCCATTCCATCTCGCTTGGTTCCCGATCGCCAGATCAAAGGCGCCGCTCGGAGTTGCGGAGCTGAGTGGTATATAAGCTGTGGTACTTATCAAGCCACTGCTTTTACTCGCTGGAAGAATATTTGGACACACCGGTTTCCTCACCATGTTTTTCCCCTCCATGAACAGTATTATAATGCATCATCATCCATTTACTATTATACCCATAAACTGTTATCGCTTAAAATGTAGTGCTCTCATCAGCCTATTAGCTGTACTGCTCTGTGAATGTGATATTTGACTGTCTTGATCTTTTCCGAGCTAGCATTTGTCACAACATTTACTATTAATTTTAATTGTGACGTCTCAATTATTGTGATCTCATTTTATTTACCTTACATACAAATTAGACTTGCTACAAATAGATTTAAAAGTCTGTAACGTAGTCAATGAATATATCTATGTATCTATCTGTCTAACAAGGTTTGAAAATGGCTATTTGCGCATGAGCAAGAAGAAATGGAGAACCGAGCCGAAGGCGAGTTCCACAAGTCGAGCGAGTGCAAAGATCTTTTCAAACGTATTTTTTACAAAACTTTTCATAAAACGAAATCAAGATACTCTTAAAGTTAATCAATAAATTTGATTCTTTGATGAAGTCGCTAATTTATTGAACTCATTTAATCACTCGTAGAAGAATTTTTTCATAGAGGAGGACACATGCTGTCTTGGTAAGAGATTATTTTCTCTTATGTAATGATCATGCATAAAATGATACCTAACGAATTCTTCGATAATATTTTGTAAATAATTATCGTCAGATGGAGACGTTCGCTCAGACAGCCACTGTAAAGTTTCAAAAATAAGCAGGTGAGGGCTCTATGAATGTTTTTTCTCTCACCTGGACGGATGGCTTCAGCAGGTCAAGATAAATCACAAAAAGGATAATGTAAAAACAGAACACATTTCTGGTCTACTTTCAAGTAGAATAGGGGTCTGTTCTGGGCCCCATATTATTCATCATTTATATGAATGAATTACCCCTAGTACTCCACGATCGTATACTTGTCTTCATGCGGAAGTTTCCACGCTCTCATTCACAGAAAAATCTTCAGCTCAAATACAAAATGAAATTTATACCTGTTGCAAGTCACTCTGCATGTGGTCTTACGATCACTCCCTGTTCTTGAATGCTTCCAACACCAGTCATGTGAACTTCCACACGAAGCAGAATGATAAAATTACAAATTTAGATATGGAAATAAATAACGAAACAATAGATAAACAGAAATTGTATTACTTTTTGAGATGTCAAATTGGACCAGAATTTATCATTCAATACTCACTGTGAAGCAACTGTTAAACACTAAATGTTATCAATTAAGATCTCTAAAATCTATTTTGGATTTTCATGGAATGTTGCTCTTGTACTTTGTTGAAATTCGATGTAGAATTCGGGGGAACTCGTGTAGCGTTCAGAATGTTTTTGTAGCCAAAAGAGAATTGTGCGATGTTTAGCAAATGTCCCAAAAGAAATAAAAAAAGATCAGTAGCCTGCTACCTTTCAAAAATAAAATAAAACACTTAATACTGCGATGGAAAGATTTTTTATATACTTATGTTCGTGTGAACGTTTGATGTGTTGTCAATTTTCTGTAATTTTATTACCAAATACATGTACAACCTGACTTGTCCTATAGCTGTTCAGCTAGATGGATCAGAAATAAATTGAATTGAGTGAATATATTGGTGAGACGATTACACCTAGCAACTATACGCATTCAACGATTCTCAAATTTTAGTAATGTTAATACTTTGTTCACATGAAATAAATACAATATTCTGGCCTAGTAGTCGAAGTTTGGCTGTATTTTAGTATTGCATACTGTTATTCTTGAACTAGTTGACAAATGTTATGAGATACTTGAAGAAAGAACGGGTTTTTGCTATTTTCATGCACACTTATAATCAAAATGAGCTCCAAATGACAAACTATTATCCAGCATGATCCTAGATATTCAAACTCGTTGAGATTTGCAATTTGGCTTTCATCAATTAACAGTCATATTGTGTTGATTCAGGTTGATGTCTCTATAGCTATATGAAGTTGTCAGTATCATATCCTCAGTTTCATCAACACTAAGTTTCAGTTTAATAAAATGCTGGTAAGCCTGAGTCTGCTCAGCAAAGTTGTCACTTGAAATTGATAAAATAGTATCATCTGCGGAGAGACCCATAAAGTAAAGGGAATTGAACTGATTTATATCGTTGATGTGAATTAAAAACAAGAGTGGCACCAGAACACTTTCTTGAGGCACCCCATAAACATTTGCAATGAGTGGTAATGAAAATCATTGATTTCAGATATTTGTTGATGTTCACTCGAATAATCTATTAAGCAATCCATAACTGTGCCATTGATGCCAATTTTTTTCATAAAATTTCATGCAGCAAAGTATATAACACTCTTTCAACCAATACAGATTTTGATATCGGTATTCCACAGCGGATTGTAATGAGTCCACTGGTGTTTTTTTATACCTGAATGATATCAATCACATTCAGGAATGTAAATTCATTAACTTTTTGAAGGTGACACCTTACTAAAAGCAAGTGATATGGATCTACCGAATGTCATTCAAAATATCACACTTGGCAAAATATCAGAATTTTTCAAAATTGAACTTAAACTCAACATAAAACAAACAAAATCACTGGACTAAATACAATTAGGTTGGTAAAAACTTGATGAACATGGAAATCTATGGTGAAGCAATCGAATTGGTTGAAGAATTTCAAACCTCCTCAACGGTTTATAATAGGGTAATCAAACCTTGCTTTGAGAAGTGCCCTTCAATATTGTTTCTTCTCAGTTCCAACTGTATCTCATCACTGCAGAAACTGAAAAATAGGGGAATAAGAAAACTGTTGAAATATAATTGACATACTCTCATAATGTCTATGCTGCAGGTTCTTCATTGGCTTCATGATTTTTATTTTCAAACTACCTGTAAGTAAACGTAATTTGGAAATTTATTTCAAATGGTGCTCAAAAGGACAGCCATTGACAGCCGTTGACAACCATTGTATCTACATCTGGAAGCCATCAAATTCAGAATTTAGTTCATAATACCCAGAAGGATCCAAAACCTTCACATGTGTTAGCTATGAATGTCGTTCCTATACAGAGTAGAAAGTTATACGATGGCAATTTAATTATTCGAACAAAATATTTTCTACCCAATAATCAGTTTCATGATGAATTCAACATCATATTTCCATTAAGAGAATTGATTCAAACCTTAACTGAGTGCAACAGAAACATCCATGACATAGAGTTCAATTTATTCACATACCATAATGTACAGAATTTATATGTTATAATTTACCTATATTATATTTCACTTCAAAAACAAACAACCCACTTTAATGAAACGAAAGAAACACAATTTTGTCTTATTTCCACTAGTTTTTTATATTTACGACCGGTTTCGGGCTTTATCCCATTATCAAGTATAAAAACTAACTAATACAATTGTACTCTAAAACCTAGTTATATAGGGAGTTTGCAGGTAAACTGGATGGAGAGGTAATTATGTTCTATCGTGGTGGCATTTAATATGTGTAAATTCATCATGAATGAATTAAATGAAATCAAATGAACATTGGTGAAACGATATAAATTCAATACTGGAGGTTATGGAAATTACCTGGGTTGTCAAAATCACAAATTCAAAAGTGGAGACCTACATAAATCTAGTTGCTCGTTGAGGGTTCTATGTTTCGGGTTTTTAATTGATTTATTGATTTCCATGGCTTCCAACAGATTCATTTTCTTTCCTTTATTACATGTGTGTAGGATTTTGAGATTATCTTTATTTATCTTGTGTTTGGATTCTTGCAGATGTTCGTACATTGCGGATTTTTTGTCGAAACAGACGTGTTCACGGAGCCTTACGTCGAAATTTCTACCGGTCTGGCCTGTGTATACTGTTATACTGCATTCTAATCTATATATCCCTGATTTTTTCATTCTATCTCGTTTAGGTTTTGCATTGAACAGAATTCTGCCTAAATTATTATTACTTATGAAAGCTGTTGTTATTTTGAATTTAGAAAAAATAATTTTGAATGTTTTCTGAAATTTTACCTGAGTAATTAATGCTACCATATTTACGTGTATTGTGTTCTTCGATATTTGGGTATAGTTCACTCCTAACCGTTTTATGAGTTTTACCTGATATTAACTTCTATATTAAAGAAACTGGTACTCTATTGTTTACCGCAATTTGTTTAATGATGTTTAGTTCATCCTGGAAATTCTTATCAGGTAAAGGGATTGCGAAAGCTCTGTGTATCATTGATCTAAAGGCAAACAATTTATGTGACATCGGGCTGAAAGAATCAAAGGGAATTGTACAGCCTGTGAAGGTGTTTTTCCGGTAGATATTAAATTGAAAACTATTACTAACTCTTGAAATACTTAAATCTAAGAAATCAAGCTTCTTGTTTTGTTCAATTTCTACTGTGAATTTAACTTTGTTATGTAGATTATTTAGGAAGTTCAAAAATTGATCAATTTGTCTGTTGGAACCATCAAAACCCACTAGTACGTCATCAACGTATCTGAACCAAAACACAATATGTTTTTTAGAAAGGGGGTTCTTAAGGATGAGGGTATTTTCTAGGTTGTCCATGAAAATATCTGCCAGAATGGGACTCAATGGTGAGCCCATTGGGAGACCAGAGTTTTGTAGGTAAAAGCTATCATTATATTCGAAAAAAATTTGTTTCAGGCATAAATTCAAAAGATTGCAAAATTCGTTAGTTATATATGGGTTTACATTAAGTTTATCTAATATGCCCTTTACAAGGGGGAGGCATTCGTCTGTTGGAATGATAGGAAACATGTTTTTAACGTCGAAGGATACTAGTTTGATATTGTTTTTGATATTCAAATTTGATAATTTGTTAGCTAGGTCTACTGAATTCAAAACTGTGTTGGAAGGAATAAATTTTGTGAGGTCTCTGAATTTTGAATTTAAAAATTTTGACAACTTACCGGTTGGGACATCAATATATGATACTACGGGCCTGGCTGGGTGTCCTTCTTTGTGGAGCTTGATCAATCCATACATTTCTGGAGGCTGTGGGTTCATGCATAACGTCTTTCTTATATCCCATGGCGTGGGAAAGAGCATTGTTGATTCTTCCATGACTTTCTTAGCTTGCTGGGAATACATTTTGGTGGGATCATTTTTTAGAATGGTGACATCTAATGTATCCACTACTTTTTGCATCTTTGAAAAATACTCCTGTTCTTCTAGGCATACGATGCTGTTTCCTTTATCCGCTTTGGTAAAGATGAGTTCGTTCTGGGTTCTTTTCTCCGTTAAGTCCCTCAATGTATTTTTGATATTACTGGGATAGCCGAGTGGTTGAGCTTTCTTAATGATTTCTGCGACTTTGTGTTTGTGAAGGGATGGGTTATCTATTATATTGGAATTGTTTGAGATAATCAGTTCAGCTTGTATTCCTATGATATCTTTCTTTCTCATCCTCTTCCTCTTTCTCATCCTTAAGAACCCTCTTTCTAAAAACATATTGTGTTTTGGTTCAGATACGTTGATGACGTACTAGTGGGTTTTGATGGTTCCAACAGACAAATTGATCAATTTTTGAACTTCCTAAATAATCTACATAACAAAGTTAAATTCACAGTAGAAATTGAACAAAACAAGAAGCCTAACTTCTTAGATTTAAGTATTTCAAGAGTTAGTAATAGTTTTCAATTTAATATCTACCGGAAAAACACCTTCACAGACTGTACAATTCCCTTTGATTTTTTCCGTCCGATGTCACATAAATTATCCGCCTTTAGATCAATGATACACAGAGCTTTCGCAATCCCTTTACCTGATAAGAATTTCCAGGATGAACTAAACATCATTAAACAAATTGCGGTAAACAATCGAGTACCAGTTTCTTTAATAGAGAAGTTAATATCAGGTAAAACTCATAAAACGGTTAGGAGTGAACTATACCCAAATATCGAAGAACACAATACACGTAAATATGGTAGCATTAATTACTCAGGTAAAATTTCAGAAAACATTCAAAATTATTTTTCTAAATTCAAAATAACAACAGCTTTCATAAGTAATAATAATTTAGGCAGAATTCTGTTCAATGCAAAACCTAAACGAGATAGAATGAAAAAATCAGGGATATATAGATTAGAATGCGGGGAATGCTCTGCAGTATATACAGGCCAGACCGGTAGAAATTTTGACTTAAGGCTCCGTGAACACGTCTGTTTCGACAAAAAATCCGCAATGTACGAACATCTGCAAGAATCCAAACACAAGATAAATAAAGATAATCTCAAAATCCTACACACATGTAATAAAGGAAAGAAAATGAATCTGTTGGAAGCCATGGAAATCAATAAATCAATTAAAAACCCGAAATATAGAACCCTCAACGAGCAACTCGATTTATGTAGGTCTCCACTTTTGAATTTGTGATTTTGACAACCCAGGTAATTTCCATAACCTCCAGTATTGAATTTATATCGTTTCACCCATGTTCATTTGATTTCATTTATTTTCATTTAATTACCTCTCCATCCATTTTACCTGCAAACTCCCTATATAACTAGGTTTAAGAGTACAATTGTATTAGTTAGTTTTTATACTTGATAATGGGATAAAGCCCGAAACCGGTCGTAAATATAAAAAACTAGTGGAAATAAGACAAAATTGTGTTTCTTTCGTTTCATTAAAGTGATCATGAATTTCCACAAAATAAACAAGTCATCAATTACACAAAACAAACAACCCACCTAAGCAATTCAAATGCTTGTGTTGTGGCTTTGAAATAATTTGAAGTGGTTTAAGTGTTCTATCAAGATTTAGTAGTAACAGATTAAGTACATTAATATTGAGTAATACAAACAGAAAAAGTATCCAAGATTACGTAGATAATAACAGTAAAAAGAAAAATACGACGGCAAGGAATAATTAGACATAAAAATAATTGTTCAGATATCAACAGTTTTTTTTTTTCATAATGCGAAGAAATTCCATTATGTTTTTTTTCTCGTAACGTCGGAATATCTGAGTTATAAAATATTCAATGCATAAGCAGACTTCAGAAGGAAACGAAAAGAGATTCAATTTACTATTTAAATTTTTGAATAACCCTTATATTTATTGCCAGGCCTGAATAGAAATTGGGTTATTTGAAGGCCAGTGATTTTATGCGCCTAAACGGCAGTCTTGCCCCAAATTTTGAGAGTAGATGTTTGCTAATACTGCGACCTTTTCTGGTAAATGATCTGTTTTGAAATTTCAGTTCAACTCTTCAGTAAGAATAATACCCTTTTGAATAGTTTAATGACATAAATATTATGAAAAGACCATGCACGTTTCTTATGGAAAATGGCTTTCCGTGAATTTGTACGAATTTTTGGTATGGTGTAGATCTGCATGCACTGATCAAAAGTGTTCATTGCCTAAAACTCCAAAAATGGACAGTTTTCGAGATATGGCTCTATCAATGTAATTTTTTAGCATTTATTGGATTTTGACACATAATCAGTTCACTCTCCTTCTTAGAAAAAACCGAATTTCAATGATTTCACTGCAGGAATCGATTGAAAAATAATTCTTTCTTCGTTTCAGATACTGCCATTTGAAGAAATTATTATACACTGCTCGTCACTGACGATGTAACTGGACTATTATTTTCAATCTCTATAGTCCAGTTTTTGAAGAAACAAAAACTTCTGAATTGCTCAAGGTATCGCAGAGTCACATATATTCAACACCTTTCGATAGGGGCACTAGAAAAATAATATTGGATACACACTATAGAAACTGAATCTGAGATACTTTTTTTTAAAATAGTTTCCTAGTCCGTCAAAGAAGTAGTGGTAAATGCAAAATGAGCATATAGAAAATCGCTCATAATGTAGGCTGACGACATAAATACTCGCATCGAATGTATTTTGTTTATACCGAGTGTTAAATATCAATAGAAACAAGAGAATACATACCCAATAATCATTTCTAATCGCTAATCGAACCGTTAAGACAAACGGATCCGTGAAAATGTCTGAATATTTGATATGATGTGGATTTCGATGCACTGATCAAGTGGCTATTGCTACAGACTACAAAAATGGACAGTTTTCAAAATATGGCCGTATCAATATCTGAATTTTTTCGTTTTCTAGATTGTGGCCCATAATCACTAAGCTCTTATACCCAACAAAAACGGAATTCTATCGATTTCTGCGCAGGAATTGACTGAAAAATAGTTGTTTTTCATTTCAGATACATACATTTGGAGAAATAAGCATACACTGCTCGTCACTGGCGATGTAGCTGGGCTATTATTTTCAACTTTTGTATTTCCGTGTTCGTAGAAAAAAAACTCTTGCGTTGTTCTAGTTCTAACAAACATACTTATATCCAACACAGTTCAATTGTGGCATTTGAAAAAATAATATGCGATACACACTCTAAATATGATTTGAATTTTTTTAAAAATATTCTCCTGGCCATCAGGAAAATAGTGAAAAATGCAAAATGAGAAACTAGAAAATCGTATTTATAATGTACGCTGACGAGATGAATACTCGTATCGAATGCAGATTTTTTATACCGAGTGTTAAATATACATACTGAAAAATCGCCAGTGACGAGCAGTGTATGTTAACTTCTCCAAATATATGGATCTGAAATGAAATACAACTATTGTTCAGTCAATTCCTGCGCAGAAATCGATAGAATTCCGTTTTTGTTGGGTATAAGAGCTAAGTGATTATGGGCCACGATATAGAAAACGAAAAAAATCAGATATTAATAAGGCCATATCTTGAAAACTGTTCATTTTTGTAGTCTGTAGCAATAGACACTTGATCAATGCATCGAAATCCACATCATATCAAATATTCAGACATTTTCACGGATCCGTTTGTCTTAATAACGGTTCGATTAGCGATTAGAAATGATTATTGGGTATGTATTCCCTTGTTTCTATTGATATTTAACACTCGATATAAACAAAATGCATTCGATACAAGTATTTATGTCGTCCGCCTACATTATGTGCGATTTTCTATATGCTCATTTTGCATTTACCACTATTTCTTTGCCGACTAGGAAACTATTTAAAAAAAAAGTATATCAGATTCAGTTCCTATAGTGTGTATCGAATATTATTTTTCTAGTGCCCCTATCGAAAGGTGGTGAATATATGTGACTCTGTGATACCTTGAGCAATTCTGAAGCTTTTGTTTCTACAAAAACCGGACTATAGATATTGTAAATAATGGTCCAGTTACATCGTCAGTGACGAGCAGTGTATAATAATTTCCTCAAATGGCAGTATCTGAAACGAAGAAAGAATTATTTCTCAATCGATCCCTGCAGTGATATCATTGAAACTCGGTTTTTCCAAAGTATGAGAGTGAACTGATTATGTGTCAAAATCCAAAAAATGCAAAAAAAATTACATTGATAGAGCCACATCTCGAAAACTGTCCATTTTTGAAGTTTTAGGCAATGAACACTTTTGATCAGTGCATGCAGATCTACACCATACCAAATTGGACAAATTCACGAAAAGCCATTTTCCATAAGAAACGTGCGTGGTCCTTTCATTCAATTCGCCGTTTGGTTTAAGTACTCAGAAATTGAAAACTTCTCAGTTATTCCAGCGTTCTAATATTTTTTTCTCACGCCATGATAAATGGTTTTGACCGATTTCTCTGTTTTATTGAGTTAAATTTTATCTTCCACCTGGTTCTTCGGCCCAGATATTAATGACTAACAATTTGGTGAGTATTTGAATATATTGAGACCCAGAAAACTGTTGAAGACAAATGAAGTAACTTGATTAATCAAGACTAGTGTGCGTGCAGAACTGGTAGCAGCTTCCTCATATGGCTTGCCGGAAATTGAGACTTGAAAGGTAAGAAAATATAAAATTTTTCTGATGTTTTCCAATGTGAGTGCTGATATAAAATACTGACGAAGGCACGCTCAGCCTAACTATTACTGATATCAGCTGTGATAAAACTCTATTTTATCTAAATAGCTATATACCTACCCATATACTTCAACCAATTCATTATATATCATAATGAAATTATCCTACAAGGGAAAGCGTAGACTTTTATTTAACAAGAACAAACTAAAGAAGATCAATGCATTCACTATTCCACCGAGGATTCCTTGAATACAATAAAATTCTGATAGACATTTTAAGAAGCAGTTCCATTATGGACTTGAAAAAATTACTTATAGCATACCTGATATAAAAATATATTTAAAGAATTAGTTCAAAGTTCATTTTCCACATCTACACTCTACACCATTTCATTTGTTTATGACTTGTGAAATATAATGAAATTTTCATTTCTTTATTTTTATTCCAATGACTTTTCATATTCTTCCTTAGCAAATATTTTACCAGAATGTTATTATTATTAAGGTGTAACATTTTTATATCGAATATAAGGAAACCTATTTTGATAAACTTGCTCACTTGAAACTCTTTCCGACCGACTTCAGGAAATTAGCTTCCAGGAAACTGATGAACGTTATACGAAGTATCAAAATCCTTGACCTTGAATACAGAAAGGTCATGCAGAAAACATCTACTAGGTCGAAGTTCTTGTGAAGCCGCATAGCCCTTGTAACCCCCCTTCAATCTACAAGCAAAAGCATCAAACACTAATTGTAACAAACATCAACGATAAAAGCGGTGGAAAGCGTAATTCAGAAATGAGCCAAATTGACAAAGTTGTTAGCGTTCAGAAGGCACACACTGGAACTGTTTATTTTCTAATCCCACATCAAAATCTTCCATTCTCTGTGCCGCGACAAGGATAAAACAAATGAACTAAATTCTTTCGCCAAAAAATCAATCCAAGCAAATGTCTACGATGTGTAGGCGTGCAATTAAAATTTTTAGAAGGTGATTTGTAAGTATTAACAATTATCATGAAATTACCAGCTCCAAAAAAACAACTGATAAAGAACTATATTACGTAGAACTATGCTTACTAAACAAAAAAAGAATTCGAATAAATAGTATTTTTCTGAAAACGTTCAAGAATGCTCACTTTTTCGGAGTAACTTCAGGCCTCAAAATACGCTAATCTAGTATTTTAGTCCGTTGGTAAGCAACGGACTTTCCCGGACCGTTATCTGACCTAACCGGTACGGGAATAGTATATTGTGTATCTAGTAGTAAAAGCAATACATTCCCAGACGAAAATGTAAATTGTTGGCCGAGGCATTAAGCCGAGGCCAACAAGCATTGAAGTCTGGGAATGTGCTTTTACTACGAGGTACACATACTATTTTTTCTGAAATCGCAATCAGCATTATCAAAAACTAAGGAATTCTACATATTGTTTGCGTGAATTCAATAACTGTCTAAAATGTAAACAAGCCGGCAAATATTTTCCCGTATCGTTTTCGATACGGGAATAGTATATTGTGTATCTAGTAGTAAAAGCAATACATTCCCGGACGACAATGTAAATTGTTGGCCGAGGCGAATCCGAGGCCAACAAGCATTGAAGTCTGCGAATGTGCTTTTACTACGATATACACATACTACCTTTTCTGAAATCGTAATCAGCATTATCATAAATTGAGGATTCGAAATTACGTTCTTTCCTGAAACGTCAAAGTGACAACTATAAACCAGAGACCGATTTTGACGGCCTAGGCAGGCAAAGTACTTTCCCGTATCGTTTTCGATACGGGAAAGTATTAAACGGTCCGGGAAAGTTCGTTGCTTAGCAACGGACTAAATTACTGGATTAGCGTATTTTGAGGCCTGCAGTTGCTCCGAGAAAGTGGGCATTCTTGAACGATTTCAGAAAAAGTACTTTCCCGTACCGTTTAGGTCCGAAAACGGTCCGGGAAAGTTCGTTGCTTAGCAACGGACTAAAATACTAGATTAGCGTATTTTGAGGCCTGAAGTTGCTTCGAGAAAGTGGGCATTCTTGAACGATTTCAGAAAAAGTACTTTTTCTGAAATCGTAATAGGTGAATTTTATCTGATTTTTATCAGATAAGCAAATTCAGAATTTGATACGTTACTGTCAAAATTGAGTCGCTGTTTTCAAGACAACATTCATCTGAACTCAGTAACTTATCAGTGCAAATTGATCATTGCTCTTTTACACTACTTGTAAACATTTGGTTAATTAACATCATTTTCAGACTGATGAAGATTAAAATCCCAAAAATCCCAAACAATTATAAAAAAATGTTCGTTAATCTATGAAGAAATGTCTATTATGATTTTTAAAGAGAAAATAATTCCTTAACTAATTATTGAAACAATAAAAAAATTAAGAAAACGTTTATGAACATTAAAAAAGTAAATAAATAAAGTGGTAAGAAAAATCTTCAAAAAATATCAATCTTGTTTATTTGTTTATAAAAAAGTGTTTAACAAATAAAGAAGAAGATTTACGGAATGTTTTATAATTTGTAATTATACAAAAACAGCAATAGCATAATATTTGGCAAAAAAATTCATTAACATTTCCTGGACTTTTAGTTTTTTGTTAACGTTAAAAAATCATTATGAACGAAATAAAATACTTCAATTCACTATATTCGCGTGATCTGGTTGAGTATATGTATAAGGGCTCCACGAAGCCAAAAATTCAGAGATATAATATTTAAGATAACAGATATTGAAACAAAAATGGATTAATTAACAATGCCTTTTTGAAAAATTGATCTAAATTTTTATTTCCCACGGAGATTTATTCTTTCATGTGTCAAGATGATACCATAATTCATTCAAATTTTTTAATTGATATTTGTTACTAAACAAAATTATTTAATTTAATTTAATTTCGGGGTTTAATTAAAATTATTAATAATAGAGATAGAGTTCCGGAAGTTAAAACTTTTTGCTAGGAAATTTCCTCCTTCTTAATAATCTTTTTTCAAAATTCCTTAAATGTAAATAATTTTTGAGAAATTGACAAAAAACGAAATGCTATTACATCTTTTGCATATTTCATCTTAATTTGTTAATAACAATTGTGATTTTTTATGTGCTTATACACATTCTCGATTCATTTTTGTAAACGACATTCCGATTCGAATGAGCCATTCCTCATAGTTTGAGTCCGAGATTCGATTCACCCTGTATATAAATTAGGAAGGAGACTTGTTTTAACTCAAGAGCTACCAAAACGCTATTTGGGAAATTCATTTCCCAAGACTTCTATCGAAAGTGATGTGCAATCCCCACTTACAGGGTCATTTTCCGACAAAATAATGCTCATAACACCTGAACGACCCTATAAAAGCCAGTACAATCATATATTTCATGAAAGCTCATGTGAGGGTCTTTTCAAATGAACTGTAAAATATAAAATGTTTCATCTAAAAATTGAAAAAGTCATTCTGTTATTCCTAGGTAAACTTCGAAAATATTTTCGGAAGGTAGGTCCCATGTACAGGGTGATTCGAAAGAAATGCTTTGGACGTTCGCGGCAAAATGGTATTTGTTTTCAGTAAACCGTCTGAAAAAGTATTTGTATGTCGATCTGACCTACATTTGAAAAATGACAATTTTTATGCAAGGAATTTGAGATGAGTTATATTTCTCCAAATGGAACACCCTGTATTTTCTTCAATTTTTTTAATCATCTGAGGAAAAATTAGATGTAATTGCTAAAGTAACCCATACCTTACTCTCTCCGTTCGTGAAATATTCAACTTTTTTCAAAAATGACCTTGTCAAAGAAATGGAATATCGTTGGAATCAGCAACGACAGGTGTACAAAATTTTGACTGGTCACTCAAATCCCTTTGAGCTAGTTACTTTGGCTTGGGTAGACGATCAAGAGTATACAGAGTGTTTTATATTATCAGGAAGACTTAACGCATATTTGATCTCCAGTAAAGGACCACGCACCCATCTTATGGGAAAAAGTCTTTTTGTGAAAATGGCTGGATTTTGTATATGTTGTAGATGCAGCCATCGCAACTCGATCGTATGACTAGATTCGGCGCTAAAGGACGCCAAATCATGAATTTTGTGATTTGTGGATAAATTCAGCTGAAAAATCAATATCTCATTTATATCAATATTGTGTGCAACTGAGCATTCCTTGAATTCGCGAAAAAATAATTTCCATAAAATAGAATAAAAAACTACCACTGATTTTCTACAGGGTTGTTAACAATATACTCAATTCTTCAGTGAATGAATTCGCCTACGAGGTTATAAGTTGTTTGAGTTTATCGTTGAGGATCAATCAGAATGGTTTGTTGATCGACCAAAATATAGTGAAGCTATGAATATAGAGTGTTTGAAATTACGGTGGGTCCATATTATATACAGGGTGGCCCATTACTGCGAGGAAGTACAGTATCTTATCCTATCATGAGGAGTATGAAAAAGTGTTGCAGGTAAAAGTTACACGGTTCGCTTTGTTGCTTGTTATAAAAATATAACAAAATATACAGAGTGTTTTTTCAAAGCGGGGCAACTCAAAGCATCCATTTTTTAAATTTTCTTTTTTCGAAAATGTTGCGGCGTTGTCAAGTTATTGATGAAAGAAAAAAATCTTCGGAAAAACAGACCATCACAAATACCATCATAAAAACTTGATGAATAGAATTTAAGCCATCATATTTCTGTCGTGCACAAATTATGAACAATGTACCTACGTTCCTCCAGGTTTTTTAATCAAGGGCTAGTTCAATAACTTCGTGTCTATGATTCAATTCAGAATGGTAAACTCAGTTCATTCAGTTCAAATATATAGTCAACGGAAATATACTCAATATCCTCAGAACAGCTTGCTAAATCCTACAAAAACACAAAATTAATTATTTGGTGCCCTCTATCGCCGGACCTGTAGGTATTACCACGTAGTCAGGTCAATAGGAGATGACTTTAGCTCTCTGTTGAGGACGAAGTCATGATTGAATCCTCGAGAAGAGTAATAACTTATTTAAATTGAATGTAGCCTATGTATTTTCATTCGCATTTTGTTTTGATCATCAATAATAATTATCTTATAGTATTCCTTTACCTAAAAATTAATTATAATGGAAACTGACCTGTAGATTTTTTTGTTTTATACAAAAATCATTCACCATCTTAGTAACGCTCAGTTGAACAACAGTTGACTATCATTTACAAATAACGTGTAAATGTTTTTCATTTATCTGAATTCACTCAAAAATAATAAAATTCGTGACTTGGAGTAATTACATGTATACCGGGTGTCCCAGATTTTTTCATACAGCCAATATCTCAGTTATGCTGCTTAGAAAAAAAAATATAAAAAATGCACTTATATCAAACCCTTATAACTTTATAGCTTTTGTGTTAAAGTCAACTTCTGTCAAACTATTCCTGAGAAACTTCCCCTAACCTCAAATTTTCAAATTGCACCCTATAATTTTTTTCTGAATTGGGACCTGCAGTCAATTCTTATTTCAACGATGTGTCACACATGATATTTTGACAGATGTCAAACTGACAGAATAAGTGAGTTTGAACAATAATGTACAAAATTCCATAACACAGAATTTATTGATAACAAAAAATTATAAAAGCTGCTCAAAATGTCTACCATTACCATACTGGGTGTCTCAGATTATTTCATACAGCCAATATCTCAGTTAGGCTGCTTAGAAAAAATTGAAAAAAAATGCACTTGTATCAAACCCGTATGACTTTGTAGCTGTTGAGTCAAAGTCAACTTTTGTCAAACTACCCCTGAGAAAGTACTCCCAACCTCAACTTTTCAAGTGGCACCCTAAATATTTTTTTGAGTTGTGAACTGCAGTCAATTCTTACTTCAATGATGTATCACGCTTGATATTTTGACAGATGTCAAACTGACAGAATAACCGAGTTTGAACAATAATGTGCAAAATTTCATAACACAGAATTTATGAATAACACTTGAACATGTCTACCATCACTATCATTAATGCATGTTTAAAATCATTTCCTCCGTTACTGTGGTGCAGACGTGTACAATCTCCTCTTATGAGTCGTTCAAGTCTATTGGTATTATCATACACGATTTTCTTCAAATATCCCCACATATCTTTCCATACAGTCCATATCTCAGTTATGCTCCTTCGGATTTTATTAAGTACACTTGCGTCAAACCCATATGATTTTGAAGGTGTCATTCCAAAGTCAACTTTTCTCAAACTATCACTGAAAAAACACCCCCAACCTCATTTATTCAAGTGGCACCCTATACATATTTTTTATGACTTGTGTAGTGTAATCGATTCTAACTTCAATAACTATGTATCACACTTGATATTTTGACAGACGTCAAACTCGCAAATTTAGCATATTCGATGTAAACAGCATTATATATTAAATAATTTTGGTATACATTTTTGGCTCATGGTGTACTTCATTCGAATCGAGTAATAAAAACTGTCAATTCCTTTTGTTATCTTCGTTTTTTGACAGTTGTTCTTGCATGCGCCTTTCAGTCAGTTTGATAATAAATTCAAGAAAACTGCCTTTCACATTCACTCCAAATGAGTATGTTGATATGTTATTAATTTTTGGTGAATGCCGGAATAATTCCCGTGCTGCCGTCGAAATCATACCACATTTTCTTATGTAGAGAACAAAATGAGAACAGGAGAATTTCCAGGAAAAGGTTGAGCATGTTCAACATGCTGCATCAGTGCAAACTGAGGAAATGTGTATTAATGTATTGGCCTATATGGAGGCTCACCCTCATATTTCTATTCGAGCACTAGCTGACGAAGTTGGAATAAGTTGTCTGTGCATAGAATTATAAAAACGCATAGTTATCATCCTTTCAAAATACATATGCACCAGGGGCTACGACCTGATGATTTTGAAAGGAGACAAAATTTTATTGCCACTATGCAAGTTTTGATTGAAAATAATCAAAGCTTATTGGATCAGATCATGTGTAGTGACGAATCAAAATTTCACAATAATGGGACAGTGAACCGACATAAAATGCATTATTGGTCACGTGAAAATCCTCACTGGGTGCGAGAAACAAATTTCCAAACTATGTGGGGCGTGAATGTATGGTGTGCGGTGTTCAATGGACGTTTGATAGGCCCTTATTTTTACCAACACACTCGGACGGGGCGTAAATATCTGGAATTCTTACAAAATGACCTTCAGAGACCGCTACATGTTATTCCTCAACAAGAAAGACAACTCATGTGGTGGCAACAAGATGGTGCTCCACCACATAATCACCACATTGTAACCGAATATCTCGATTAATATTTTCCAAATAGATGGACAGGAAACAGAGGTCCTATTAGGTGGCCAGCACGTTCGCCAGATCTGACACCGTTAGATTTTTTTCTGTGGGGGTATTTGAAGAGAATCGTGTATGAAACTAGACCAATAGACTTGAACGACTTACAAGAGAAGATTGTACACGCCTGCACCACAGTAACGGAGGAAATGATTAGAAAATCTTGTACGAGAGAACTGATAAGGCGATTTGAAGCATGCATGAATAATGATGGTAGACATTTTGAGCAGCTTTTATAATTTTTGTTACCAATAAATTCTGAGTTATGGAATTTTGTACATTATTGTTCAAACTCACTTATTCTGTCAGTTTGACATCTGTCAAAATATAATGTTTGATAAGAGGCATAAGATGTCCGGAGGACTGCTCACTGCTAATATCCTATACAATAGGAAAGTTGGGTCGAAAATCCATCAGAAAACAACTACTTTCCTGGCTAATGCCACGACGAACATTGAATTACATCTGATGAAATTTCCGTGCAGAGTTCCTACAAGGTTCTCTCTGCAATTGCTTGGTTGCATGGGAATGTTCATCGAAACATTCGGACCACCTATATATCGATTTCGGAGTGTTGCTCCTCATCAGTATAGGGTAGGTCTAGCAGTCAATAACTAATGACTACAACGAATGAATCGACGACCAAACCCATTTAAAGACCGAAACTGAGATCGCGCCCGCACAGTGGATTAATTCCAAACTGCGAGCGCCATCTCAGTGCCGGAAGTCCAACCAAAGCAATACCCATGACCACGATCGTCAAGACCGTATATAAAACAGAAAAGAAAACTGTAGGTCACAATGAGCTTATGACAAGAGGCATAAGATGTCCGGAGGACTGCTCACTGCTAATATCCTATACAATAGGAAAGTTGGGTCGAAAATCCATCAGAAAACAACTACTTTCCTGGCTAATGCCACGACGAACATTGAATTACATCTGATGAAATTTCCGTGCAGAGTTCCTACAAGGTTCTCTCTGCAATTGCTTGGTTGCATGGGAATGTTCATCGAAACATTCGGACCACCTATATATCGATTTCGGAGTGTTGCTCCTCATCAGTATAGGGTAGGTCTAGCAGTCAATAACTAATGACTGCAACGAATGAATCGACGACCAAACCCATTTAAAGACCGAAACTGAGATCGCGCCCGCACAGTGGATTAATTCCAAACTGCGAGCGCCATCTCAGTGCCGGAAGTCCAACCAAAGCAATACCCATGACCACGATCGTCAAGACCGTATATAAAACAGAAAAGAAAACTGTAGGTCACAATGAGCTTATGACAAGAGGCATAAGATGTCCGGAGGACTGCTCACTGCTAATATCCTATACAATAGGAAAGTTGGGTCGAAAATCCATCAGAAAACAACTACTTTCCTGGCTAATGCCACGACGAACATTGAATTACATCTGATGAAATTTCCGTGCAGAGTTCCTACAAGGTTCTCTCTGCAATTGCTTGGTTGCATGGGAATGTTCATCGAAACATTCGGACCACCTATATATCGATTTCGGAAATTTCATCAGATGTAATTCAATGTTCGTCGTGGCATTAGCCAGGAAAGTAGTTGTTTTCTGATGGATTTTCGACCCAACTTTCCTATTGTATAGGATATTAGCAGTGAGCAGTCCTCCGGACATCTTATGCCTCTTGTCATAAGCTCATTGTGACCTACAGTTTTCTTTTCTGTTTTATATACGGTCTTGACGATCGTGGTCATGGGTATTGCTTTGGTTGGACTTCCGGCACTGAGATGGCGCTCGCAGTTTGGAATTAATCCACTGTGCGGGCGCGATCTCAGTTTCGGTCTTTAAATGGGTTTGGTCGTCGATTCATTCGTTGCAGTCATTAGTTATTGACTGCTAGACCTACCCTATACTGATGAGGAGCAACACTCCGAAATCGATATATAGGTGGTCCGAATGTTTCGATGAACATTCCCATGCAACCAAGCAATTGCAGAGAGAACCTTGTAGGAACTCTGCACGGAAATTTCATCAGATGTAATTCAATGTTCGTCGTGGCATTAGCCAGGAAAGTAGTTGTTTTCTGATGGATTTTCGACCCAACTTTCTTTCCTATTGTATAGGATATTAGCAGTGAGCAGTCCTCCGGACATCTTATGCCTCTTGTCATAAGCTCATTGTGACCTACAGTTTTCTTTTCTGTTTTATATACGGTCTTGACGATCGTGGTCATGGGTATTGCTTTGGTTGGACTTCCGGCACTGAGATGGCGCTCGCAGTTTGGAATTAATCCACTGTGCGGGCGCGATCTCAGTTTCGGTCTTTAAATGGGTTTGGTCGTCGATTCATTCGTTGCAGTCATTAGTTATTGACTGCTAGACCTACCCTATACTGATGAGGAGCAACACTCCGAAATCGATATATAGGTGGTCCGAATGTTTCGATGAACATTCCCATGCAACCAAGCAATTGCAGAGAGAACCTTGTAGGAACTCTGCACGGAAATTTCATCAGATGTAATTCAATGTTCGTCGTGGCATTAGCCAGGAAAGTAGTTGTTTTCTGATGGATTTTCGACCCAACTTTCCTATTGTATAGGATATTAGCAGTGAGCAGTCCTCCGGACATCTTATGCCTCTTGTCATAAGCTCATTGTGACCTACAGTTTTCTTTTCTATAATGTTTGATACATCGTTGAAATTAGAATAGACTGCAGTTCACAATGCAGACAAAAAATGTATAGGGTGTCATTTGAATATTTGAGGTTAGGGGTAGTTTCTCAGGAATAGTTTGACAGAAGTTGACTTTAACACAACAACTTCAAAGTCACATGGGGTTGATATAAGTGCAGTTTTTTTTAATTTTTTTTTCATGCAGCATAACTGAGATATTGGCTGAATGAAAAAATCTGGGACACCCGGTATATAATATGGTTCATTCCTTATTCCAAACACTGTATTCATAGCTTCATTATATGTATTTTCGCTGATCAACAAACCATTTTCACTGATACTCAATGATAAACTCAATTAACTTATAACCTCGTAGACTAATTCATTCATTGAAGAACTGAGTATATTGTTGACAACCCTGTAGAAAAACAGAGGCGTTATTTCATTCTGTATTATGGAAAATTATTCCTCTTGATTTAGGGAATGGTCAGTCGAACACAATATTGAATATAAATGAGATATTGATATTTTTTATTCAGCTGAATTTCTCAATAACATCACAAAATCCATGATTTGGCGCCCTCTAGCGCCGAATCTAGTAATACGATCGAGTTGGGCCAATGGAGACTTTTACTCAGAATGACTCCAGCTACAACATATTGAAAATCCAGCAATTTTCACCAAAAGACTTTTTCCGATAAGATATGTGCGGGGTCCTTTGTTATTTCTAAGAGAACACTATATGGCCACGAGAGATCGAGGCATCCAACTTGACTCACCTTGTATATCTACAACTTTTATCTGGAACATTTTCTTCCAACTCCTATTATAATGCCGTAATATAACGCCAACGCACTATTGACCCACCCTGTATAAGAAAAAAAACAATTTCAAGCAGTGAACGAGTCAAAAATATATTCCAGGGGTGTATTGATAATTACTCAATCGACGGAACAAATTAAACAAGTAGCTTATTGCGAAATTGCGAATACCTCTGAAATATTTTATCGAAAGAGAACAAATATTTTGAATTGATTTAGGCATTTATCCGTTTTCTCAGAGTGACTGTGCGCCAATTCACCCCACTTGTTGAACCCTATTCCACGACTTGCACCGTGACAAATTGATTTTTCACCGCCTGGTTCGCGAGACTTTGCGACAAAATTAATGCCCTACCGAGAACGATACATTGAATTGAAACAGATGAAACGCTGGCGCATTTCCACCAAAGTTATGAATATTCATAGGTTTCACATAATAACCGGGCCCCCTTGAGCAATTCCCGTTTTGTTCTGTATCTGTGAGTTCCTTTTGTCCTTGCGAACTTTCACGAAGTCACTAACTATGGTACATTTATTATTATCATACTCGGGGAGAGCTTATAAGAGTTAACTCTGGAATTAATACCCAACTCGGGAATTACGAAACATACTTGTATTATTTTGTTTGATATTGAGAATGTATAGTTAGCATAGAGATGACCACATACGTACACAGAGAAATTCTGCTCCATATCTCCAACTCCCGTGTGTGGATGAGAATATATCGTTATCATAATGGTATATTCATATTCGGAGAAAATAAAGGGTCTTTCACGACGAGCGTTCGTTAGGAAAATATGGAGAACGACTCACAATAAAAACTTGAAATTTTGTGGTAGTGGGTTTTACAAAATGGCCTTCTCAACTAAAATATTTTCAACTTTCGGTCTCTTTCCGTTATGCCAGAAGTTGAGGGCAACTTCCTTATTTCAAATGGAACACCCTGTATTTTATTACATTTTTTAATTTCTCAGCATATTTCAGGCCAATAATAAAATGGATTAAGCAATCCAGACATCTGCATTTAACCTATACAATAGGTATAATCGTCGGCAAGTCTCCAACAGAAAACAACTACTGCCCCCTACGACCATTGAATTATATCTGTTAGATTCTTGGCAAAGTATTCTACAAGAACTACTTTGCAATGTTCTCCCAATCTCAACGCCAAAACATGTCTCAACCCACACGAGGGAACACCTACGGACCGGTTTCATGGTTCCTTGCCAATCATCAGCGCAGGGTAGCTCACCCAACGCAATCGAAAAATATCTTGACCCCAAGATTCGAAGAGCACTCCGACAATGGTGTCGACTTCGTCTGAAGCCAAATAAATTCAGAAGAAAATATTTGATGACACTACTTGGCAGAAGCCCATTAAACTAATAATAAAATAGATTAAGCAATCCAGACTTCTGCATTTAACCTATACAAAAGGTATAATCGTCGGCAAGTCTCCAACAGAAAACAACTACTGCCCCCTACGACCATTGAATTATATCTGTTAGATTCTTGGCAAAGTATTCTACAAGAACTACTTTGCAATGTTCTCCCAATCTCAACGCCAAAACATGTCTTTGCCTGTTATTTGTCTTCTGAAAAATCTAAACAAAATTTAATCACTCGACACACCAGGGTTTTTAGTCATCTTAGACCGAGACAATCATCTCTACATTGACGTCACTATCTGAGCTGAAACAGGTGACGGAAAAGCTACAAAAGTATAAGGTAATAGCTATTTGAGTTTTTAGAGCGCAAAGTGATTGATTGCCGCTCGACAAAGAGAGTTAATCTTTGAAGAGCGGCAATGGCACTTTGTGCTCGAAACACACACATGATTTTTTCTAGAAACGCAGCTCTAATATATAAAAACTATCGACACTTCATTTAACATAGGCACATAATACCTAAGAGAAAATTTACACTCAGTAGTAATCCCAAATGTATAAGATATCCAAATATACCATAATTTACATCTCTAACGAAAGAAAAAAAGGAAAATAACTTGATAAAAAAAATACCGAACTTCGAGATCGAACTCACGCCCAGATCGAAGCCAGATTGGTAGGCAGAGTCTCTAACCATGACACCACCGCAATTCCTTAGAAAGCTTTGCATTTATTGGCTTTACTTTCGATCATGCAAGAATAGGTTCGTTTTCAACAAAAGCTAGGTAGTTCAAAAGTTTTTTTCAATATTCTCACTCTAGAGCGTAAAAGCTGTCACAAAATGACATTTGACGGAAAACGTCAACTTTGCGTCGAGATCTGAAAGCGTCAAAGGCTACTTTGGTAAGCGGTTGTAGAAAAAAAAGTTATAGCCTGGCAAATTACATAAATTTCAGTGTCAAAAATTATCAATGACAAATTATTATTAATATTATTTATATCATAACAATATACATATTGTGGAGAGAATGTAATCTTTGGTTGCCTGAATTTCACTTTCTTTATTTAATTTAAATATTTGAAGAATTGCGTTGTATTGAATTCTATTAACATTTTCGAAGATAAGTATCAATTATTACGTGTTTTTGTTTTTCAAGTTATTCCAGGAAAGTGACTGAGTTTTCAAGAAGAGTGCCCGAACCATGACTTCCACATTAATTAAATTCAATACCCCCTTGTCCTGAATCATAGACAGTTAGGGGACTATGAGGGGTTAGTTACACTACCACATGAAATAGGGTAGTAATTTTTTTTGTTCTTGCTTGAACAAAAAATTACTCAAATTTTATATTCATCAATTTATACTCTCCTGGTATATTTATTCACTTATAACAATTCATTCGTGCAGATCTGATGTAGTTACTTTCTAACAAGATTGCAATGAATGTCTTCATTTATTTCCCATTGTTCATACAATTTCATTTCAAAAATGAACGTTTAATGGTGTTCAAATATGGCCACATATTTCATCATCACGAAAACCATTTACACGCAACGTTTCGGCGAAAATACGTTGCTGGATACGATTTGATAAAGTTTTATCTGTTTTGATTACATTCAACTATAATTTTCTGTTGTAGTTCATTTTATTTTCATGTTGTTTGAATTTACAGCTTTTCTGCATTAAGATCATGAAATATGATGTGAATTTCAATTCCAATGTGAAAGAGAGAATATTGATGATTGAATAGGGAATAGAGATTGTGGGTTTTCACGAACACAATAGTTATACAAAGTGAGTCAGAATAAGACCGACAAACTCCTACTACAGATTCCTTGTCTCATTTTGAGATGAAAAGTTTATATCAAGGTATGTCCTAAAATGCATCCCCTCTGAGATACAGGGTGTCAAAAGTGCGAAAAAAATTTAGATTTTTTTTTTTTTCTCTAAAACTCCTGGAGAAGAAAATTTCAAACTTGGTGCACTAATCAAGGTTCATCAGTGTGATAATTTGAAGTTATAATTTTCAAGTTTCGTGAACCAGTGGCGTAGTTACGATGGTATGTGGTCATATTTTGCTTCATATTTTCTTTGGACAACTGAATTGACAAATGAGCGTTTGACATCAGTTAGGCTCATCCATATTCAACCTAAAAGTCATAACATTCCATTTGCTTAAAAGTGAAGGTTTCTGAGATATTTGCAAAAAACTGAAGATATGTCCTGAGAAGAGACATAACATCCTGTGTGCTATAATCGCATAATGCAACTTTATTATAACTTATAGGAATAATTGTCAACCTCTTGAACGTTTTTTAATGTTGGGAGTATTCATAACATAGTACAGGTAAGTCAGAATGAGACCGACAAACTCCGTTATTTTTATTCGACATATTATTTGAACGAATTTTCTTTGGACAACTGAATTGATAAATGAGCGTTTGACATAAGTTTGGCTCATCGATAGTCAACCTAAAAGTCATAACATTCTATGTGACTAAAAGTGAAGGTTTCTGAGATAATTGAGAAAAACTGAAGATATGTCCTGAGTATCAAAATAGTGTGCAATAATAAAAAAAAAAACAAACCCAACTTCAAATTAATAATTCTCCACTCAAATAAGAGTTTAGATCTGAACCAATTTTTGCGAAAAACCGAAGATAAGTACTCTTGATTTGTTGAATTTTATGTAGGAGTATCATTTTTAGAGCCTTTGTAGGGATAGTCTTCAGGGGGTTACAAACAATCTGATAATACGTATCCTCTGCACACAAACTGTTATTCCAAATCCACTGGTTCGGTTTTGAAGATTTATTTTTAAACATTAACAATAACGAAGGACCATTACAATTCTTCCTATAATTATTGTTCCATATCATACAATCATACTGAGATCTGTGCTTTCGAGAGTTTTGCTAAAGAGAGGCATTTGCCGTGATTAATTTGTGTCTTTTAGAGAGATTTCAAACACATTTTTATTCCGCTGTCGCTGTCAATAATCGTCGCTATGACGACCGTAAACAACTGAGAATCGAGCAAGGCGTTGAGATTTAAGATAATGTATTTGATTCACTAAACAGGGCGATTCAGTTAGCACGTTTCTACAACATACTGCCCGCGTTGAAGCTTTGAGCTTCAAATAGATAACTATATATACTTACTAAGTTGAATAATATAAAACAAAAAATATATATTTACGAACTCATGAAACGAATGCTAACGATAATAGCAAGAACAATATCAGTTTTGTTATTGAAAATCGATATCATCATTATTGGGTAAGGGACACAATTTGGTTATTGGCCGAGTAAAAATACCATTTATGGTTTTAATCTTGACAACCCTTACTTTTTCATCACTACCTTGATGTACTTCTACTACTCTAGCTCTAGGCCAATGCAATGGTGGAATATTATCTTCCTTAAGAAGAACAAGATCATTGACCTTTAGGTTTTTGGCTGAATATAACCACTTTGGTCGATGTTGGAAACGGTTCAAAACATGGAGAGACCAGCGTTTCCAGAAATTTTGTTGTACCAATTAAAAAGTGACTAGGTGTTAAACACTGAAAATCAGAGGGATCGCTAGAAAGGGGGCACAAGGGTCTTGAATTCATAATAGCCTCAATTTGGGAAAGAATGGTAATGAATTCTTCAAAAGTAACTTGAATGTTACCAATTAATCTGCGAATATGATATTTGGCGCTTTTAATAGCGGCCTCCCAGATTCCTCCCCAATGAGGAGATCTGGGTGGAATAAATTTCCACTCTATTTGATTTTGTGAGAGATTATCTCTTATGGTATCATAGTTGACATAATTTTTAAAAAAATCATAAAGAGCTTTCAATTGGTTTTTTGCACCTAGAAAATTGGTGGCATTATCACTATATATTGTAGTCGGATTGCCACGTCTAGAAATGAAACGTCTCAGTGTCATAAGGAAAGCTTCACTTGAGAGACTGGAAACAAGTTCTAGATGAACTGCTTTAGTGACCATACAGACAAAAAGAGCTATATAGCATTTGATTATTGGAGCTTTCCGTAATCGAGAAGATTTTATATCAAATGGTCCACCAAAATCAATTCCAACCCTTTGGAAAGGTCTTGAATGCTGTACTCTGACCCGAGGAAGGTCAGCCATTACTTGTTGAGCTGGGATAGCACGAAAACGAAAACAAGTTATGCATTTTCTAATTATTCGTTTCACTTCTCTCAGACCGTTCAAGGGCCAAAATCTCAACCGAAAATTGGACAATACAGTTTGAGCCCCTGCATGTCCCAATCTTTTATGTTCATGATCTAACATAAGGGACACAACGAGATTGCGTGACGGTAACAGAAGTGGATGTTTTTGATCAAAGGAAATATCGGCATTTTCCAATCTTCCACCTACACGCAGAAAACCTTCAGAATCTACGAAGGGTTTGAGTGAATGAAAGTTTCTATTGGAGATAGTTTTATTTCTTTCGATCTCTAAAAGTTCTTTTTTGAAGTGCTTTTTTTGAATAACTCGAATAACGTGCATTAGGGCTATATCTTGTTCTGCTATAGATAGTAGACCAAGGTACTTTCCATTCTTATTTTTTGAGTTATGAGCAAATCGAAGTACGTATGCTAAAGTACGTAGTAGACGAGAGAAACTAGAGAATTTTGTGAATAAACTCTCCCAAAATGCAGATTCTTCATAAACATTAGTAGAGATCAAGGCAACTTTTCTCTCTTCAGGAATTTCAGTTGTACAAATAGGGGTGTTGAAATCATCAAAATTCAGCTCTGGGTTACGCAAAAAGTTAGGTCCATGAAACCAAATTCCACTATCAATGACATCTTTGGTGAAAATTCCACGAGATAATATATCGGCGGCATTATTTTTATATGCCTCCCACAAAAATTTGAAGTAATTTCTTGTATTTGAGACACTCTATTGGAGATGAAAACAGACCATTTACTTGGATGATTATTACACCAAGTGAGAGCTATTTGAGAGTCAGACCACAAATTGAATGAGTCAATGGCTAACTTTGAGTTGAATACTTTGGAAATTCTCGATGTGAGTTTGGCTAAAAGAAGCATACTACACAGCTCAAGTCTTGGGAGGGTGATCGTTTTGATTGGGGCTACTTTTGACTTGGCAGATATGAGACTACAATGTACTGAATTGTCTTCATACAAAGAACGAATGTATACACACGCTCCATAAGCAGACATACTTGCATCTGCAAAGCCATGAAGTTCAATTTTGGTTATGGGTTTATTCAAAAAGATATATCGTGGGAGATGCAAATTGTTGAGCAAAGATATATATTCTATAAATAGTTTCCACTCGTTTAAAAGAATATCCTTTACAATTTCTGTATCCCAATTCAATTTTCTCATCCACAATTTTTGCATAAGTATTTTACCCTTAACAACTACTGGATTTAATAATCCAAGAGGATCGAAACATTGGGCTAAGGCAGAAAGAATTGTTCTTTTTGTAGGAGGGTTTTCGAAAGATATTGGGGGAGTTGAAATGATTAAAACTTCTTTCAAGGGTTGCCATCTCAGACCTAAAACTGTATTAGGGGATTCGTCGAAATTAAAATCATATTCAGGAGTATTTTCTTGAGAAATTTTATTTAGGAACTCTTGAGAATTGGAACACCATTTGTGTAATCTGAAACCAGCACCATTTAGAAGAGAATTGAGTTCAAAGTACAACCTTTCTAAGCTATCATACGTATCGCAACCACAGAGAATATCATCTACATAGCACTGAGACAGAATAGCATCTGAAGCGGACGGGTATTTATTTTTGTTTGCGATTGCAATGTCTTTAAGGACTCGAGTGGCAGCAAAAGGTGCGAAATTGGTTCCATATGTGATAGTTAAGAGTTCTATGCATTTGAAGGATTCTTTTGGATTATCACGCCAAAGAATGTTTTGCAGGAAGTTTTGTTTTGGATTTATTTGTACCTGCCTATACATTTTTTCGAGATCAGAAGTAAGAACAAACTTGAAGGTTCGAAATCTACAGAGAATATCGAACAGTTCTGGTTGGACTCTATAACCTTTTAGAGTTACATCATTAAGAGATATGCCAGAGGAAGTTTTACTGGAAGCATCGAAAACGACTCGCAATTTAGTTGTCAAACTTGATTCCTTCACAACACAGAGATGGGGAATGAAATATTTATTTTCATTATTCGAATTTTTCAGAGAGAGGGGTACGTATCTTCCATGGCCAAGAGAAATATATTCATCGATAAATTTTTTATAGTTAGAGAACAGAGAAGGGTCATTTTGAAATCTTTTCTCCAGGGTGACAAACCTTTTTTGTGCGAGTTTTAAGGAATCACCCAGTTTGAGGTATTCTTTAGGGCTCCTCATGGGCATATCTTCTTGATATCATCCATCTTGTAATATTATAGTAGTAGAATTGAAAATGTTCTCAGCCATTTCATCTTCAGGTGTAAGAGGGGGTTCTAGATTAATTTCTTCTAAAATCCAAAATTTTGATAATAAATCCTCGACTTCTGAGGTTTGAGCAAAAAATGAGACTTTGTTATGAATATTTTGATTTTCTAGGTGAAATGTGCGAGATATACCAGTAGAAGATACACATAGGGGTGGTATGTTACCAGCAATTATCCATCCTAGATGTGTGTTCAGCAGAGTTGGGAAACCATCACCTAATTTATGAATTCCAGAACATATCACATCATAAAATAGGTCTGCACCAATAAGCATATCGATATCAGATGGAACAAAAAATTCAGGGTCGGCAAGTTCGCTCATAACTTGGTTAGGAATACCTAATTCACTAACTTTTACAAAAACGTGAGGAAGTGTATGAGTGATTTTATCTAGAACAATACAGGATATCCGAAATTCTTGTGTTTTATCAATCTTAGAATGAAAAGAAATGTCAACCATTTGATTTGAGAGTGTACTCATTTTTGAAATGCCAGAAATGCTAACTACCTTTTGATAAGTTACACCCTGTATTCTTCTAACCAATTCCTGAGTGATGAAAGATGTTTGACTTCCATTATCCAAAAGGACTTTAGCATTAATTGGGTGTCCTAGTTTTGAAAAAATAGTCACTTGGGCAGTAGCTAGAAGAACATGTGACTTTTTGGAAGCCAAAGCTGATAATGTTACTGCATTTGAGTTACTTCCACTGGGTACAGAGTCATTATTATCGTTATTTTGAAGTGTAGAGGTGATGATATTCTGATTTTGGGGCAAACGAATTATTTGTTGACACTGAATTATTGAGATGAGAATCGTTTCTGTTCTGAGAATTGGCAGTAAAAACATTATTTATTTGTATATGCATTATTGTGTGATGTTTTCTGTTGCAAATATTACATTTTTGTGTTGAACCACAATTCCGAATATCGTGCTTACTACCCAAACAATTATAACACATTTTTATATTTTTAATGAATTTTTCTTTTTCTGAATATGGAAGGTCTATGAACTTTTGACACGAATAAATACGATGTCCGAGAGTATTACAAAATACACAATGTCTACTTGAATCAAAAGAGCCATAATTAGAACGCGCTGTATTTTGTGAATGAAGAGAAACTTTGCAGTTATTTTTTCGTTGAGGTTGTAAAACGCCACTTGCTAAATTCTCCATAACAACGCATTTTTCTTTCAAAAAATTAGAAAAATCTTTCACAGTTGGTAAAATATCTTTGCCACACTTCTGCTGAAAGTCTTATTTCACGTGATAGTCTAATTTTTGAGCGGCAATATAGATGAGAAGATATTCGTAAAGTTTTGATTCATCGACATCTAGTTTTTTGAGAGATTCTACATTTTGTTCAAATATGGTAACAAATTCTCTCAAAAGCGCAGATGTACAATTTCTTGCTACAGTAGTTAAATTAAAGATATTTTTTATATGACTATTGACAACACTAGTTACATTTTCATACCTAGCTTTCAATGTCTCTATAGCTATGTCAAAGTTCTCATTTGTAAGTTCGAGATGGTTGATTAAAGAAAGAGCCTCATTTTTCACACTTGATTTCAAATAAAAGAAGCGCTGAACATCACTAAAATTAGTATTTTCTATAATCAGAGCAGTAAATAATTCAAAATATGATTTCCAATTCGAGATTTGCCCGTCAAACGGCATTAAATTTATATCAGGCAATTTTACAAAACCTTGATTTGATTGAGACATATTTTTGGTGTCAGGTTGACGCAGAACATGAGTTGGAGACAATTTCTTAATTTTATGTTGAATGATGGTCAAAGTTGAATAATAATTATTCTCTATATCCTCAACAACTTCAGAGGCCTCCACACCAACCAAGTCTTCGAGTTCATCCTGAGCATCACTATACTTCTGAAAAGCATTTCTCAATGTTTCTTCCCTATTTTGAAATTCTGCCACATTAGTTTCAGAGTCTTTGTTATTATCAATCCAATTTTGTATACGAGTCATCCGAGCTTTAGCGTTTTTCCTATCCTTTTTCAGTTTTTCTACATCCATCGTATTGAAAATAGCCAACAAATTGTACGACAACGCTCAAAATATCATTCAACAATACAACAGAATGAGCAAATTGAAAGAGTAATGTTTCTATGGGTGAGTCTCTTGGGCTGCTACTTCACGATTGAAAAATGGAACAAACTTACTTGAAATTTTCTTTCTTCACATCCGGCTCGAAGGACCAAATGTAGGGATAGTCTGCAGGGGGTAACAAACAATCTGGTAATACGTATCTCTGCACACAAACTGTTATTCCAAATCCACTGGTTCGGTTTTGAAGATTTATTTTTAAACATTAACAATAACGAAGGACCATTACAATTCTTCCTATAATTATTGTTCCATATCATACAATCATACTGAGATCTGTGCTTTCGAGAGTTTTGCTAAAGAGAGGCATTTGCCGTGATTAATTTGTGTCTTTTAAAGAGATTTCAAACACATTTTTATTCCGCTGTCGCTGTCAATAGTCGTCGCTATGACGACCGTAAACAACTGAGAATCGAGCAAGGCGTTGAGATTTAAGATAATGTATTTGATTCACTAAACAGGGCGATTCAGTTAGCACGTTTCTACAACAGCCTTTTCTAATTGGTTTATTGATACACCAGGAGTATTCCAAAGCGTTCGACAGTCAATGATACGGAGATGCCAATTGTGTATCGAACAAAACGGTGATCCATTTGAACATTTACTTTGAGCCTTTTTTGTTTTCATGTTGTGTACCCTATAAACCGTTTCTATCATTTGAGTAGATATAAATACACAATAATTGTTTTTCTTCACCAAAAACATGATGATTGGAAAATATTTTCCTAGATAATTCAGTATGAAATTACTTTGATAATGATACTCCAACATAAAATTCAACAAATTAAAAGTAGGTACTCATTTACAGTTTTTCGCAAATATTAGTTTAGGCTTTAACTCTTCTCTAACAGAGTATTATAATTTGAGGCTGGGTTTGTCAGTGGATCTTTCAGAATAATCATTATGCAACAATGTATGGTCACATATAGGTGAATTTACGAAATCGATTCGTTCAAATATTATGACGAATAAAAAAACGGAGGTTGTCGGTCTCATTCTGACTTACCTGTACTATGTTATGAATACTCCCAACATTAAAAAACGTTCGAGAGGTTGACAATTATTCCTATCCTATCCTAAGTTATAATAAAGTTGCATCATGCGATTATAGCACACAGGATGTTGTCTCATCTCAGGACATAGCTTCAGTTTTTTGCAAATATCTCAGAGTCCTTCACTTTTAGGCAAATGGAATGTAATGACTTTTAGGTTGAGTATGGATGAGCCTAACTGATGTCAAACGCTCATTTGTCAATTCAGTTGTCCAAAGAAAATATGAAGGAAAATATGACCACATACCATCGTAACTACGCCACTGGTTTACGAAAATTGAAAATTATAACTTCAAATTATCACGTTGATGAACCTTGATTAGTTCACCAAGTTTGAAATTTTTTTCTCCAGGAGTTTTAGAGAAAAAAAAATAAATCTAAATTTTTTTCGCACTTTTGACACCCTGTATCTCAGAGGGGATGCATTTTAGTACATACCTTGATAAAAACTTTTCATCTCAAAATGAGGCAAGGAATCTGTAGTCCGAGTTTGTCGGTCTTATTCTGACTCACCCTGTACAGAGGTAATGAACTGATGGATTTTCGCTAGTAGATTTTTGGCCAATTCAGTCTAGGTTCGAGCTTGCTCTCCCATCCAACCAGGGAAAAAAATTTGAAAAAGAAAATAAGTATGCAGAGAAACACAAAAAATTCTTCGAAAGAGCAATGAATATCATAGAGTTGAATTTCAATCAGTGAGAATGAGTAAATTTGGGTTGCAACGCTCATGACCTACTAGACAGAAAATTGAACTTAAAATGCTGTAAAGTAGACATAATAGAAACATAAGAAATCTTATCAAGAACAGACTTTTATTTTTACTGCATTAAAAATAAGAGTCAGTGCATAAAAAACAAAAATTTTCGAAAATTCAAATGTCATTAAACTGGAAAATAAGGCTGTCAAAAATCATTTTTCATCATCTGCACATGATAACTTATGGCAGAAATTGTTCTTCTATCCAACTCGAAAATTCCTGTTGGACTAATAATAATATTTCTATTTTCAGAATATTGCGGATTTACAACCCAGTTTGGTATACTTAATGTTAGGTTTCCTGCACAGAGTGAAATAAAGTGGACATTCATTCAACAAACTCTTCATAATATTCATACTATTTATTCATCACACTTATTTCACATCTGTAAGTGTCTTCAACAGGAGTTGATTGGTTGATACGAAGTTTGTTCATTGCAAGCAAACCAAATACTTGTTTCATTTGTTTTGTTATATTTGTTTTCATTTATATTTTGTTGTGTTCATTTCACTATGTTTACAATTTTCATTTTTATTTTGCAAATAAATCACATATATTGAGAATAGTAAGTACAGTATTTCATTATTTCTTTTATTGCTTTCTGTGGGTTTATTATTCTGTGAATAATTTTGAAAAAATAAACTTTAACGAAATCAGATTTCTCAAAATTGTTTACTAATGAGAGCACACTGGAAAACTATTTCTGAGTCTGGTGGTATCAAAGTTGGCTATAATCTCCTCGCTAATACTTAGTTCCAATAGCACACAATGTTACACAAAATTGGTTGTAACAATGTATTTGTTTATTACTATTCTTCAAACAAAGGTTGCAGAGTCGGACTGGGACCATTTGGCCCACGTGGCAGAGTACCTATTTGGCCCAATACTTCCCCATTAAAAAAAATATTTATAATGAGTTTGGACCTTCATCATTTTTCAACTTTTATGAATAAAAAAAACTAAATTACAAAAATAAATTTTTAAATTGAAAAGTAAATTAACAAACAAAATATAAAAAATGTAATTGAATTAAAACAAAAGTGAAAGCTTTTTAAGATTCTAAAAAAATGTAAATATTCGTAATATATGAAAAAAAAGTAGGAAGTAGGAACAGAAAATAAATAATTTTATTAAACGAAAAATATAGAGAACACTACAACAATAGTTTGCTTCTAAGGGTTTTGTCATGGTACACAGAAAGTACAGGAACACAAATCTTTCGTCCCATGGTGAAACCTAGCAACTTTTAGGAGTTACAAGAAAATTAAGCAATTATAAAACTGAAAGTAGAAGTTGAATAAAAAAAATCGTGGAATGCGGCTTTGACATCATGGAATGGGTCAAAATTCAAAGTATTCGGTGGAAGCTTCATGAACATTTCACATATTGAATACAATTCAGAACCTAATAACTCCAGTTACTAATTTTTACCAAGGGACGGCAAAAATATGTCACATGTCTACACTTAAAAGTTAAATTAATTAAGAACTGGAATTGAGAGATACTACTAAATAAGTGTTACATGGCTTCAAGAGATTTCAAGAGATTTTCAGATCAGTTATTTCTGTGTTATTTATCATCAAAGCCAATCTCTTCCAATGTTTATTCCAATAATTATTTCAACAGATCATCACCTAACGCAGATCTTAATAGAGTTTCAATTAATTTTAATTTTGAAAATCCCCTCTCAAAGTTTAGCGGCGGCGACGGCGCGGGGAGCGAGTGGCTGAGATGAGCAGAGCCAGGCCGGCGATAAATAATATTTTTATTTCGAATTAAGGTTCATATAAACCCATGAAAGAATTAACTGAAAGGATAAAAATTCTGAAAAAAAAAGAGTTATTTTGTCATCCAAATTGAATAATGAGAGAGATGTAGAAGAAAATCTGAGGAACAGTTTTCGAGGAAAAAATAAAAACATAATTTTTAAAAATTAAAAAAAATCTGAAAATCTTGTTATAAAATCAAGTACATCTGGGAAGAATCGCTTTTGCAAGTAATATTTATATGAAATTTAAAACACTGAACATTGAGGAATTATTCATACTATTTTTCAGAAATAAAATCAAACGATTTATATTTTCAATAATCATTTTCAAAACCTCAGACAAATAACGGTAAATTGTTCCAGTAAGTGAATCCTCTGTAGTACATGAACGAAAAAACAGCAGGTCTGCTACTGTCCACAAGGTATTCCACAGAATTATTGTCACTGTCATATTTACTGTAATTGTTGTTGTTTAATTTTTCGAAAATGAAAGTCATGGAGTCCTTGGACACAATTGAAGAAGTATGTAAGTAATAAGTTTCGTGTTTTGCGATTTGAAATATCAGTTTTGGAAATAAAACAGGACGCAAAACAGAATTGAAAAATAAAAATAATAACCATAATAGCGTCTTTATTGTAAATTCCAGTTGTTTTTAATTAACTTTATATTATATACATAAAAAATAACGGCATAATAGGCAGAGTTCAGCTTACAAAGTAGAAAAATATTGATAAAAATGATTTATAGTGAGTTGTTCATATTAGCTGCTCTTTTTTAATTTTACCAACAATATTGTTGTTTGAGCTAAAAGCAAATCTAATCCAAGAAGATCAAGGGCGAATTGACTATATCTATAACAAACCCCTTGGCACTGCAACCCCGAATATCAGAAAAATAAACTAAATGAATACAATAAATAATATACAGGTGAACCGGAAAAAGGGTAATACCAAAGATTCCCAAGATCTCCTTCCACAGGAAAACCGACGGCACAGGCATCATCTATAAACCAAAATCTAAGAAAAAGAATAAACCAGCTTTAAAGGAAATGGTCCACACCTTTTAATGAGGCCCGCGAAGTCTACATTCACAAAAGAACCGAAGATACTGCAAAACTGAAATATTTCGTAGACCACTGAACAATAAGCCTATACGAAGAGCTGGAAAAAAGAAGAAAAGAAAAGAAAGAAAGAACCTTGAAAACGTATCTCAAAAACATAACGATAAACTCATGATTCCGAAAAACAATGAAATAAACCACTTCAAAATGGAAAGAATAATAGAAGAGAGAAGATGGCTTCTCACCTTTCCTCTCACAACCCCCTTGACAATATAGCTACATAATGCATTGAACCACATTACCACAATTAATACCAGGTAATGATTAATAATCCTGTGAGCTATTTCGCAGTACTCCAAATAATGTTGAGATTTGGCAACAATGCATTTGCAGTAGGGTTGACCGTTGAATATTCGGTAGATATTCCAGCAGAAATCTGTAATTTATTTGAAAATATTGTGAAAGAACGCTGTCACTATGGTAAGAAAAATATATCTTGTCAGTGCCATCTTACAGTTCAGAAACGCGAAATATTTGACTTTATATGATACTTAACGATTACTATCAACTTGAAGATGATAAGGGATAAGGGTCAATGATCATTTTGCTTTTGGCCCCCCACATTTTCTAAGGTTGGTCCAGGCGGCAACTGCCGCCCAGCCGCCCTATCCAGTCCGACCCTGAATGGTTGTAAAAATTTTAAAAATATATTTTTATGTAGCTCAAACCCTAAGAAATCGTATTATTCAAAATATTTGAAAGTTTTCTTTAATTTTTGGTGATAAAAAAGTGTAAAATCAAAATTCTACAATTTTTGAATTGGTTATTTATTTGTTAGCCAATTAAGAATATCTCCATTGAGTGAAAAAAATCTTATGGTTTTATTGCTATATTTATGTTAACATTCAGTTCAGAAATTTGTTGATTAACAAATGCATACATTGGTGGCGTTGAAACTAGATGTGATATCAAGCAGCCAACAACCGAAAATAATATCATCATACAGGACGCCAATGAAATGACAAATACTTTCAACCAATATTATATTGATGTTGGAAAAAAATTAGCAAAAAACTTAACTAAACCTGATTCACCTCCCTCAAAAACAAACCAAAATCTGCATTCAATATTTTTGTCACCAGTAAGTGAAAATGAAGTCCGTGAAATTATAATTAATTTGAAAAAGAAAAAAACTCCTTGGTATGACAATATTACGCAGAAATATTCAACGAGATAGACAGGGAAATACTTAAACCCTTAACGCATCTCCTCAATGAAATCCTGAAATGTGGCAAATGCCCCTCTGAGTTTAATGTGTCTATTATGAAACCGATATACAAAAAAGGAAACAAGGCTAAAATGGAAAATTATTGCACAATTTTGTTATTCCACATTTGCACAAATATTTGAAAAAACGGTAAAATCAAGATTAACAAATTATTTTAATAAATTTAATATATTATCAAATGGGCAGTTTGTATTCAGAGAGAGAGTTTCAACGCATGATGCCATCTCATTTTTGACTTCTTGTGTCATCAATGCCATTGATGACTGAAATCCTGCACTGTGCGTGTTGTTAGATGCTTTGGAGGATATAGGAGTACGCGGTACTGCATATAACCTATTGAAAAGCTACTTGGATGGGAGAAAAAAATGTGATTGCATAAACTGAAAAGCGAGTTCAAACCTAATATTAGAATATGGAGTACCCCAAGGAACAGTGTTAGGTCCCCTATTATTTTCGGTTTATCTAAACGGGTTTCTCACTCTAAATAGCAGTGGTACAATTATAAATTTGGCAGATGATACTGCTATAGTATATGAAGGCACTACCTGGTCAAAACTAAAAGAAAATGCTGAAAAAGATATGTCAAAAATAATAGACTGGTTCAATCATAAGTTCCTTAAAATAAATTTCGAAAAAAGCAAATTCTTCACGTTCACAGCCTACACAAATAATTTACCAGAATATGAAAGCTGGTCTATTGAAAATAACTCCAAAATTATTAAAATTGAACGATCTCATAACATCAAATACTTGGGCGTAACAATTGACCATTTTTGAGGTGGGATACTCAAATCAACAACATCACTAAAACGCTACGAAGTATATTATATCAATTCAAGTTCTTGGGTAACATATTAGATACTAATCACATGAGAATTATATATTTTGCTCTCGTAGAATCAAGGATCCAATATGCAATTCTTGCATGGGGGTTGCTAAATCACACCCAAAGATCCTAGAAACCATGCAGAAACGTTTCCTAAAAACTATGTACAGAAAAGAAAATACATATTCAAATAATCTACTGTATAGGGAAGCAAAAGTTCTGGATCCAAAACAATTTTTTTTGTCATCATTATAATAAACCAATACAAAAATAAAAATACGCTTCACAACATCGGTCATTCATACTCCACTATGCAAGAACATAACCAACTTGTAAAAACTATATTAACAAACACGAACATTGAACAACGTTGTTTCACGTACCTTCCACTTAAAGTATCCCACCACGTTCCAGAAGATATAAACTTACTTATTGAAACAGCTAACTCAATAGGCTTCTTAAAAAATAAAATCAAACTCTTTACACTCTCATAAATGCTCTCTTGGAATGAGAAATGAGAAAAATTTATTTCTACTGAACATTCCATTCATATACTCTCACATTACAGTACGAAACTCTTTTCATTGATAGTATGTGATTTTTTTTAGTTTTAATCTAATTGTTTATATAATATCTATTTCAATTATATTTATATCCTTCTTTCTGTAATTTAAGTTATATTGTTATTTATTCCAATTTCAAACTAATTATAAGAATGCACAAGAGGATACTGCTATGTTTTATAGATAAACTCGTATTCAGTCACATTACTTTCACTACTATGGTACTACTGACATATTGTTACATCTTGTTACATCTTTCCTTGCATGTATTAAGCTCGTTGATAACATACAAGAAATTGCCAACGTACAACCTTGTGTTTTGTGGGTGAACCTTTGTTTATTTTCTGATCGAAACATGCATTACTTTACATTTATAATTAGTTAGTCTCTGTGGAAAATAAACATTATTATTATTATTATTGTGGTTTGTAGAGAAATTGGGGTAAGAATTTCGTAACCACGGATTGTTGTTAATTGATGTATCCCAATGATACATGCATTTTTTATTCCTTTATATTCATATTTAATATGTTAAAATAATTTTCTTGTTGTTGTGTCAGAGTGACACAACGTTCGCGGGAGCCAGACTACCCGTTTTTGTCTCTATTTTCAGGGCTCTGTAAAAATTATGAATATCGAATGTACCGTTTCGGGAGTCTTAACTTTCCAGATCTTATTTAACATTTCGAAAATCTTCAATATTTTTCGAGATATTCAAAAAAAACCATAGCCCCACTTTTTTTTCACTCAATTGTTTAAAAAATTTTTTCGACCCTTTTTGGGACCTTTTTTCAAACATTCTACGTGACATAACGAATCGAATGACACCATGATCATAATTTTTGGTGAATACACAATTTTTTTTAAAGAAATGGTAAATGTTGACAAGAATACATTACAGTGAGTTTTGCCGACGATACAGTTGTATTATATGAGGCAGCGGACTGGTGCGAACTGAAAATGAAAGCTGAGAGAGACTTTGCCAAATTAATAAGCTGGTTTAACAAACTCACAAGCTCACCGTAAACATTGACAAAACATACTACATGCCATTTTCCTCTTATCCTAAATACCTGCCATCCCATGAAACGCTAAATATCATAGCACAAAATACATCTTTCAAAATTTCGTCAAAAACGAAAATAAAATATCTTGGTGTATTTCTGGACAGCAACTTAAAATGGGATATACAGATAAGCAAACTGTTAAAAAACTGATATTCACCCTACATAAATTCAAATATTTGAATAAAATACTTGATCAAAAGCAAATGTGAATCCTGTATTATGCTCTTGCGAAAAGTCACTTACGTTACGGAATATTAGCGTGGGGGTCCGCCACTGAGAAATATTTAAATCCGTTAGAAAGAATACATAATCGCCTAGTGAAAATTACATATTCCCTTCCCATTACATTCTCAACAGAAGAACTATATACAGAGACAGGCCACTTCGACGTGAGGCCACTATACTTCATGAAAACGGTTGCCAGACAACACATTCATAGAATGAACTAAGACTCCCAGACCATACTTTTGTTACATTAGAAACAAACAGAACTCTTTCGTAATCCCTCGACCACACAAAAATACCTTACAGCATAGTTTCGTCTATTTAGGCCCAAATTATACAGCCTCATTCCAACCGACCTCAAACTGATCACTGCACGATATATGTTCAACTCCCAGTTGAAGAAGTGGATTAAACAAATCCCAAGACTCAGAATCCATCAATTTGTTGATGTTACAAATACATATTATTGAAAAATTCAAGCTATATGAATAATATATTGTCGGTGTGTTTCTTTTTTTTTTTTCTCGGGCTTCGACTTCTATGGTCATTAGCCCTTCTACTCTAACATAAAAATCGGTATCTATTGAAATATTGAAATCAAAACTTCCTTATCAGCCCAGTATCATTCATGAAGCGTATCAATTTCTCTATATTCTCACCTTCGTTATTGAGAGCTTATTTTATATTTTTTGGGATCTTGAGATCCCGAATACAGTCCTCATATAGTACGCAATCTTCGAAAATATGCTGCACAGAGAGTTGTTTTTCACATACAGCACATTCTGGTAGTCCTTCACCCCTCAGTAGTGATGCTATGCTGATGTCAGATATGTGTGGCCAATGCGTAGTCTGGTGATTGCCACCATTTCTCTCCTTTTCAAATTTGATGGAAATTTCCAAGTCCCAATTTCGGGTTTGATCGACCTCAGTTTTGCTTCTGTATTATCCCAGACTTCCTGCCATTTCGAATTTGTTTTCTGTTCGAAAAAAAATTTCATATCTTCTGGGCGGATCGGGAGTCCACCCATGTTCTCAGGGTTCTCTGTTGCTTTCCGCGCCCCATCATCTGCTTCTTATTTTTATTTCTGTGTGAAAATAGTAAAACTGTGCTTAATGAACATTCGAATGTCTAAACCATGTAAAACCAGATAGAAACTGAAAAGCTCAGTACTTATATCACTAGTACCCACTATATATTAAATTGATAAAGAAATACTACGCCACTTTCAAGGACCTTCCTGTAGTGGTTGCAACAAATTATTTACCAATTATATATATATATATATATATATATATATATATATATATATATATGTCCATATGTCCACTTCTTATACTAATGAAACTAAATTTGATACTAGTACTTTTTGAAGTTTTTTCATTTTGTGAAGCATTCCCGTTTTCGCTGATATTCGGAATATACTTCAATGGCCGCATTAATTCAGTTTGATATTCAAGAAACATGCTGTATAAACCAACATATATAAAAAGCGCTCGCCCCCGGCCAATTTCCCTACATGGAAATCTTTTCAAACCGCGTTAGTATTTTACGTGTAATATGGACCCTTGCCAAGAGGAAAACTTCCTAATAAAGTGGGAATAGGACCGGCGAGGCTTTCAAAGACCACACCGACCGGATATTGAGGCCGGAAGGTCGAACAACAACGGAAACTGTTACTTTCTTTTCCGGAAAATGAAAAATATGCGTGAATAAATTGGCATTCCCGCAATCCCAGCGAATTGTATCGTGAAACCCATCACGAGCCGCGAAGGGCTTTACCGTATAATGGTATTTATGGCATTCGTTTCGCAAAATAAATGCGTGGATTATATTCGGGTCAGATAAAAATGTGCATTTTCATACATTTTATTACAATATTTCAATGTCTTGAAAAAGTATTGAATAAAATTGTGGTTACGACTAGAAAAAAAATGCCACATATATTGTTACACACCTGGTATGCGATAAAAGCGTAGCGAAGTTCTAGAAACCTTCCATTGATTCTCTCGAAACATCTAGAAGCACTAATTTTTGTTCTAGATCAAACTTTGAATATCGTATTCTATAGTTTTCGAAATGGTTGGAGAATTATATTTTTTCTCTTATAGGCTGGTTCCAAAAAGAATTTCGAACGCTTAAATTAAGGAAAAACGGCTTCGGTTAGAAGACCTTGCGCTTTCAAGGCAACAACTAACGTCGCCACGGAGGCAGCTATAGCTACCGGCGTGACAATCCTACCCAGGAAAATATAAATCAGGATGGATTTATCGAGGGGAAATATATAAAAATATAAATATAAAAGTTATTGGGTATTGCCCTCAAATTGTTGTGCAACCGTAGACACGTGTTCCGAGCTTAAGCTCTCATTAGTACGGTAAAATCAAGTGCGAAGATGTACAAAACTTGGATGTAAAAATAGAAACAAAGGAAGTCAACAACAGGAAGCCAACCACACATGTGTGGCTTCGGTTAGAAGACCTTGCGCTTTCAAGGCAACAACTAACTTCACCACGGAGGAAGCTATGGCTACCGGCGTGACAATCCTACCCAGGAAAATATAGATCAGGATGGATTTATCGAGGGGAAATATATAAAAATATAAATAGAAAAGTAATTGGGTATTGCCCTCAAATTGTTGTGCAACCGTAGACACGTGTTTCGAGCTTAAGCTCTCATCAGTACGATAAAAGCAAGTGCGAAGATGTACAAAAGTTGGATGTAAAAATAGAAACAAAGGAAGTCAACAACAGGAAGCCAACCTCACATTTATGGCTTCGGTTAGAAGACCTTGAGCTTTCAAAGCAACAACTTACGTCGCCACGGAGGCAGCTATAGCTACCAGCGTGACAATACTGTCAAGGAAAATATAAATCAGGATGAATTTTTCGAGGGCTATACCCAATAACATTTCTATTTATATTTTATATATATATATATATATATATATATATATATATATATATATATATATATATATTATGCTGAATATACCATTTCGCATCCGAAATGTACTTCTGGAGCGCTCTCTAATCTGTTGCCGTGGTGGATCCTGTAAGCGATTGCAGTGTTCATCCCGGCGAACGATGACGGGCACCGGGCCCCCGCGTGTATACAACCGTGTTAACCAGGACTGCACTGATGAGGGACTTCATCCCGAAACCGGTCTGCAGTTGGTTCCTTGTTTGGATCAGGCGGTGTCCTGCTGTCTGTCTCTGAGAGCTCTTGCAAAGTTGTTCCTTCAAGGTAAGGATCTTTGCACATATGTCTGACAGATATAATTCAATATCTATCGAGGTATATATATATATATATATATATATATATATATATATATATATATATATATATATATATATATATATATATATATATATATATATATATATATATATATATATATATATATATATATATATATATATATATATGTTCCAGTGACTGTAAAACAGTCGAAAACAATCCTTTAGGAACTCACTATACCTTTGTGTAGATTGTATGGCATATGTCCGACAGAAAACAACTACTTCTCTGGCTAATACCTCGACAGATATTGAATTATATGTGCAAAGATCCTTACCTTGAAGGAACAACTTTCCTCATTACAATTTCGCAAATAAAATCAATCAGTCATTTAGGTTCTGGCTAACCTGTCTATGACGACTACTTACAAGCTGAAAACAAGCAATTAACGAATGTTGCTAAGTATATGAATCAACTATAGAAATAGGAAAAAAAATCGAATTTAACGAAAAAAGGAAAAACCTTAGGAAACGGAAGAACATTATTATGATATTTTTTCCATTTCATTGACGATTAGGTGCAAAGTATTCGTATACATGTTGGTTTAATATTTTTCTAGGAGGGATCAATTATCGTATGAAAAAGTAATCTATCTGTTCTAAGAATCCACTGTTTGATTTCTTTCTCGAATCGATGGTCGATTTCAATAATTCTTAGATTTTCTGGTAACGCATTGTATATTTTACTTGCAATGTAGGTGAAGGTTCTTTGCCCTATGGCCTTCTGTGCTCTTGGAATTTTTAAGTAATCTGCGACTATTGCCCTCGTACGGTGATTATGACATACTTTTACCAAATAAATCGAATTTTTCCATGCGAAATTTAAAATATGCTTGGCATATACTTGCCGAATATCCATTACTACCAGATCCTTATATAAGTGATGACTTGAGAAAGTCTTTTTTTTAATGACATTATTTTTAAAATTGTTTTCTGTACAACTTCCAATTGTTTCACATATCTCAGTAGCTCAGTGGAGATTTTACCAAAGCAAAATATATGACTTCAAGAAGGAATCCAAGAAGACTCCTAAATATTTTCCAGATGTTTAAAGTTCCATATCTAGGTCATCTATTTTTATCATTTCATATCTAGGTAAATGTGATTCATAGGATGCAAAAGGTGAAATATTCGTTTTTTAACATTTACCACGTTGCTATTTTTTGCAGGTCTCGTTCCGGTATCTCCTTAACTTCATCCATGAATCTGCCGCATATAGAATCACCGTATCATCAGCAAATGATACAATTTGTCCGGACGATTTCAGCTTCAGTAAGGAATTCAAATAAATTATGAATAAAACTGGCCCTAAGACCGTACCTTGGGGAACGCCACATGAGACTGACTCTTCCAGACTCATTACTCCATGAACTTCAACACGCTGTGTCCTACCTGCTGAAAAGTTCCTGCACAAATCCAACACTACTCCTCTCATGCCAAGATGTTCCAATTTCTCCAGCCAAAGCTCATGACTAACAGTGTCAAAAGCTTTTGCTAGATCGACGAAAACACCCAATCAACTTTTCTTGTTATCAACAGCATTATATATCATAGAAGTTAGCTGTGCAATTGCGTCTTGCGTGCTTTTCCTTTCGCGGAAGCCATATTGTTTTTCCGAAATGATGTTGTTTTTACCAAATACCCCACTACTCTTTTATTATGATTTTTTCGAATACTTTGGCAAAGGATGAAGCCAAAGATATCGGTCGATAATTTGATATATCTGTTCTTTTTTGTCCTTTCTACATTGGTTTGATAGTCGCCTTCTTGAAATGGTCTGGAACTTCACCAGTCTCCATACAGAGATTGAAAATATAAGAAAGAGGTTCTGTTATATATTCAGAAGAGAGTTTGATGATTTAATTTTTTATGTGGTCTGCTCCAGGTGCTTGTCATTTTTCAGACTCAAACACATATTTCCCATTTTCTCAATTCTACTTCATGAGTTGGTTTCAAAAAAAAGATTCATCCAGATATTCAAAATTCTGTTCTTCAACGGGACTTCCCGATATGCGAAAAAAACTATTTATTTGATTTGCTATTTAAAATGGGTCGGTAATTTCAGTACCATTATCTACAATAATTTTCCTAATATTTTGGTGTTCATTTTTGTAGTTACTAGTGTAATCATTTATGACCCGCCGCAATCTTTTCGAAGTATTGTTTCCATGACAGGAAAGCGGGGCGATCCGCCCGATCGATTTTTCATCATTATTTTCCATGTCTGAAACTGTTGAAACATTTTTCACTATTTTTACGGAGTTTTCCGATTTTAATTCCGTGAGTTTTCCAATTTCTTTTCCAGAAAAGGGGGAGGGAGCGGTGAGCCCACCCCACCTAATTTTTTTCTCTATAATTTTTGAAGTCTAATTCCGTCAATAAAACTTCCGAAACCCTACGCGTTCTGAATCTAGCTTTCGGGGGGCAGGCGGGGACAATGCCTTCCTTCGAACCATGATATTTGACAGTCAGATATTTTTCAGTATTTTTACGGTTTTTTTCGATTTTAATTTCGTGAGTTTTCAAAAAATTTTTAAGAAAAAAACTTCCGAAACCCTACGCGTCCTCTAGCTAGCTTTCGGGGGGCAGGCGGAACATTAATGTATTGTCATCAGAACTGAACCAACATGTAAAATTTCAATTCCATAGGATAAGAGGAAGTGGTTCTAATTCAGCTTGCAAGATTTGCAACATCAAACACACAAACACACAAACTAACATACACAGCAAGTTAAATAAAAGCTTTTAAAAAGACACATGCCATGTCAATTAAATCATTTATACGCAAGTAAAAATCAAATACTGAAAAATCGGGTTTTCGTCATTTTGACGGTTAACTTGAGTTTATGACGAAAAGTGTTGTATACAAAAGTTTTCGATTTTTTCATTATCTACAACTTTGCCATTGCCTCTAAGAGGTCACGTTTTGCCGCAAATCGCAAAAAAACTTATAAATTGCATCCACATTTTACCATTTTGTATGGTTTCGTTTTTAAACATTTGTTTTCCTTAAAGTTGGAACCTGAACATTCTCCACCTGGTCCTTGCCTGTTACTTTTTTTGTTCACAAAAATTATAGGGACCAGTCTATATACATAAATCGTGTAATTGTGATATCAAAAGACCGTAACCATAGCGACAGTGGAGAGTGGACAATTCAGCGACAGTGGAGAGTGCACAATTCAGCGTCAGTAAACCTGTGAAGATAGTTAAAAACACGATGGTGATATAAATTATTTTGTGGTATAAAATGGGAAGTTGTATTTTACATGTGTATAAACTAGTGGAACGAAGTCGTATTTTTATTACATGATAATATAACTATTCTCTTCATCAGCACTCGTCCTCCTATCCATTATATAGCTCCAGTCTGGGACACCAAGGTTCCGTAATTTGATCTTCTTCCGTATATATTCGTTTCGGTGATTTCTGAACAAAGTGATAATATTACCAGACAAATCGCTTGAAGGTTTCTTATATCCCATTTATTTTTGCGATTCCTGTTGAAAAATGACTCTGCAAACAAGCAAGAAGTTACTGCGCGACAGAACGTCGTTTTATATTTCCCTTGATGGCAGGACATTATTTCTGAAAGAAGATCTTAACGAAGTACTCCTTTTTCGCATTTGTTCGACTGAGGAAATCTAGGTCCTTCGTAATGAACTCGTAAGACATTAAAGTAATACCGCACTTCAGGATTTATTTTATGGCGACATGTAACGACAGAAAAGCTTGCCGCCATTGTCGATTTTCCAGTTTCGGATGATGGAATGGTTCGTGTCAGAAAGTGATAAAAATAAGTTTTTTAATTACTTGATGAAATGAACTAGCAGCTTGCTTACATAATATTTTCAATAGTAATAAGTTTTCATTAAATTCATAGAATAATATCTAGGAATCTAGGTATGACAGAGCAAACAAGGAACATGGATGTTTACTGATATGTGTAAAAAATGTTGCTGAGCAAAGATTGTCGTTTCTCAGTATAGATAAATATCCATGTTTCTTTTGGTCACTTTCATATTTTGTTTAATTTTTTATTTTGGATTTTCTTTATTATAAGATATACATTATTAATATAGAATTGAAGAATTGAAAATATCTTGAGGATTCTGTCTGATATTGATATAAGTGTAAACTCTTCATCCTACCAAGCTGCCATCCTTTCAAGCTTTCGGGAACGTTCAGTTCCTTCTTCAGGACAAATATCAAAGAACAACACAATAAATGGAGAAAAAATATTGAATCCACTTCATAACTTGAGTATAAATAGAAATGAGCATCAAAAAAAGGATTTTGTGGATGATAAAAATATTGGACAGATAGAATTTGGAAATAACTGTCAATCAACTTCAAAGTTGATGAGGAACAATCATGTTACTCTACTGGGTGTATCAGCATTACTATAATTTCTCAACTTATCTCTGTTAAGTTTCAAAATATAAGCGTAAATTTTACTCAAATTATTGAGATCAGTTTTTTTGTTTACTCTCCCCATTAATTTGCGACATTTCCAAAAACGTCCTTCCAAAACTGTTGTTTTCTATTCCAAGAACACTAAAATTATCAAAACTCAATCGATGGTCAAATTGATTAACATGTTGAGCCAATGCACAAGAATTCCTATTTCTTTAACATCACTTTTATGTGAAGTTATCCTACCTTTCAAGAGTCTAGATGTTTGTCCAAAATATACTTTATTAAAAACGTTACAAGCAATTTTACAAATAAAATTATAATCTTGGATTGTTTCGAGAGGAGTTTTTGATTTTGAAAAAAAGTTGACTAATGGTCTTAATGTTTTTTTGTCCAATTTTGATATTGTTGTTGTTAAACATTGTTATTTCAATTAACCGATTGCACCCCTACGCGCAACCCTCGGAAGTCTTCGTGAGATTTGTGTGAGCTATTGGTTTCTTTTATCACATTGATACAGCGTTGTTAATTCTTATCGCAATTTCAATTGATCCATGCCACTAATTAAGGGTTTCCACACATTACGGATTTCTATGTTAGCTTGACTGAACACTTTGTTGTTCATAATATATGCACTCTCTTTCAACTTCCTTCTATACCAGCCCTCTTCTTTATGGATGACTTCGGCTTGAGTCCATTTTATATTGTGTTGGGTCGTCCAGACGTGATCCGCTATCCCTGACCTTGGTGTTTCTTCTCGTTGAGTGTTTCTCTTGTGTTCAGCGAGTCTAACGCTAAGTGGTCTCTTAGTTTCTCCAAGATAAACTTCACCGCATTCACAAGGGATGCAGTAGATGCAGCTTTTGGAGTCAATGTCAGCGTTACGTGGTCTCTTATCCCCCTTGCGGGCTAGAACCTCTTCTATATGTTTTTTTGGGTACCAATTTTGTCGCAGACCTTTCTTGATATTGTCCAATTCGATGGTAAGACTCTTATCTGTGTTACACAGGTTATAGGCACGGTCCACCAGCGATCGAAAAACCCCTCTCTTTGTAGCACCATGATTCGAAGTTCAGGTATTGTCAAGTGTGAGTCGGCTTTCTGTTCACTGATGTTTGGCACTTATCATTGTTGTTTTGAACTTTCGCGTCTAGAAAAGGTAAACCGTCTTGGGTCTCCTTTTCCATCGTGACATGCTCATAGGGTGCAATAGGGAAAGTAAGATCAAATGTGAATTTGTCAAAATGTGTCCCCCTGTATACTATTGTTGGCGTGTTTTTCTATTTTTCCTGAAAATCATTGTTCCAAAAGTTATTCACTTTGGCTCGTTTTCTACTCAAATAATTTTTAGCTCCCGAACCATAAGCTTCAGTCCATATGTTCAATACTTTGTTGAAACCTGCTCATCATGAAGCATCTGGGCCCTGTTTCATAAAGGTACAAGATTGTAAGTAATAAGTGAATTTTCACAAGTTTGTCAAGATATGTAGTTATCAGCGTTTCACGAAAGTACGTCTATATACTTGTAATGACAAGTAGATTTCTACAATATTACAAGCAAATAATTCACAAATAACCATGAAATCACTTGTTGATAGCAAGTGTTGTCGATAACTGAAGGTTGATAACTTGTTGCCTACTTAACATTTTTACCTAACTCAAAAGGTAGGTCAAAGTGGTTCAGCAGAGCATTTCGGAAGATTTAACAGCATGTGGTCTAGTTCCTCCTCAGAAGATGAAGCCGATATAATTATCGAAAGACGCAGAAGGAGATTCAGACAGAGAATAAACATTCACTTTGAGTCAGTTTACGAGTTCGATGAACGTTTTAGAATGACTTCTGCACAAATGGAGCAACTTCTTGTTAACATCGGGCACAGTCTATTTCATCCAACTAATCGGTCCTACGCACTGTCAAGTAAAATGCAGCTTTGTATAGCATTACACTGGCTGGGTAATGGAGGACAATATCATGTCATAGCTGATGCACATGGTGTTAGTAAATCAAGTGTATGTAGATCTGTGAAGAAAGTGGTATATTCTGTTAACCAAACTAAATTTCCGCAAGTTGTTAGCTGGCCTGACAACATGGTCAATGTGGTGGCAAGATTCTTTGCAGTAGCTGGATTCCCCCAGGTTATAGGGTGTGTTGATGGCACATTAGTGAAAATTGATGCTCCTACAGAACATGAGGCTGCTTTCGTTGATCTTAATGGTAACCATTCCATTAACTGTATGATTGTTTGTGGGTCAAATTTAGAAATCTATTATGACAGTGCTAATTGGCCGGGAAGTGTACATGACGCTCGAGTCTTAAGGAATAGCAGTCTTTTTCGACAGCTAGAGGGTCCGATTCCAAATGCAGTAATCCTAGGTGACTCTGGTTATCCTTTACTGCAATGGCTCATGACTCCAATTGAAACTATCAATAATGAAGCTGTAGCTGCCTTCAACAGAGCACACAAAAGCACGAGAACGGTTAGTTGAAAACACTTTTGGAATTTTGAATGAAAAATTCCCATGCCTCAATTATTTTCGTTTGTCACCAGTTTATTCTGCAAATGTATTCAAATGCTCTACAGCATTATATAATATTGCCAGAGAGCAACAAAATGTCAATTATTTGATAGTCGAAGATGAACGTGTTGATGAAATCCACCAAGTTTTTGGCCATGTTCCCCAAAATGCGATAAAGAGGCAGCAAGAACTAATAAACTACTTCAGAAATGGAAACTAATTCCAAAATCATATGCTATGTGAATAATAGAAATGAATAAATAATGATTTTTTTATTGATTTTTCACCAAAATATATCAAACAGAATTTTTGAACTTAAAGCTTAATTCAACTCTATATTTCTGTATGTTGAACAACTCCACCGCTCGCCTCATTATTGTCATTCAATGTCGAAGATGAGTCGCTGATATTGAAGATGAATGTAACAGGAGGAAATGATTCAGTAAATTTTGATAGAAAAATCTGTAGTTCTCGCTCCATTTTCAAAATGTGCAATGTTTTTAAATAACTTCCTTTCTCGAGTATTTCAATCTCATGCTTGATTTTTTTCTTCTTAAGGTCGATTAAAGTTTCGTCAACTGATGTATCACCTGAATGATAAGTTCTCCTATTTTTCTTACTAGAGGAGCAGGTTCCAACGCTCATGTCAATACCTTTCAGTTGAGCAGATGCTGATCCATTTGAATTATGATCAGTACTGTTGTTCATGTCTACATAAGTATTGGTGACATTGGTTAAATTTTGTGCGCCAATAGTCTGCCCGCATTCAGGCTCACACTGCTTATCTCCAGTCTCGGGGACCCCTAGGCTGCGAATTGTGGGACTATCACGTCCTATGATATCGAGAATAAGTTGGTCGACATCTGTATATTTGCAGTCTGTACCTCTCCCAGTCCCAGTTTTCCTTCTATTATCAACTTTTTTCTGATGGAAAAAGCAACTTTAATTCAATGCGTCAACATGTAAGGCTATACTTTGAATTTACCATTGTTGCTTTCTTCAAATTCTGCCAAAAAACATCTCGTGTGTAAGTCCATTTCTTATTCGGGGACACAAGTCCCAAGCTGGCCGCTTTTTCGTGAATTGCTATCCAACACTGTATTTTGTCTTGTTTTGTGAGTTTATCGGAAAAATTACCAAACAGAAAATCCTTACTTTCTCGTATTTCTTTCAAAATACATAGCTTATTTCCAAATGTGACAGTTTTTGACATTTTAGTTAGTTTTTAGGCTATGATTACAAACTTGTACCTGACAAGTTTTCCAACCATACTTGTTGCAAACAAGTTCATAATTTTGAATTCTATGTGAAACGTTTGTTCTAAACAACTTGTAATTACAAGTGCCGATATTCACAACTGTTACTAACAACCTTTGTATCTTTGTGAAACAGGGCCCTGATAATGCGAAACAATATAGGGTGATCCATTTAAAAAATATTGATGACATGCTCTTGGGGTGCGATAGGGAAAGTTAGATCAAACGTGAATATTTCAGAATGTGTCCCCCTGTATCCTATTTTAAACGTGTTTTTTCATTTTTCCTGAAAATCATTGTTCCAAAAGTTATTCAGGGTGGCTCGTATTCAAATCAAATCATTTGTAGCTGCCGAACCATAAGCTTCAGACCATATGTTTTATACTATTTTGAAATCTGCTCATCAAGGAGTATCTGATAATGCGAAACAATAGGGTGATCCATTAAAGAAAATGGTGACATGCTCTTGGGGTGCGATAGGGAAAGTTAGATCAAACGTGAATATTTCAGAAGGTGTCCCCTTGTATCCTATTGTAAACGTGTTTTTTTCATTTTTCCTGAAAATCATTGTTCCAAAAGTTTTTCAGGGTGGCTCGTATTCAAATCAAATCATTTGTAGCTGCCGAACCATAAGCTTCAGACCATATGTTTTATACTTTTTTGAAATCTGCTCATCAAGGAGTATCTGATAATGCGAAACAATAGGGTGATCCATTAAAGAAAATGGTGACGTGCTCTTGGGGTGCGATAGGGAAACTAAGATCACATGTGAATATGTCAAAAGGGATAATGAATAGGTACTATTGTTGACTTGTTTTTTATTTTTCTAAAAAACATTGTATCAACTGTTAATCAGGGTGGCTCGTTTTAAATGGAATGCACTGTATTATACAGTGCGGCTCTTTTTAGTCCCCCCTGTTAACTTTTGAACGGTTTGACGTACAAACATAAAAAAAAATTGTTTCGATGGATTCACCGATACTATTTTTTTAAACAAAAAATATGGTGATGGCTCAACAGGGGTCGCGGGGGACACATCAACTCAAAAATTTCAAATGGCATGGGGGGTCAAGAGTCACATCGTTGAATCTTCACAACCATCAAAAAAATTTCGAAATTTTCGATTTGATGTGCCTCCAGCGCCATCTGACGAGTAATTGGAATGTTTCTTCTCTCAGAAAGTAGTATCGGTAATTCCCTTCAAAATGTTTTTGGTTTCATCGTTCCATAACAAACCGTTCAAATCTATCGAGGTATGAGTAGTTTTCAGATCCGCATTTATATTTGATATTTCGAATTTTAATTCCAAAATAAATATCAACGAAATTCAAAAAAAAATTAGATGGTTGTGAAGAGAATTGAATTCTCTTTTCAACTATGTGACATTTGTCCCCCCATGCAATTTAACATTTTTGAGTTGATCCCCCCCGCGCTACCTGTCGAGCAATCACCATATTTTTTGTACCAAAGAGTAGTATCAGTTTCTTTCAAATTTGTACGTCGAACCGTTCAAAAGTTAACAGGGGGGGAAGGCTAAAAAAAGCCGCACATGTAACAACATATTATTACTGTGGTCGGATAATATCTGTCCTGAATAATTTTGCCATACTTTTCGTACCCCAGATAATTTCTGAATATACTGGATTTTCCTGAAGATTAAGATAAACATTATCACGTAGTAAATTTTCAGGACTGCTTTGAAGTTTTTTTACGTTATGTTCGGTTTTTACAAAGTTGCGTGCCGCTAAACACAAGACTGTAAATTTCAATAAATCGTTATATCCAATCAACAATTGAATAAGGTAATTTTCGAGTGAACATTCCTGATAACCGGAGGGTCAAGCGAGCTTTATAAGTACAGAACACGGAATAATAGAGTGTTTTTGAAAATCGAGTGGCGTGCAGGTAATTTCGCGACGAACGCTGAGTAAACATAAACCGATATTGGAGTTGAGATTTTGTTATAAATAAAGTAACCGCCATGGAAAAGAGTATTGACTCTGATATAATATTGACATACTTATTGGAAGGCCAGTGGGCCAGATGGGAAAACGAAACTGAACGAAGGAAAAGTGGAATGCGGCGTGAATAGATAATTGGAAAAAGTGTATATTCTGCACAAGGACGAATCTCAATTACAGTTGTTTCCAGGGTCTTTCACGACGAGCGTTCGTTAGGAATATACAGTGATAATAATTATATAATGATAATAATAATCTCATTCAGAATGATATAACACAATTACAATTGAAATATCTACATTCTAGTTTGAATAAAGTCGTGTAGGGTTAAGTGCAAAACACTTGTTCAAATTTAGATGCAATATAAAATAATGTATTGTAAATTAATGGTATGAGTAATGAGTACAGGACCTTATGAAAATATAAAATGGTAAAACGCATGAACGAAAAATGTAGAATGGTATAAATAGAAGTGTAAATTATGTAAAATAATTAAAACATGAAAGAAAAACGAGAAGAATTTTGAAAATTCCGAACCGTAAAAGTGTGAAATTGTATAAATATAAACTATAGATTGTAAAAATCAGATAAAATACCACAACTACTACATGATGTTCAATAAAATTCAATAGGTAATATAATTAAAGATTGAAAATATACCTAATCGATTCATGACAAGTATAAATACGAAACATATAATGAAAGAAATACACACACATAATTCTTCCACCTGGATCGGAGCAAAATAATGTTGTTCTACGACAGTGCGTAAACTAAGCTTTTACACACTCTTGACAGTGCGTAAAGTGATACTTTCTCGTGCGTAAAAAAATCACCTGTGTGTAAAATCATCAACTGTGCGTGAAGTATTTTTTTACACACGGTTAATACATTTATTCATTTTTTAAAATACAGTATTTTGCGTCAAATATAATTCGGAAGTATTTATTTGATAATACGACGACAATGCATATCATTGATATAATTGCTACAATTTGGCAATATAATAACTGTCGAAGAAAAAAATTTGTATGAAACACTTTCGTAAAAGGCTTTTTTGCGCCTCATTCAACAAACTTCACGCTTATACAAAAAAGTCCTACTTTACGTACTTGTATCATAAATAGCTATTTGTCTACGATATCAGCAATTGTTTGTCTGGATTGACTGAATATAAATGTTTTCATTGATTTTTTGAAAATATGGAAAAAATCAATACTTCTGATTGTTTGAGGAGCAGTGTTGAACACTTTAGGAGCTGAGTACGTATAAGAGTGTCGAATGAGAGATGTTTGTGCAAGTGGGATGAAATCGTGATCTCTTCTCCGTGTATTATAACTGTGAGATGGTAAGATATAACTCTTCTTTTTAAAATAGGGTATAATGGTGTTATAATAAAAGAAGTGACAAATGTCAAGGACATTAGCTTCAGACAGTTTTTCTGTTGAATAGCATTTCGGTATCGATAGAATCAATTTCAGAAGTCTGTTTTGTAATGCCTCAAGTGGATGGAGGTGTGTTCTGAAGGCTCCTCCCCAGCAACTTATTCCATAGCGTAACTGGCTTTCTACAAGGGGAAGGTACAGAATTTTCAAATGGTAAGGGCTCAATAATTATTTCAAAAATTCTAATTTGTAAATGATGTACCATAGCCTATTGCACATATAATTTATTTCTGCATCCCATTTGAGATGTGAATCTATATTACCACCTCGGTATTTCACTTTTTTATTAGGGAGAATTACTTGCTGATTACCCACGATAAGTTGTGGAAATGGAGGTTTGTTTGAGAATATTACAACTGAATTTATGACCAAGCCAATTTTTTATTGTAATGAAGTCTAATTCTAACATATCTTTCAATTATTGCTAACTATTTGCCTTGTATAATATTGCTGTATCATCTGCAAATCCTATAATTTCCCTTTTACTTTCAAGAGTAAATAATATATATATATATATATATATATATATATTAAATAAGATTGGCCCGAGGATCGTACCTTGTGGGACACCAATTTCAATATTTTGCCTACTGCTTAAGATTTGATATATCTTCACACTTTGGTGTCTGTTGGAGAAATAACTGCTGAATAATTTTAAGTTGTTTGTAGTAGTATTTTATGGACTACTGTGTCGAACGCCTTTGATAAGTCTATGAAAACGCATAGACTCGACTTTTTATTAATTACATCTTCATTGGAATAGGAAACCTAATATACATAACTATAAGTAAAAAATATAATTAAATGACACAAGTACAATTATATATATATCACACGTTAAACATGTAAAAAATAACCATTTAGACAGACAACGAAGTGTATACAAGAAAAAGCAAAATCACAAGTTAAAAAATTCAGTCACTAGTAGATAGACCAATTAGGTGTATAATATACACAACTACAAGTTAAAAATAACATGACACAAGCACAATGGAATAAATATCAAGCGCTAAAAATTTAAAAAGTACCCATCTAGACAGACAACAAAGTATACACAAAAAAATGGTAAAATCAGACGTTGACAAATTAAAAGTCGCATGTAGATAGACTAATTAGGTATTTAAGATTACATTATTATTATTATATAATTAAACAAAACGGAGTATAACAGTACCCATTACTTTTTTTATAATTTTTTTTTGTTTAATTCTTTCAGAGCTGCTTTAAAATCTTCCAAATTAGATTTTTTCTTCAATATTTCAGGTAATTCGTTGAATTTGTTGAAACCTTTAAAAAATATAAAGTTCATGGTACTCCTAAATGCCGTTCGATTTATATGTATATTATCTGAATTTCTAGTATTGTGAGAATGAATGTTTTATTTCAAGTTGACATACTGGTTAAAGTATTCTGGTGCCATACCATTTACAATTTTAAATAACAAAATCATTGTGAAATAGTAGAGTCTACTTTCAACTGACAACCAATTTAAACAATCTAGCATATTTTTTATGGGAGTAATACGATGCGTTTTCAATATTACCCTCATTCCCAGATTTTGTAGTTTTTGTAGCATATTTAGTTTATTGAGGTTAAATAACGATATAGACGCACAATAATCAAAGTGTGGTTGAATGGTAGTATTGTAAACTGTAACTTTAGACTGTATTGACAAATGTTGTGCTATTCTACTGAAAAAATATAGTTTTTTTGATATTTTTTTATGAATATATTCAAAGTAAATGTCAAAATTTAAAAAGTTATCCAGTTGGAAACCAAGGTATTTGACCGTTGACACAACTTCAATTTTTTCGTTATTGATATGTAGGTTTATACCGTTGATATCGAGAGAATTGTATTCATATTTTGTAGTGAAGATCATTGCTTTCTTTTTTGTTTCATTTAACTTCAAATAGTTGGTGCATAGATACTCATTCACAGTTTCTAAAATCCCGTTCATCTTATGAACAGCTCCATCTAGTTCAATATCACTACAAATAAGCTATGTATCATCAGTAAAAAGGTTTATGAACTCAGATTCAACGAAAAGTCCAATATCGTTTAGATATAAAACAAAGAGAAGAGGGCCCAAAACGCTACCCTGTGGAACACCTACATCAACATTCAATTCATTTGATAGTGCATCTTTGAAAAAACTTTGAAAAACAGAACTCTGACAAACTGCTAGAACTCAGTAGAGCGCATCTCAGAGTTATAGTAGATTTGCTTACTGGCCACTGCAAACTCAAACATCACATGCATAAAATCGGACTTGCACAAGATGCAGAGTGCCGGCTATGCATCGACGATGATGAAACGGCTAAACACATTCTGTGTACATGCCCTGCATCGGCCAGAACCAGGTTCTCAATATTTGGCGATACGACAGTAAGGCCAGAAAACCTGGTAAATTATTCTCCCAATGCATTCCTCAATTTCGTCAAGAGATTGGATATACTGGGAGAAATATAACCATAGGGTGAGCCACAATAGGCCATTGGCCGCAGTGGAGGGCCTGATACGGGCTCACTCACGTTCAAACCTAACCTAACCTAACCTCTATAAACTGGGAGATGAATTTCAATATATCAGAATTGATACCATCAATATCACTGGATTTCTTAGATTTTAAATGAATGATTACGTGTTTTGCTTCTGTCCTGTCGTTTGTTAATGATGACAGATGAGTTTCGGACTGATGTTTCTTATACGGGGCCAGGTAGCCAAGTAGTTGAAGCGACATTGTTTCAATCACTTTAGCTGCCAGTCGGCGGTGGTTCAAACCATGGCAGATTTTTTTCTGGTGGCCCAAGAAATTGCTAGGAATCGCACATAAAAAGTAACACCTCGTTAATCCTTGGCTCGCACAAGTTTCGACTTCTGAGGGCTGCCGTTCGTAAGGGGACGACAGCTGGTTAATGGAAAAAACAATATTTGCAACAATTTTTAACGTATAGTTAGGATTCGGTAATGTAATATTTATATCTTCAAATTTGCTTGAATCACTCATTTCTTATATATTATTTGATATTGTGTAGATATATTACAGCGTAACAAACTTTGAGACTGTTAATCTGTCAATCGACCATAGCATATGCTATAACATTTCTGTCCTAAATTCGAAAACCGGATGAATCAATGAATTGAAGTCAAATTATTGATGTTGAAATCGTTAAATTGAAATAACTATTCACTGATTCCTACCATTTTGCAAAATACAGGGTGTTCTACATATAAACAGTAAAATTTATACTTATATAATAAAATGTAGTTTAAGTAGTCAAAGCCGTATGAATTATTTCATTGATGACGCACCATGACGTCACTATTACTTTTTTTCCCTATGGAGGAAAAGTACGACTTTGCTCCCTACAATGTATACTTTGGATAGAGGTTGCCGGAAAAATATTCATCAACAGTAAAAACACAAGAGCTTTTTTTAATCGGATAAATTTCTTTTTAACTCAAAATTTTTCCATCGGTAATTTTGCTCGAAAAACTGACATTTGACAAAATCGCTCGACCTTCGGTATCGCGATTTTGTCATGTCAGTTTTTCTCGTAAAATTACTGATTGGCAAAATTATTTCGTTACAAAAAGAAATTGATCTGATAAAAAAAAAGCTCTTGTGTTTTTACTGTTGATAAATTAACTCCTGTATAAAATGTTTCATTTAAAGATGACTGTATTGTCATATTGACAGCAATAAAAAAGGTGCATCGTTTTTTATCACCGATAAAAACGCCTGTTCCTCTTTACCGTCTACATCTCCCAAGTAGCACACTTATATTGGTAAAATATTGGTACAATATTGTGAACATATTGGCGAAATATTTGAAATGCAATATTGGCGAGAAAAAAAATGTGAACATTCGGCGATATTGGTCCAATATTACTTGAATAATATTGGCGAAATATTCCCCAACCAATATTGGCCTCAAAATGTTTGGCGATATTGGTACAATATCGCTGATACAATATTCTGACAATATTGGCACAATATTCAAAAGTTATATTGTCGAGAAGTAAAATGTGAACATTTTCCGATATTGGTCGAATATTGTTTAAATATTCCAAAAATAGTTTTGGTGAAATATTCTTGAAGCAATAATGGCCTTAAAATATTTATCGATATTGGTACAATATCATTTGGTTATATTGGAGGACGTCAATATACCTTGGTAAATTATTGTCTTTTAGTTGATGAAGGTGAGCTGTCTTGAAAACAAGTTAAGAGAAGTATTTAATAAACTTTCGTAGGTTTTAGAAGACGTTCTATATGTAGAGCCACCTAGCGGATTCTTATCCAGGTTTGATCATGAAATAATTTAAATATGTTTCATTGAATATTCGGCCAATATTCAAATTTCATCTCAATCTAGATGTAGGAAACAATATGAAGACAATATTGTTTTAACGATATCGATAACTATTATTGAACCAATATTGACCCAATATTAATTAATAAGATTTGTTGAATATTGGCGAAATGATATTCAACCAATGTGTAATTACACTTGGAGATACAATATAGTTTTTATTCCTTGAATCGATATGAGGGGAATATTGGCATTGCAATATTTATTCTAGATGTTGAAAACGATGTGAAGACAATATTGTTTTATCGATATTGGTAAATATCATTGAACCAATATTGACTCAATATGAGTTATTACAATTTGTCAAATAAAGTGGAAATGATATTCTACCAATATGCTATCAAACTTGGAAATACAATATAGTTTTTTTCCCTATAATCGATATGACTGGAATATTTGTATTGCAATATTTATTCTAGATGTTGAAAACGATGTGAAGACAATATTGTTTTATCGATATTGGTAAATATCATTGAACCAATATTGACTCAATATGAGTTATTACAATTTGTCAAATAAAGTGGAAATGATATTCAACCAATATGCTATCAAACTTGGAAATACAATATAGTTTTTTTTCTCTATAATCGATATGACTGGAATATTTGGATTGCAATATTTATTCTAGATGTGGAAGACAATATATAACCAATATTGTATTATCGATATTGGTAGAAATTATTCAACCAATATTGACCCAATATTTCATGTGATAATCTACATTCAAAACTAGTTCAACCAATATTCCACCAATATTATTATTATAATATTGTTTTTTTAATATTCACCCATATTGGACCAATATTGATTTTTCATTTACAATATATCTATATTGGCCCAATATGGAACCAAGATTCAGCCGATATGATGTGCTACCTGGGCTAGAATGCTTACGTCACTTTAATGTCTGCCCTGTCAGTTATTTCAGTATTGTTGATAGTTGATACTGAAACATTACAACATATGAGTCGTTTTGGGGAAGTTTCGACTCAACAAATAACAAAAAATATAGAAAAAGCAATCCCGCAATCTACAAAAAATACTAAAGCGTCAATATGGAGACAATTTATATTCGGTCGTTAATTTATCAATAGAAAGACATTCACGATTTCTACTTTTATGAATTTTAGGTCAAAATTTGGATGATAAATGAAAACTAGTGCAATAACTTATGAAAAGTGTTTCACCATATATAAGTAAAGGCGGCGGCAAGACTATAAATTAAACTTATCTTTCCGCATCAAAAATTTGGTATTATATAACAACATGAAATGCTCATTTGTGCACTGCAGCCGACTATCAAATTCCAAGGGTTATTATGGTTGTTATGAATAATTGCACTCATCCGAAGTTAGGAAACTTCAACGAAGTTTATCTCTAGAAAATATTCCGTTTCGCCAAGCAATGGTTAATCCACAGGAAGTATATACTCATTCTATTTGTCAACACAACCATATACAAAATGATATGCTGAGTTTTTGTTAAAATGGGATGTGCAATATTTTCCCCAGTTTTAAGTATGACAAACGGAAAAGCATTTACTGGAAGAACAAGTTAAAAAAGTTATCCAGTGCGGCTTTTTTCAGTAGGACTTTTTAACGGTTTGACACCACAAACATGGAACAAACACTTTGAATTGTATCATCGGTACTACTTTTTGAAATAAAAGATGTTGTAATTGGGAAGGGGGCACATTGAATTAAAGATTCCAAATGGCATTGAGGGTCAAAATACACATTGTCGAAAAGATAATTTAATTTTGTTTTCAACCAAAATTTTTTTTTATCAAGGTTTATGCGTATTTTCACAATTTCAGACTCTTGGCATTTCGAAATTTTCAGCGCCATCTGTAATTGCAAGGTCTCACAAAAAGTAGCACCGGTAATACTGTTCAAAATAATTTTTTTCTCATCGTTCCATATCAAACCGATCAAATTTATCGTGATAAGGGTACCGTTTAGATTCACCATCTTATTCAATATTTCGAGTTCACGTGCTATTTATTAGGACTATCTCTTCGTTTTAGTATTTTCATATTTATCACGCTTTTTTCAATTATTAATTGTTTCATACGTTCATTATTACATTTCTCAATAATATTACAGTAAAAGAAAAAATGCGTCTTTCAAATTATAAAAATGTCATCTCAAGGACGTGACGTAACACATATATAAACTAGCATAGATCATCGTCTTTTGCTCACGACTACAGAACATATTAACATAGCATGGAATGATATTAGGTGGGACTTGATGCCTACATTATATTACAGTTTGTTATACCGAATATTATGACAAAAAATTAGAAGGTGGAAATTACGTTCTGTCTGTTTTTTTGACTTGACAAGAACTTTCGGTACGGTTGATCAATATCTTTTGTTCCTGGAGCGTTGAATGCAATAGGTATACGTGGATGTCTTAACGATTGGTTTCTCTCCTACCTGGTATATTCACTGAAATTTTCGTTGTTTTCAAAGAAGTATTATTCCTGTCAACGTACTGCACCCCCTCACAAGTCTTCAGACAAGCTAGGGAAAACGTAGCTTTGCCTTCTAACATGTGGTGCCATGCACGAAACCGGCGACCAGGAATCGAAACCCCGACCCTATATATCAAAGGAAAATGTTCTACCATCACGACCACCATGACCCATATTGGTACCCCACAAGGTAGTATCTTCTTACTGCTTTTTGATATTCTTTAGATGATACCTGCATGGTTGTAGCTGATCATTCAGAACATAACAACAACAAACAACAATAACATCCTGAAAAAATTGAAAAAACTTTCATTGAATTTGAAAATTGGTGTTCTAGAAATGTGAAACTTCCTTGATCCACCATCTATCTATCGAAATTTATAAATTTCTTAGTAACAACGTTTGAAAGTAATTTTACCTATCAATCGTATTAAAGTCCGTGCTAGACAAAATACTCTTTTGAACTTATACTATGACACTAGGTAAACACGATTGAATTTATTGTCTCCGCGACATGTTTCGATACACAATATCGTTACACATTAAATTATTCTACGTTGAACATTACTCAAATAACCTCCTTAGGCCAAGCAATAGAGATATTGTCCGTGACAAAAATACTACCTGGAAGCGGCCTGTGCCATCTCATGCAGTACAAACCGTAGTTTATTCCCACCATGTCCTCAACTCGAAAATGCCATTTTTTAATTTGTTTTAAACAATAAACAACAAAAAATCGCGTTTTTTTTTAGTTTTTTCATTGTAAAATGGAAACTATTGAAGCAGTGTTAATGGTAAGAAAGGATGAACTGTAGAGAATTGAATTCCAAAGAGAATGACTTAACAAACGATCCGATCGGATTATCAGAACCGGAGAAAAGCGGGAATAACCGGAAAATTGTGTGTTTTATTTTTTCATTCATAACTCTGCCATTTTTCAATATTGAGAGCTGAAACTCTGCACAATAGTAGCTTCTGACGTGCACTTTATATGTGCAAAACCTGGATTCAGTCGGATTCCTAGTTTTCGCACAATCCTGATTTGAATTTTAATTGGAAATATTTTCGCGGAGAGCTGGATGCGTTTGAGGTCGTCCGATCGAAATTTAAAACATAGATTTGGAAAGTAGACGTAAACAGTAACAAAACGTCTATTCTGATTTTTCGATAAAACGCGTTTGAGTGTGTTAAAAACTAGTGAGAACATGAGGGAAAACGGTCGACCGCGCGAGTGCGATCGAGTGGTGAGGGACTGGGTGAATCAAGGAGAAACGTATAGGCGCGCGGCGGACGCCAGCGGTCCTCAGCTCACTAACCGCCGAGAGATCGTAGCTTCAAGCATTTATAGCTGTACGCGTCGTTTTTGGTACACAAATTCATAGCGTCCGTTACAGTTTCTTGTGAAATTTACCATTTTTAGTAATTGACAATTTATATATCTGTGTGAGATTTTGTATTACGTATTACCAGTGTCATGGAGACGACTGACAAGTCGAATACATTAGAAGCATCAACATCTGCCGCTGTTAGGTAAATATTCCAAGATTTCTCATTAGAAAATACAGGTTTATTTATGAGAGTTGTATTTTTCATAAATGTGTTTTTATTCCCCCATGATGAAAGCAGTATAGAAAATACAACAGAATTATCAACATCTGCCGCTGTTAGGTAAATATAATTTCAAAATTTGTCGTTAGAATATATGTTTATTTATCTGAGTTGTATTTTTGATTAATGTGTTTTTATTCATGCATGATAACGCATCAGAAAAAGAAGATGACGAGTTGTGGGAAGACGTAAATAATACGTGTTTGCTTTGCGGGGATCCCGTGGAAGCCTCAAAGTCCTGGCTTGTCAAATTGAAGGAGGTTACTATACACAGAACCTGTCAAACTATGTATACTAGGGAGTCGAATATTAAATCAGCGATGAAAAAAGCGTCAGAAAGCTGCTATCTATTCATATATTTTATTGATATAAAGATATGTAGCAAAAACATAGAATACCTGCTTATTCTTTCATCACTCATGAAATCTGAGTCAGGAATCGAATTCCTCAGGTTCAGATACACCAAAATCAAAAAAAAATACCAATCAAATAGCTGCAGTACATGCCGAGATAAACAAATGCAGAGAATTATAAGTTGCGCTCAGCGCGCGCCAATTAATAGAATACGTTTCTCCTCGAATCGCACAGTCCCCTACCACTCGATCGCTCTCGCATGGTCGACCGTTTTCCCTCATGTTCTCACTAGTTTTTAACACACTTAAACGCGTTTTATCGAAAAATCAGAATAGACGTTTTGTTACTGTTTACGTCAACTTTCCAAATCCATGTTTTAAATATCAATCGGACGACCTCAAACGCATCCTCTCCGCGAAAATATTTCAAAAAAAAATTCAATGTTATTATTAATTCATTTTTAGTTACAGGTTCAAGAAAAATTGATCGATCTAATTTGGTTTCAGAGAGAAAGTTTTCAGGTATGGTTATTCTATCAATATTACTACACATGCGTTTACCTATGCTAACAAAATAGTTATTGAATTCATTTGCTTTTTTTTGATTATCATTGGTATTATCACCGTTTTCTAGTGTTATATTATTATTCTCTACTCTTTTTTGTCGACTCTCTCCACATATGTCTCTTATTATATTCCAAATTTTTTTTATAGTTTGTGCCGGAATCAATAATTTGTTGTTTATAATAATTATTTTTATCGTTCCTTATTAGAGTATTGAGTTTATTCCTATATTTTTTATAGTTTGATTCTAATTCAGGAGAATCATTTTTTAATAATTGCTTTTTTAGGTTATCACGTTCATTGATCGAATTTATAAGGCCTGAGGTGATCCAAGGTTTGATTTTGAAGAACTTTTTATTTCTTACTAGATTTACCTTTGTTGCTGATTCTATATAGCATGTAATAAACATATTATAAGATTGCTGAATGTTTGATTCTGCTATAACATTTTCCCATTTTTCTGAGCTTAGCATTTCATTTAATTTAGTGAAATTAATTTTTCTACAATTTTGTTCTGTTGTTTCTACAGCCACTTTAGTTTTCAGGAATGAAATATTTACAAATGGTGTGAAGTGATCTGTAAGGTCCGTTTGAAAGACTATTGGTGTAATTGATATTTTATTATTGAGATGGTTGGGTTTTCTCATAAATATATGGTCGATAGCTGTTTTTGTATCTTTGGTAACTCTAGTTGGCACGTTTATATACGATAATAACCCATGTGAACCTAATATGCTCAAATAGTTATTTGTCTCATTACTCTCTGTGTTTAATAAGTTAATATTTATATCTCCAAGGTAAATTTCTATATCTTGTTTATGCATTGTATTCAATAGAATTTCTAAATCGTTTAAATAGTTCAAACTACTGGTTGCTGGTGATCTATAATATGCAGTTAATCCGATTTTATTATTTTGTGGAAGTAAGTCTGTCGTGAATGTAAGAAATTGAGTTTCATTTATCGGTATCACTGTGATATCGGCGGATATGTTATTTTTTATGTAAATCATGACACCGTCACATTGTTAATAGATGATTCGTTGTAATACTGTTGGTAATTAGGAATTGTGAAATTACTTACGCAATCTATTATTCGTGTTTCAGATAGCACGATTACATCTAGAAATGTATGTGCCATTTGTATATACCAATAATTCATCTAAGTGTTTCCTGAGGCTTCTAATGTTGAAATGTATGACTCCCAGACTCTGTTTTCCTTCATCCAACCTTCCAATATAGCGATTTTGTTCCGATCTACAACTGAAGGTAATTTCTTTGTATCAAAGGTACCGAAGCGATGAGTGAAAATTGTGGAGCGAAGAGGAAGGCCTACAATCGAAAAAGGAAAATTTATAGCTTAGCTATAAAAAAATCTTATGAGATTTCCTACCTTGGAATTTATGTGGCCTCAAAGTGAATGAAAAGTTTATTCAAATATTACCAGAGATTCTGCATTCAACAAGACTCATAATTGAATTTTCTTTTGCCAATCTATGAAATTATGTATCCAATTCAATTATTTATAACTTTCTTGTTTGCTCTCAGTTTTTCCTTGAAAACCTTTCTGATAGTCAAAAAATCAACTCAATATTCCAAGAGCTGGAAAGGTAGACGAGGTTCAGAATGGAGGACTGAGTTTGTAAAAACCCTTATCCCAGTGAATATCAAAATTAAATATAGAGATCGTGTTAAAAAATGTCGACTGTTATCATAACATTTATTTGAATACTGCTGGGCAGCACCAATTGTGAGTGAATGCGATGGAAATAAATGGAATAAATGTTTCTTCTGGTCACGAATGCTGACGCCAAAGCTGAAATTTATAAAAGATTATATATACAGGCTGTTCTCGATTTCGAACTTAAATTATTGAAGATAAAGCAAAATCGTTACAGGGAATAACGGCGCACAAGGATTTTCATGGTTGCCGTCAGGTGTTTCTCCTATTTCCGGTAATAACAAATCAAAAACATTCTCACAGATCCGCTCTTTCCTATCAGGATTATGTTCCTAAAGCTGTGGAGCTTATAGAAATTATTCGTGAAGCTTTCAACATTCGATAATTCAAAACTAAATCAACTCCCCCTTTTCTTATCTAGTTTCGGTAGCTCTTTCCAATAGCCTGGAAAAATCAAACAGCCACTGTTATACCACATTCATGTATTCATTTTCAACTCCAAAATAAATAAATCCGAATCCCGCCGCGACTCTTTTTCGTGTTGCGAATAAAACCACATCATGCACCTGTTGTAAGTTTCAGCGAACCGGCTCGCCTGTGAATCGAATCGGTATTTGGAGAAAAGCCAACGGAAATCAGTGTTTCTGTTCTGACGCCGATATGAACGTGTACTTTTATGGCGTTTGCCGTTCTTGTACGAGCCAATGTTTGCGTTTTTAGCTTCGTTAGGCGCGGAAACGTTGAACCAAAAAATTGGGCTACAGCCAAACCATCCCTATAGCGAGAATAAATATTCGATGATGTGTGTTTTGCAGAGATTATAGGTTTCGGGTAGTTCAATTTATGGGTATCTACCTCAATGCGATCAATTTAATTTCCTAGAATGAATTTTAGTTGGCGGTAACGTAAAGCTAATTTGTAATTGATTGGATAGTATTTGTCAACCAATTGATTGTATCGTATTGTTTTGTATAAATATTGGTATGTTCAATATATTACTTACTAGTTAATACCTCTTAATGCATGATTTTAAAATTTTTCCGAAATAAAACCAAGTAGGTCAATATAACCTTAATATAATAATATATCGTTAAAAATACAGATTTTTTTCAATTGAAAAGGTTCATTTAAAAATGTAGTGAAACTATACCATGATATTGTCAGGAATGCAATTAACATTGGAGATCAAAAATATAGGATTTATAAATATTCTGAGGATGAGGATGAAAAAAATTTACAAAACAGCAAGAGATCATGTTGTGAGAGTTATTAGAGAACAAAACCAATCATGTTTTAAAGAGAAACATTCTCAATTGAAAATTGATTGATCCTCTGGAAATGGAAAAAACCTACAATGAATTGAAGTTACTTTTTTGTAATATCTATCAGAAAACAACTATTTCCCCGGCTAAAGCCACGCTGGACATTGAACTACATCTGATGGATATTGTGAAAGACCCTATATAACTTGAGAGAAAAAATCTGAAAGTGAAAATTTCCATTTTCATTCAGATAGTTGATTATTTATCAAATATCCGGTTTTCATTATCTATAAATAACATATGGGAGAATGTTATTCAGAAGTATGACCCACAGAAAATCGCTTATTTCATTGATGCGTGAATTGCATCTATTTCGCTAGGTCTCCAATACAGTTTGGTCTACAAAATGTCTATTTCACTCTTCTAAGATCATCAGGGAGGTCGGAAGAATTGGAAAACATACTTTTCAGTAGCAATTTCACAATGTAATGATGTAATTGTTGGACTATTCATTGTGCGGTGACACTATGAAAATGTTTTTCTGACATAAAATGGGACATGGGTATGGCATGTTGATTTTATTCAGGATGTTCATAAAGTCAGTTGTGGAATCATCTGCGACTAAAAGTTGAAATTTAGTCGCTATTTTCCATCGTACAAGATAACCTCTATTGGAAGGGATTCATGTTGTAAAGAGAAACAATGAGGGTGTACCGTAAGATAGTACACTTGGACCTTTACTCTTTCTTCTTTACATAAATGACTTTGTCAGGAAGTCAAGTAAATGTAAAATACACCTGTTTGCAGATGACACCCTTATTTATTACTGTTTTAGTGACATGGATGATCTAATGAATACTTTAAACAATGAGCTCTGCCCAATGAGTAAGTGGTGCAGTGCTAATACTCTAAAACTTAATAGTGAGAAAACAAAATATCTGATTTGGGTAACACAGCACTCCACAATGAAACAGATAATAGAAACCTGCAAATAATGATTGAAAATGTTACAATTGAAAATGTTAATGTAGTGAAATATCTTGTAGTCTTAATTGACCAGAAACTAACTTTCAAAGCCCACGTACTATAAGTTATAAAAAGAACAACATTTATTATCAACTTTATTATGAGAGTATCGGCAAACATGTCTAGATTGTTCAAATTAAGAATTTATAAAACATTAGTATAACCACATTCTACATTCTGTGAATCAATAATATTAACATTTAATAACAATGAGTTAGACCGACTACAGAAACAACAATACAGGGCAATGTTTAAAAAAAATCAATCAGCTTCGTTAGGCACGGAAACGTTGAATCAAACAATTGGGCTTTGCGAAGATTATAGTTTTCAGGTTATTAAATTTATGGGTACCTCAATGCGATCAATTCAATTTTCTAGATCCAATTGTGGTTGACGTTATCGTTTAGCAAATTTGTAATTAGTAATTAATTTGAAAATATGTGTTAAAACTCTGAAAAAATCATTCAATGACACGTGTTTCAAATTCAGTCTTTTTGCAAATATAGCTCAAACCTCTTTTCTATTTGAATGTTCAATTTCGAAAAGGTGTAACCAAATGTACAGAGGCTTTTCATGACCGGAAATACTAATTTAAATGAAATCCATCCCAGAGTTGAAATATCTGAAACATCCTCTCAGATCATGAAACTATCGAACACTCGTATTGAAATAGCCAGTGACTGACAATTTTAATGTTATTCTAGGAAATATTCTCAGAAATAGATTTGTTACGAAGGATCTTCTTAAAAATTAACTAGTGTATTATATTACTTTAAAGTGTCAGTATGTAAGAATATTTCCAAATGGAACATTTCAGAATATTAGATTATCAAACAACTTCCAAATATTTGAATGGTCTACACATGTTAATTTTCTAGTATAGTGCCCAAATACCTAAAACTTCCCTATAGGCCACCAAAAAGTTCTCAGGGAGGGTGAAGCAGGTCCACTTTGAAATTGAACAGAATCTTGATAAAATTAGTTAGTCTTTCGTTTCACTCATTCTAGTTAGCATGTTGTGACGCAGTTAAATTATTGTTATTATCATAATTCAACTCTGTTCAACTCAAGTTTCAATCCGAGTAATATCGTTAATTTTCGTTTTTTAAATATTAAATCGATTTGCTCCACCTCTCTCGAAAAAGCTGATTCTTCTGATCAACTTTCAGTGTATTGACTGTGTTTGAATTATACCGAGTCTTTTGTGATTCACCGTGTTCATTCATTAGTAAATTTTCACCTCATTCATCTTTTTCCATATTGAGAAATATTAATAGTCAAAATTATGAGTTACTGTATACGTTAATTTGATGAAAGTATCTAACATTTTCGGTTGTTGTTCCTCATTGTTTTGTTCGATAGATATATAAGTTTTATAAATTCTGGCTTTTTATTATTAAAAGTTTACATTCCAGTTTACAAAATCCTTTTTGAGTATAGAGAAACTATTTTAAGTAACAGAGTTGAACCGAGTAAGTCTTTGAGTGGAAAAGTAAGTTTCACAACGAGTTCTCATCAGTCCAGCCTGAGAGGAGAAAAAATAAATGGAGTATCGAGTATAAAGGGTGTTTCTTAAGTACGTGAAGAAACTTTAGGAGCATGTTGCTGACGACGGAATGAGAAAAAAAGTTCCCATAAACACATGTCCGCAAGATATTCGTTTCTAAGATACAGGGTGTCAAAGTTCAATTATTATATTTCTTTTTTGTGAATAAATGCCAAAATATTTGTGATATTCGAGTAAAGTTTGGTATCTGGGATGATTTTTCAATGACAAAATCAAATTTTGTACTATTTGTGAAAAATCTAATTTCTAACTGAATTTATTTTTATTAAAATATCTTGTCATTCAAAATAACTTGCATAGATTATTTCAAATCTCAATAATTTGAAAACAGTTGCTCGCAGTGACCTCTACCAAGAACATATTTTTACAAACTAAATAATAAATATTCCCAGATACCCAAATATCAAAATTATTTTGAAATTATTTACAAAAAATAAAAATAAGAATTCAACTTTGACACTCTGTATATCAAAAACGAATAACTTTCGGACATATGTTTATAGAGACTATTCTTCTTATTTCAACAATACGCTCCTAAATTTTCTACATGTACTTAAGAAACACCCTGTAGAAAGGCGAGATCATCTGATGAAAAAGTGAGTAAGTAAGTAAGTAAATTTATTCAATTCAGATATAAAACAGATACAGATTCGTCTATAAAAAAAAATGTGTATATAACTATACAGATTACATAATCCTAGGAGAACTAATTAAAGTTGCGGCTATCTAAGCAAGCTTGTGTTGTAGCCAGCAAACAAAATAGTGACCCTATTCCTATATAACCAGACATGCTAATATTGCAGTATGTAGACAGAAAGAGAGAGAGAGAGAGAGCGCGAAAGAGAGAGTCAAAGAGCGAAAGAGAGAGTGCGAGAGAGAGATCTGTTTGAGGTGAGATCTGGAAGGCAACTATAATAGTGATTATTCATTATTCAAGAATCAGTAGAAGCATTTCATAATTATCATCAACAAATTTTTTCAACTCTCTTTTGAATTTGTGTTTGTTTCTCATGCTTTTCAGTGGTTCAGGTAGACTATATTGTAAAGTTTTGGTCCCAGATACGTTATAGATTTTTTATTATGCGTGAGTCTGCAGCGTGGAACATTCATGGTCTGAATTGACCTAGTGCGAGTATTGAAGCAGTCCATAGTAAACTCTGGAAAATGTAAAGTTTCCTCACTCCGAATAATCCCGTTTCATCATACAACGACTTGGTACAGTATCTCCGACCTTTTTTCATAATAATTCTTATTAATGAATTTTGAATTACCTTTAAGTTAACTAGCGATATCTTGAAGGTACCACCCCATACTATAATACAGTACCTAACGTATTATGAAATTAGCCAAGGCATCATAAACCGTCAGTATCATTTTCCTGCTTAATTTGTTCCTAAGCTGATAAAATTCATAAATTAATGTACGTAGTCTAGTTACAGTATATTCGATGTGTTCATTCCACCGAAGATATTGGTCCAGTATTACCCCTAGGTATTTTATTGTGTCGGTTTTATGTATAGAAGTACAGCTACAATTGTGAACATTCGAACATGATGTTTTATGGATTTTCATAAAATTTTTAGCCGGTTGGTCTCTAGTAGTTGGAGAAAATGCAATGAATTTGGTTTTTTTGACATTGACACTCAGTAAATTAGAACTCAACCAGTTGAAGATAATTTTGATGCCTACTTCAGCCTGAGTGTCCCACGGTGTCCCACGTCTTTCCAACAAAAGTGATAGCTGTATCATCAGCAAATGAAGTTATTTTTCCATTGATGTTAGAAATTTTGAAGATATTGTTCAAATATAGGAGAAACAAGAAAGGACCTAATACAGTTCCCTGGGGTACGCCCCAGGTAACTAGCAGTGGGTCGCTGAAATAGTTGTTTACCTTGACAATTTGTGTTCTATTTGTCAAATAATCCTCAAATATTTCCAAAGCAACACCTCTTACACCTATTTCAGCTAGACGTTGAAGGAGTATATTGTGATCGACAGTATCAAATGCCTTGGCCAAATCCAAAAACACAGTTATGCAATTTTCTTGATTTTGGAAACAGTTATTGATTTGGTTAGCTATCTCAAAAACTGCGTTTTCGGTTGTTATGTTTTCCAGAAAACCACATTGTGATTCTGAAAAAATATTGTTATTATTGCAGAATTGTATAACTCTATTTTTAAGACATTTTTCGAATATTTTTGAGAAATTGTTAATTTGAGTTATGGGACGAAAATTTGTTAATAATTTTTTATTGCCTGATTTAAAAATCGGTGTTGTGATTAAGTCTTTGAAAGATTTAGGTATTTTTCCAACAGTAAATATTAAATTCAAAATGTGACATATGGGTTCTATAAGGTACGTGTGGAGCTTTTTGATAATAAACACAGAGATCTTATCGGGGCCAGGAGAAGTATTATTTTTTAAACCCGAAATGAACTCGTTTCTTGTTACTGGGTGTAGGAATATTGAGTTGGTGATATTGTTACGGCTTTCTATAACGGGGGATGTGGGCTTTTCTATTTTACTTGCCATATCTCCACCAATTGGTACGATAAACTTATTGAAAAAGTTCGCTTTTTTTTTATCTAACAAAATTTTATGTTTGTTCTCATCTTCAATATCATAATTAGTAGATTTCTTGTTTGCACTATTTGTTATTTATTTCGTTCACATTCTGCCAAACTTTTTTAAAATCATTTTTAGCCTCTAATATTTTATTTGTATAGAATTTATCTTTGGTTTCTCGGATAAGTTTTGTCAGGAAGTTTTTATAAAGTTTATATTTATTTTGTTTTTCTACTGAGAAATTGTCCAAAAGATTTCGTTTTAATTTGTCTCTGTGGTATATAGACCATCTGTCATTCATGATTTAAATTTTGTCTGTTTATTTGATTTTTTTTTACTTCTTTACATTTGTCAATATGCTTTTCTAGTAAATCAATAAAAGTATTGTATGCAGATTCTGGGTCTCTGGATTGCATAATTGATACCCAAGTTTCTTTCTTGAGTGCTTTCATGAGCTTATTATAATTAGTGACGGTGTATGATTTGTTCGTGCATATATCGATTGTTTTCAAATTTTCATCAAGTTTCACCGATAATAGTAATTACGTTCTGTCTGTTTTTTTGACTTGACAAGAACTTTCGGTACGGTTGATCAATATTTTTTGTTCCTGGAGCGTTGAATGCAATAGGTATACGTGGATGTCTTAACGATTGGTTTCTCTCCTACCTGGTATATTCACTGAAATTTTCGTTGTTTTCAAAGAAGTATTATTCCTGTCAACCTACTGCACCCCCTCACAAGTCTTCAGACAAGCTAGGGAAAACGTAGCTTTGCCTTCTAACATGTGGTGCCATGCACGAAACCGGCGACCAGGAATCGAAACCCCGACCCTATATATCAAAGGAAAATGTTCTACCATCACGACCACCATGACCCATATTGGTACCCCACAAGGTAGTATCTTCTTACTGCTTTTTGATATTCTTTAGATGATACCTGCATGGTTGTAGCTGATCATTCAGAACATAACAACAACAAACAACAATAACATCCTGAAAAAATTGAAAAAACTTTCATTGAATTTGAAAATTGGTGTTCTAGAAATGTGAAACTTCCTTGATCCACCATCTATCTATCGAAATTTATAAATTTCTTAGTAACAACGTTTGAAAGTAATTTTACCTATCAATCGTATTAAAGTCCGTGCTAGACAAAATACTCTTTTGAACTTATACTATGACACTAGGTAAACACGATTGAATTTATTGTCTCCGCGACATGTTTCGATACACAATATCGTTACACATTAAATTATTCTACGTTGAACATTACTCAAATAACCTCCTTAGGCCAAGCAATAGAGATATTGTCCGTGACAAAAATACTACCTGGAAGCGGCCTGTGCCATCTCATGCAGTACAAACCGTAGTTTATTCCCACCATGTCCTCAACTCGAAAATGCCATTTTTTAATTTGTTTTAAACAATAAACAACAAAAAATCGCGTTTTTTTTAAGTTTTTTCATTGTAAAATGGAAACTATTGAAGCAGTGTTAATGAACTGTAGAGAATTGAATTCCAAAGAGAATGACTTAACAAACGATCCGATCGGATTATCAGAACCGGAGAAAAGCGGGAATAACCGGAAAATTGTGTGTTTTATTTTTTCATTCATAACTCTGCCATTTTTCAATATTGAGAGCTGAAACTCTGCACAATAGTAGCTTCTGACGTGCACTTTATATGTGCAAAACCTGGATTCAGTCGGATTCATAGTTTTCGCACAATCCTGATTTGAATTTTTATTGGAAATATTTTCGCGGAGAGCTGGATGCGTTTGAGGTCGTCCGATCGAAATTTAAAACATAGATTTGGAAAGTAGACGTAAACAGTAACAAAACGTCTATTCTGATTTTTCGATAAAACGCGTTTGAGTGTGTTAAAAACTAGTGAGAACATGAGGGAAAACGGTCGACCGCGCGAGTGCGATCGAGTGGTGAAGGGACTGGGTGAATCAAGGAGAAACGTATAGGCGCGCGGCGGACGCCAGCGGTCCTCAGCTCACTAACCGCCGAGAGATCGTAGCTTCAAGCATTTATAGCTGTACGCGTCGTTTTTGGTACACAAATTCATAGCGTCCGTTACAGTTTCTTGTGAAATTTACCATTTTTAGTAATTGACAATTTATATATCTGTGTGAGATTTTGTATTACGTATTACCAGTGTCATGGAGACGACTGACAAGTCGAATACATTAGAAGCATCAACATCTGCCGCTGTTAGGTAAATATTCCAAGATTTCTCATTAGAAAATACAGGTTTATTTATGAGAGTTGTATTTTTCATAAATGTGTTTTTATTCAGGCATGATGAAAGCAGTATAGAAAATACAACAGAATTATCAACATCTGCCGCTGTTAGGTAAATATAATTTAAAAATTTGTCGTTAGAATATATGTTTATTTATCTGAGTTGTATTTTTGATGAATGTGTTTTTATTCATGCATGATAACGCATCAGAAAAAGAAGATGACGAGTTGTGGGAAGACGTAAATAATACGTGTTTGCTTTGCGGGGATCCCGTGGAAGCCTCAAAGTCCTGGCTTGTCAAATTGAAGGAGGTTACTATACACAGAACCTGTCAAACTATGTATACTAGGGAGTCGAATATTAAATCAGCGATGAAAAAAGCGTCAGAAAGCTGCTATCTATTCATATATTTTATTGATATAAAGATATGTAGCAAAAACATAGAATACCTGCTTATTCTTTCATCACTCATGAAATCTGAGTCAGGAATCGAATTCCTCAGGTTCAGATACACCAAAATCAAAAAAAAATACCAATCAAATAGCTGCAGTACATGCCGAGATAAACAAATGCAGAGAATTATAAGTTGCGCTCAGCGCGCGCCAATTAATAGAATACGTTTCTCCTCGAATCGCACAAACCCCTACCACTCGATCGCTCTCGCATGGTCGACCGTTTTCCCTCATGTTCTCACTAGTTTTTAACACACTTAAACGCGTTTTATCGAAAAATCAGAATAGACGTTTTGTTACTGTTTACGTCAACTTTCCAAATCCATGTTTTAAATATCAATCGGACGACCTCAAACGCATCCTCTCCGCGAAAATATTTCAAAAAAAAATTCAATATTATTATTAATTCATTTTTAGTTACAGGTTCAAGAAAAATTTATCGATCTAATTTGGTTTCGGAGAGAAAGTTTTCAGGTATGGTTATTCTATCAATATTACTACACATGCGTTTACCTATGCTAACAAAATAGTTATTGAATTCATTTGCTTTTTTTTGATTATCATTGGTATTATCACCGTTTTCTAGTGTTATATTATTATTCTCTACTCTTTTTTGTCGACTCTCTCCACATATGTCTCTTATTATATTCCAAATTTTTTTATAGTTTGTGCCGGAATCAATGATTTGTTGTTTATAATAATTATTTTTAACGTTCCTTATTAGAGTATTGAGTTTATTCCTATATTTTTTATAGTTTGATTCTAATTCAGGAGAATAATTTTTTAATAATTGCTTTTTTAGGTTATCACGTTCATTGATCGAATTTATAAGGCCTGAGGTGATCCAAGGTTTGATTTTGAATAACTTTTTATATCTTACTAGATTTACCTTTGTTGCTGATTCTATATAGCATGTAAGTTTATCAATAAACATATTATAAGATTGCTGAATGTTTGATTCTGCTATAACATTTTCCCGTTTTTCTGAGCTTAGCATTTATTTCATTTCATTCAGTTTACAGCCACCTTACGTACCATGTTTGCTTATTGGGAAATTCTGTGAACGCCAAAAAACTACTTGTTAAACAAAAGCGTATAATAAGATTAATATTCGATATTCCATTTGGTAGTACTTGCAGGCAGGTGTTTGTGGCCAACTGCATCCTACCATTACCATCTATCTACATTTTGAAGACTCTATTGCATATCAAGCACAACCTAAGTAGACTATCTAAAAATTCTGACAGCCATGGTTACTTCACAAGAAATGCCAATGACCTTATGATAACAAAACATAGCTTGTCCAAGTTTGAAAAATCTGCAAACTATACAGGAATCAAGCTTTATAACCATCTACCTCAAGTAATCAGAGATATGCCAAAAGGTAAATTTAAAAATGCCCTGAAACAATTGCTTGGTAAGGGAGCATATTATAGCATCGATGAGTACTATACATCGAGCTTACTATGAAATTATTGTTGTTGTTGATTTTAAATGATATTTATGTACTTATGTGCTTTAGTATTGTGAATTGATTTCGTTTACTGACATGTGACTTATATTTATAGTTTTTATATGTATTTTAAACTTATAGCTTTATTTTGACGTGTATATCCACCTAAGGTGGTTGCTGTGACAGTACGAATAAATTCTATTCTATTCTATTCTATTCTATTCTATTCTATTCTATTCTATTCTATTCTATTCTATTCTATTCTATTCTATTCTATTCTATTCTATTCTATTCTATTCTATTCTATTCTATTCTATTCTATTCTATTCTATTCTATTCTATTCTATTCTATTCTATTCTATTCTATTCTATTCTATTCTATTCTATTCTATTCTATTCTATTCTATTCTATTCTATTCTATTCTATTCTATTCTATTCTATTCTATTCTATTCTATTCTATTCTATTCTATTCTATTCTATTCTATTCTATTCTATTCTATTCTATTCTATTCTATTCTATTCTATTCTATTCTATTCTATTCTATTCTATTCTATTCTATTCTATTCTATTCTATTCTATTCTATTCTATTCTATTCTATTCTATTCTATTCTATTCTATTCTATTCTATTCTATTCTATTCTATTCTATTCTATTCTATTCTATTCTATTCTATTCTATTCTATTCTATTCTATTCTATTCTATTCTATTCTATTCTATTCTATTCTATTCTATTCTATTCTATTCTATTCTATTCTATTCTATTCTATTCTATTCTATTCTATTCTATTCTATTCTATTCTATTCTATTCTATTCTATTCTATTCTATTCTATTCTATTCTATTCTATTCTATTCTATTCTATTCTATTCTATTCTATTCTATTCTATTCTATTCTATTCTATTCTATTCTATTCTATTCTATTCTATTCTATTCTATTCTATTCTATTCTATTCTATTCTATTCTATTCTATTCTATTCTATTCTATTCTATTCTATTCTATTCTATTCTATTCTATTCTATTCTATTCTATTCTATTCTATTCTATTCTATTCTATTCTATTCTATTCTATTCTATTCTATTCTATTCTATTCTATTCTATTCTATTCTATTCTATTCTATTCTATTCTATTCTATTCTATTCTATTCTATTCTATTCTATTCTATTCTATTCTATTCTATTCTATTCTATTCTATTCTATTCTATTCTATTCTATTCTATTCTATTCTATTCTATTCTATTCTATTCTATTCTATTCTATTCTATTCTATTCTATTCTATTCTATTCTATTCTATTCTATTCTATTCTATTCTATTCTATTCTATTCTATTCTATTCTATTCTATTCTATTCTATTCTATTCTATTCTATTCTATTCTATTCTATTCTATTCTATTCTATTCTATTCTATTCTATTCTATTCTATTCTATTCTATTCTATTCTATTCTATTCTATTCTATTCTATTCTATTCTATTCTATTCTATTCTATTCTATTCTATTCTATTCTATTCTATTCTATTCTATTCTATTCTATTCTATTCTATTCTATTCTATTCTATTCTATTCTATTCTATTCTATTCTATTCTATTCTATTCTATTCTATTCTATTCTATTCTATTCTATTCTATTCTATTCTATTCTATTCTATTCTATTCTATTCTATTCTATTCTATTCTATTCTATTCTATTCTATTCTATTCTATTCTATTCTATTCTATTCTATTCTATTCTATTCTATTCTATTCTATTCTATTCTATTCTATTCTATTCTATTCTATTCTATTCTATTCTATTCTATTCTATTCTATTCTATTCTATTCTATTCTATTCTATTCTATTCTATTCTATTCTATTCTATTCTATTCTATTCTATTCTATTCTATTCTATTCTATTCTATTCTATTCTATTCTATTCTATTCTATTCTATTCTATTCTATTCTATTCTATTCTATTCTATTCTATTCTATTCTATTCTATTCTATTCTATTCTATTCTATTCTATTCTATTCTATTCTATTCTATTCTATTCTATTCTATTCTATTCTATTCTATTCTATTCTATTCTATTCTATTCTATTCTATTCTATTCTATTCTATTCTATTCTATTCTATTCTATTCTATTCTATTCTATTCTATTCTATTCTATTCTATTCTATTCTATTCTATTCTATTCTATTCTATTCTATTCTATTCTATTCTATTCTATTCTATTCTATTCTATTCTATTCTATTCTATTCTATTCTATTCTATTCTATTCTATTCTATTCTATTCTATTCTATTCTATTCTATTCTATTCTATTCTATTCTATTCTATTCTATTCTATTCTATTCTATTCTATTCTATTCTATTCTATTCTATTCTATTCTATTCTATTCTATTCTATTCTATTCTATTCTATTCTATTCTATTCTATTCTATTCTATTCTATTCTATTCTATTCTATTCTATTCTATTCTATTCTATTCTATTCTATTCTATTCTATTCTATTCTATTCTATTCTATTCTATTCTATTCTATTCTATTCTATTCTATTCTATTCTATTCTATTCTATTCTATTCTATTCTATTCTATTCTATTCTATTCTATTCTATTCTATTCTATTCTATTCTATTCTATTCTATTCTATTCTATTCTATTCTATTCTATTCTATTCTATTCTATTCTATTCTATTCTATTCTATTCTATTCTATTCTATTCTATTCTATTCTATTCTATTCTATTCTATTCTATTCTATTCTATTCTATTCTATTCTATTCTATTCTATTCTATTCTATTCTATTCTATTCTATTCTATTCTATTCTATTCTATTCTATTCTATTCTATTCTATTCTATTCTATTCTATTCTATTCTATTCTATTCTATTCTATTCTATTCTATTCTATTCTATTCTATTCTATTCTATTCTATTCTATTCTATTCTATTCTATTCTATTCTATTCTATTCTATTCTATTCTATTCTATTCTATTCTATTCTATTCTATTCTATTCTATTCTATTCTATTCTATTCTATTCTATTCTATTCTATTCTATTCTATTCTATTCTATTCTATTCTATTCTATTCTATTCTATTCTATTCTATTCTATTCTATTCTATTCTATTCTATTCTATTCTATTCTATTCTATTCTATTCTATTCTATTCTATTCTATTCTATTCTATTCTATTCTATTCTATTCTATTCTATTCTATTCTATTCTATTCTATTCTATTCTATTCTATTCTATTCTATTCTATTCTATTCTATTCTATTCTATTCTATTCTATTCTATTCTATTCTATTCTATTCTATTCTATTCTATTCTATTCTATTCTATTCTATTCTATTCTATTCTATTCTATTCTATTCTATTCTATTCTATTCTATTCTATTCTATTCTATTCTATTCTATTCTATTCTATTCTATTCTATTCTATTCTATTCTATTCTATTCTATTCTATTCTATTCTATTCTATTCTATTCTATTCTATTCTATTCTATTCTATTCTATTCTATTCTATTCTATTCTATTCTATTCTATTCTATTCTATTCTATTCTATTCTATTCTATTCTATTCTATTCTATTCTATTCTATTCTATTCTATTCTATTCTATTCTATTCTATTCTATTCTATTCTATTCTATTCTATTCTATTCTATTCTATTCTATTCTATTCTATTCTATTCTATTCTATTCTATTCTATTCTATTCTATTCTATTCTATTCTATTCTATTCTATTCTATTCTATTCTATTCTATTCTATTCTATTCTATTCTATTCTATTCTATTCTATTCTATTCTATTCTATTCTATTCTATTCTATTCTATTCTATTCTATTCTATTCTATTCTATTCTATTCTATTCTATTCTATTCTATTCTATTCTATTCTATTCTATTCTATTCTATTCTATTCTATTCTATTCTATTCTATTCTATTCTATTCTATTCTATTCTATTCTATTCTATTCTATTCTATTCTATTCTATTCTATTCTATTCTATTCTATTCTATTCTATTCTATTCTATTCTATTCTATTCTATTCTATTCTATTCTATTCTATTCTATTCTATTCTATTCTATTCTATTCTATTCTATTCTATTCTATTCTATTCTATTCTATTCTATTCTATTCTATTCTATTCTATTCTATTCTATTCTATTCTATTCTATTCTATTCTATTCTATTCTATTCTATTCTATTCTATTCTATTCTATTCTATTTAATTTAGTGAAATTAATTTTTCTACAATTTTGTTCTGTTGTTTCTACAGCCACTTTAGTTTTCAGGAATGAAATATTTACAAATGGTGTGAAGTGATCTGTAAGGTCCGTTTGAAAGACTATTGGTGTAATTGATATTTTATTATTGAGATGGTTGGGTTTTCTCATGAATTTATGGTCGATAGCTGTTTTTGTATCTTTGGTAACTCTAGTTGGCACGTTTATATACGATAATAACCCATGTGAACCTAATATGCCCAAATAGTTGTTTGTCTCATTACTCTCTGTGTTTAATAAGTTAATATTTATATCTCCTAGGTAAATTTCTATATCTTGTTAATGCTTTGTATTCAATAGAATTTCTAAATCGTTTAAATTGTTCAAACTACTGGTTGCTGGTGATCTATAATATGCAGTTAATCCGATTTTATTATTTTGTGGAAGTAAGTCTGTCGTGAATGTAACTCTCAGAAATTGAGTTTCATTTATCGGTATCACTGTGATATCGGCGGATATGTTATTTTTTATGTAAATCATGACACCGTCACATTTGTTAATAGATGATTCGTTGTAATACTGTTGGTAATTAGGAATTGTGAAATTACTTACGCAATCTATTATTCGTGTTTCAGATAGCACGATTACATCTAGAAATTTATGTGCCATTTGTATATATACCAATAATTCATCTAAGTGTTTCCTGAGGCTTCTAATGTTAAAATGTATGACTCCCAGACTCTGTTTTCCTTCATCCAACCTTCCAATATAGCGATTTTGTTCCGATCTACAACTAAAGGTAATTTCTTTGTATCAAAGGTACCGAAGCGATGAGTGAAAATTGTGGAGCGAAGAGGAAGGCCTACAATCGAAAAAGGAAAATTCATAGCTTAGCTATAAAAAAATCTTATGAGATTTCCTACCTTGGAATTTATGTGGCCTCAAAGTGAATGAAAATTTTATTCAAATGTTACCAGAGATTCTGCATTCAACAAGACTCATAATTGAATTTTCTTTTGCCAATCTATGAAATTATGTATCCAATTCAATTATTTATAACTTTCTTGTTTGCTCTCAGTTTTTCCTTGAAAACCTTTCTGATAGTCAAAAAATCAACTCAATATTCCAATAGCTGAAAAGGTAGACGAGGAGGACTGATTTTGTAAAAACCCTTATCCCAGTGAATATCAAAATTAAATATAGAGATCGTGTTTAAAAATGTCGACTGTTATCATAACATTTATTTGAATACTGCTGGGCAGCACCAATTGTGAGTGAATGCGATGGAAATAAATGAAATAAATGTTTCTTCTGGTCTCGAATGCTGACGCCAAAGCTGATATTTATAAAAGATTATATATACAGGCTGTTCTCTATTTCGAACTTAAATTGTTGAAGATAAAGCAAAATCGTTACGGGGAATAAAGGCGCACAAGGATTTTCATGGTTGCCGTCAGGTGTTTCTCCCATTTCCGGTAATACCAAATCAAAAACATCCTCACAAATCCGCTTTTTCCTATCAGGATTATGTTCCTAAAGCTGTGGAGCTTATAGAAATTATTCGTGAAGCTTTCAACATTCGATAATTCAAAACTAAATCAACTCCCCCTTTTCCTATCTAGTTTCGGTAGCTCTTTCCAATAGCCTGGAAAAATCAAACAGCCACTGTTATACCACATTCATGTATTCATTTTCAACTCCAAAATAAATAAATCCGAATCCCGCCGCGACTCTTTTTCGTGTTGCGAATAAAACCACATCATGCACCTGTTGTAAGTTTCAGCGAACCGGCTCGCCTGTGAATCGAATCGGTATTTGGAGAAAAGCCAACGGAAATCAGTGTTTCTGTTCTGACGCCGATATGAACGTGTACTTTTATGGCGTTTGCCGTTCTTGTACGAGCCAATGTTTGCGTTTTTAGCTTCGTTAGGCGCGGAAACGTTGAACCAAAAAATTGGGCTACAGCCAAACCATCCCTATAGCGAGAATAAATATTCGATGATGTGTGTTTTGCAGAGATTATAGGTTTCGGGTAGTTCAATTTATGGGTATCTACCTCAATGCGATCAATTTAATTTCCTAGAATGAATTTTAGTTGGCGGTAACGTAAAGCTAATTTGTAATTGATTGGATAGTATTTGTCAACCAATTGATTGTATCGTATTGTTTTGTATAAATATTGGTATGTTCAATTTATTACTTACTAGTTAATACCTCTTAATGCATGATTTTCAAATTTTTCCGAAATAAAACCAAGTAGGTCAATATTACCTTAATATAATAATATATCGTTAAAAATACAGATTTTTTTCAATTGAAAAGGTTCATTTAAAAATGTAGTGAAACTATACCATGATATTGTCAGGAATGCAATTAACATTGGAGATCAAAAATATAGGATTTATAAATATTCTGAGGATGAGGATGAAAAAAATTTACAAAACAGCAAGAGATCATGTTGTGAGAGTTATTAGAGAACAAAACCAATCATGTTTTAAAGAGAAACATTCTCAATTGAAAATTGATTGATCCTCTGGAAATGGAAAAAACCTACAATGAATTGAAGTTACTTTTTTGTAATATCTATCAGAAAACAACTATTTCCCCGGCTAAAGCCACGCTGGACATTGAACTACATCTGATGGATATTGTGAAAGACCCTATATAACTTGAGAGAAAAAATCTGAAAGTGAAAATTTCCATTTTCATTCAGATAGTTGATTATTTATCAAATGTCCGGTTTTCATTGGAGATTCTTATCTATAAATAACATGTGGGAGAATGTCATTCAGAAGTATGACCCACAGAAAATCGCTTATTTCATTGATGCGTGAATTGCATCTATTTCGCTAGGTCTCCAATACATTTTGGTCTACAAAAAGTCTATTTCACTCTTCTAAGATCATCAGGGAGGTCGGAAGAATTGGAAAACATACTCTTCAGTAGCAATTTCGCAATGTAATGATGTAATTGTTGGACTATTTCTTGTGCGGTGACACTATGAAAATGTTTTTCTGACATAAAATGGGACATGGGTATGGCATGTTGATTTTATTCAGGATGTTCATAAAGTCAGTTGTGGAATCATCTGCGACTAAAAGTTGAAATTTAGTCGCTATTTTCCATCGTACAAGATAACCTCTCTTGTAAGGGATTCATGTTGTAAAGAGAAACAATGAAGGTGTACTGCAAGATAGTACACTTGGACCTTTACTCTTTCTTCTTTACATAAATGACATTGTCAGGAAGTCAAGTAAATGTAAAATACACCTGTTTGCAGATGACACCCTTATTTATTACTGTTTTAGTGACATGGATGATCTAATGAATACTTTAAACAATGAGCTCTGCCCAATTAGTAAGTGGTGCAGTGCTAATACTCTAAAACTTAATAGTGAGAAAACAAAATATCTGATGTTGGGTAACACAGCACTCCACAATAAAACAGATAATAGAAACCTGCAAATAATGATTGAAAATGATACAATTGAAAATGTTAATGTAGTGAAATATCTTGGAGTCTTAATTGACCAGAAACTAACTTTCAAAGCCCACGTACTATAAGTTATAAAAAGAATAACATTTAGTATCAACTTTATGATGAGAGTATCAGCAAACATGTCTAGATTGTTTAAATTAACAATTTATAATATATTAGTATTACCACATTCTACATTCTGTGAACCAATAATATTAACATTTAATAACAATGAGTTAGACCGACTATAGAAACAACAATACAGAGCAATGTTTAAAAAAAATCCTCCAGCTTCGTTAGGCACGGAAACGTTGATTCAAACAATTGGGCTTTCCAAAGAATATAGTTTTCGGGTAATTCAATTTATGGGTACCTCAATGCGATCAATTCAATTTTCTAGATCCAATTGTGGTTAACGTTAACGTTTAGCAAATTTGTAATTAGTATTGAATTTGAAAATATGTGTTAAAATTCTGAAAAAATTATTCAATGACACGTGTTTCAAATTCAATATTTTTGCAAATATAGCTCAAACCTCTTTTCTATTTGAATGTGCAATTTCGAAAAGGTGTAACCAAACGTACAGAGACATTTTATGACCGAAAATACTAATTTAAATGAAATCCATCCCAGAGTTGAAATATCTGAAATATCCTCTCAGGTCATGAAACTATCGAACACTCGTATTGAAATACCCAGTGACTGACCATTTCAACCCATTAGTGTATTATAATGTCCGTTCAAAGGGACGCACGTTTATGACGCTATATCAAGAAGTTCTGCATTACCGACCGATAATTTTACTTTGGAGGTTACGTTTGATGATCAGTTGATCGAGTGCTAGTAGCTAGTTTTGTAATTAACCGAAGTGTTTTGTGTTGAAAGTGTTATCAATTCATGATGGATGCTAGTCAGTATAGTAGCAGGAATAGGGGGTAAGGTTTTATTTTTTCTTGACATCAATTTCTAAAAATTATTCGCATTGAATTATATCAGTCCACTTCAGAATGTGTATTGAAGTGATACGTCATTACACTGGTCGACAATATTTATGTCAGTGACGTAGAATTGCACGAAAATATGCCCGTCCCTTTAAACGGACATCATACCCAGTGACTAAAATTGTTTCAGATTATCCTTACATCAACTTCTACAAATTATGGAAAAAGAAGATTTACAGGAAGGTGATATTTATATGGCGCCACCAGTAGACGGTGAAGAGACTGATCAGGATAGCGACTTGTCCGATGATGAAAATGAAGCCAACGTCAATCACCTGGGACCAGCTACACTACGTACTGAGTGTATCTTTGAACCAACACAATCCGTTGCTACTTTGGATAGTGATGACAATTTCAGTTCGGAAGATGATATCTACTTGAAATCAAGTGACAGTGGGTGTACCTCTCAACCGCAGAAAAATTTCAAAAATTCGAAATTCGTCAAAGCAGTAATATAATTGTCAGAAATCTAATGAGACCAAAACTGGGAGGGTGAACAAACTTTCAGTCTAACTCCACCAAAAATAATCTTTACTGAAGATACTGTGTAGTCCGAAGACTAACAACAGGCAGATACCATGCAGTCGGAAGACTTACATCAATAGATAGGACATGTTTCGAAGGATTATTCCTTCATCTTCAGCAAAATAGGGGTTGATTACAAGTCGATCATATGGTGGAAAAACAACATTTAAAACGGAAAAACTTAAAAAAAATCTTATGGTCCTAATTACGACTTTATGGTTCGCATCTAGTGCCATAAGGTCGTAATTAGGACCATAAGTTTTTTTGAAAGTTTTTCCATTTTAAATGTTATTTTTCCACCATATGATCGACTTGTAATCAACCCCTATTTTGCTGAAGATGAAGGATTAATCCTTCGAAACATGTCCTATCTATTGATGTAAGTCTTCCGACTGCATGGTATCTGCCTGTTGTTAGTCTTCGGACTACACAGTATCTCCAATAAAGATTATTTTTGGTGGAGTTAGACTGAAAGTTTGTTCACCCTCCCTGTTTTATCTCACTTCCACTGTATGTGACGGATCATCTACGATGGTTTGATGAGACCAATTTCAAAATGAATAAGACCTGCAATTCTGAAGAGACTCCTGTAGAGAAGAAGTCTCCCAATGCCACACCAGTTGACTTTTTCAAATTGTTCTTTGATCAAGACTTAGTTTCTACAATAGTAGAGCAAACAAATCTATATGCTCTACAGAAGAACATTTCTTTGAACCTCACTGAAAATTAACTATTTGTCACCATTGGAGGCCTCTTATTATCTAGATATGGGAAATGTCCCAACAAACGGATGTACTGGTCATCAGATAATGATGTACCAAACATTCTTTCAGAAAGTATTCGTCTGCACAGATTTGAAGCAATCTTGAAACATTTGCAATTGAATGACAATTCGAAATTAGATTCAAAGGACAAGTTGTATAAATTGCGTCCCCTCATCAGCAAATTGAATAGAAATTTTCGTGAATTTGGTGGTCTAGATGAGAATCTGAGAATAGACGAGAGTATGATACCTTATTATGGAAAACATTATGCTAAACAGTTCATAAAGGCTTCAAAAATTGGGCTTTATGCACGAGCAACGGATATTTGCTGGCTTTCGAAATATACATTGGACAATGATGTTAAGGAAGATGATTTTGGTGTTGGTGGTACTGAAATTGATCAATTTGGCCTATATTCCTGCAAGAATGTCATATAAAATATTCTTCTACAATTATTTTACATATATTCATCTACTGAAAAAATTGGCTGAAGAAGGATATTGGGCGACCGGTACCATTCGGGAGAATAGATTGGCGAACTGCCCACTAAAAAATAATTTAAAAAATTGGAAAAAAGCAAAGCGTGGAGAATATGATTACAGACTTTGTGAAGTCGTTATAGTATTTCAATAGAAGGATAATAAAATTGTTACCATGGCGTCGAATTTTGGAAGTACAGAAATCAAATCAGCCATACGATATTCGAGAGAGGCTAGAGCTAAAGTGACCGTGCAGCAACCACTCATCTACCAAGAATATAATCGAGGGGTGGGGGGGCGTAGATAAAATGGACATGCTAATAGCCTGCTATCGAACACGAATGCGCCAACGTAAATGGTGGTGGCCAATTTTCTCTTACCTGTTCGATGCAGCTGTAGTCAATTCCTGGTTGTTCATGCGAAAAATATATCCGAATGATCCTAACTGTAAGATCCTGTTGTCATTCAGAAGATATTTGAGTGTCTCATTCTTGAAAACTCATGGTGTCAAATAGAAGAAAGGTCAGGTTCACCCACCAGTTAACCTTGAGGCCAGATATGATAAACTCAATCATTTTATAGAGTATCATGGAAGTGATAGACGTTGTGGACATTGTGGAAAGAAATCGCAATTCATCTGTTCCAAGTGCGATATAGGCTTACACCCAGAATATTGTTTCATTTCATTCCATACTCAGCAAGAACAAACATGTTATCAGGTGTACAACGTCCGTTTTAACGGGCACTTAATTTTTTTTTTCTAATTAATTTTGGTTCATTTTTCATCAAAAAGTGTCTTATTCATCACGGAAATGTACTTTCTGCAAGAAGAAAACTTCAAAACAATGGTTCACCAACTTTGTACACTAATGGGTTAATGTTATTCTAGGAAATATTCTCAGAAATACAGGGTGTCAATTTGAAAACTTCCCACCCTTAATATCTTCCTTCCAGTAAACAATATGAGTAATCGAAAAAACAGGTCAATTTTATTGTCAAGGGGGACACTTTCACGGACTATTTGTAGCCCTCGTGGTTCAACCCCCTAGGAGGGGTAGATGTTACCCTTAGAATTTAAAATGGGAAGTGGGCTCAAGTGGCACATCATTTTGATGGGCGTTCAATTCTTGTTCCAATGGTAGCCTGACTTATTATTTTGTGATGAGCATTTTCCGAAAAATTGCGTTCTAAACTAACAGAAGTAATTTTTAGAACGCCTATACTGAGATGCATTATTGTATTGACTCCCTTTAATAAAAATGGTTAGAAGAGTAGGTGGCACCGCTCCAACCCTTGAATGATAGGAATAAATTTATTACGCATGGGATTTTTTATTTGGTGGTTATTTTCCTTCTACACAATAAAATTTAATTTGCGAGAAAGACATTTCCAACATAAAATCTACTTACGCTTATCTTATTAGCTGTTCGAAATGTCCATTTTGCTCTAAACAGTAATACAGTCTGTTTTCGAACTCCCCTCTAACATTACGGAAAACTTCACTAGGAATTGACTGGCATGCTGCTGTAATTCGTCTTTTAAGTTCGTCAATATCAGAAGGTTGTGTTTTATAAACAACGGATTTAAGATGCCCCCAAAGAAAGAAATCTAAGGGTGTTAAATCCGGTGATCTCGGAGGCCATTCAACTGCTCCCCTTCTGCCAATCCATCTACCCGGAAATCACTCGTTTAACCACTGTCGGACGGGAAGAAAATAATGAGGTGGAGCACCGTCCTGCTGGTAATGTAACAGATCCTCCTGCAAAAGTTCATTACCTTCTGCATCAATTTGAGTTTCTAGCTCGTGAGTTATAAGAGGATCGATAGTCTCTTCAAGCATATCAAGGTACAGATTGCCAGTCAAGTTTTCTTCCAGAAATAATGGACCAAGAATGGCATTTCCAAGAGTACCAGCCCAAACATTAACTTTTTGTGGGTGTTGTGTATGCCCTTCCCGAAAAATATGTGGGTTTTCATCACTCCAATAGCGACAATTTTGTCGATTAACATTGCCATTCAGAAAAAATGAACACTCATCGCTGAAACAGATGTTTAACAGAAGATTAGGGATGGTATTGACTCGATGAGACATGATTTCACAAAACTCTATTCTTCTATCATAATCATCCTCGTGGAGCTCTTGAATAATCTGCATTTTATATGGATGAAATTTATGCATTTTCAATGCTTTTCTTATAGTCTCGCGTGACATTCCCGTCTGTTCTGATACTGATCGTAAGGAGCTCGTGGGCTCTGCAGCAAATGTTCCCAAAACTTCAATTTGAGCTGCTTCATTTAGTACTCTGGGGTTATTTCTTTTTTTATTTGTCACTGAACCTGTTTCGTAAAACTTATTCACCAAATCAAGCACATACCGGTGACTTACATTACAATTTGGGTGTCTTTCGTGCGCACTTCGTGCGCACTTTCCAACTTCTCCATAAATTACAATCATTTCAATTCTGTCTTGAAGAATGTAAACCATTTTTACACTTTTATACACTTATTAAAGTAATTCCTAAACAGCCCAACAGGTACAACGGTATTCACAATACTACCACATAGTTCAAATTTGCTAACCAATTTTTTGCCGGAAAACAGAAACTTTTTACAGCAGAAGTAGCAAAAAAGGAAGACTATCTGTACAATTTCTGCGATGACACTTAAAAATTCAGCATTTAATAAACACAACTTTACTACCATCTACGTTTTACTATTAGACTACTTTTTTATGTAAAGTGTTTGGAGCTAATTGCTAATGTTACCCCTAATACAGGGTTGGAACGGTACCACCTAATATTCTAACCAGTTCTGGCCAAACCATGCATCTCAGTATAGGCGTTCTAATAATTACTTCTGTTAGTTTAGAACGCAATTTTTCGGAAAATGCTCATCAAAAAATAATAAGTCAGGGTACCATTGGAACAAGAATTGAACGCCCATCAAAATGATGTGCCACTTGACCCCCCTTCCCATTTAAAATTCGAAGGGTAACATCTACCCCTCCTAGGGGGTTGAACCACGAGGGCTACAAATAGTCCTTGAAAGTGTCGTCCTTGACAATAAAATTGACCTGTTTTTTCGATTACTCATATTGTTAACTGGAAGGAAGATATTAAGGGTGGGAAGTTTTCAAATTGACACCCTGTATATTTGTTTCGAAGGATCTTCTTAAAAATTAACTAGTGTATTATATTACTTTGAAATGTCGGTATGTAAGAATATTTCCAAATGGAACATTTCAGAATAATAGATTATCAAACAACTTCCAAATATTTGAATAGTCTACACATGTTAATTTTATAGTATAGGGCCCAAATACTTAAAACTTCCGTATAGGCCACCAAAATGTTCTCAGGAAGGGCGAAGCAGGTCCACTTTGAAATTGAACAGATTCTCGAAAATTAGTTAGTCTTTGGTTTCACTCATTCTAGTTAGCATGTTGTGACGCAGTTATTGTATTATCATGCCTAAATTATTGTCATTGTCATGATTCAACTCTGTTCAACTGAAGTTTCAATCCGAGTAATATCGTTAATTTTCGTAAAATCGATTTATTCCACCTCTCTCGAAAAAGCTGATTCTTCTGATCAACTTTCAGTGTAAGTAAGTAAGTTTATTCAGTTAGACATTTGAAACATTTATATATATATATATATATATATATATATATATATATATATATATATATATATATAAATAAAACCAGTTAAAATTGGGGATTGCAGCAAAGTCAAAAGTGTACTCTTTTATAGAGTTTATTCCAAGCTTTCGTAAATTTTATTTACATCTTCAGGGAACTACAAAGAATTATTATGTCAATTATACATTTTGATGTTATTAAAATTTTACTTACAACTATAGTGAGGTTAGTTGACATGTTCTTAGTTCTTTGGATAGTGACATTACAGCTTAAAATTGTAAATAATAAGGAAAAAAGACTTTACGAATATAAATAACAGAAAATTTTGAAATTTCAGTCGAAAAACAAAAGACTTGTTGATTGTATCCAAGGGACACAAATCAGTTATCAATAGAAAAGAAATCTGTAATTTTCAAGTCAATGTTACCAACTGTAATCTTGTACCAACTGTAATCTTGTACCAAAGAACTAAGAACATGTCAACTAACCTCACTACAGTTGTAAGTAAAATTTTAATAACATCAAAATGTATAATTGACATAATAATTCTTTGTAGTTCCCTGAAGATGTAAATAAAATTTACGAAAGCTTGGAATAAACTCTATAAAAGAGTACACTTTTGACTTTGCTGCAATCCCCAATATTAACTGGTTTCATTCTTAACTAGTCAGCAACGACTACCCTTTCTATATATATATATATATATATATATATATATATATATATATATATATATATGCGAGTACATGGTGATATTCATTCAAAAATGCATTAAAGTAGACCAGAAGAAGCCACCTAAGCTAGGCTTGAGTTGTGGACATTCTTCTGATTGTATGCATGCATATTTTGGTATAATCGTTTTTTTTACGTGAAAAGACAATATATGTTTATATTTACGAAGAAGAGGGAACAATAGAGTGTTCTTTTGGGCGGATATTAACTTTGTCCTAGTTTTCGGGAATATTCAGAAAAGTTTCCGGGTGTAATTTTAAATAATTTTTAATAAATTTTTTTCGGCGATTGATAGTAGTGATATTTTTAATATCAAGGAAGCTGATTATAAAGTTTCGGTCCGCTGGAGGTAATGAATTTTTGATTATGTGTAAGTCTAAAATAGGGGATATTCAGAACTTGCCTCACATTACCACGAGTATTATGAGCATGAGATACTGCCCAATGTGGTGTATTCATTGTCCATAAAAGTGATTGGTAAATATATATGGTTTTTGTAAATTAAAAACTTCTGCCATCTTCAAATAAAAGGGAAATTTTTTTTGCACAACTTCCAAATTGTACAGAGATGTTTTGAAGGTTCCACCCCATACGACAAGACAATAACGTAATATAGATTCAGCTAACGCATTATAAATAGTTAATAGATTTTTTTGTTCAAAATGTTCCTGAGCTGATAGAATTTATAGATTAATTTGCGAAGTCTTTTGACTGTGTATTGATTGTGTTTGAATTATACCGAGTCTTTTGTGTTTCACCGTGTTCATTCATTAGTAAATCATTTCACCTCATTCATCTTTTTCCATATTGAGTAATATTAATAGTCAAAATTATGAGTTACTGTATACGTTAATTTGATGAAAGTATCTAACATTTTTGGTTGTTGTTCCTCATTGTTTTGTTCGATAGATATATAAGTTTTATAAATTCTGGCTTTTTATTATTAAAAGTTTACATTCCAGTTTACAAAATCCTTTTTGAGTATAGAGAAACTATTTTAAGTAACAGAGTTGAACCGAGTGAGTCTTTGAGTGGAAAAGTAAGTTTCACAACGAGTTCTCATCAATCCAGCCTGAGAGGAGAAAAAATAAAGAGTATCGAGTATAAAGGGTGTTTCTTAAGTACGTGTAGAAACTTTAGGAGCATGTTGCTGACGAAAAAATGAGAAAAAAAGTTCCCATAAACACATGTCCGCAAGTTATTCGTTTCTAAGATACAGGGTGTCAAAGTTCAATTATTATATTTGTTTTTTGTGAATAAATGCCAAAATATTTTTGATATTCGAGTAAAGTTTGGTATCTGGGATGATTTTTCAATGACAAAATCAAATTTTGTATTAATTGTGAAAAAACTAATTTCTAACTGAATTTATTTTTATTAAAATATCTTGTAATTCAAAATCACTTGCATAGATTATTTCAAATCTCAATAACTCGAAAACAGTTGCTCGCAGTGACCTCTACCAAGAATATATTTTTACATACTGAATAATAAATATTCCCAGACACCCAAATATCAAAATTATTTTGAAATTATTCACAAAAATTAAAAATAAGAATTCAACTTTGACACCCTGTATATCAAAAACGAATAACTTTCGGACATATGTTTATAGAGACTTTTCTTCTTATTTCAACAATATACGCTCCTAAATTTTCTACACGTACTTAAGGAACACCCTGTAGAAAGGCGAGACCATCTGATGAAAAAGTAAGTAAGTAAATTTATTCAATTCAGATATAAAACTGATACAGATTCGTCTATAAAAAAAATATTTGTATATAACTATAAAGATTACATAATCCTAGGAGAACTAATTAAAGTTGCGGCTACCTAAGCAAGCTTGTATTGTAGCCAGCAAACAAAATGGTGACCCTATTCCTATATAACCAGACATGCTAATATTGCAGGAAGTAGACAGGAAAAGAGAGAGAAAGAGAGAGCGAAAGAGAGAGTCAAAGAGCGGAAGAGAGAGTGCGAGAGAGAGAGAGATCTGTTTGAGGTGAGATCTGGAAGGCAACTATAATAGTGATTATTCATTATTCAAGAATCAGTAGAAGCATTTCATAATTATCATCAACAAATTTTTTCAACTCTATTTTGAATTTGTGTTTGTTTCTCATGCTTTTCAGTGGTTCAGGTAGACTATTGTAAAGTTTTGGTCCCAGATACGTTATAGATTTTTGATTATGCGTGAGTCTGCAGCGTGAAACATTCATGGTCTGAATTGACCTAGTGCGAGTATTGAATGTGTGCTGTACAAATGTAATTGAAGAATGAGCAGTCCATAGTAAACTCTGGAACATGTAAAGTTTCCTAACTCCGAATAATCTCGTTTCATAATAATTCTTATTAATGAATTTTGAATTACCTTTAAGTTAACTAGCGATGTCTTGAAGGTACCACCCCATACTATAATACGGTAACGTATTATGGAATTAGGCAAGGCATCATACACCATCAGTATCATTTTCCTGCTTAATATGTTCCAAAGCAGATAAAATTCATAAATTAATTTACGTAGTCTAGTTACAGTATATTCGATGTGTTCATTCCAGTATTACCCCTAGGTATTTTATTGTGTCGGTTTTATGTATAGAAGTACAGCTACAATTGTGAACATTCGAACATGATGCTAACGAACAGTCGTTACCGACCGATGATGAACCCTTTACTCCCATAAACACCTAACTATGTAGGCTTATTATGGCAAGAACCTGTCAGAAAACAACTACTCCCCTGGTTAAGACCACGACGGGTATTGAATTAAATCTAACAGCTACTTGTGCAACGTTCCTCAAAACATCAGAGGACGCAATTGCAAGTGCCCTCTATGACCAACCAGCAGAATTATGTTTTGATTTGGACGGGGTGACCACCTGCAGACTAGTTTCGAGGTTGTTGCCTCTCATCAGTGCAAGGGCAGGTCAACACAGACAGCACTGAAGCCATCTGTTAGCAAACGATCTCCCAAAGATTTCTGTCTTCTTCGATTAAATCTCTCAACCCGGAGATTCGGAGTGTCTTCCTCTGCTCGCTAGGTGGAGCGGCCTAGAAACTGCTTTCATCTCGTGAACCAGAATTGACTAATCAGCGGAGTGTGTATTGCTTTGGACGGGAAACAGATGGCTTCAGTGCTGTCTGTGTTGACCTGCCCTTGCACTGATGAGAGGCAACAACCTCGAAACTAGACTGCAGGTGGTCACCCCGTCCAAATCAAAACATAATTCTGCTGGTTGGTCATAGAGGGCACTTGCAATTGCGTCCTCTGATGTTTTGAGGAACGTTGCACAAGTAGCTGTTAGATTTAATTCAATACCCGTCGTGGTCTTAGCCAGGGGAGTAGTTGTTTTCTGACAGGTTCTTGCCATAATAAGCCTACATAGTTAGGTGTTTATGGGAGTAAAGGGTTCATCATCGGTCGGTAACGACTGTTCGTTAGCAAACGATCTCCCAAAGATTTCTGTCTTCTTCGATTAAATCTCTCAACCCGGACATTCGGAGTGTCTTCCTCTGCTCGCTAGGTGGAGCGGCCTAGAAACTGCTTTCATCTCGTGAACCAGAATTGACTAATCAGCGGAGTGTGTATTGGTTTGGACGGGAAACAGATGGCTTCAGTGCTGTCTGTGTTGACCTGCCCTTGCACTGATGAGAGGCAACAACTTCGAAACTAGTCTGCAGGTGGTCACCCCTTCCAAATCAAAACATAATTCTGCTGGGTGGTCATAGAGGGCACTTGCAATTGCGTCCTCTGATGTTTTGAGGAACGTTGCACAAGTAGCTGTTAGATTTAATTCAATACCCGTCGTGGTCTTAGCCAGGGGAGTAGTTGTTTTCTGACAGGTTCTTGCCATAATAAGCCTACATAGTTAGGTGTTTATGGGAGTAAAGGGTTCATCATCGGTCGGTAACGACTGTTCGTTAGCAAACGATCTCCCAAAGATTTCTGTCTTCTTCGATTCGAACATGATGTTTTATGGATTTTCATAATATTTTTAGCCGGTTGGTCTCTAGTAGTCGGAGAAAATGCAATGAATTTGGTTTTTTTGACATTGACACTCAGTAAATTAGAACTCAACCAGTTGAAAATAATTTTGATGCCTACTTCAGCCTGAGTGTCCCACGGTGTCCCACGGTGTCCCACGTCTTTCCAACAATAGTGATAGCTGTATCATCAGTAAATGAAGCTATTTTTCCATTGAAGTTAGAAATTTTGAAGATGTTGTTCATATATAGGAGAAATAAGACAGGACCTAATGCAGTTCCCTGGGGTACGCCCCGGGTAACTAGCAGTGGGTCGCTGAAAGAGTTGTTTACCTTGACAATTTGTGTTCTATTTGTCAAATAATCCTCAAATATTTCCAAAGCAACACCTCTTACACCTATTTTAGTTAGACGTTGAAGGAGTATATTGTGATCGACAGTATCAAATGCCTTGGCCAAATCCAAAAACACAGTTATGCATTTTTCTTGATTTTGGAAACAGTTATCGATTTGGTTAGCTATCTCAAAAACTGCGTTTTCGGTTGTTCTGGTTTCCAGAAAACCATATTGTGATTCTGAAAAATATTGTTATTATTGCAGAATTGTATAACTCTATTTTTAAGACATTTTTCGAATATTTTTGAGAAATTGCTAATCTGAGTTATGGGACGAAAATTTGTTACTAATTTTTTATCGCCTGATTTAAAAATCGGTGTTGTGATTGAGTCTTTAAAAGATTTAGGTATTTTTCCAACAGTAAATATTAAATTCAAAATGTGACATATGGGTTCTATAAGATACGTGTGGAGCTTTTTGATAATAAACACAGAGATCTTATCGGGGCCAGGAGAAGTATTATTTTTTAAACCCGAAATGAAATCGATCAACTCGTTTTTTGTTACTGGGTGTAGGAATATTGAGTTGGTGATATTGTTACGGCTTTCTATAACGGGGGATGTGGGCTTTTCTATTTTACTTGCCATATCTCCACCAATTTGTACGAAAAACTTATTGAAAGAGTTCGTCTTTTTTTTATCTAACAAAATTTTATGTTTGTTCTCATCTTCAATATTATAATTAGTAGATTTCTTGTTTGCACTATTTGTGATTTCGTTCACATTCTGCCAAACTTTTTTTAAGTCATTTTTAGCCTCTAATATTTTATTTGTATAGAATTTATCTTTGGTTTCTCGGATAAGTTTTGTCAGGAAGTTTCTATAAAGTTTATATTTATTTTGTTTTTCTACTGAGAAGTTGGCCAAAAGATTTCGTTTTAATTTGTCTCTGTGGTATATAGAAATAAGAAGACCATCTGTCATCCATGATTTCAATTTTGTCTGTTTATTTGATCTTTTTTTACTTCTTTACATTTGTCAATATGCTTTTCTAGTAAATCAATAAAAGTATTGTATGCAGATTCTGGGTCTCTGGATTGCATAATTGATACCCAAGTTTCTTTCTTGAGTGCTTTCATGAGCTTATTATAATTAGTGACGGTGTATGATTTGTTCGTGCATATATCGATTGTTTTCAAATTTTCATCAAGTTTCACCGATAAAAGTAACATACAGTGATCCGTTATAATTACACTGATGAAAAAGTATGGTGAAATAAAAATCTCAAATGTTGTGAGGCCTATAGTTCCTAGAAAATGAGTGCCCAACGTTCTCAAATAGTACTTATATTACCTATTCGACAACTCCGCTCGGTCGAATCAGTTGTGATGAAGCTCTGTTTATTCAGAAATCAACTTTTGTCACAAAGGGCACATTTCATATATAGTGTGTCCCACTTTGAGCAGCCACACCCTCATATTTCGTTGAGCATGAAATAATTCTAAATTTTCTTTGGCTCAAGTTGTAGTACTCGGAAATACCCACCTTTATGTTTACGTAACCTTTGTATATCCATTTTCCACGGCTAACTACGACCAAATGAAAAGTGAAAAATTGGGAAAAACATACTAGGCATTTTTTATCGCAAAAATAACACCAGATTCTGTTTCAGAACATCTCAAAACCCCCAAATCTCAATGCTTGAATCATTTGAATATACAGGGTATCATTCATTCTGATCAGAGTTAGCCTTGGAAAAGTGATATTTGGCTATTTTTCAAAGTATTAATTAAATATTTCTGGGAATTCTGTGACAAGAGAAGACATTTTGGAAATTTTCCAAGCATTATTTATGGATTAGAGTTGATAATGCTACCAGCTACAGATGATACCCTGTATATTCAAATGATTCAAGCATTGAGATTTGGGGGATTTAAGGTGTTCTGAAACAGAATCTGGTGTTATTTTTGCGATGAAAAAATGCCTAGTATGTTTTTCCCAATTTTTCACTTTTCATTTGGTCGTAGTTAACCGTGGAAAATGGATATACAAAGGTTCCGTAAACATAAAGGTAGGTATTTCCGAGAACTACAGCTTGAGTCAAAGAAAATTTCGAATTATTTCATGCTCAACGAAATATGAGGGTGTGGCTGCTCAAAGTGGGACACACTGTACATGTACAACAAATACGTTTGGTCATGTCAATGCGTTCTAAATGCATTCCTGTTCCTATTATTTTCGCAAAAGGCATTTCTCTGGTATTTGTTCTGTTGTCGATGTCATGGCATGTACAGAAATAATTTTAGTGATTGTAAATCAAGGATCATATATATTTATTCAGATTTTTCAATATATATTTTCTGGCTATTACGATTTGAACCAGTAGTCTTCACTCGGAAAATATAATTTCTAAAAGCCCGCTGATTGGCTGGAAGTAAGAACGCGACGAAGAAAGTCAACTTTTGTACTTATAAAAGTGCCATTATCTTGAAAACAGTTTGTTATACCGGATTCAAACATGTATAAATATTTTACTCAGAAGGAATTCATTAAATGAATAGGGGAAAAAAGGTGCCATAATACCCTTCTTGTCACATTTTGTTCCAAAATAAAGCAGTTATTGAACAAGAACGTTTCTTCCAATTTAATTGAAAACCTGGAAGTGACGAATAAAAACTGCTTCAAATTCTTCATATTCAACACCCTTCAATGAACAACATTTGAGAACAAAGTTATTGGAAAAGTCTAATTTGTTTTTCGAGGGTATCTTCCGTTTCAATTTGCCTCCATAGTATCAGGACACCCATTATATTCAATATATGTTCGATAAAAATTACTTCAAAGTCGAAATAACAGTACTCACTTGATACTTTCTGTAGCCGTGTTGACCAAGTTTTAATTGAAATTTTGCCAAAATGAAAAGTAATTTGAGAGGAAGTTGAAATAGCGCCACGCATTTTGCAGGCTTATTGATAGTTTCAAATATGCTTACACTAATATAATTATGCATATCCCAATTCTTACCTTCAGTAAGGAAAACGTGAATAATACTAGTTTCCCCTGAATCTGCCTGAAGTAGTTATTATACGTGCCTATCACACGTTTCTCAAAGACGCTCATTCCTCTCTCATGGTGAAAACAAGAATGAACAAATACGTTTCTATTGTTCGCATTTCCCATTTTGCAGAGGTTTCTTGCTCAGAGAGACAAGACAGAAATATGAATAAGTTTCAAATGCATTAATTAATGACAGACAATTTCACTACCGGAATGAACAACAAGCTGGTAAAGCTATTGTGCGCTTTCCTCATAATATTCTGATTCCTGGTTTGACATTCTTTGGATGATTGTACAAGAGTTCTCCTAACTAGAAGAGTTATAGCAAGCAGACGCATATAATAATAGTAGGAAGTCTAATAAAATCACCTAACATCAAGTTTAATCTTCTTCTCTCAGCCTAAAATATGCATAATGGCTGTGATATTTCATATTCATAGACAATTCATATACTGATACTAGGTAGGTGAAAAACTTACAGTCGAACTCCACCAAACAAAATCTTTATTACAAATGTGGGTGCAGTCAGAGGGCACACATCAGCACAATACGAGAGAATTTCTCTAGGTCAAGGCCAAGGAGGGGGAGGGTTCGTTTGAAAACCAGTCAGTTTGTGACCGTCTGTGGCAACACCAAGAATAATATTTCATGCCCAGCAAACCGTTTCTTTACCTGTCAGTAAATCAAATAAGCAGCTCTCTAACTGATATCAAACCTGTAAATCATACCGGTTTGCCGTAATTTGGCAGAAATCGTAGCCGGACGAATGCAGAAGGCCACCATCCTTGGTTCACTGCATCTGCTCAAGATCATCAGGATTCTCGGACCCAATAGTCACTTACCCTACAGACATGGGGAGTGATTATTGGGATATATTCATAATAATAATAATAACCGCTTTCTAGAGCGTTCGGCTTTGAGTCGAACGGTCCGGAGTTCGAGCCCCAGTTGCAGCTGGGATTTTTAAATTTAATTTGACCTACTGAGTTTTTTAAATATCGTGGCTCGGCTGGGGTGAGTTCTGCACGATTCACTGTTGCGTTCCAATTAACAGTGCTGCTTCTAAGGTGGTGTATGGAGTTAGTAACAAGGCCTACCCATGACACATGGCTAATGACCATAGCAGTCGATGCCAAAACACCAAAGAAAAAAAAATTACCGCTTTCATTGATAGATGAGGAGAAAAATTGAGTATGAAATTATTACATTATTCTCCCCTATCAAGAAGCAGAGTTAGCTTTAGATTAACTCGATTGAGAGTTGAACCAGTACTTTCTTCCACTCAACCTGTATATGACACCAGCGCGCCCCTACAGGTGTATCAGAGCTTTGGAGACAAGCACTGATTGGAATATTCCTAAAGGAAAAATTTAAATATTGAACCTAAAATAGTGCGGTTGCACAGCAAGTAAAAGAATACCTTTTAAACATTGTCCAAGCGATCGAAAATTATATTATTTCCATCGTCAAGAAACCACATATACGGAAGTTTTTAGGGGTTGATTCCTTGTCGAAAATTGAAGGGGGTCTTTCATGTAAACAAAAACTCTTAGGCTTGTATTTGAAAAGTTACAAACTTCCAAAAATTTGAAAAGAAATGTTTTTTTTAACTGTTTTTGAGAAATTGTTGAAGATGGAAAGAAATTATATTTTGTGAGCGCGTTTCACTACTATGATACTTTTTTTATTTTGTTGCGATCTTAAATAAAATTTCTTGACTGAAAAATATATGTTGAAAGGAATAATTTAGTTCCAAACTTTTCCTAAAACTAGAATTTTGTATAAAATTTCTGACTGAAAATATCTGTTAAATAAAATGATTAAGTTTTAAACTTTTTCAACTCCTTTATTGTTTCTGTAAAAGCACTACAAGTTTTCAAGTAGTAAATCAGAAACGGTAATGGTAATTTCGGATAGCGTAAATTGTTATTCAGATTGGTGATTTGTATTTCTGAAAGTATAAATTGAAATTCAGAACAGTAATGTAAATTTCAGAATGCGTGAATTGTAATTCAGAAATGTAATTTGTATTTCAGAAAGTATGAATTGAAATTCAGAATATTAAAGTAAATTTCAGAATGCGTGAATTGTAATTCAGAAAGGTGAATTTATTTCAGAATGTGTTAATTGAAATTCAGAATAGTGAATTGAATTTCAGAATGTGTAAATTCAAATTAAGAAACGGTAATTTCTAATTCAGAAACAGTAATTTGTGAATCAGAAAACATCATTTGGATTCCAAAATATATGACTCGCTAATCTTTTATATGTATGTAGAGGAATAATCCATTAAAATATAAAAAGTTATAGAGCACGACCATGTATATCAATCACATGACGAAGATATCATTCAGTAAAAAGTTTTTCACAGCAGATTTTCCATAGGGACATAGAACCCTCATCAATTAATAAACCTTATTCAATTCATATGGATATCTCAATTCGTTCGTACTCACAAAAATATAATTTTGAAGAATTAGCATCCTACTTCCATATCGTGCAGAGCTAGTATAGCAGCTGCATGAAATGTCGTATGCTGTGCAAGCCTTGCGCAATCTCCTCCAACTATTCTATTCTTTATCTCTTCAAGATATACAAGCCTCTGTTAACCAACTCCAATAGATGAAAATTAGGCATACGAAACAACGTGATACTTAATATTCAATGTTGAATTATTATTATTATTATATTTGACCACAATTCAATAGAATTCAACTTTGTGAATAATTGAATAAATATTGATAGTAACGAAGTTTGGTGTGCGGATAGGCATACTTCGATTAAACATTCGTTGCAACATTTTTGGGCTCATAATTACCCACTTTCATCTCAAGTCATGGATTGGCAAAATTCACCATGTTGATGTAGTTTTTATGTACATAATTCACAGATTGCCACCTCTGATTTGCAAGTTACGCTTTCTTAAAATCAATTTACATATTCTGAATTTCAACTTACACATTCTGAAATTCAATTTACCTTTCTGAATTAAACTTCACGCATTCTGAAATTCAATTCGCCATCCTGAATTTCAATTTACACCTTCTGAAATTCAATTTACCTTTCTGAATTACCATGAACACATTCTAAAATTTAATTCACTATTCTGAATTTCAATTTAAACACTCTGAAATTCAATTTACCTTTCTGAATTGAACTTCACGCATTCTGAAATTCAATTCGCCATTCTGAATTTCAATTTACACATTCTGAAATTCAATTTACCTTTCTGAATTACCATGAACATATTCTGAAATTTAATTTACTATTCTGAATTTCAATTTAGACATTCTGAAATTCAATTCACTTTTCTGAATTTCAATGAACACATTCTAAAATTCAATTTACCTTTCTGAATTACCATGCACACATTCTGAAATTTAATTCACTATTCTGAATTTCAATTTACACACTCTGAAATTCAATTTACACACTCTGAAATTCAATTTACCTTTCTGAATTAATCTTCACGCATTCTGAAATTCAATTCGCCATTCTGAATTTCAATTTACACATTCTGAAATTCAATTTACCTTTCTGAATTAAACTTCACGCATTCTGAAATTCAATTCGCCATTCTCAATTTCAATTTACACATTCTGAAATTCAATTTACCTTTCTGAATTACCATGAACACATTCTGAAATAAAATTCACTATTCTGAATTTCAATTAACACATTCTGAAATTCAATTCACCTTTCTGAATTTCAATGAACACATTCTGAAATTCAATTCACTATTCTGAATTTCAGTTCAAACATTCTGATTTACATCTTGAAAAGGTGTAGTAACTTCTGTGAATGAAATTGAAAAAATCTTGTAGGGGGCAGTCACGTTTTGTTTGCACAAAGTTCAAAATTATTCCTCTTGTACCAGTACCATGATTCGTTTCAATATAAGTATCAAATCAAATATACCAACAATACAAAATTATGTGCATTTCATTAAAGCAAAAGACAACAAGATCAAACGAAACAGAGTTATAAGTACTGATCGAAATCACCACCTCCCACGAAGGACTTACAATGACCTCAGATGTAAAAGCCCAATGGGTTTGGGTTTGGAGATCTGGTAGGCTAAGGTTGAGGTCCTTTTCGGCCTATCCAATGATTTGGATACACGTCTTCCAAATACTGCCGTGCAGTAATGCTAAAATGGGCAGGCGCACCATCGTGCATGGACCACATTCGTGAACGAATAGCTAGTGGAAGATTTTAAAGTGTGACATCGTTCTTTTCATTCGTGGACGACCACAATCAGTTTTTCGTCTTTGAAAAGTCCCTCTTCCACAGAGACGTTAGTGCAAAAATTGTTTGATGAGGTATCAGGCGCTGAAGATACATCTAGGCATAGAGACGTCTGGCAGCCAGATAATTTCCATTGGCACGACCATACATAAAATGCATATCGGACGTTTTAGCGTTAGTGTAATCATTTCTATTGAAGATTTATATGGCACAATTTAACTTTCAAATACCACATGGTAATCGAAGCGACTGGACAGGCTCCTTCTAGATTTTTTCTATTCCATTTGCAGAAGATCCGTTCTTGCACAATGTTGTATTAAAATTTTTTTATCAAGAAACTAGTTCTTTTCCAAAAACATAACTGGAGTCAAAAAAGTTCTTCAATAAATCTTTCTTTTCAACACATATGTCCAAATTGAGGAATTTTGTTTCGATGAAAAGTTCTGGAAAAAAATGGAATAGGGGTCGTTTCACACTTCAACAAATCACAACGGAATTAAGAAAATTAGGTAGCCTTTTCATTGGTATGACACCTCCACAAAATGCTATTTCTTCAACTAAAAAATTTCAAAATTAACAGAAACTATCTGTTTCCTCATTTTTGAAAGAGTGTAACTTTTCAAAGACAGGCCTCAGAGAACGAAAGACTACATTTAATATTTGCAGTAGGACATGTTTCGAAGGATTAATCCTTCATCTTCAGCGAAAAAAGTAACAAAGTTAAGATCGTAAGTGATGAAAAATATGAACTATGAAAAATTATGAAAATAATTGTTGTCAACATGACCCTATCCGCAACATGCATTTGGTGGAGTTCGACTGTAAATTTTTCACCTACCCAGTATCATCACACCTCCACTGTATGTTATGGATCATCTCCGTTGGATGATTCATAAATTTCTTATCATTACACATAAATGCAGTGAATACACAGCTAGAATGTATTAGAGTCCCTGAATGCAACTGGACGTTAGATCGTATTGTTACGAACTTAGAATTCGACGGAGTCATAGCAAATGTTTTTGAAAACATTCCGAAAGCTTTAAAAAATTTGATGGTAATAGTAATGGTAAGTGTGGATGGTAACTGATGCGCTACGACCTGATTAGATCTTTGGTGCCCGATCTTCTTCCGCAATCTCAGGGTGTTCTCGTTTACAGCAGATTCTTTGAGAAATTTGAAGATTTTGAGGGGATCTATTCGTGGTATTTCTACCACATTCAGCTGGCGTGATCCCAGTATATTGAATCTCTTGTAATATACAGTATAACACTCTATCAATTTATGGTGGGGTGTTTCTGGATGTTCCCCACAGAATCTGCAGGTGCTGTTCTCCTCTAAGCCTAGCTTCCTTAGGTGTTCTCTTACAGCTATTTGCACCGGTTCTCCTTAATAACAAACTAAGCTAAGTGGAGGATCATCTTAAGGTACACCTTAAGGTAGATATGGTTTGCACCGTTCACTCCTGGCCTGAACCTCAGCTGAGTATTATAAATGTTTGGCAACAGCGCAAATATGATCACGTAACCAACGACGAGACGGTAAACAAAGTTTTAAGTTCTGTCTAATTTGACAGGCTGGCGGGAGGATGGCATGTGATTTGGAAAATTTGTCTCTACCGGAAAACTAGCCACAATATCTCCTAGAGAGCTGCGTGTACATTAGTTAAATTGTGCAGTTAATAGTTTATTACCCACCCTAACCTGACCTACCATAGGTGAAAAATAGTATCCATCCAAAATGTTTACGACATGAAGATGTTGTTAACAAATTTGGATGAAAAAGAAAAATTGAAAAGACTCGCCATTCTATTCCTCTAGTACAAAGCAACAGATTAATTTTAAGTTCTTAAGTAACATAAAAATAACATAGTGTTCCAATACACATTTTGTATTAGGAAATAGGTACAGTGTAGAATCTGAAAATTATTTTTATACTTTCACATCATAGGGATATTCAATTTCTGCCTCAATCAGGTTAACTAAGTATACAGAGAGCTGTAGGTTTGGTCGCAATAAATCGCGGAAAAAGTAAGTTCGTCAAACATGCAAATGGTGTACCCTCACGTACACATGTCTATGCACATCATAAAAAATTTGATTCAAAATGCAATCAGATAAGCAAAATCCATGAAAAAGTGCTCGAAAAACTTCAAACATCAAGGAAATAGGGAAATATTTCGTGTAAAAAAGTGAGGTTTGGACTAAGGCTTACGTTGTCCTCAAATAGCGGTGCAAACCAAAATCGTAATGTAAGGTCCACTTAAGTCATAATGTAACCTTAAGTTGAACCGGTGCAAATAGCTGTTAGTCTGCAGTGCCCCGTCAAAAATCCCGTGATTGTCTTTAGACTAGTTTTGCTGAGGTTAATCAGTGTCTTCGATCTTGCTCGGTTGAAATTGCCGTGGATATCTTTGGCCTGCCTTAGCCCTGAAAGTCTTTATCCGTATGTTGCTCTCATTGCTTCTTCACTTTTATCGAGTTCTTTTTGGAAGTACGATTTTCTAAGTCCGCAGAATGGTTCTGGTCCGATTAGTGGCGTTGATGCCCCTTTTTGTGCCATGGTGTCTGCTTCTTCATTGCCCTCCACTCCAACGTGCCCCAGCACCCAGAGGAGGATCACCTTCTTGTTCCTGCCTAGATCGTTAAGTTTATCAGTGCATTCCCAGACCATCTTCGAGTTGATGTTATATGAGCTCAACGCCTTGATGGCTGCTTGACTATCGGAAAGGATTGCGATATCCTCATTCCGGTATTTACTGTCGAAGTTAAACTGAATGCAACCTTCTATGGCGTGAATTTCCGCTTGAAAAATGATGGGGAACTGGCCCATGAGTTCGGAGTATTTGGTGCGAGGCCCAAAGACGCCTGCTCCAGTTCCATCTGGAGTTTTGGACCCGTCCGTGTACCATGTTATGGTATTCCTTTCCAGTGCTCGAATAGATTATGTTCTCCATTCTTTCTTAGTATTTAATTCCGTTCGAAAAAATTTCTCCATAAAAAATTTCCTGGTAATTTCGTCAGTTGGGATATCGGTGAAGTGTGCACTTCCGGTGGGGGTTGAGCCTCTTACACTGTGTGTTGTCACTTTGAGTCCGACTTTAGCCAACCTGAAGTTTGCTCCCCAAGCAGTTCTCCTCACCATGATATGGAGAGAAGTGAGGTCCAGGATGACCTCTACAGCTGCTGTTGAAGTCGACCTCATTGCTCCTGTTATACAAAGACATGCTAGTCTTTGCACTTTCTCCAGTATTTTCTTTGTTGTGGCGAGTTCGGTTCTGCCGTGCCACACGACTGCTCTGTAGGTGATCATAGGTCTCACTATCATGATGTACATCCATCGCAGTATTGATGCAATGTTCCTACACACCATCAGTGACAATTTTGCTTTGTTAATGATCTTTTCTAGATGTCTGTTCCAGAGTAGTTTTGAGTCTAGGGTAAACCCTAGATACTTCACCTCTTGATGCCATTCTGCCAGTCTACTCCGTCCAGGCGAACAGTCCTTAAGTAATAAAACTTCGTTCTTCTAGTAAATGGTACCACTGTGGTTAATTCTCAACCCCACAGACAGGCACCATCTTCTGGCAGTCTCTAGCTCCCTTTCTATGAGATCACAGAGGGTTCATTCGAATTTGCCTTTGGCTATAATGACTTTGTCGTCAGCATATTCACGGCAAGTGACTCCGTTCCCGGTAAGTGTTCCGAGTAGTTCGTCTACTACGAGACTCCACATCAGAGGTGACAGCACCCCTCCTTGTGGGTATCTCCTGATCGTGCTGATTCGAAAGCAGATATCATTCATCTCCGTTCCAGCAGTTCTTCTAGCCAGCATTTGGCACTTCCACCTGGATGTGGTTCTGTCCACTCCCTTGTTCGTTAGGGCTCTATTCATTGCTTCGTAAGAGGTGTTGTCGAATACCCCCTCTATGACTAAGGAAGCGCATATGGCCATTTCTTTATGTTCGAGTGATCTCTGGAGGCTTTCGGTGAGCACGTACAGAGCGGTTTCCGTTTATCTGCCCACCCCGTATGCATGCTGCCCAGGGTGCAACGGCAACCCTCTCCAGTATCTTGGTTTCGATATAGTTATCTACCATCTTTTCCAGTGTCTTCTGTAAGAAGGATGAGAGACAGATTGGTCTGAATGACTTCGTGAGGGTAGGGTCCTCCTTTCCTACATTTGGAATGAAGGTTACCCGTGCTCTCCTCCCGTTGCTCGGTATGTACTCGAGCGCTAGATTGAATCTGGCTGCTTTAATAATGAATAGCAGTAGTTCCGTTTGCCCTTTTTGTAAAATGGCCGGAAATATACCGTCAATTCCGGGCGACTTGAATGGTTGGAAGGAGTCAATTACCCATTTCACTCTTTGGGGAGTGCTTATGGTTTTTGCTACCTCCCAGTCTTCTCGTCTGGCTCTGCCTGGTTGTTCCAGTGATCTTTCGGGTTCAAATGGTATGCTACGTGGAAAGTGCGAATCCAGTAAGAGGAGAGCTTGTTAATGAATTTGATGGAAACATATAGAAACACTTACTTTTGTTCTAGATGAATCGTCGAATATTCATATTGTATTTAATTGATTTTCATAATTGTTCGAGAATTGTTTTGATATGTGGGAGGATAAGAATCGAAACTGGCAATTTCCCACTTCCATAGCTTGCGCCCGCACTGAAAAATTGTCCATACACTGGTGTCATTATATCTGCCTATTTACATATCAAAATAATAATATGTTGTTGACAGTTCTATGGAAATCGGAAATTGTTTGAATATTTCCTTACCAACAGGGTAAATAACGCTTGTTTTGTGGCAATTTCTGGATATTTTTATACTATGAATATTTCATCTATAAAAACATGTTTTTGTACCTCCATCATCAAAAATAAATGTTTATTAACAATCTGTGGTTTTCAGATAGATATAATGAAAAATATCGTTCATTACTCGTCCATAAATGATTTTGTTTGGCTTCGTCTTCCACGGGAACATGTCGCATACGCACGGAAAAAGCCTATTTTCTGAACTCGTAATGAAATATACCATTTCCGTTCTTGGGTGAAATAAATGTACGCTGTTGTGACCTTTGTTAATTACTCGAAGAACTAAGTTTAAAATATTGTGGTTCAAATATCACGTCATCTGAGAACAAGAAAAGCGTTCAAATTCCCCGAATGATTGTTCTAATTTCACTACTATTTTCTTCTAATTACCGAACAGAGTTCGTTTTGTTTATCAACATACAAAATTTGTGGATAGAGCGAAAATGATTTAAATAACTACCTGCGGCTAGACGAAAAATTATGTATTTCCATTCACATTTAATACTAAACTTTAAATAAACACAATCCTGAATATTCCTCCTTCTTAATGAATTCTGAGTACATAAGTACCTCGCTGTTCTATTCAGTGCGTTTAGAGCTATGGACCGGTATTTAGAGAAAAGTTACGGGCCGTGGTGGTAGTGATGGTATCGCTTTTCAACTATGAGAGCGTGGGTTCGAATCCCAGCACGGTTACTGGTCTCGTTAATGGCATCACACGTTAAGAGGCAAGGGCCTCGTCTTCTCAAGTTTTTCGAAGATTTCTGATGGTTGCTCTAATGGTGCAGCTGCGGTTGGTGGGAAGAACAAAAAAATAATGGTATAAAATTGTGAGATATTTCTTTAAAACCGCAACAGAAAGTGATCGACTTTCTTCGCACTAGTAGAATTCTATAAACGATATGGCATTGCGTTTTGGGAATTTTGTAGTCATGAACTCCCTAATCAGGTATTTGTACAGCAAAAGAGATCTCTCAGATATTCGTGTAGAGCTGACTATAGACATAGCTATAGACACCTTTTTGTACAACATAGAATGTTAACTGTGGTTAGCATTTTCATTTTGGAAGTGGTATGACTGATTCACAAAAGATTTGTTGTGAAGATAGATCTCATAATACTAGACAGAGCCGTAATATTATTATTCACCTGCCAATACCTTAGCTAAATTTAACAAAACTCTGCTATGTATGATGGGAAAAAATATTCCATCACTTACCACTGCTAACCAAGAATATAAATCAGGAAATTTTCAGAAAATCGGTCAAAAATCTGATTCTTACGAAAGCATACTATATATAGCCAGCAGGAATGTCATGTTGACATGCTTAAATACCGTGACGTGATGCTACAACAATGATTGTCTTTATATGTTTGTATATATTGTGATACAATTACATTTGTAGTATGCAAAGTTATTATTATCATTATTGTAATTATAGTAATTATTTCAATCTTATATTTTTGTATTTCAACTGTGTGTATTGTATTAATACCTCTCTCTTATATTTAGTCAGTTTTTATCATCTTTATGTTCAACCAAAATCTATATTTATGATATTTTAATATATCTTTGATATACATTGTCGCTGAGAATATTCTTGTACAATTATATGAACTAAAAACTAAAAATAGTTCGTTAAGTATGTTGTTCTTGTCAACGCATTTTAACAGTGTATATATGAGCTGTATTGTATTGTTATGGGCTTCTTCCCATAGATAAATAAAAATAAGATGAAACACTCTTCAAATAGAATTTTCATGAAGTGCAATATTCTACCACCAGATGTCGTGACAGCCCCAAGTACAAACAGTTTGAAAAACCGTTAACAGCTAACATCATGTGATAAGGTTTATTCATTTTCATTTTATCATTTTTCCTTTTTTCCCTCATCTCATAAAAATGTATCCATGTTTTGCTAGGAGTAGTAAGGTATACCTCTGCCTTTGTTGTATTAAAATACATAAATGAAATTTTGTGACGATTTTGTGTCAAAACTATTGCAACCGCCAATATGTAACAAATTATAACAACTCATTTTTACATTGAGTACTCTGAAATAGAATCAAATCGATACACAAACCTGATCAATGGATGAACAGATAATTAGTGAATAATCAGATTGAAATCAACGGCTATTCATTGCGTCCATTAGGAAGCTAGAGCGCGAACGAATGGGCAAGTTAATAATAGCGAGTTTCCTACAAGGAATAATTAATATTTGATTGTCGACAAACACACAGTAATCCAATATTTACATAATCGATATCAAATGTTCACCGTTAATGTCATTAACAATTATAAATTATTACATGTTGGCATTCATTAGGAAAGTGCTATATGTCTCGACCAAAGCAGAATAATAATGCACCTCCAAAATATTACATTGGTGTATCAGAATTATTAGTAAATTGGTAATAACATTAGACCCCATTCGCGTGTTTGAAATAATTCGCATAGGTTAGCTGTGAACTAGGATTACAAACATCAATGTTCAAAAGAATATAATTGGTAGTAGTTGAGGAATCGTTGATGAAAATGCATCTACTTTCCGGTTTATGGTTTACCGTAAAACATTCAACAGGGTAATTCAAATTCGCCCCCCACCATTGGGATCTCCTATGCAGATACATCGAAGCTTCTATCAGGGCCAAGTTGCGTATTTTGATGCTCAACAAAATACTCTTTTGAAACTTGGAAAATTCCAAGTATTTCCGGAAAAAACTGATTTAATTTTTTTCTAACGTTATTTGACATTATAGCAAAAACACATTTCCGTCGTTACATTTTCAGCTACCCGTCGTCATGTATAGATTGACTATCCCACCTTTCGTCTTCTGCCAATCATCATCGGCGTTTTATTCTTCTATTATGGGCACCAAATGTTTTTTTACACAGAAAAATAGTGCTACTCATTCTGATTCCATTGATGTATAATTTATCATGAGTTGCTATTCTGAAACCACAAATATTAAAAATAATATCTTCATGGACTAATTTTGCATCAAATGATTTGAAATCCATACAAGAACGGGTCAAGAATCCTGAATACTATAGCTCTACTTATAAAAGATTTTATAGGAGTGGAGAAAGTCAACTTTTAATCAAATAATACTTCCAGATCTTTGAAATGATTAGCTCGCGTTAAAAGGGTGGTGTTCAAGTAATAGTCAAATAAAATTGGTAGACCTTTTTGGGTGAAAGTCATAATTATGAGTTCATTGAGGTTCAAGGAGAGTTTGTTATCAACACACTAATGATTTAGCGAAGTAAATTCCTTTTGTAACAGTTTGTTGCAGAAACTCAATATTTTGAGAGAGTTTCAGTAAATTTATAACTAAGAACTTTAAGTTTAATTCAATTCTTCGCGTGAAAACAGTACTAGGATTTCAAGTTCCAGCCTGTTAGCCTATTCAGGGTCTTATAGATGCAACATATTGTCGGCCTTGATCTGATAAGACTAAGTGGCCAGAGTGTTAGAAAAGGGCTTTAAAGATATTATAATCAGAAATTGTATGCTCCGCTAGTCGTGACAACTTATTTTTGTTATAAGATTTAATAAGTTCTCTTCTTTTCAGCTTCATTTGTGTTAATGTGTGTGTTGAACACTAAGGTAAGTGAAGAATTTATTTTCACCATCTCAGAAGTCTCCTGAAAGAGCCCTTTCGTCCCAGTTCAAGAAGACCTCCAGACCTCCAAGGAAACCACGCCAAGGTAAGATTTTTAGTGCTGTCGTTTAATGAAATCAATGTTAATTTTTTAAAATTTGAACATTCAGACCGCTAGTAAAAATATCGTGATAAAAAGTCCATTTCATCTCTGCACAATTTTGAGTGTATTGATCTGCAATACAGTTGACAATTTTCAGTTCGACTTAATTTCTCTGTAAATTTTATAACTCTGTATACCAGATATGTTAATGTGAATTATATATTGTTATGAAAACTTGGTAGATAATAAAAAAGTGTGTAAAAAAGTTTCAAAATTATATAAAATATCAGATAACCCAAACAAATACTATGCCTCAACTCTGAAGACTCTTACAATTCCAACAACTTACTAAAATTTCAGTAAAAAGCAGTCAGAAGGTTGGTATTCCAAGTTCTAGATTGAAATAGGAGAGTACGAGTCAGAATGGCAACAACATTTCTGGACAATAACTTTAAATTATGATGAAATATCACACAGTATAGGATATTTGGTATTCAGTCAAAGAAATCTAAGATTTGACAGAAAAAAATGGATTGTAGAAACTTCAAATGAAACAAGTAAAATGAGTTTCTTAATTATATTTTCAGGAATAAGAAATAAATGTTAAAACTTTAGAATAGATAAAGATTATTTCAAAATCATAGAATCATTAATAATATGTGTACATAGTTCGAGCATTAATTAGGATAATAAGAATAAGGAAAAATTTAAAATAATTTGTGATCGCGAGTGTTGTGAGAAAACCGATGGAAAGGATCTTGGAAACGAAAAAATTAAATGGGAGGATTATATATAGAAACGGGTGGAAAAACGTTTTTTTGGAAGAGAAGTCATTGTTTTGGCCAGAGATTGTTAAAAACCAAAAATAGCAAGAGAAATCAATGTTAACCAACCAAGAGTGGAAGATTTATGCAGAAAACAACTTATAAGATCGGCACAACAAGGTTCCACTTACCTTGGAGGAGCACCACAAGAAGTCAGAGCTAGAAGTAGCAGGCCGAGCAGCATCCTATCTCCAAACGGTCCAGACAAAAGGTATTTCTAGACTAAAAATATTTCCAAATACCGAGCCAGAGCTTATGTGTTTATCTAGCTGAAATACCAGCACTTCGGAAAAATGAATTATCGTCAAATACTCCGTCAATTCGACAATCCTCAAGGAGACTTGGCATCTAAAAATTTCTTGAACTCAGTGAACAAACTCTTTTAAAAATAAACAATAATGTCAATAACCACAGACAAGGTTTATTGATAATAACTATAATTAATATCTACCTGTGTTAGAGAATCTCACATCAAAAACAATTATGAAATATTCAAGGTTATATTTTATGCTAGACACTTCTTCTTCCTTCAATGGGAATGTTCAATGTAATAGGTTGTAGTTAGATGACCGGTAACGGAATCGTAGTAAAATTGCACAATTGATTTAATAATTTTGCATATTGTCATTATTTCTGAAGGAAAACTTATTAGATATAAGGTATATGTCGCAGGAAATAGGCAAATTAACGTTTTGAATACTTGTTATTTACAAAGGTGTTCACATTTTCTTATTAATAACAACTGGTTTATGAAATAAAAACAAATTTGAGTTTGAATTTACTATATTATTTATTTTCTACAAAGATTTCTATTTCTATCACAATACATTTGACTTAAAGTTATCAAACGTCCTTTTCCAAGAACTCCGCTTGAAATTAAGATCTACATGTTTGGCGCACCGACTGAGCTGACTAGCTGAAAAAGAAAGAAAAGGTAAGATCTGAAAGAGTGTAAGTATTTGGCCTGGGCAATCTGAAATTTGAAATACTTAGCAATAATTTCAAATTATAAAACTCAAAATATTATAACAATATATAACACAAACTTGTAGAACCCATTGGGTGGAAAATTTTCAATATTGCTAGAAATTAAAGTAAAATTTTCAATAACTTTATTCATGAAATTCAGCATAAGGCAATACAAACAAATTGGATAAAGTTGATAAAGCGATAAGTGCTATTGCACTTGTTTCGCAGAAAAATTGTTTAAATTTTAAACTGAATAATAGTATATAAAATCATTATCGATAAGATATGAATATAAAATTCTTAAAAAGTTGATAAGTGGACATAATTTATACGATATGTAAAATTTCTATCGTTATAATAATAATAATAATCGCTTTTATTGATAGTTAGAAAGAACAGTGTACAGACATATTATACGTATACATGGTACCTACTACTATCAAAAGACAGAGTTAGCGTTTACCCATGTGTGAGATGGTTAATTACTTTCTTACACTATGGCTATGAATATAGAGCTCGTAGAAAGAAGAAGATTGGACAGAGTACAGATGAAATGGATTAAATATACGCAATTCAGATAAAACGGAATAAAATGTCTGAGATCGGTTCATAAATTTAAGTTACAATCAAGTTACAATATAATTAGATCACAATTTTATGTAAAATAAATACCTAAAAAGTAATAGTATTAGAATACATACGTTTTATTAAGAAAAACCTGATTATACAACAGTATTTATTAACAGGATATCTTATATATGTAGTGGAATATTGATGTGGGGAATTTTTTTATATTTTCATTATACAACTAATAAATGTGGATATTTTTTTGTGTATGAAACTCAAGAGTAATCGATCAGGTGGTTGATAGTATCCAAGTCCACATTCAGTCAGTAAGCTTTGAATCGTGTTTTTAAGAGTGGAAGGGAGTTAATAAATAGAGTGGATGTCTTGTAAATATCAGGTAAAAAATTGAAGACCCTGCCTGCAAAACTGACGAAACATCTTCGACACACTGTTTTTTTGCCTTATTTATCTTGACATATTCATTACGTTTCATTCTAGTTGGATAATTATATTCGATTTTTCTAATGATATATTTTTTTTTGGATTGACGTGGCCGTTACTTGACGGAAATTCATAGTATATGAAACTAAAGTGAACACGTTTGAACTTCCACAGATTATTGTCTACGCGACATGTTTCGTTACACTGTATCTTTTTCAAGCGAATGTATTACATTAAATTATTCTACGTTGAACATTACTTAAATACCCTTCTTATCGATTGAATATCAATTGAATTAGGTAGGTCCTAATTACCTCAATTGATAAGAAAAGTATTTAAGTAATGTTCAAGGTAGAATATTTTAATGTATTACATTCGCTTGAAGAAGATACAGTGTATCGAAACATGTCGCGTAGACAATAATCTGTGGAAATTTAATCGTGTTTACCTTAGTGTGATATTTTTATTTTTATACAAACGAATGATGGCCCTATGTACATATAGTTTTCTAATAGAGCAAGATCCCAAGGCCGTCAGACGTTACTAAATTTCAAACGAACGAAATGTGTACGATTCAGTAGTGTTAGTATGTACTATGTTCGCATGCCTACTTGCTAGCTTGACCAGATGACCATTCTTCAGATATTAGGGAATCAAGGTACGTAGAAACACTACTCACTTAGTTGAATTGCCGATCTACAGATATTTTTCTACAACCCATGCTGGGTTCGTGGACAGAGTCACTAGCTACCGTCCCGGAGCTCCGAGTTCAAATCTCGTCTCCAACAATTTTTTTTCTTCAAACTCAGCAGACGCATCACACTAGGGTCAGCCATCTCGATTGGAAACGGCTTCGAATCAGGGAGGATTTTTGTTCAAAAAGAAATTTAAAAGAAAATAGAATTTTGGTAAATAAAAGATTTTGTTAAGGGCCTTCAGACAACTTATTTTTGAAAAGATTAAGACTTAGGTTATGAGTGGTGTCTCATGTACTTTTAATACCTGCGTGCTTATGGAGTTCGCTCTGTGAAAAAAAATTGTTGGAATCAAGATTTGAACTCGGAGCTCCGGGGTGGCAGCTAGTGACTCTGTCCACAAACCCACCATGGGTTAAAGAAAAATATCTGTAGACTGGCAATTCAACTAAGCGAGTTGTGTTTTTACTTACCTTGATTCCTTAATATCTTAACCTTCCAGTTGTGGCGCCAAAGCTTGTTGCACCAGTGGTTGCGCTGGTCTCACAGACCGAATGGGGAGGGGGTGGAATTTTCTTCAAAAAAATTGAATGACTTTCAACAAAAGGTTCATTCAAGGAAGTGTACTACAATTAGAAATAATTTTTTTCAAATTTACACGTCAAAACACTTTTTTTTGTTTTTTTAATTATTTTTATTTATAATTTTTTATAAATAAACACCAACTTGGAAACTTAAACAATGATACGAATTCTTGAGAACAAAGGCTATGAAATCCAAAACATACAAAAAAATATATTGTCACTCCCGTAAAAGTTTGTGAGTCAAATTATTCCAGTGGATTTCCATTGCATGTTGAACATATACCAATGAGGTAATCCAGGCACATGAATTTTCCACATTTGTAGCAGGAAAATCTTGTTCTCCGATTCTTCTTCGTTCCACAAAAATTTCATCTTCCAGTTTTTTGTTGAAAGTTGTTATTTTCATCGAAAGGAGTTCCACAGATCTCTACTAATCTAGATTTCAAATTGCCGGGAAGTCCATGAACATGAGCTCGTTCGTGTAAATGAGGCATAATCAGTCTATTGGCTATATCTTTATTAGCATTTCTTTTGCGAGAGAAATTATCGGCAATTGACTCGATATGATTATTTGTACCTAGCACTATCATATTTATCATTTCATCATTTATAAAATACTCCTATATTTGTAATGGGTCAGTTGAAGCTTTGGTAACGAGTGTGGGACCAGGAAGTCGTTTTATTATGTTTCTCTGCTTAGCTCTACCTCTTTCCACAATTTTTGGAAATTTACCCCAACGAGTAACTTTATCTTTGGAGATGTATGAATATTTGGTGGAATTATAATTTGGTATATCTTCCGCATCAGACATATCTTGTTCTGTATCACTGCTCTCCAAATCTCGTTCTTCGTGATCCGATTCATCATCATCAGATTGGTCCAATACAACATCTTCTTCGTTGGCTTCCACCTCTTGCAACATTTGCAAAAGCCGGGCCTGCTCTTTTTTGTAGGAGCACATGATATATTCTGTTGAAAAAACATCAATTAATATTGATGAAAAACAGAAAGAATGAAACAAATTACCTCGAAATCAAAAAATATCAAATTAAAACTGGCTTCGCTGAGTGGTGGCGTAGGATTCTGGGACCGAAAACAGGCACAGCAGACGATACGTTCACCCGATCACAGTCAAATGAATACTGATTGCCTTTTGCCTTTGCCTGTCGGCTCAGAAAACTAAAATACGCGAAACGATAGCCAGCAGCCCCCTTCCTATTCGTAACCATGGCGATATTTCTGTTCTTCGGTCTCCTAGACAAGTGCGCCACCACTGGAAGATTAAGAATGGTCATCTGGTCAAGCTAGCAGGTAGGCAGCGAACATAGCACATACTCAATCGTACACATTTCGTTCGTTTGAAAATAAGTAACGTCTCACAGCCCTGGGATCTTGGACTATAAAATTCAGAACATTTGCATCTTTAAAAAGTGCGGTTGTAGGGTAGGTATTCAATTTGCGTAACATAATTTTGATAATTTTTTTATGGAGAACTTCAAGTTTTTTCAGATGAGGAGGTAAAATGCTTCTCCAACTGAGAATGGCATAAGTTATGCGTGATTCCACTAGTGCGTAGCAAACAGTTCTCAAGTGTGGCAGATCTAGGAATGATCTGATACCTCAGAGTTTAAGTAATATTGATGACATGTTCGTCCCATTGCAATGAAAGAACAATTTAAAAAACAAGTTTCATTATCGATGACAATTCCTGAAAATATACAAAATAACTTTCAAATAAGTAAACAAGTATTTTGACTGAATACCCACAACGGATTATAATTGTTCAAACCCTTAGTAGAACTGCCATTGATAAAGAAATATTTGGAAGTCTTTGAATTTCCCATGACAAACTTCTTCTGTTGACAATCTGCATCTCGAAGCGTTTTCGTTAATTAATAATTCCGTTATGTGAGACAAACTCTTTGAACCGCGTCACTGTGATACGACGTCAGTCGGATGAACAGCAACAAAAGCATCGAAACGTAAAACGTCGACTTGAGGGATGCCATTCAACGACACACAAGTTCGTTGCAGCGTGCTGCAATGCCCCAGTTGACGTTTTATTTCATTAGTCAGCACTCAGTAAAAACACAAACTCCATGCCACACGCGTTTCAAGAATGAAGGCAGGCTGAAATATTTGATCATCATTAAGGCGGAAATTAGACTTACACTGTTAGGCGATACAAAACGTAAGGTGCTTCAAGGTAACGCACAGAAACGAAAAATCAGTTTAGCACCATTAGTCTGGTCTACATGAACTATTTTGGTGAATTTCTCTTGAAGGGCACCGAAAATTATGATCCAGAGCTCATTCGATTCAGAATGACCTCCAGAAACGTTTTGAAAAATTTGAAGGTGCGCCGGCAAAAATTGCAAAAGTTATACACAATTTAGTGAAAAAAAGGAAGGGGGTTTGGTTTCTTGCAAATATCTTGGAAACTATTGAAGATATCTGAAATTTGAAAAAAGATCCTGAAAGAGGAGGAAATTTCCTAAAAAATAATACAATCAATATTTTGAATTTTGCAATTGTAACCAAACGAATTTTATGACCGGAAATAATAATTTAAATCAGATCTCAAACCCTCGAAAACTCATGTTATTCTAGTAAATATTCTCAGAAATACATGGTTACCAAGGGTCCTCTTAAAATAGACGATGTTATTGATTATTAATAAGTGTTTCCGTGTGTGTTTATCTCAAAATTGGGCATTTCAGAATAATAGAGAAACAAACAGTCAAATAGTTCGCATATGTTTATGTTCTTGTGAGAGGCCAGTTGTTATATTTTCAGGGACCACCCATAGTTCTCAAGGGGGGCGGACCATGCCAACTTTGAAATTAGGGTCGAAAATATGTTAGTCTTTCGTTTCACTCGTTAAAGTTAACATGTCGCGTAGTTATTTCATTAGTTTTCTTAAATTATTGTAATTTTCATAATTCAACTCTGTTCAACAGAAAATGCAATCAGGGTAATTTCATTAATTTTCATTATTTGAATATATATATAAAGTTGATTTTCTCTACCTGTCTCTAAAAAGTTGATTCTTCTAATCAACTCTTACTATTTATTGTATTTGAATTATTTTGAACCTTTTGCGGTTTATCTTGTTAAATTATTAGTAAATCATCTGGCCTCATTCACCTTTTTTCCTGTTTAAATTATATTCTCAGTTAAAATCAGAAGTTACTTTATCAATTAATTTGAGAAATGTCCCAAACATCTTTTGTTGTTATTCTTTATTGTTTTGTTAATAGATATAAGTGTTATGCATTCTAGCTTTTTATTCTCAAAAGTTCACATTCCAGTTTACGAAAATCCTTTTGATTTGAGAGAAAAATATTTTAATTAATAGAGTTGAACAGAGTAAGTAATTTTGAGTGCTAAAGTGAGTTCCGCAATCGAGAATAGAAAGTCGGGATCATCTGATGAAAAAGTAAGGTGAGTTAAAATCTTAAATGCTGTGAGGTATGATTCCTGGTTCCTAGAAAATTAGAGCCCAACGTTCCCAATTATTATTATGTTTTAACGACTCCGCTCGGTCGAATCAGTTGTGATAATGCTCTATTTAATTATAAAGACAGCATTTGTTACATTGGTGTCAGTAATCTGGGGTATTTTCTGGAAAGTAGATATATTTTTTAAATTGGCGTGTTAAGGATGTCTGGAAAATAAATAGATATTTTCATTATCTAATCTCTTTTATACATGAGAGACATCGGAAATATAGAGTAATTATATTTTTGATGAAATCAGAATTCACTTTTTCATTCTTCCTATAATATTGTCATATATGCTTTCATTTAAATCGAAGATATTGTTGATAAATCTATTTCTATAAGTATGTTGTATTTTATTAATTCAGAAAGAGACAGAGTTTTATTATTTTAACAGAAAAACGTACCTATTTTGAATCCCATCACGTGCATTTTCAAGTAAATCGATTTCTAGTATCAATTGTCATGTAAGCTTTCAGTCAAATTAAAATAATAGCAAAAATTTGATTAATTTCAGAGAAACTAAACATTCACAGATATTATATTAGATCAGGTAATTCAAATTTCAAAGGCTCGCACAAGAAAAAACTTGAGAATTGTACCTCCACATGAAAAAAAAAAAACCTTTCTTTCAGCATCCAGTGGTATTTTTTTTGAAGAATTGAGGAATGAGAACGTCGAAAAATAATGTTTAATTGTCAATTATAATGCGCATTCAAATGACTCGAAACGAAGGCTCCGGCTACAGGCCGTTAAACATAATAATTTGACAAATTTGGTAGGGAAACAAAGTTGAAAAATAAACTCAAAATGATAACAGAAAAATTGAAAAAAAAATTATAAATGATAGCGAAAGTAATGATAGCAAGAAGTAGGTTCCAAAATTAGTCAAATTATTCAAATATCACAAATTGTTACGTAATAAATAGAAACAAATTGAATAAGAAAAGGGAATACAATGAAATTTAAAACAGCATAATTCATTTTTTTTTAATTAAAAATGCAGATTGAAAGACGAATAGTCAGGAATGTGATTTTTATAAAACCGTAAATTTTGGATGATCATTGTACAAAATATTGCATCTTTCAAACCTACCGCTGAGGGTAAAATTTTTTGTTTGGATAGCTATTGAAATCGTATTGCCTTTCACTACTTTCGACCCAGAACAAGCTTGTAAATTATTGTTTTATTCGGCACTAAAGGCTATGACATTTATTGCCAAAGGGTCTAGAGCATTCGTACGAAGTTTTGATTAAATAAGGTATAATAAACAAATGAATAATTATATTTAACGTTGAGATATTTTATTAAGTTTTTGGTTTGATAATTAGAGCAAAACCTATTATGTTTCCTTGATTTTTTTGATGTTGTTTGTTTATATCTTCAATAATAGTTAAAGTCGTCGAAATATTGTTTCATGAAAGACGTGTCAGAAGTTATTTGTTCAAGATCTAGTTTTATAGAAATATTCGAATATTCAATTGTATAAAAGTCAAGAAAAAAAACACTCAGAGGTGTGAGGAAAATGCAATATGATTCAGAAATAAGACAAAAATGGAAATTAAAGACTCCCACGAATGATGGCTGTAGTTTTGGAAAATTTCGTGTCACCAAAATAACGAAAACCGTTTATGAACGGAGAATTTGATATTTTAAAAGGTCAATTGTTTATAAATAAAAAGCAGATGGCGTCAATTGTTGATATTTTTGAACAAAGAAAAGCATTATTCAAATTATATAGATTTTCACATAATTTAAATGATGTATAGATGAATTATGATTTAGGTAATTTTGGTACTATATGCTCTGATAGGAATGGCTCACATAAAAGGACGAACCGGATTTTTAAGTATTTTTCTTATGTTACGAATTTAATAACTCAAATAAAGTCCACTCATATTTACGATAATGGATATTTTCCAGGTGAAACTCACCTAAAATGAACTATAGCACAAATATTTAAATTTTTGTATCACCTCAAGTCACTACTGATAATCTATTGAAGTAACTTTTGAGATCGCTCATCTAAGGCAATTTAACAGTAGTTTATTTTCACAACGCAGTTGTGACAGATTAACTATTTCTGTGGTAGTAACATACGAATAAAATCGTTGTTTTTTTCGTTTGTATTATTATTGTCAAATATCATTCAGGAAACTTGTGGTTTATAAGTTTTATTTCACATGTCTAGTGATTTGTTCTCTTGTTATTTTGCACCTTTCGATGTTGGTTCTATTCCTAGGACTTCAGATTCCACTGTTTTGCTTCATTTCATAGAGTATCGTCAATACTCATTTTTAAGAATTATCTAAATGATGCATTTCCTTCTCGATTTCTATTGATATTGCCGTGTTCAAGTCAAGTGTGTTTTCTGCATAAAAGTTTCAGTTATTATATTATTGTCATCATTTCATCCACAAGTGACTATATTTTTCCATAAAGGGAATTGATTCTAAATTAACAGTAAGGTGAAAAGTAATATATTTGTAGCTGGTGAATGAGAAAAGTAGAACACTAGTTCGAAGAAATCCAAGGGTTTAATTTTTGAAGATGAACACAGAAATAAATATTTGAATATTATGAGATATAAAATGTGAGAGTTGCACTACCTGAATCCTCATTCAATATAATTTTGTAGAAAAAAAAACTCGCAACGATTAACAAAATTTCATAAAAAGAAGAAAAAATTGATGCCACCTGCAAATGGGGTAAATAACTTATCCCAAGTAATGATAAATGGAAAAAAAAGTAAGAACATTCCTGATGTCAACTGTGTCAGTATGGATATCAATATTTCTAAACGATATTAATTATTACTTTCAGATTATTTTCAGTATTATTTCTATTCAAAGAAAATGCTATGATATTTTGTCAAAATAAATAATCAAAGTTCCACGGATACACCTATTCAATAATATGTCTACAAGTTACAGCGGGCGATGATGCTCTATAATATCTATGAAAATTAAAGCCTTCACCAACAGAAAAAAAAAGGACAAGAAAAAAAAATTATAAATTCAAGTAAATGTTAGATACAAAATCTAAGTGGTTCACCAACACTTTATTCGGTTCGAAGCAAGTGTAACTATTTCGAATCATAAACCTTTATGGTTTGCAGATAATAAAATAATAAATATTTTTGGAAAGTTCTATAGATATTCCATTTACACACCATGGCTTTTTTCGAGCCATTATCAATCAATAATTTGAAGGTGATGTAATTAACAAATTCAATTAGAAAATATATTCAAGCTAAATTTATGGTAAAGAACTGAAACTGCTAAAATAGTCAATATTTATGTACCTTGTTTTTGTGTTTGGTGTTAAAATTAGTTCAGGTACCAACTAGAAAAGGTTCCAGTCATTTAACTGAGAAAGGCAATAGCATAGTCGCCACCGCCGACGGCATGTGAATAAGGATGTGATGGAAACCATAATTTTTATTGGATGTTTTAATAATATTATTTCTTAGGAATATTATCGAATTAAATATTGACTAATTTTTGTTAAAATGAAATGAGTATCCTGAAAATTGTAAAAAAAAAAGTATTTGAGATATCTTCGTATCTCGTGGGACTTACCTACTTTTACAATGTTTCAAAGGAAATTGTTATGAAAATTAAAGTTGAAATCGAAAATTACAGATTTAAAATAACACATGTGTTACATGAATAATTAAATGAGTAATACGCAGAAATGATTCATTGTATTCCTAGCGAAAAATTGAAATTAGCCGATTTTCTAGTAATTGAAAAAAAAAATATTAATAAGAATGATCAAACTTTCGAGAAATTGATTAATTCAAAAGGTATTAGAATAAATCTTGGTATAGTTGATAGTATTCAGGGACGAAAAACAATGGAATTTACGAGAAATTAAGGAAAATTTCTGCATACACACGGATGGTATATAGTTTAGAGAAGAGGATCAGGTAACATTTGGATTTACATATTACAGGTGAAATTATTTAAATTTTTGTTTCGCATACTACATTACAATGATATTGACACCATTACAGGACCGTATTTCAGAATTTTTCTGCCAGAGTAACTTTTGGTTTCATTTGCACAAAGTTTTTTTTATTTTTTTTTTAACCAAAATTTGATTGAATTTATGATATAATTAGTATACGAATTTTATCGTCATACCATTTATATTGTTTCTGAAAAGTAGGTTGAACTGGGAACGTTTCGGATTTTATCAAGAAACTTGCAACCAAGAATGTTATTCCTAGGGAAGGAAGTATAAATAAATAAAGTTCCAAACGGGGTATAAAAGTAAAGTAAATGGAGAAAAAAGAAAAAAATGATTACAAAAAAAAAAACCAGTCGATAATTTAGCCGGAAGATTTGATCCGGAACATTGTACATAGGAAAACCAATACAGCTTTCTCTTCGTAGTAAAGGACAGAGGGACAAATGCATGTCATTCGATCAAGGCTTTAGCTAGGAAGGGAGCGGGGGAAACCGATCATAGGCACTAGCAGGGCTATGATCATATTCCGGCAGCGAAGGATATTTCCGCGCCGAGGTGATAACGACCCCGTAATAGAAAATAAGTTGTATATAGATACCGATAGAGTAAATCGAAGAGCAAGTAATGCTATAAAATTGGTCGAGGAAAAATAAAAAGTGTACCCTTTAGCACTTCGCGTCGTTTCCCCAATGCCACAGAGAAACCAGGACGGTTTCCTCTGGCATCTTGAGCCGTTTGACAAAGGATCCTGTTTTTCCAGAATCCCGAGCCGAACTGAGCTGTAAACCAGGAAAGTGAAAATCGGAAAATTTTATAATTTTGATAGGGACTTTCCCAACCTCAAATTCTAGAAGGTGGATGTACCAGTTTCATGTTCGCGATTTGGGTGTCTCAGGGGATGTCGACCCCCTGGAACGGTCAGGTCAGCTAATTACTTGGTTCGAAACCCAATAGAATTTCGAGGAATGTAAATGTTGTTTAAATTCGAGTATTGTGAGAGAGAAAATTGTTTAACTTTCCTGGAATAGGCTCAGTAGGAGAAGAAAAAGTTTTGGTGGTTTTGAGGAAGAATAAAGAAGATACCAGTTGGAAAGAATCCTAGAGAGAGAATTCGAGACCATAGGCTGAGGAGAAGAAAAAGTTCTGGTGGTTTTGAACAAGAATAAAAAAGAAACCAATTGGTAAGAATTCAAGAGAAAGAATTCGAGACCATAGGCTGAGGAGAAGAAAAAGTTGTAGTCATTTTGAAGAAAAAAAATAAAGAAGAAACGTTGGTAAGAATTCGAGAGAGAGAGAGAATTCGAGACCATAGGCGGAAGAAAAAAGTTTTTGTAATTTTGAAGAAGCATAAAGAAGAAAACAGTTGTGGAAATTTGAGAAAATAGGCTGAAGCGAAGAAAAAGTTCAGTTACGAGGAATAATAAATCGTAAAACTCTCAGTTAAGAGTCTGAAGAGAAGAAAAAAAAAAATTAAAGATAATAAATATAATGTAGAAAAATGTGTATTGGTTAGCCGAATTAATTGAGAGTGAAATTTTGTATGTGAAAAAAAATTAGTGTTGAAATGAAAACAGATTGACAAATGGTGGCGAAGGATGGTGAATAATTGACACCAAATATGGACATTGGTGAAACACGCGGGAATGGAAAAAAGATACCTAATGATGTGAACAGGAAGAAAACCTGACAATGGAAATAATGAAATCGTCACAAAATTGGCGAAGAAATTTCCCTAAGCGACGATGGAAATTTGTAAAAAGTGATATACTGAGCGATTTTTATTTATTAATTATTTAAAGTCTAATAATATTTTATTTGAATTACTTAATTAATTTTCTCATAACGATTTAATAATTTGAAAGTTTCCACATTTAAAAATAAGCACTTATTCAACTATTTGACGAATGAATCGGGTAAGAGTATATTGAATGAAAGAATAACCTGTGAGATGAGAAAGGAACGAGAAATTGCGAGAAAATGAGAATCTAACAGAGGAATGAACTAGCAAGTGTGGGAGATAATAGTTGAATTCGTAAATCGAATTTCATTATTCAGACTTCAGGAATTAATTAGCTACTAATCTTTTGAAGTCTCAGAACATATCTAAGTAAGTATTAAGTTCAGTCGTTTCGAGTATATCACCGAGAAAATATAGACTGAAAATTTTCAATATTGTCAGAGGGACACATTGTAATAGAGGGAATGAAAAGATGTCACATAGTTATCTACATACCATCGAGAAGTGCATGAATGTCAGATTCCTGAAACTTTAGAAAGAAAGAACAGAATTGGATTAGTCAGACCATATTTTGTCAATTTGTATAAAAGCCTAACGGTAACCAATATGCACGATTATATCAAGAGGTCAAGTAAAGAAAGCCCGAAATTTACAACGGTATATTGCGGAAAAGGACTAATCAGTGAAGGAAATCGGTTACTTCTAGACTAAACGAAAATAGAAATAATGCTAAAAAGTAAAGAAAAAAAATGTAAAACGTAATGAGAAAAATTTAGAAGTTCATGCAGTCAGTACCGTTCAGTTAGAAGAAGCGTAACCCAAGACAGTAAGATCGGAAAGTCGCGGATAAAAGAAAATTCCAAGTATGGTAGAAAAGGTAACGGTGGAAATTAAAGCAAACGGTAACGGAATCAAGGAGGATAAGGAGCACGGTAGCAAGAGTGATGCGGAAAAAGTAGTTCCACGGCGATCCTGCGGAAAAATGGAATGAAATGAAGAACTTCTACACAACTGGGCAGGACCAATTCAATCAGCAGGGACCGTTGAGGAGGAATTCATAATTAGGTAACGGAGACTGGAATATGAGACTTCCAGTTTCCGAATTTCTTACTAACCACCAACAGAAATTATTGAATTCTAATTTAATTTGTATTTACAGGTATTATGGCAGCGGGACCATGTTCTGATGGCCAGGACCCCTACGTAGATGTACCGAATTTGCTCTAAGGAAGACCGAGGACACTCAAGAAGTACCAGGACGCCATCCTTTAGGACTACAGCTGAGGATACCACAAGACGAAGGACCATGGACCCAAGACGTCGGACCGAATATTCTAGACGTACAACCGAAGATTCCAGACGGAGGACCAAGGACTAAATACGGCAGACCAAGGATTCTAGACGAAGGACCATGGACCCAAGACGTCGGACCGAATATTCTAGACGTACAACCGAAGATTCCAGACGAGGGACCAAGGACTTTAGGCGAAGGACCCTAGGACCCAAGATACAGGATGCTAGACCATTTCCAGCCGAGAGACATCGAGAATTTCTACCACCAACTTCCGAGAGATGAGCAGTCAGCGATGGGAGAGCAGGTTGCAGGATGTCAGGAGATCAAGAGAACATCACCATCCAGTTTCCACCACACTACCATTCCGAAAAGAAGATCCTGGTGCCAAGCGAGGACCATGGGGCAGAGTTGTGTGTCTAGTACATGGAGCGTGTGAGATATCGGTTGCAAGAGATTGCCAGTCCGAGGATAACATCTTCCTTTGGACACTTGGGAAGGAGTAACCAGTTCTCAGGTGAACAGATTCCATTTATTATTCACGATGATGGCTCGGAGCTTACCTGATAGCTCTGTGAACCAAGGAACCGGACCAGGAAGGATTCAGAAGCCAATGGAATTGGAGTAGACAGTATCAACATCTACGGAGCTACATCGACGAGTGCGTGAGTGAACAGACTTATGACTTTGGTGTTACGACCATGGGCGTGCGGAAACCCATTACGCGCGGGATACGAACTGCATAAACACAGACTGTAGAATTGTAAGTTTGAAAAATGTAAGGAGGATCTGGAGTAACAATTTATTTCGAGAAAAAAAAAATGGTTACTATTCTTAGGGGGGAGGATTGTAACCAAACGAATTTTATGACCGGAAATAATAATTTAAATCAGATCTCAAACCCTCGAAAACTCATGTTATTCTAGTAAATATTCTCAGAAATACATGGTTACCAAGGGTCCTCTTAAAATAGACGATGTTATTGATTATTTTTAAGTGTTTCCGTGTGTGTTTATCTCAAAATTGGGCATTTCAGAATAATAGAGAAACAAACAGTCAAATAGTTCGCATATGTTTATGTTCTTGTGAGAGGCCAGTTGTTATATTTTCAGGGACCACCCATAGTTCTCAAGGGGGGCGGACCATGCCAACTTTGAAATTAGGGTCGAAAAATAGGTTAGTCTTTCGTTTCACTCGTTAAAGTTAACATGTCGCGTAGTTATTTCATTAGTTTTCTTAAATTATTGTAATTTTCATAATTCAACTCTGTTCAACAGAAAATGCAATCAGGGTAATTTCATTAATTTTCATTATTTGAATATATATATATATAAAGTTGATTTTCTCTACCTGTCTCTAAAAAGTTGATTCTTCTAATCAACTCTTACTATTTATTGTATTTGAATTATTTTGAACCTTTTGCGGTTTATCTTGTTAAATTATTAGTAAATCATCTGGCCTCATTCACCTTTTTTCCTGTTTAAATTATATTCTCAGTTAAAATCAGAAGTTACTTTATCAATTAATTTGAGAAATGTCCCAAACATCTTTTGTTGTTATTCTTTATTGTTTTGTTAATAGATATAAGTGTTATGCATTCTAGCTTTTTATTCTCAAAAGTTCACATTCCAGTTTACGAAAATCCTTTTGATTTGAGAGAAAAATATTTTAATTAATAGAGTTGAACAGAGTAAGTAATTTTGAGTGCTAAAGTGAGTTCCGCAATCGAGAATAGAAAGTCGGGATCATCTGATGAAAAAGTAAGGTGAGTTAAAATCTTAAATGCTGTGAGGTATGATTCCTGGTTCCTAGAAAATTAGAGCCCAACGTTCCCAATTATTATTATGTTTTAACGACTCCGCTCGGTCGAATCAGTTGTGATAATGCTCTATTTAATTATAAAGACAGCATTTGTTACACAATAAAATTCTACTGGTTCGTTCAGAAAAAAAACATTCGGATTATTTATAGCAGAATTGATCTCAGAAAATCAGATGAATCTTTTTGGCAAACGTGCAAAATATCTAAATCAGTATCACTATCAAACTTGTGATGGTGGTTGAGAATATGGTTAGCAAACTAATTTTAAGTGTTCTATTCTTCTATGTGTGGGTTTCTAGAACTCTCAATTAGTTTAACATGTTCCAAAGCTCTTGTTAAAATTTTTCTGCTACTCTATATATCCAACATATTATGTTGGAAGAAGATTTTTGGCTCTTGTATCGGCCGGTTCACGACTATCACAACGGTATAAATGGTGACGTTTTTGGAGAATGGTTTCAACAAATGACCGATTTTATTCCGCAGGGACAACGCGAGTTACCGTTCTAGAATACAATTCCGTTGGATTGAGCGAGTGAATGAAAAGTGTTGAAGTTTCAACTAGATTTCCGATAAGTGTAAGTATATTCTTTATCCCCAATAATAACAGTGTCCTTTCTTATTTTTGCTGGCAGGTTCAGCGATTTGGCTTTCTTCAGTTGCTGATTTAGAAATTCTCTTTATATTCTTCACTGGTGTAGTCCAGACCTATCACGACTCGACTAGTCCTCAAAGTTTGCGATTTGGCTATGGCCAGTTTCAAAATAGAGTTCATTCAATTAATACTGGTCTTATATTGCCTTGATTGTGTTGGCTAATTTTGTGAATGTCACGGAAATCACTATTGTTACACTGTATATCCAGCGTTCTATTGAAAAGATCGATTACTTTATTTGGTGCTTCACTTTCTTTCCCTGGTAGACCATAAACTATTGAGCTATATTTTTTCAATTTGTTCTCTAGAGAATTCACTCTAGACTTTAAGGAGTTATATTCTTCACTTAGCTTGTGATTATGTTCCTTCAATTCTTTAATTTCTTCTGAAATCTCTAATTTTGTTTGTTTCAGTTCACTCATCAGGGCATTTTTGGATCCCTGTATAGCTATTAATAAGTGTTGCGAACATAAGTTGCTTATATCAGTCATGACGTGTGTGTACGAGAGGAAAGAGACTGAAAATTGATGAATTCCTAGTTCGACTGATGACAGTCAAAAGTCAGAGAGCTACCGAGAACATTCGATTCCCAACTTGTTTATACTGATAACACTGTTTTGAAATTTTTGTATGGGAATATGATCCGTACGTTCTCCTACCGTATGGTTAATACATCTGATTGAGATTCTTATATCACTATTGCATATATAATGGTCACTAGTCACTAGGGGTTCTTCACCCAATCACAACAGCACATGGAGTTTGTTAAACTTGTAATTTTGTTACGAATTTTCACCACTAAGTTGTTGTTTACGACGAGGACAACCGACAATCAACCAGCACGTTCAAAGTTCGTCTCCGAACTCCAAGAGAGTAGGATTAATACACCAAGGTATTCACCAAGGCACTGGTGAGCTACAACTACAATTGATGAACTTTCATGATTGAGAAAATCTACGTCGTATCAGATAAGTTTAGATTGAGACTTTGCCCCTAAGGCATAGGTTCATAATTGTTAGCTATCATCGTGACGTCACAGGCATAGCCCTCACTGGAGTTTCAATATTGATATTATATACCGGGTGGCTACGGAAGTATTGCCTACGGAATATCTCAGTTTTTGTATGAAGTAGGTTTGTGAAATTTGGAGCGTCGATATAATGACATAAGAGCTAGAATTTGAGCATATTGACATGTCGAAGTTAACTTCCGGTCTGACCAGAAGTAACATCAACTTTCTTATTTTGAATGGAAACCCTATTTTTTTTCGTTTCGCTTTATTCAGCATTCAATTCCCTTTCTAATGACATATCACAAGTTGATATCTAACCAGAAACTAGATCAGAAAAAAATTATTATTGAAATTCACCGAGTAGGCCGTGGAAGCAAAATGAAAGCCAAAAATTGAAAAGTTGGCTATGGAAACCATACGTCACTTGATAACAGTTGCTACTACTGTGATATTTTATTTTCATTCGTCGGCGTTATAAAATGCCGCCAAAAAAAATATTGGAAAAATTGGGAAAAAACAATACTCTGTAGGTCCATAACTTAAATAGGAACATACAACTTTTTCTTGCCTGTACTATTCAGCATAACCATTCCTTTCTGATGATATAATAGAAAATAATTTTTTGAACTGAGATACCGAAAAATCTAATTATTATTCTTCAAATAACAAAACAGATTATCGCCATACGCAAAAATAAAATTAAAAATAATGTGGAATGATAAATTATATCCTGTAGGTTCTAGGTTAAATAGGAACATAAACGTACTTGGTCTGTGCCATCGTCCATAGATATTCTAATATCTACCTATGGACGATGTTTGTGCTATTCAGAATAATCATTCCATTGCAATAATCATACGAACCAAAATATTAACAAGTAGGCTGATTAAGATGTATTTTGGAATGAAACAAAAAAGAAATGAGAGCTGTCACGAACGCTGCTATCCATATTATTTTGACGTTCGAAGTAGTGTTTTTGATTCTGCCATTTTAAAAGGGTTTGGAAATCGAAATCAGTTAGTGGAATATTCAAAAAATGCCCCGTTATTCACGAACCGAACAAATTGACATGCTTCTCATTTATGGTGAATGTTAAAAAAAATTCTTATGCTGCTGAACGATTGTATTTAGAGCGATATCCAGGGAGGCAGCAACCGTCAAGAAGGTATTTCCAGTGGCTTGAAGAAAAATTAAGAACTGAGCCTGATGTTCACGAAGACCAAGAAGCATTTGTTATTAATGAGGAAACTGAAATTTATGTATTAGCTTTAGTACAATATGATAGCACAATTTCCTCAAGGCAGATTGGCGCCGAATTAGCTATAAGTAAGGACTCTGCTAGGAAAATTTTGAAAAAACATCGATTGAAATCCTTCAAGTATCAGATGCATCAACATTTGTATGAAAATGACGGTGAAAGGCGCCTGGAATATTGTAATTGGTTTCTTCGACAAAATGCTGAGAATCACCTATTTAACTATTATATCTTGTTTACGGACGAGTCAAGATATACCAACAATGGATTATTTAACAGGAATAATACAAGGTAGGTACTGTACTTTATTTAGATTATTGTCGATAGTCGAAGTGTAAAGTGCTAAAAGTGTGAACGGTCTTTTGTTCCAGGTACTGGGCGATAGCAAACGAGCACCGGTTTCGACAAGGCGGCTTCCAGGAGAGATTTGGTGTGAATGTTTGGGCAGGAATAGTTGGAACTCATATTGTTGGCCCCATTCTTTTTCAAGGCCAACTAACCGGAGAGAGATACTTTAATTTTTTAACGAATGAAATTTCGGAATTCATTAACAACCTACTAGCGGAAATAACTGAGAGAATGTACTTCCAGCAAGATGGCGCCCCTCCGCATAATTCAAGAATAGCGAGAAATTATCTTCAAAATCACTTTCAAGAGAGACTTATAACAACCCATGGTCCAGTCAGGTGGCCACCAAGGTCACCTTATCTTACTCCGTGCGACTTTTTTCTATGGGGGCATCTTAAAAATAGGGTGTATTCCACACAGCCTACAACTCTACATGAGCTAGAAGTAAAAATTCGTAGAGCTTTCCAAGATATCACGCCCCAAATGTTGAGAAACATTTTACATGAAAATATCACCAGTCAATAAATGTATTGACGCTGAGGGATTGCATTTCGAACATTTGTTTTGAATTTATTTTATCTTTAATCCTATCAATTTGAATTTTTTTATTCGATAAATCTGTTTTTTCGTTATTTGAAGAATAATAATTGGATTTTTTGGTATTTCATTTAAAAAAATTACTTTCTATTATATCATTAGAAAGGAATGGTTATGCTGAATAGTACAGGCAAGAAAAAGTTGTATGTTCCTATTTAAGTTATGGACCTACAGAGTATTGTTTCTTTCCCAATTTTTCCAAAATTTTTTTTGGCGGCTTTTTATAACGCCGACGAATGAAAATAAAATATCACAGTAGTAGCAACTGTTATCAAGTGACGTATGGTTTCCATAGCCAACTTTTCAATTTTTGGCTTTCATTTTGCTTCCACGGCCTACTCGGTGAATTTCAATAATAATTTTTTTCTGATCTAGTTTCTGGTTAGATACCAACTTGTGATATTTCATTAGAAAGGGAATTGAATGCTGAATGAAGCGAAAAGAAAAAAAAATAGGGATTCCATTTAAAATAAGAAAGTTGATGTTACTTCCGGTCAGACCGGAATTCAACTTCGACATGTCAATATGCTCAAATTCTAGCTCTTATGTCATTATATCGACGCTCCAAATTTCACAAACCTACTTCATACAATAACTGAGATATTCCGTAGGCAATACTTCCGTAGCCACCCGGTATACACCACTCTTATTTACTTGAATTCATCTTGGTGATACCACATTTACAGTAATTTCATTTAATTTTTTTTATTGTATGCTGATCTGTGCATATACAGTGTGTGTAACATAAATCAATATATTTTATTAGTAAGGGACATGAATATTTCTTTTATTCTGGTCCAACTCATCCAAGCGCAAGGGAAGACAAAACCTCTACATAATTATATATTATTTGTATACCATTTATAGGTATCTATTGTTTAATATTTTAGTAATATTAGTGCAGTGGGTTGTCCCATTCTATCAGGGTGTTCTCGGATTTTTCACAGGCGATAAATCCGTGGCACTCCGGAAAATTAAACCTCATATTTCAATCTTACCGAAAACAATTTTATTGTCGAATCCACGTCCCACTGAGCAACTGGGTATGTTAGTGGCGTGAAACATCATTGCACATTCACTGCTCCTCTTTCCTAAATATCGCCACTAACAGTGGTTTCCACCGTTGAAAGTACGTTCACATCAATTGGAACTGTTAGTTCTTGGAATTGCCGATGGTGGGCGGACGAGTATCCCCATTCTGGCATAGAAGCACGTGACCAATACTAATTCAGAACTAATGTCTGATGCGGTACCTATATTCAGCAACTGAATCATTGGCTCAGTATTTTTTAGAGAAAATCTAAGCTCCGAGGTAACTGCTTCTAATTCACACTGATCCGCTAGAATTATCAGACAATAAGCAATTACACCTGCGCAGAGGAATGTATTTACAACAGGACGGTGGTCCTGCACACTCTACATTTGCAGACGTGATTTTCTTCTTCATCTGTTCCTTCGTGAATGGATCGGAAGATATTCAGTGAATTCATGGCCTCCTAAATTACCCGATCTAACCCAATACGATTTCTTCCTAAGGGGATATTTAAAATCTGAGGCTCAGAAACACAGACCTCAAGCACACCTTGAAAATACGATAATCCGAGGTGGTGGCGTGGCACTTTATATAAAGTATGGGTATAGAGCAACAACTTTGGATATCTTTAGAATTGTCCAAAAAGAATTATGCTATCGGTGTTTTTTACTGACCCTCTTCCCCTATAGAAGTGTTCCTAGCCGACTTTGAGTCTTCTGTTAGCGTGATTGCACCGGATTTGGATGAAATTTTAATTGCGGGAGACATGAATATAGATATGCTAGCCACTGAAAATTACTATTCCAAAATACTCGGAGATGTCCTGATCGCATACGCTCTCGAACAGATTATTTCTGAACCCACCCGTTGTGGTCCATCCACTGCAAAAATCATCGACCTCATAATATCATCGGAAACAATTTCAGTCGAAAATACGTCTGTTGTTGATGTGTCACATGTTTCAGACCACTGTATGGTTACTTGCTCTCTCGGCCCTTTCAACATTTCGAGGAAGCCCGCATTACACACATATCGCGACTTTAAAACGTTTGACAAAAATAACTTTTTGGTTGACTTACAAAATATTGATTTTTCTCCTATATTCCTTCTTGATGACATAGATTCCAAAGTTGAAATAATGAATGAAATTTTACTTGCGATTTTTGATATTCATGCTCCTATGAGAACTGTGAGAATAAGCAGGCCGCATGTTCCGTGGATTACTGAGATAAATCACTCAGCAGATATAAGCGCAAAACCTTAAGAGATGAAACTAAATATGCCATCTTTCGCGAGAAGAAAGCTTAGTTTCAGTTCAGAGTCAACAACAACAGAAACAACCAGCAGTTCTGGAGGGAGCTCAAAAATCTTGGTATTCATAACAAAAACGCTTCTCATGATATTTCCGATCACCGGAAGAATGTTTCCAACATCAACTCTTATTTTGTGAATTAATCCCGTAGTGATCTTCCTCTTGACCTCAATACTTTAAATTATTATTCAAACCGTTTACGACCAGGCGTTAGCAACTTGTCTTTCTCTCTCACAACAGAATCTGAAATATCCAAGACACTTTTGTCCAACGAGTCAAATGCTACTGGTGTCGATCAAATAAATATAACAATGCTTTCACATTGCTGTCCTGTTATTCTTCCGGTCATTTGCCACATTTTCAACCTCTGTATCGTTAAAAACGTATTTCCTTTCATATGAAAAAAATCATTCATTCTTCCACTGCCCAAAGTACCCAATCCCGATGATATGAAGTCGTTTCGTCCAATAAGCATTTTGTGCACGCTTTCCAAGGAGTTTGAAAAAAATATATTTTTTCAAATGCAAATGCATTTGGAAGCGTTCAATATCATACCTTCATGCCAATCCAGTTTTAGGCTTCAGCATAGCTGTGTGACTGCTGTCCTCAAAGTTACAGATGACTCCCTCTCCGCAATCGACCGAAACCAATTGACGGCATTAGTTATGCTTGATTATACGAAAGCGTTCGACAGAATCAAACATCAACTTTTATTTGCTATTTTACATTTTATCGGATTTTCTACAGATGCAGTATCATTACTTCAGTCCTATTCATTTGATAGAATGCAAGCGGTTATGTTGGAAACGGATGTCTCTGAGTTTATGACAGTGGAGAATGGGGTTCCACAGGGATCGATTTTGGGCCGCTACTTTTCATTATTTATACTAATGAATTCCGCAATCATATACATTTCAGCAAGTGTCACTTTTATGCCGACGACACGCAAATTTATCACTCATTTCCTGAGACTAGTCTGATGGAAGCAAATACTCAACTGAAGAGTCAATCATATCAATTTCTGAGAAGTTTTGTCTCTCAATAAATCCTGGAAAATCTGTACGGAATCTTGTTCGGTAGGAAAGTGACCCGATCTCGTTGTTATGGTGAGTTGAAGATCAAAATCAAGGATATGCCAATTTCTCCCTCTGACAGTCCTAAAAACCTAGGAATTATCTTGGATTCCTCTTTTACCAATCATGTCAACTTGGTGATAAGACGAGCATTTTGCAATTTAAAATTGATCTACACCAACAGAAAAGTTCTCGATAAACGTGCTAAAATATCCTTATGCGAATCTCTGGTTCTTTCAAACTTGAATTATGGTGATATAGTCTAAAGACCTGCTATTACGAAATGAGACTCGCAGCGAATCCATTCCGGAAGCCCTGAAGGGAATGAGCATACTGAGTTTCAAAAAACATTTAAAAAATATCCTTCGTACTTGTGATATGAATTTCTGACGGGTATTCTCCTGATATGAGCAATTCTAAATTATGTTAGTTTGTTATTATTATTATCTCAGGTGTTATTTCTTGTTTTAACCTAATAATAATATATGTTTATTCATCATAAATGTACAACAAAATTCCATTAAGTATAATTTTGATAAAACACTGCTCAAGTGAGTAGTACTTGAGAGCTGAGTGAAATAAACAATGGCATCACTGAAGGAGCAATTCTAGAAAATTACTCCTTGTGCGTGATATAGCCTCTAAATCTAGATATAATAAAATACGTAAGATTAAAATATAAAATAAAATAAAGTAAAAGTATAAAATATATGGGTAAAAGTTGCAATCTTGCTGTGTATTTTTAGGTGAACATATTTAAGTTGTTTGGAATGTCATAATAAGTAGTTTTCCCATGTATCACAGAAAATAAAATTTCACAATTGTTGGTAAAAGGTCACATACAGGTAGGTATCACATAAGGTGAGTGTCATAATCGGGGTTTAGAGTCACAGTCATTCGATTTTGATGAACAATCCGTGCTAAATAAAAGTTGAAACCATTTTTTGGAATATATGTCTGTCATTGCTTTGAATCCAATTTTTAACTTTTTTTTTAATATTTCGTAGCTTCGGCTGGTCTTTATTGTTTCAGGCAACAATTCCCAAGCTTTTGGACCCAGAAAGCTGCAGTGCCTCTGACCCACTGTTTTGATACATTTCGGAACCACGACGCTGTGGTTTCGTCTTCTGGTATTATATGGGTGATCTGAGTGCGTTATTTCAATTTTATTTTTGTATATCCCTTGTAACATATTTTGGCAATAGAGTTGTCTGATATCAAAAATGCCACATTCGTTATACAGACTGTCGGTAGAGTACGTCTTTCCTTTGCCGAGGATTATTTTAAGAATTTTCTTCTGCACAATATTCAGGCTATTTAAATGCCTTTCATTTACGCCTCCCCATCCTGTTATACCGTATATAAGTTGGGATTGAATTAGGCTATAATATATAGTTTTCAAGTGAGAAATATCAAGGAATTCACGTAGTTTTCTTGTTAGATACGATATATGTGAATTCCATTTCATATGTCTGTCAATTTGTATACCAAGGTATTTTATGGAGCTGGCTTCTGGGATGGATATATTTTGATTTATTTTTAATAGTCCCATATTCGGCAAATTATTAGTATAGGAGGTGAAAGGTAAGTATTTGGTCTTTTCCGCGTTTATAGTTAATTGGAACCATTTAAATATGTTGTTGAAGTCTTTTTCCGCCTTTGCTTTCAGTTGTTGCCATGTGTTGTCATTGTAAATTACTGCCGTGTCATCAGCAAAACTTAGAATAGTACCCACAGATGTCATTTTCAACAGGCTGTCTATATAGATAGTGAATAGTAGGGGACCCAAGACCGTGCCTTGAGGAATCCCGTAAGTGATTGTCCTCGGAGTGCTCACCACACCATCAATATCTTCTACCTTTTTTCGGTTTGAGAGGTATGATTTTAAAAGGTCATACGGCTTACCCTGCATACCAATTTTTTCCAGTTTCTCTAGAAGCCTTTTATGACAAACGGTATCAAAGGCTTTGGAAAGGTCAACAAAGATACATAGCGACGGATTAGAAATGTCGAGTGATTTGTAAATGTCCGATGTCAGTTTTAGTATTGCATCTTCGGTAGACCTCCCCTCTCTGAACCCATACTGATTATCGGATAGAATATTTTGTTTTTTCATGAAATGTATCATTCTTTTTTTTATTATTTTTTCAAAAATTTTTGCTATGTTTGATATCATAGAAATGGGTCTATAATTTGAAATTTGCAGTTTATCCCCACTCTTGAAAAGCGGTTTGATAACACCAGTTTTTAAAATGTTCGGGAATATTCCATTTTAAAAACAGCTATTTATAATGTTAGTGAGAGGAACTGTTATGAAGTCGGCTATTTGTTTCAGCGTTTCTGCAGTAAAACCGTCATGCCCAGGACTTTTTTTGAGTTTCAATTGTTTGATTATTTGTGATACTTCTTCATGGTTTGAGGGGTATAAGAACATATTTTTGTTTGTTTCAGTTGTAATATCTCGGAAGAAATTTGGTTTTTCGATTTTATTTGCTAGTTTTTGCCCTATTTCACTATAGTGTTTATTGAATTCATCACTAATAACCTGTTTGTTTTCAGTGGTATAATTATCATTTATTTCTATTTTGGTTATTTTTGTTTTGGGGCGTGTTTTATTGCAAATCTCATTAACACTTTCCCAGAGCCCTTTTGATTTACTCTTATTTTTCTTAATTTTGTTTTGAAAGTATTGTTTCTTTGCTTCTTTCGTGAGTTTATTTAAGTTTCGTTTGTAATTATTGTATATTTGTTTGAGTTGTAAGTTATTGAGATTTTCAATTAATAGTTTGTGGAGCTTGTTTTTTTCCTTTATTGATGCGGATAGCCCTGACGTGATCCATTGTTTTCTAATTTTATCTTTAGTTTTTATTTTGATTTCAGTTGTATGTTCATTTACATGGTATTTCAGTCTATTTATGAATATTTCACATTTCGAGTTGACGTCATTTTGTTCATAAATGTTTGCCCATGTTTCACTTCGTAGTGCCATGCGTAGCCTGTTGTAATTTATGTATACTTTTGTATTTTTGAATGCTTTATTGACAGCTCTATCACCCATATCTACTGTTAAAGCAATAGGTCGATGGTCAGTAATTTTATCCTGAAATATGAATGACCTTATTCGATCATGCATTTCTATATTTGTTTTTACAAAGAAATGGTCGAGGCACGTGGAGCTGTCTGGTCGAGTGATATCGTTTATATAAGAGATGAATTCGAAGTATTCCAAATTATTTTTATATTCATCAATGTATTCATTTTCTGATAATAAATCTATGTTCATATCGCCGGTTATTACGTGAATATCACTTGGGTGAATATTTTGTAGATAGTTAAAAAAGTTTTCATTGAATTCATAAGGACATGAACTAGGAGATCGATATATAGAGGTTAATATAATTTTTTTTTCCATTTAATTTTAAATTGAGTTCGAGAAATTTAATGTTTCCTATGTTAATATTTGTGTGATCATAATTGATTTCGTTTTTAATGAATATTATGACTCCATCATTTTTATTTAATGAGGATTCATTATACACTGTGTTATATCCTTTTAGTCCATATATACTGGCATCAGTGACTTTAAAAGTTTCTGTCAATACGATTATATCGAAGTTGCTTTCTAGTTGGTTTAAGTAAATGAACAATTCATCTATGTTTTTGGAAATACTTCTTATATTGGTATGAAAAAGTTTAAAGTCACTGAGTCCTTTCTTCACACAGATGTTGAAGTCTGTGACTTCTTTGATATTTTGTGATTTGATAGGATCATTTTGATATTCTCTTATAAATGTGTCCATAATTGATTTGGATCTATTCCTATTCCTATTACCTAAACGAAATAGTATCAAGTAAAACTAATAAAAACAAAAACAGTGACACATATTATCTAACTTCACCAGTTTGTTATTGTTTAATACTACTCACTAGCTTTTATTGACCGAACGTGTTCTTGGCTTCTCTTGTGTGGTTTTGTGCGTTTGAGTTGAGTGTGTTGGTTTCTTCGTGGCAGGGATCTTCGGGGTGCTGGGTCCACTTTGCAATTCCGGTAGATTTCTTTCATTTAATTCCAAAATTGTAGGTGTGGATGGGGCGCTATTTGATTTGTTTTCCAGACCATCTACTTTTTCTAGGTCATCTTTTCCATAGGATACTCCATCAACGATAAGTTTGTTTCCTTTTATGTAGTGCTCCTTAAATTTTCCCTCTTGCTTGGCGAGAAAGAGATGTTTCCTCAATATTTTATTTTCGGTTCTTTGTGCCGGTGTTTGGTCGTGGGCTATAGATATGTTCTTCCCTTTCAATTTATTTGAGTTTTTTAGAACCTCTTTCTTTTTGAGGGTTGAGACAAACTCGATCTTTATTGGGCAGTTTTCCGATTTACCGAGTGGATAGACGTCGACAAAATCGCTTTCTTTCAATTCTACCCCACCAAGTCTCTGAGGTCCTGACACAAATTTCCTGCATCAACCTCTTCTCGCTTTTTATTGAGACCGAAAATCACAATATTTTTCTTATTTTGAGTTCGCTTTAGGTATTCCACCTCTTTCTTTCTCCAGTTTTGATACCGTGTTTTTTAATTCTTTTATGTTCAGTAAAAGTCGGGTTTCACTAGCCTCGATACAGCTTTTCAATTCACTACGATTTATCAGGATCTCGTCACGAATGATTTTGATCGCCTTTTCCAGTTCTGTCATCTTAACTTTATCATAAAGTATGTTCTCCTTTATGTTGATCCCCAGAATAACTTTGGTGTCTGGCAACCTGGCAACACCGTTAATCGGAACGACCTGAACACTGGGAGATTCCAGGGTACGAAGTCCAGTATCGGGCTGATTCAGTTTTGTGAAATACTTGATTACAGCCTTGGAACACTTGAAAAACTGGAATGTACTTACACGTATTGTGCAGGGGCATAGAGTAAGTTGATTTTGGTTCTTGCACTTATTTTAAAGTCACAGTTTATTTTGAAATATAAGTATATGACAACTACAGAGAATTCGACATGTTTCTTGCAACGTTGCCGGATACTTGCCTTGGATACCTAGGCATAATTATTGAATTGTATTGGTCTATTATTGTATTTTCTTTATGTTGTATTTTTTTTTTCAAGGTTGAGTGGTAGAAAGCACTTGCCTGACCCCGGTGGCTCAGGCAAAAGCTAACTCTGCCTTTTGGTAGATCTGTATACTTCTTTGTCAATGTTTGTTTTTCTCTGCTTCTACCAATAAAAGCGTTTATTATTATTATTATTATCATTATAAGAGAATGAGCTACCCAAGTTCCGCCATTATTAATGAGGTACGTTTCAAGGAAAATGTATGCACGAACCATTCTGTGCATTGAAAGGAACGGAGGACACGTTGAGATTTCATTTTATTTTGTTTGTTACTGTTCATTTCAATTAATTTTTAAATTCAAATTATTTTTGTTTTGATGAATTTATTGGAGAATTTCATTTAAGTGTTACTTATTTTCCGAAAAATATAACTTTTGAGATTTTGCTTATTATGGGAAATGCATTCTTTGAAGAAACCGAAATTCACTCTGTAAATCTGATACGGACTCAGTAGGTTTGAATTTTTTTTCCATTTGCGGCGTTTTTTTAAAGCACTGTAAATGTTTTTGCAAATGTCTTTTTTGAGAACTTCCAATGAGCGAACATCATCAGAGCAACAAGGGGCGTGATAAATATTTATCGAACTTTCAGAAGTTTTTGTTGGGTACTTACCTAGAACACTCTGTAATGTATGAATGAAGTTCGTAAATGTTATTTATCGTGCCTATAAATAAACTGGGTAACGATTTCCAGCACCCTCGAAAATACGTTCACTTTTTCGGCTCCTTATCTGTTAATAAATTGTGCTAGTCTACTATCCCTGAAAAATAATCTTCCGCAAAATGAATCAGCCGAAATTTCTCTTATGAATTCCGATTCACTCCGCCTGACCTTCGCACAACATTCTATGAACCGTGGAATTTTTCAAGAGAGATAATGTAAAATGTCAAGGAGAAAAATATTCGCGAAATTTGCCGGGTCGGTATATACACTTTCTTGATAAATTAGGTCTTTTCAGCCTTGACTGAAGCTCAATGGTCAATAAAAAGGACGTGAAAGAATCGAGATCAATACATTTAGGAAGTTCCACACTGTAATTTATCGTCTTATCGGCCATTTTCATCAGCGTCTACATCGTCGATTTATTACAAAGGTCGAGAAAATGTACTGAAATGAATCACCTAACGACTTTTTTTAGGCTAAATAAAAGCAGTTTACGAGGCATTTTCTTAATTGTAGTTGGTTTCCCTTTCAAAGTCATGGAGATTGAGTCGTAACTAGGCATGTTTTTGTTTGATTATTTTTGTCATTAGTTGAGAAGACACAATTAATTTTAATAGCCTTTCGGCTGTTCCTTTGAATTTGTATTCAAAGTTTTTCACAAATGATGAGTAGGTACCAATAATTATTCCTTTCAACTGGAATCTACAGGGTGTCCGGTAAACCATGGTAAACCATGGATCATACTCAAGCTTGTGATAAACAAGTTCATAACCTATCAGAAAACCACAACTTGACCTCAGTAAAAAACTTACGGTTTTCGAGATATTGGAACTTATAAAAAACATTTAATATCTATCTAAACTTTGAACTTTCTTTGTGACAAATTAATCTAATAATAAACCTAGACATGGGCCTTAAAAACTTGCTCGTTTTGTCCAGAGTCTAAAAAGGAATAGAAGTCGCCATAATTATTTTTCGAAAACAAGAAATTGCTAATAGAGTACGAAAGGGCGTTATTCTAAGGTGGATCACAAGGGTTGCAGTTTCGTTCGAAATGTGTTTATATCTATTTTATCGAAGTGTCAGCTATGAAAACAACACAGCAATGTACACTTCCATATTTCTCATCTACATGATCAACAGTTTATAACAAATGTTCGAATTGTTTTCCTCCTACTCTGATTCAAGCGCGACATCTCCTTGAAACCGATCTTTTCAACAAACGCAGAGCTCTTGTGTTATAATTGATTTCTTGGGCTGCACGTATTGGGTTCCGTAGTTAGGTTATGGTGAACCAGATATTCCCAAAGAAAAAATCTAACGGGGTCAACTCTGGTGACCGTGGCGGCCATAGTATTAGTCCAAGTAGCCCAATACATCTCTTGTCTGTCTGCCGTAGTGAGCACGACACTCATCTTGTTGAAACCGCATGGTCTGTCTGAATTCCAGCTGCATATCTTCCAGTGAATGGGTTATTTGGATTTGTAAAAAGTCTGAATAAAACTGTCTGGTCTCATTATATGCGGATTTTCAAAGTGCCAACTTTGGAGGTTGTGGATATGAAAAACACCCCGACGATGACATTATGATTCACCTGAGAATTATGTCATAAAAACTCACGAAAGCATGGTGTTATTTCGAACTACCTCTCATTTAACTGGCAGATCAGCTCGGATAAAGGAGCAACGAATTGTAGCACACTCAAATGAAATAAAAACTAGACCCATTTCGAACGAAACTTCAATTGTGATCCACCCCCCTTTCGTACTCCATTAGCACTATATTTTTCTCAAAGAAGAATTATGGCAACTTCTTTACCTTTTTAGACTCTGGACAAAATGAGCAAATTTTCAATGCCATCAATGTCCAGGTTCTCGTAGGAGATTAATTTATCACAAGAGAAGTTCAAAGTTTCATAATAGGAATCTTGAAGAATCTAAACCGGAGGTTGATTTTTTTTGTAGTCCGTAAATGACTGCTATCCAAAATCTGAATTTTTGAAGATCGTATTTTCGGAGCTACATTCTTTTTCACTTGAGTCCATATTAGTTCTATGCTATTCAGCTCGCTGTAATACGGGGGAAGTCTGATATTCCTCGAGAAGCGGCTAGTTGGTCAACGATGATCTTTTTATACCTGTTTTTGTGGATCTGAGCAATACTATAAAGTTCTTCTATAGTAGATCAGAGAAAAAAACAATGATTTTTCAGCTGAGCCACTCCAATAGGTTGCTTTCAACCCAATTGCTTGTCGGTAAATGTTCTTGTAATCTAGAACGGAAACTCGCGTTGTCCCTGCGGAATAAAACCGTTCTCCAAAAACGTCACCATTTATACCGTTGTGATAGTCGTGCCGGGTAAAGCTGTATTTATAGATTGAGTCGCAGCCGTAGTCGTTGCAGTTGACGTTGCCATACGAAGATAAATGTGCTGTTGCTCATGTATAAGTTTGTAGATCCGCTGCCGTTGCAGTTGCTGTTGTCGCTACCGCCGGTAGTTAACCAACTTATATCTTGGACGGCAGCGGCAGAGGAAAATGACAAGAAACTCAAAATGTCCTTGTAAAAAATTAACGATAGGTCGCATAATTTGGGTTATGTATTTGTTTATATAGCTTGAAAGCAAAAGTTAATTTTATTCTGAAATCTCAGAATGTGAGGAGAATATAGATGTTGATGTAGGCGTATTCCTAAATATACTAGAAGGACAATCTGAAGGACAAGAATTATAAAAATATGTTCATGAAGGAAAACAGTTGGCGCTCAATGAACACAAAATAAAACTATAATTTTTCCAGCGTCTACGGCAACGGCTTTGGCAGCGACACAATCTATAACTCCTGCTTCAGTACGATACAAAAGCCAAAAATCTTCATCCAACATATGTATATAGAGTGGCAGAAAAATTTGAACAAGAGTTTTGGAACATGTTAAACTAATTGAGAGTTCTAGAAACCCACACAAAAAGATTCATATGATTTTCTGAGATCAATTCTGCTATAAATAATACGTATGTTTTTTTCTGAACGAACCAGTAAAATTTTATTGCAATAAGTTTTTTTAACTTCCTTATGTTTCAAAAAAAATTTTTCTTACCTTTATATTCTGAAAAACCGATTGGTCTGTGGTAAGATGTCTAAAAACTCTGGTGTGTCGAATCATACCAACAAAACTGTGGGACAAAACAGGAGACGATTCGCCAGCTTGATTAAGAGATAACATGGGAAATCGTGGTCTGTTTCCCAAATATTCCACATTTAACTGTACCGCAACGATCGGTTTTCTTGTTAGTGTAAATTCACAATAATAGAAGTTTTCAAGTATTGCCGACGGATAAAATGAATGAAGAAAGGTAATTTACTGAATCTGTATCACCATTCAGTTTTATTTGTTACATTTTCGACTTTCTAATAATTTTTGTTTTACTGAAATGCAATTAACTACAATAGTAACCACGCATTTCATTCGAAATATTGAAATTAAGCTTCATCGAAATTCACCATTAGAACCTGTGAATCTTGTGCTAATTTGAAACAAGCGGAAATGATCAAATTATCATTATAGAATCTCCACAGGACACGATTAGATATCATACATTTTTTCAATTAGACATGTTTCGCCTGCACACTATTATGCATTATGTGAGTTCTCAACGTGCACAACTCTAGCTGGCTCAGATTTTTCAACAAAACAGGTCATCAAGCTGAGGGGAACATTCTACTGAAGTTTAGTAAATGTTCATCAACTCCGTCAAGTTCATTAGCCTCTTAAAAGTGTTTTTCAACTCTTCATATTTTGAATCTTATCCTTTCAAAGACATTTCATTCACCATGCATTTATGGTATTACAGTTTTGGAACAGGTACCGCACTAATCTACTCTGAATATTTTTCAACAAGCAGAATTATTCGAAAATAGCACAGTTTGGTCTCAGATGGAGTATATGTGTAACAATAATCGCACATTCAAAGGTATACAGGGTAATGATGTCATTAATTTCAGGTAGTTATTCCTTGCCATATTTTTTGAAAAAAAGTTCATATACGAGGATGTATTGATATCTAGTTAGCCTAGACCAGTTCCCTGCATAAACAAAATATTGCGTTACCATAGCAACGAACAATAACTTATTGTACCTGTTCTCTTTTTTTCTTCTTTTTTTTGACGACTTGTGATTTTATCAACACATATTTACGCATACCATTTTTATATTTCTGTACGTCTTTATTTTTATATTTATAAAAGCTTTGTCAACAAGAATTCATTCTTCGGACAATAAAGTATATTTTGATTTGATTTGATTTGATTAGAAGTATCAGTGTAAGGTTTGACGTCAAAAAAGTAAACCAGAGTTACGCAATAAACTAAAATAAAAAATATGTCCACCGAAATTGTGAAAATCGAAAAATTGGAGTATCGAGCCATCATCAAGTACCTGTACTTAAAAGGGTTAAGAGGTAAGCAGATTTACGAAGATATGCTTAATACCTACGCTTGGTGATCAATGTCCTTCATATGCGACCGTGAAAAATTGGACTGCAAGTTTCAAAAGAGGTAAATTTTCTATTGAACATGATGACCGATCGGGAAGGCCAGTTTCTGTGTCAGTCCCCGAAAATATCGATGCAGTTCATGACAGACCGTCGAATTGGGCTAAAACGGATATCTGAAGCATTAAATATTTCATACAAACGCGTTCATCATATAGTTCACGTCAATTTGGACATGAGAAAAATTGCTGCAAAATGGATCCCCAAATGTTTCAAGGTTGACCAAAAGCGTGCAAGGGTAGTAGCATCGCGTTCGATCTGTGCTCGATTTGAAAACGATGTAGACTTCTTAAACCGAATTGTTACTATGGGTGTTACTATGGGTTATACTTGGGTTCATTTGTACGATCCAGAAACAGAGCAGCAATCGATGGAATGACGACACTCCGGTTCTCCAAGACCTAAGAAGTTTCGTGTCCAAAAATCTGCTGGAAAAGTTCTTCCTTCAGTTTTTTTGGGATTGCCATGGAGTAATCATGATTGATTTTTTGGATAAGGGTAGAACAATAACTGGAGATTACTATTCGACATTACTGACCACTCTACATGTTAGGGTTTGAATTACTAGAACACCCCCCTTATTCACCAGATTTGGCTCCGTCCGACTCTCATCTCTTTCCTCAACTGAAAAAAAGTTTGAAAGGTCGTAAATTTTCTTCCAACGAGGAGGTAATGAAAGCTGTGGAGATCTGGTTTGCAGATCAAGACGAAATATTTTCTTTTGAAAGGTATAGAGACGTTGCAGGTTCGCTGTAATGAATGTATCCAATTAAGATGAGAATATGTTGAGTAATAAAATATTTTGACATTGAAATTTTGTTTCGTTCTATAGTCGGCTAAGAATTTTTCAATATATCCTCGTAAACGTGTGTCCTCACTTGCCCTGTTTTCAAATGACGGAGTGTCAAAGTTTTGATGAAAAAGACAGTTATTTATTAATTACTCAAAAGTATTTCTGCCAATTTTCATGAAACCTGGTGTATTTATTAGCAGTTACAAGGGGCTTGTTTTCATGAGGTTAGATTTCAAATCATAAGTAGCGAATGGTCACCTTTGATAATACAGCTCTTTCATAATTTGAAATAGCAACTCATCGATAGATTTCCTTAATTAATTTATTTCTACCTTTCCTTTTATTGGTTTTGTCGTTGATGGACTGGTTGTTTGTTGTGTTCCTGGGCCTATTATTGTCAACTGTTTCTATCAAAACGTAACAATACATTCGTGCGTGAAATTAATTAGAATTTCAAGAAAATATCGATTACACCTATGTGAAAAAAGACCATTCACAAAACTTTTTGAATTTATTACGTCCTCCTGTCTGTATGTTAATTTACAAGGAGATCAAAAATAGTTTTGTAGGGATACGTACGGTAAGTAATGAGCTTGCTCTTGAACAACGTATAGGGTCGTGTAGTTCGATAACAAAAAATTACATACACAAAAAATTATTGCCAAAGGGGCGCCAAGTAGTTTGCGTTGCTCCGGCTGACTATATCTGAAGAGAGAAACCACTAAATAACAACAGACTCGTTTTACAAATATTTTAATCACTTTAAACAGAAATCATCAACGACTTTCAATAGTTATGTGTACCCTTTAAATCATTAAGAAAAAGTGGGATCCCTAAACCGTTGAACGACATTTATTCAAGGCCAACGTACGTCCAACGATTTTAGTTAAACTAATCTAAATAACTATACAAAAAAACATATAAGCATATATAAAAAGCTATCTGCTCTCCGTTTAATTGACACGAGTGACACTATAACTAAACAGTACGACCCAAATGCTTTTGTAACAAAAAAAACCAGGCGAATGAATTTTCCAGAAACAAAAAATAGTGACATTTCAAATCCTCTGCGAGGTACTGTTATGATTCACTATACCACTAATAAAATTGTCAATAAAAATTGAAACAATTCACATTTATCAGTAAACGAAATTCTACTTAGGCCAACCCTGTCAGGCAAACAACCTTCACTCTGCGAATTGTGACGTCATACATGGCAACAAGGTGTGAAATTTATTAAATAATTTAAAGAATATTGATAATCGGAATAGGAATTTGAATGTCAGGAAGAAATACAAAAAGATTCAGAGAATCTAACCAGCACAATCATTAATATAAAAGGGTCATGAATCACGAATTAACAATAAGAATTGCCAAGAGTAAATTTAGTCACGTACGCCATTATTCCCATAACACTAGTGGAAATTCTATGAAATTGAAAATGTTAGAGTAATTAAAGAAAAATCATATATTAGTATGCTTAATTTAGAATAATAAGAGTTTAACTTAGTATAGAAATCAGATTTTATAAAGTAGTATTTAGTTTATAATTAATTGGTAAAGTTTAAATAAGATAGAAATTGAAACCGTTGCTAAGGCAATTCGTATTTCAATTGGAGTCAACAAACAAAAGAGAGGTTGAAAAATGTCTGTAAAATAAGGAGACACGTATAAAATGTGCTCCCAAAATAACTAACAATTTATAAAGAAAAATATTGAAAAATTTCTATAATTCCTATGTTAAATTAATCCATAAGTGCGTATATATAAACTCTCCAACTTACCAAGAGCTGACTGTTCCCATTCTGGAGAAATTCCACTCAGAAGCCGAGGAAGCCGGTATCCAGACCCAAGCTTCTAGAAAACCCAGGTATTTGTATGCATATAAAACCGGTTTGCTAACCAATGTTTTCAAATAAACCTCTATATTCGAATAACATCCATTTGACTGCAGTATTCCGGACAATTTCATGAACTTTTCACTATTTCACCAACTCTCGAATCAATAGACTTTCCCGTGGAAAGACACAGAAGTGATTTCTCGCGAGTGTGGTTTCATAAATTTAATTCTCCCGAACTTTACGTTATTTTCATTGCCCAAAACTATTTAGTGTTTAAATTTAATTCAAATGAACGATTACATTGTTGTGAAAACGTCATAGGTTAAAATTTTTAGGTTAAGATTGAAATGCGAATCTGCGCAACAATTCTATAAAGTTGAAATAGTTTGCACGAGGGGGCGAAAGGCTACGCTCTGAAGTCATCATACAGCTGATTGACCGTGCAGATAAAATTTCAAAGGGGTACAGAATGAAATTTCATAGAATACTAAGTGTTGGGAAATCATTGAATTCATGATAATTTATTTTCTTATCCACAGTTTATTGTTTTTGTATGTGTTGATTCATTTACAATTTTTTATTAAAGTTTCATTTATAACTTACTCTGGCGTTCACATTTCTCTTTCTTGAAATTTAATATTTGATCATAAAAACATTTTCATTCTAACATCTAGCTGCCAAGTTCCAGAAGGACCCACCTGAGAGCAGAGAAATGCACTACAGGTTTTAAAAAAGGTAGTGTATAAACTTTGCACAAGAGTCTTTTATGAGCAAAAGAAAGGTAAATATACTACAGTGATATTACTGAAACCCTGAGAGAATTTATTTTATTAAAACCCTGAGATAAATTATTATGATCCTATCAATCATAAATCATAAATCAAAGAAAAGTCATAATTTAAATTAAAAAAAATCTTATAACCTTCAGATTATAATAGTACTTAGCATTCGTTCCTTTGTAGATCAGGAGTAGTCGTCCAGAGCGGAAAATCATGAACAGCTCTTAAGTTTTCCTATCCAAGGTTTTACCAAACAAAGAAATCCCGCAATCTTACGATTTCTCGAAACACTGGCAAATATAGTGGCCAATCGACAACGTCTGCTGTATTTGCTTTTCTGGTATGTGATGGAAATAATTTGAAAATTCGCAATGCCATAAAATCTCCCAATAATAATAATATAATAATAATCTTTATTCACTGAGTATATAAGAAAGATACATGTGGTAAACAATGGTCATATAGTCTAAGATCCGATATAAGAAATATATACCCTCATCTGTTATTTAGTGATAAACAAGAATTTACGCTAGATAATATTTGCATCTACATATTGCAAATAGGTTGCCTAGCTAAATTTGGGCCAGATGATGTTAAACAATAAAAGGTTTGCTTAAATTTTTTTGATCAACTTCCCTGATCAGTTATTTAAAAAAATCGAGCACCAGCTGAAAAAATATACCCCAATTAAAGGAAAAAATAAAGGTTGCCTACTATCCCCTCGGCCCAACTATGGAGTTGCCAGGTATGAACAGGTAAGAAAGCGTAGTTATTATACCCTCATAAGTTATTTCATTATATATCAAATGAAAGGTAATTTCATGCGCAATCCAACTACATTAGGTTGCCTTATCAAAAAGTTGGTTAAATCCATGGTTGCCTAGATTATTATTTTAATTTGCACTATCAACAATATTGTTGATTAATTTCAATTCTCATTTGTTTTCTATGGCAGTATCAAGACATCCCTTGATATATGCAAATTTCAAAATTCCACGTCAAACAATTACGGAAGTTACGGGGGTGCTTCCATGAAAAGTTGTACAAATTCGGATTTTTCTGGACTGAATTTTTTCCAGGAAAAAGGTATAATTGTAATCAGTTGGGGGGTCCTGATCACGAATCTGAAGGAATTTCGAGTCTTTTTTGCCCCCTAATATGATTTACCGTAAAAATGGGTTGTTCCATCGCGACTGGCGGGCGGTGTATATAACTTGGACCATCATCATTGAACCGGTAGATACATTTTCATCATTTTCTTCAGTCCTGAGAGATTTGTTATTCTACCTCGATAATTACGGAAGTTACGGGGGTGCTTCCATGAAAAGTGCGACACACTGTATATAACACGATAAACACAAACTTCTACCAGAAACCTTAACGGAATCAATATCTGTCAAGCTGATTTAAATTTGACAGAGGTGTGTTTGGAATTACTTTTTTGTCAAGAATGACGTTTGTTACGTCATGACTTTCCACGTCTATTAAAATATCGTGTACGTGAAAATGAAAAAGTGTTTTTTGTGTGGTTTAGAGGATTATATTATTGATTTTAATGATGAATCATTTAAGAATTGTTATTTGAAGTTGTTATTTCGGCGGAAAAAAAATGTGTACATTCAGATTCAGTACTGCTAAGTTTGGATTCGGTGATTAATGTTGGTTATCATTCTACATGCTACAAAAAAGTAACAGTTCTTAGCAAGAAGTACAATGATGAATACTCACAATTTTGCAGGAATCATGAAGTGAGTACATAATATTTAGTTTTTTATCGAAATAAGCAAGTTGCTCATACTCCCGCCTACCACGTTGCGAAACCACTAATATTCGTAATTTACTGTGATGTAATAATTCCAGGTACCGCCACTCTCAACCAATCTAAAGCAACAAAAAATGTCACCTAGCTCGTCTCAAGACTCTGTACGTATTAAGGAATAATAATTGCTATAAATATTTTTTTTAATCGAATGTATTTTTTTAAGGGGGAGCCAATCACGTCAACAATTGACGCTCATCTCACTGGAATCAACAGTTCCGATTATACTCTGGCCTTATCAAAGGTATTAAAAACATGTTAATGAAATAATGTAATCTGTTTTTAGTGTTCCGTTGTAATTTATACAAGAATCTAAACTTTAAACAATTGGACATGTCCATCTATCCATATATTACAGACTAAATTTTATAAATTCTATTTAAAGTTAAACTGATTGTTTAAACTTATGCAACAAAATATTTGTTCTAGGTACCGTGCGATGCATCGTCAGGCGAGGTAGATTTGGATTCTCCATCAGTGACACCTGAACAAACAGCACTGAGTGCTTCAGGACCTATCACGTTTGGAGCCCGCTGTTGATGCTGCATCTGCTGAAGCTTCCTCATCTCGACGATCGTGTACCACGACAAGGAAAGAAGCGGTTTGCTTATTTTGCAACTATTCACGCAAGAAAATCGGACAGCGAAGGGCTTCCCTAATGTTTCCGAAGTTAGAAGCTACTGTTATCCAGCTGAAAACAATTGCATCAACTTTAGATTATTTTGAGGTACTGGATAAGCTTGAGAATCAAATTGTCAACGTGTTTTTCATTATATCAAGTACGGATGAAACGTCAATCTGAGGAACACGCTGATACTGATTGGCATAAAGACCGAGAGATACATAAGTTAGCGTTTAACCATCTTGCAACATTTATAGAGCAAGAGATAATTAACAACCAGAAAATAATGTACGTCACGCAACTGTTCTCCCGGTATAAGGCTTTGCTGTTGGAGTTTGCAGAGGGTAAGAAATGCCCTGAAGAGTTTTCATTATTTGATTTTGCCATTGGCACTTCTGACGAGTCAGAATCCGAATGAGTTTTTTACTTATTATTTTGTCTGACCTTACCAGTATTTAGTCCGCGCTTTCACGATCAGACACCTCTCCTTTGAAAAACGTACATTTTACACGAAAAAACTTATTGCTTCATAGTTATAATGATGTATTATCGCTGATAAAACTCGTTGCATCTTTGTTCTACCTAATGGAATAGCGCACGCAACGGTTCTCTGTCACTCTTAACGGTAGAAAATTTACAAACTTAAATCTAGGCAACCATGGATTTAACCAACTTTTTGATGAGGCAACCTAATGCAGTTGGATTGTGCATGAAATTAGCTTTCATTTGATATATAATTCAATGAAATAACTTATGAGAGTATAATAACTACGCTTTCTTACCTGTTCATACCTGGCAACTCCATAGTTGGGCCGAGGGGATAGTAGGCAACCTTTATTTTTTCCTTTAATTGGGGTATATTCTTTCAGCTGGTGCTCGATTTATCTAAATAACTGATTGGGGAAGTTGATCAAAAAAATTTGAGTAAACATTTTATTGTTTAACATCATCTGGCCCAAATTTAGCTAGGCAACCTATTTGCAATACGTTGATTCAAATATTATCTAGCTTAAATTTTTCTTTATTACTAAATAACAGATGAGGGTATATATTTCTTATACCGGATCTCGCACTAATACATGAGGAGTCAAGTATTGATATAATTTTCAATTGAGAATGTTTCTCTTTAAAACGATAAACACTTATACACAATGAAGATTAAGTGTGAATAAAGTAAGTACTCGATAAGTGTAAAAACACTTGTTTCGAGAGAGGTTTTAGTGAACAATCGAAAAGAGAAAGTAGGTAAATATAAAATGTTTATCTAAATTCTAAACATGATAAAAAAATACGAAAACATGTGCAATAATAATAATCATATGTAACATATAAGAACAGAGTAAGTACTCGATAAGCGTAAAACACTTGTTTCGAGAGAAGTTTTAGTGAACAATCGAAAAGAGTAAGTATGTAAATATAAAATGTATATCTTAAATCTAGACATGATAAAAAAATACGAAAACATGTGTAATAATCAAAAATCATATATAAGAACAGAGTGTAAAACTTTGATAAAATCAATATCGACATATCCAGCGATGAGTGTTGTACTTACAAGAGATGTTTCATTACAGTCCTCGTAAAACGGGTCAATAAGAATAAGAATATGTAGAACATGTATGAAATCAAAGGTTCAAACCCTAGCGACTGCAGAACTTTTTCTGATGGCCCGAGAAAGTGCTAGGAATCGCATGTAAAAAGGTAAGACCTCGTTAATCCTTAGCTCGCACAAGTTTCGACTTCTGAGGGCTGCCGTTCGTAAGGGGACGACAGCTGGTTAACGGAAAAAAACATTTCAAACATTTCAAGTCTTTGTTGAATCATGGTTGTGTTGTACATTTTCATATCCGTTGTTAATAGGGTACGGATAATCCAGACTATTGTGAGGTATCTGGATTATTTGAAATGAATGTCCTTTTTTAAAGCGGTTTGCTGGCTGCATAACTTTTATTGAGTCAGGTATTGTATTATAAAATTTTGGTGCTAGGTAGGAATATGTATTTTGTGTGGTGGTTTTCAACATCAATGGAGGAATATATAGGTTTTTCTGACGGGTTTCATAGTTGTGTGCCGGCAGTTGGGCTTTGTCTTGAGACAGGTGGTATTTAGTGCAAGACTGCAGGAAGAACATTTGCGAGATATCCAGAATTTGCGTTTCTGCGTGTAATGCTTGTGTTGGGTATCGAGCATTCCTTTCAAATATAAGTTTTAGGAATCTGCGTTGTATAACTTCCAGGAGGTGTATATGTGTTTTGGATGCCCCTCCCCAGGCTATTATTGAATAACGGAGATGACTTTCAACAAGGGAGTAATATATTGTTTTAAGATGTCACAAAGGTAATATTACTTTAAATTTATAAAGAATTATTCTTAATTTCTTAACTACGTACTGAATATGTAGGTTCAATCTTAAGTGTGGATCCATTATCACTCCCAGGTATTTTATTTTTGTTTCAGGTAGTGTGCTGTAAATTTCGGTTCCGACTTTGATATCGATTCTATCAAATGTAGGAGCGTTGGTGGAGTTGCAGCAGAATGGTAAATAATTGTTTTTATCTATATTGAGGCTCAATAACTTATGTTTCAGCCAATTAATTATTTTACTGAAGTCTTTTTCAATATTCTGTTTTAGTGAAAGCCAGTTATCAGATTCGTAGAAGATGGCAGTGTCATCTGCAAAACCGATAATGCTCCCATCACACTGTAGTGAAAATAATCCATTCACGAAAATATTGAAAAGTGTAGGTCCGAGTACTGAGCCCTGTGGGACCCCGTATTCGATTTCTCGCACAGCACTTAACGCGTTTCCAACCTTTACCGCCTGAGTTCTACCTTTCAAATAACTCTGAAAGAGATTCAAGCAATCACCTCTTACTCCGATGTCACCTAGTGTCTGCAGAAGAAGATTTTATGGCTAACACTATCGAATGCCTTGGACAAATCTATAAATATACAAATGCATGGCTTGGACTTATTTAAAGATTTCGTGATTTTTTGCGTTAGGGCTGAAATTGCATCTTCCGTAGATGTATTTGCCCTAAATCCGAACTGGTTATCAGAGAGAATTTTAAATTTTTGTAGATAAGAATCGAGTCGTAGTTTCTTTTCTCAAATACCTTAGAGAGATGTGTTACTAGTGATATCGGTCTATAGTTAGTGGCTATAGAAGCATCTCCTTTTTTATATAATGGTGTAATAAGTGATTGCTTGAAAACCGAAGGGTAAACTCCTTCATTGCATTTGTTCTGAAATAAAACGTGATATCATTTTGATAGTTTCAGCTTTTAAGTTATCCATGCCAACACTCTTTTTATTTTTGAGATTAATAATTGCGGTTTTTGTTTCCTTAACGTCAATCTGTTCAAACACAAAAGAGTTCATTATAGACTGCCTAGGCGGAGTGTAGTTGGGGTCCGTTTTATTTGACTCAGCAAGTTTTTTTACCCAGGTTTGAGAAAGTGTTATTGAGTTCATTGGCTATATCTATTTCTTCAGTTAGTACTTCACCCAAGTCATTTTTTATTTTTGCCGACTAACCAAACAACGCGGAGATGTTATATTTCTCAGGGCCTAGATCAATCCGATATCCATTTATCAGATAGGAATAGGAGTTGCAACTTGTCTAACACACTTTTCCAAAAGTCGCAAATACCGGAAGGATGAAATGGGTGAAGCCGTATAAAATGTAATTTCACTTTCGAAAAAGAACCCAATATATTTTCCAAATATCCATCATATGACCCAAAGATAACTGACTGCCTATTCGCACGAAAGTTGAAAGGTAATCTCGTATTGTTTTTGCGCGCTTGAGAAAACAGAGCACCAGTCAACTTTAGTACGGTACATAAAATAAATTCGAATACTGGGTGTTGCCGCGATATGAGCCTTACTGTTCAGTTGGAAACGGGTGGCCCACAAAAATCGTAACAAACTAAGTGCCTTGCCACCATTTCTACGCCACTAACATTGAATTGACAAATTTTGCTTTTCAAATTCAAGGCATTATAAGAAAGTTGTATTTTTGGTTATTCATTCTGAAAATATAAAGAACATTGTATGAAAGTTGTATTTTTGATTATTTATTCTGGAAAAATCAAAAACTTAGAGAAAAACAGTGACGTACATAGGTTGTAGGCACGGTCCACCAGCGATCGAACAACCCCTCTGGTGGACCGTACCTACAACCTATGTAACACAGATAAAAGTCTTACCATCGAATTGGACAATATCAAGAAAGATGTGTGACTAAATGGGTACCCCAAAAAACATATAGAAGAGGTTCTAGCCCGCAGGAGGGATAAAAACAAGAAACCAGATGAGCCGACACAAACTACCCTGTGCGTTCCGTATGTTAGAGGTATATCGGAAAGAATAAAGCGAATTGGGTCGAAATACAAAATACGGACATGTTTCAAGTCAGGTAACACTATTCGCAGCCATCTCACAAAGACCAGACCACGTAACGCTGACATTAACTCCAAAAACTGCATCTACCGCATCCCTTGTGAATGCGGCGAAGCTTATCTTGGAGAAACTAAGAGACCACTTAGCGTTAGACTCGCTGAACACAAGAGAAGCATTCAACGAGTAGAAACATCAAAGTCAGGGATAGCAGATCATGTCTGGACGACCCAACACAACATAAAATGGAGTGAAACCGAAGTCATCCATAAAGAAGAGGGCTGGTATAGAAGGAAGTTTAAAGAGAGTGTATATATTATGAACAACAAAGTCTTAAGTCAAGCTAGCATAGAAATCCGTAATGTGTGGAAACCCTTAATTAGTGGCATGGATCAATGGAAATTGCGATAAGAATTAACAATGCTGTACCGGAGGGGCCTGGCACTGTAATTAACAAGCATACCTGTGTTAGCAGATATTCGCAGATACTTTCAATACAATAACTTTTAGAGACAAGCTTTAAACGTTTTTACTTTTTTTAAATATATAACATATGAATTGACATCAAACTTGTTATAACATCTGAATAACCATAGTATCAATAAGAATAAAAATACAGAGTATAAATAATAATATATTCATATTTGTCGTTTATCTTTAACACCCCTTCTCGACATTATGAATCTTCTATTTTCATACCAATCATTTTTCTCATCTTCGATAATTTTTCTGGTCCGAGCGGCTTTGTTAAAAAATCAGCTAACATTAAACTGCTTGGACAATATTGAAAACTGATTTTGTTCATCGATTTCAGTTCTTTGACAAAGTTATACTTTGTTTCTATGTGCTTTGTACGATCACTCATTTTTCCGCTATCAATCATTTTTAGGCACGATTGATTATCTTCGAAAATAATGATCTCAGAAAGGTTGATTTGGAAATCTTGTAAAAGTCCTGTCAAATATATGGCTTGTTGACAGGCTTCTGACAGAGAGATGAATTCTGCCTCAGTCGATGAAAGTGCCACGCGAACACCGCCAAATTACCCCAAGGCTAATGACACAAAATTATCCACAGCATATATAAGAAGTATCCTTGAGATTGTCGCATTATATACTTGATAATGACTGTAGATTTTAACAGTTGAAACGTCGTGATTAAAAATTGCAGAGAATTGAATTTTTCTCTGTTCTTTTTTAGACAATGAAAGTCCAGAATAACCTTACTCAACATCAGGATAGTTTTGAAAAATATTATCCACTCCTTGACTCTTCCTCAAAATATTTGAGAAACTGTCTGTATTTACATCAGAACTTGAATTCATTGTTCCAGTTTCATAATTTTCCAGTTATATTTGTTGGAGAATCCAGAGACACAAGAGCAAATTACCAAGAGAAAACAATCAGCATTAATCTTGGGAAGTTATCCAGGAAAAAATTCACTGATAGTACCTAATCATTGTTAGCCGAGTAGATATATCATATCTGAGAAACAGTATTAAGATGTTGAATTGCAAATTACGCTGGTACCCTAAGGACAAGCCCTCTTCATCCTTGTTTACCCAATTTCACATTGTACACAACTCATCCCCCAGGGATCATAATTTGCTGTGCGTTCTCAAGGAATATGTGAGACTAATGGATGTGATATTCACGTGTATTTCAGAGAAATTGGAAGGATCCAGTACGAACTCAAAAAGGTTTCACTAATGAAAAAATCAAATGAAAGAATTTTGTGATTATTACGTTTTCTTTCCGCATTATTTCGAACTCATATCGGAACGGAAATATTCTAGATCAATGTTCCTAATGAAAAACTGGGAGAATGAAAAATTCACGTGATTGTAGTTGAATAAGTGACACACTTACTGAATTACATATCCTATGAATGGACCATTGCATTTATGAAAAATAAATTGCAAAACTCTTTAAAATCGATAGATTCTAGTCTGAAACGTCCGTTTAACAAAGAGTTCCACTATATTTTTTTCATTTTGAAAGAATATCTCATTTTAAAGTGTGCCGCTGACGTTTCGTTCATCGGAAACAACCCCTACCATAAGATAGATAGATAGAACAAGGTATGTGGGCGGACGAAGCCATAAGCATGTAGGCCTCTCAATCGGGCCCGTTATGCACCCACTACTGCTGGGAGATGGTTCAGTTTTGAAGGTAGCCTATCTCGCGAGCGAAAGAGGCCAGCCTTCTGACCGATACCACCCTCACACTCTCCGGGTTCAGTGCGATGCTCCCGAGGTGTGCTTCCCGTATTGCTGCCACTGCCGGGCCCGTGAGGATGTGAGTGGCTGACTCCTCCACCATAATCCATGTTCCGAAACTTTCAATACCGTTCTCCTCAAAAATATAGATTCTAGCTTGGTATAAGCCATTGAGAAATAACTGAAACTTCGCCACTTAATCAACTCATAGAAAAAATCCACATATTAGCTACTGTTTATTGTATTTGTAACTTTCAAATTTCCTGAACGGACCATCCTTTCGATGAAGAACGAGCATTGACAACACCGCAAATCATTATGACAGTTTTCATACAACAAAGGTGATCTCGAGATTTGAGGTTGATGTTTGTTTTTTTTACATTCGACATTTAACTGATACATTCATTAATACTGTAGCGAGATGTTATTATGACCGATCTGGTGTGAATTTATTTGTGTATTAAAAAATATGGAAAGGCTTCGTGGAGGGAATTTCGGATAATTTACCGAGGTTAGATTATGAGGTGATTGACTCTTTCTATTTAATAAATATGAATTTGTTTTTTGCAATCACTAAAATTTAAAATAGTTCCTTGAATGCTTCTTGAATACAGTATTATTCAGTTGGATCACAAAATTTCCGCTTTTTACACAAGGTTTATTCATTGCTTCGAACCACATTTTACAATGCGCTTCGTAGGTTGTTTATTGGAATATTCACTGGTGTTAAGACGACCAGGTACGAAGCACCTTTTCGACATGTTACACGTTCACAGTTACTGCAGGGATACAGATACAGGAATTAGGAAAAAAATTTTGAGCACAAACAACAAAAACATTTCAAAACTCTGAAAACCGCATTAACCTCATAAAAGAATTCAAGTAGGGCCTGTTCGTTTGCAGCATACATATTTGATGGAGCTGCTCTACATGTATTAAATATTAAAGTAAGCAAACGAGTTAAACAGAGACAAACGATTCTTATTGATGCTCCGTGAAACTGACGAACGAACCCATCTGGTATCAACTGACAACTGTCATACGACACATTATATTTAAATGAGTATTCGAAATTTCACGATGCATAACTTTCACAACGTTGCCAAGTCTAGTTTTGATGAACGTGACGTCACGAAACCACTTTTATTCTGATTATAGCGAAACTAGCGGTCAGAAAAAATTAATAAAAATTTCCGAGTTATATTAGGAGTATACACTTTCTAATAACAGTGTTCTCTCATATGTCGTGAAAAAGTCCATTCAACTGAACATTTGGCTTTACAATAAATCATTTATTCGATTAAATTAGAGACGAACAGTTGTTTTTTTTTTTGTTTTTTACGAAACTCTCAAGATTTCGGAGAAAACCGCTCAGAAGCAGAGCTTAAGCGATCGAGGAAGCTCCGAGAATATCTCCATCTTGGATTAGTAATTCGTTTAATTTTTCTAAGAAGTGAGGGGTGTTTTTATGAAACTATTTCCATTTCCAAATATTGATCTCAGAATTTTAAGAAGTTATCTGGTAAGCTGATATCATTGAAAATATGAACAGGATGTTCATAAAGTCAGTTGTGGAATCATCTGCGACTGAAAGTTGTAATTCAGTCGCTGTTTTCTGTGAGTGATACTTCTGAACAACATTCTCCCTCATCTTATTCATAGATAAGAATCTCCAATGGAAACTGGACATTCAATAAATAATCAACTATCTGAATGAAAATGCAAATTTTCACTTTCAGATTTTTTCTCTCAAGTTATATAGGGTCTTTCTCAATATCTATCAGATGTAGTTCAATGTCCAGCGTGGCTTTTGCCGGGGAAGTAGTTGTTTTCTGTAAGATATTACAAAAAAGTAACTTCGTAGGTTTTTCCATTTCCAGAGGAGTCATGTATTGATTCAATTTTCAATTGAGAATGTTTCTCTTTAAAACATTATCTGGTAAGCTTTTGACATGGAGAGCCAATGGAACTCACAATAGGTCTCAAGGGATGTGTTGGTTTGTGCATTTTTGAAACTCCGCAGAAATGTGGGTGTGTGTGTGTGGTGAGACACTAGGTTTGTGCGCTCTGCTTTTGTGAGCGTATCTTTGTATTTTACGAGTGTTCGATATATTTTTCTGTCTATGGATAGAGTTGGGTTGTCATTCAGTTTTTTGTAAATGTTTTTTACTGTAGAAGTAGCATCGTCATTTATTATCTTATAGGTAATGTTAGAAATCATTTCGGTAAGTTTGTCTTCATAATCGTGTTCATGATGTCTGTGGCGTTACCTTCATCAGCTAGAAGTATTTTACTTTGATCATCTGACCTAAGAGATGTTATTGCTCTCTTCTCACATTCATTTAAATTACTTCCAGGGCGATAAGGTTTTGTCAGTGCATTTTTGCAGTTACATCTGTAATCACCAGCTACTTCAGGTGGTAAACTCTGGGCTGTTGTAATGGTAGTGACCATTTCAAGGGTTGGACTACTTTCGGGAGTAACATCGATGTTTATTCCCTTTGATAACATGTTTTTCATGCGTGTCTAGAATTCTAGAGGATAAATTAATAACAGTTCTGTCAGCAAAGCTTGTGATGTTTATTGTGTGTTTTAGGTGTTAGTTATTCTTGTTTCTTTTCTTATAATTTTTTGAATTTTTCTATATGTACTCTGTTTTTGTTTCGATTGAAAGAGTAGTAAGTATGTTGAATACAGTTACTCATATAATTGAAATCATATCGGATCATATTTTGTTTTACGAATTGTACCAAACTATTGATTGAATAATCTAAATTTACCTTGTTCTTCCTATGAAATTGTATTCTCTTTCTGGTAAAATTCCGTTAACAGGGCGCTACAAGCTATCAAAAAATTATTTTGGGGACTTACGTAGTTTGACCTCCTGAACAAAAAATCCGCCAAAAATGATATTTTTGGCGGTCTCAAGTGATTTCGGAGGTACGGGCCTTTTTTTAATGATAACTGGCATTTTTTAGCACATGTTTCTTTTTTGGAAAATACACACAAATGTCTCCTTATTCTTACCAGCACAATATACACACCCTAATTCTCCAGTTTTACACTTTTTTTTTATTGAAAACAGTTTTTAATCAACAACTTCTAGCTTCTTTTGGCCATAAGGAAATCAACAATTTCATGCTGTTTTGTTTAGTGAATATCTGACATGTCAGGTGTCAGGTTGGAAACAATGGAAATAACAGAAGGGCGAAGCTAATTTTGCGACATTGCCAATGTGATTCCAGAAATATGGAATTCACGTATCACATGAAATAGTTTAGTGAATGAGTATGAAAAATGAGTTGACATAACTACTACATTTTCCCATCAACACTTCAACTGCACATTTGAAACAATGGTACTTACACTGTTTCTAAATGACTAGCAAAATTTGAAGGAAGAGACAAATCACGGAAATGTGCGCAAACATTATATGAATACACATGCGCACAAAAAAAATAATGAACAATTTTCACATAAAATAACCTACTTTAATGACTATAACTTAACCCGACCGATCCGATCTTATGCGAACCTAACTGAAGTTACCCGACTATATAATACGGTTAGGTTTCGTCTTTTCTATATCTGTTTGCGCACATGCCTACCAAAAATGAATGTTTGTGATCCGACACGTTTATTTAGGTAATTATTTCTTCGCAAAAAATGCATCCTACATGCTCTGTCTATTTGAAAATATATTTTGTGCATTCAAAATATTGATATCAAGATATTTTTTCCAATCCAGTTATCTCACAACGTAATAGCTTCTTTCATAACAAAGTAGTCAGTCTTTTATTGAATCAACAATGAGTCTTAATAACTTCATAAGAGTACAATGCGACGTTGTCAGATTCCCTAAAATTCCTGAATACTGAATACTCATTACTACTTTGTAACTTATGTTACTTATCTCTCACTTCTTAATGAAGATATCTAGCAAGAAAGACGAGAGCGAAGCGAGCGCGCGCAGTAACATTACTACTTTGTCGAATTCTGACCCGCTCGCCCGTATCTCTGAAACCGAATCGCCAGCGTTTTCGAGAAAGAGGAGTATTTTTAGTCAATCTACATTTTTTTTCTTCATATAGGCAAATTTAGTATACGATACGTTACTGACGAAATTAAATAACTGTTTTCACGACAGTCTTTTAAATAAACGCAGTAACTGATCGGGGCAAATTGATCATTGCCCCTCTACACTTTTACAGATTTCTTTGAATTAACATTTTTTCATTTTGAGACTGTGGAAGGTTAAAATTCCCAAATTGGTATGTCAAGAAATAAATATGATATTAATAAGTTAAATTTGTAGTGTAATTATGTATTTCAATATTTTATTATAAAAAAGTTAATATAAACTACTTTCTGTTAAAAAAATTATGGAGAAGGTCGAAATTCATTGAAAATATTGAGAACTTCATAATTCAGAGAGATATTTTTCTGAATTTTAGGCGGTTTAATGATCAATAATCCACCTAGTTACATAGACCATTCCAAAGAAAACAGTCATTCCAACAATTGAAACGGTCACCTACAGACCTTTGAAACACAAAAAAACATCAAGAAAATTGTTCGTGGAAGTTAAGGGTATTTTTTTAGAAAAATGTAAATGACTCGAAAACTAGTAGTCTACTATTATTATTATTATTCGACACAAAATAAAGACATATTATATCTACAAACTTTCATCTGAACTAAATCATATACACGCGAGAAAAAATAAAAACTGAAAAATTGGTTTTGCGCCATTTTGACTGATAATTCGAGGTTATTTCGAAAAGGATTGAAAACAAAAGTTGGAACCTCAAAAACATACTCCATATGGTCTTTGCCTACTTTTTTTCTTGTTTCAAGCATTCAGAATTCGTTTTGGCACAAGCCTATATACGGTATTTTTATCAACAGTAATCGAATAAATGTCTTTATGTAACGAAATAATTTTGCCAATCAGTAATTTTACGAGATAAACTGACATGACAAATGTCAGTATTTCTCGTAAAATTACTGATGGAAAAATTAAGAGTTAAAAAGAAATTTATCCTTAAAAGAGTAGCTCGAGTGTTTTTTGGCAAGATAAATTAACGACCGAATATAAATTGTCTCCATATTGACGCTTTAGTATTTTTTGTAGATTGCGGGATTGCTTTTTCTATATTTTTTGTTATTTGTTGAGTCGAAACTTCCCCAAAACGACTCATGTTGTAATGTTTCAGTATCAACTATCAACAATTCTTAAATAACTGACAGGGCAGACATTAAAGTGTCGTAAGCATACTAGATGTAGACGCTAAAGAGAAACAGGCGATTTTATCGGTTATAAAAAACGATGCACCTTTTTTATCGCTGTCAAAATGACAATACAGTCATCTTTAAATGACACATTTTATACAGGAGTTAATTTATCCTGTATAAATAGCCCTAATACAAAGTTGGGTGAAAATGATTTGATTTTGATATAAATTTGTTTATTTAAAAAAAAACTTATCATCATTTGTTTTATACCACTCCTTGAAAAGTTGTTTTTTTTTCCATTCCAAAATCAAAACACATTGAAACAAACATTAAAAAAAAACTTTGAGTCTAATTTTGTCTCCTCATCAGCAGTATCTGTATATTTGGCATCTGTCTTTACGACGGCAGAGTTTACATCCAATCCGCCTACAAGAAGCTTAACGGTATAATAATTTTGTCTCTGAAACTCTTTGTTTTCCAAAAACGTTTGTTATTTCCTCCAACATCAGTTTTATACAGTGCGACGCTAAATTATGGAACAAATTCATTATTTCTGAATATAAAGATATATCGGAAAAATCCTCGGACAGGTCGATTTTCTTTTTTGATGGGCCAATTTTTGATCCTCACCCAAAATATATAGGGTTATCCGCATTTGAGGAAAAGCGACTTTGGTGACATTTTTAAATGGGACACCCAGTATATTTGTCCATATTTGGTTAGGGATCGTCATTACAAATCCAGTGATACCAAGTTTGATGGGATTATGTCAAACAGCTGCTGAAATATGGCCAAAAAACTTCTCCATATGCCCAATGAGTGAGACTTTCAATCTTCTGAATCGTGTGGAGTCTTGCAGTCATACTCATTAAACATACGAGGAAGTTTTTTGACCATATCTCCGCAGCCGTTTGACATAATCCCATCAAACTTGGTATCACTGGATATATATTTTGGGTGGGGTTCAAAAATTGGCCCATCGGAAAAGAAAATCGACCTGTCCGAGGATTTTTCTGACATATCTTTGTGTTCAGAAATAATGAATTTGTTCCATAATTTAGCGTCACACTGCACAGGGTGTTTCATAATAAATGCGCAGGACTTCTGGATGTGATAGCTTGTTCAAAAATATGAAAAAAAAGTTTCTATTAACTTACCTTCTAAAATTCAACATTTTCGAGATACAGGGTGTTGAAATTTAAAAAAAATTATAGTTTTTTGTGAATATCTCTGGAACCGTTTATCGCGCAAAAAACAGATTTTGAATGCATGTTCTACTCATAATAAGCTATGTTTTGTGCAGATTTTATATTTTTTTAAATTCATAATTGGTGAAGATTTTGAATGGGTAGTGGGTGTTTTTTTCTACAACTTCTACGCCACTGGAAAAAGTATGATTTTGAGCCACCAATTCACAAAGTCATAAGCTCTAAAGTTGACCGTTTTCAAGAAAAATCAACTTTCATGTTGAAAAACATGGTAATTTTTTTAAATATTTTTTTCCTAATTATTATACAAAATTTATTTAAACGTTAAAACAAGTAACAAAACCAAACGTTGACTTCTTAATTGCAAAATAAAAAAAAAACAATAACAATCATACTCAGTTGAATTGTTGGAAATGTCCGCCGTTAGCTTCAATGCACGCAGCATTTTTTCGAGGAAAAAACATTATTTAAACAACATGAAAGTTGATTTTTCTTGAAAACGGTCAACTTTAGAGCTTATGACCAAGAATACCTTTTTGTGTAGAAAACATTGGCGGTTCATATAGGTGGCTCAAAACTGTACTTTTTTCAGTGGCGTAGAAGTTGGGGAAAAAACACCCACTACCCCTTCAAAATTTTCACCAATTATAAATTTGAAAAAATAAAAAATCCGCACAAAACATAGCTCATTATGAGTGGAAAATGCCTAGGAAATCTGTTTCTGTGCGATAAACGTTTCCAGAGATATTCGCAAAAAACGATTGATTTTTTAAAATTTCAACACCCTGTATCTCGAAAATGGTGCATTTTAGTGGGTAAGTTAATAGAAACTTTTTTTCATATTTTTGGACGAGCTATCACGTCCTGAAGTCCTGCGCATTTATTATGAAACACCCTGTATATCAACTGTATATGTGTAAACCATTCTCCTTGACTTTTAGACTTGTCCTGAGCTTTTATAGCTCAGAATGAAATCAATGAAGTGTGATTGATAATGTTGTAAAATCTCAATGAGCGTTGCATGTTTTGACTGCGAACAGATCACACTACCCAATTCAATGGAAATTAGAAAAAACGGAAATGGAAAATCTATCCTTTCCGAAACTAAACGTCAATTTCGTGTCCCACAACTATTTGCGCAAGGATTGAATAGTGTCCGTGCCTGGAAGCATTCCAGACTTTTCGTCAACATCACGCCAAACTCTTTTCGGGAATGGAATAATTCATGGGAGCAAATAATCGAATTGGCAGTAAATTCTAGTTTTCGAGTCAGAGGCGAATCCGAGCGACATTTGAAATGGGAATTGAATGAATAGATGGTAACGGGTGTTTTCGAATATCGAGAGAATAGAAGAAAAGCTCTTCAATTTGATTTTATTAATAAAACACCACTTTCCTAATGAAATGTTTTAAAATACTCTGCACTAATTTCGTCGCACCCCAAAATTTTGCTCCTGTTAAAATCTGAATAACTTTCTTCTGCTTCGAACAATTTGAATTCTGTTCACACTAGTCACTAGCCCAGTCCTTCCAGCTATGATCTTGTACCTCTTCAAAACATAAGGTTCTTCACATAAAATCGCAACCGATTTTCAAAAACTCAGTCTCATTTTGAAGCCCAAACTTCAGAAGAAGAGATATGAAGATCAGAATTGACTCAAGATAAAGATTAAAGATCAAAGGTTTCCTCAAAGATGTTACGAATGTGATAATACCATTCGCGACCTGTGGGAAGGGTGCGACACCTATAATTATTTTGTTGAACTGATGTAGGTAATGCAAGATCTTTTTTGCCGTAAGAGGTGTATCTATCTTATCTGTTTTCTCATAATTAATCGAGTTTTGGACATTAAATTGAGTTTGGTGATATTCCTTCATGTTCATAGTTTCAGAATATAATAACCAAAGTGGCGGCAGAATTAAGCAATCCAAACAATAGGCGTATTCGTGCAGTGCACCAATGCTTCAATCGTACAATAGGCAAAGTTCCTTTCCATCATTTTCCGATAAAAAACAAAGAGCCTTCTTTAATTGGCCTTTGACAAACGCCTACGTATGTGAAAATGTCTGACAAATTTACTTCAACTTTCGACATCTTCCGTGATGAATTCAAATTTGAATGAAAATTAAATGAAATACTATGGTCGCTTATGGGATTAGGCAGCCGATCACCATTACATAGTTTCGCGCCTAAATTCTGAGCGTCATCTAGCGGGAACGCATTTCGCGATTTGGACAGTTGAAAGAAATTGGCCAGGAGGAAGATGAAGAAAACTCAAATCATAACCGTTACTGGTCATTCGACTTCCGGCAGCGGTAGAGGTCAGATGGCGGCCTCGTGGTGGAAGTCAGGTTAATGTGTTGTAATGTCCGCCGTCTGAAGAACGTGCATTCACCCAAGATTTAAGTGTTTGTGAAGTCCGCCGTAAAACCATAGCGTAAAGGTTATGGTTGAAACGTGCCAGCAAAAATATAAAAAAGTGCCAATATAATATGGGACATTGCCTAGAGCAAGACTCTGCATTTCCCCTATTCAGCGTCGCTGCCTACGCCGGTTAAAGGCCGGATGGGAACGGACTTCTCACAGCGAGGCATGTCCATATAGCGCCGAAAGGAAGCTCATGGACAAAAATTAAGAAAGAGAGAACCGTTACTCGTATACAGGGTGCCCGTATTTCGAGCTCCACCATGGGGATCTCAGTTAGTATAACAGATACAAGGTCGGTTGAATTAGAGCCAAGTTGCGCGTTTCCATCAATTGGAGTGAAATTTTTGTATGAAAATTAGCAAAAAAAACATGTTGTTGTGTTGTAAATTGTGGAATCCGTGGACACCGCGACTTAGTGAAGTTACTCCAAATTCCTAGTTAGCTATCCATTTTACACATAGAAGTGATTTGAACGAACTTTCAAAAGAGGAGACGACAGAAATGGATACAGCCCATCAAAACAAAAGATTTCACGAGTGCTAAACTAGGGCAGCAAAAAATTTGAATCTGGTAAAAAAAGTCATGTGTTGAATCCATGAAAAAAAAATCCGTTGATCTACCGATTTGTCGTTATATATTGTGGAAGTGAACTGCAAGCAAATCGTCTGCGTTTAAAGATATGGATAGTCCATGCTGAACTTCATCTTCAACAATGAGTTATGACGAGGGTGAAGTAGTTTTGAAAAAACTCTGTATTACAACAGCTCAAAAAACAAGAGCAGAGAGAAGAAAAACCATACCAAAGAGTATCTCGGAGATAATGTTTTTATTGGTGGTGGTTTCCATTTGAATATATTTGTGAATTTGTAGATGAACCCTGATGAAATAGACGTGGAAATATCAGAAGGTGGAACAAATGAAAATGATAAACAGTGCCAGACTGAAATAACCGCAAATTATGGTATCCCTCGAATCCACATAAAAAATACAAGCAAAAAAGGATAATTAGATATTATTTAACTTTTTTTAAAGATAATGATATAAAAACAAAGTATCATTCTGAGTTGAAGTTAGTTACTTCTAACATAAAATATTGAAGATATGAAGATATGAAGAATTTCATATTTTATTCAAATGAAGTGGTGTGATATATTAAATCAAAGACTAGATAGATAGGTACTCATTGACCAGGATACCCTAATTTTCATACATAATATTATATTACAAAATTTACAAAATAACATTAGAGTATAGGTGAAAAAAAAAATAACAAGTGTGAAAAGAAATCAGGGTATATCTCTGGGCAATCAAGTATTACAAATAATAGTGTTGAACACATGATTATTGATTCATGCACTGAAAAAAATTGTTTTTTTTTGGAAATCGAATAATTCAATACAGTCCAAATCAAACCATTGAATTTCACAGATATTATCTTCACACTGCAGCATAACTCAGCCATCATCTACCTTATCACAGAAACACCACGTTTGCTCTAAATTTTTTCCTTTCAAAGAAGTTCAGAAAAAACAACTTTTTCATGAAATTTGTACTATCATGATATAATTCAGTTCAGGCTTGTTTTTTTTTTAACAGAAGGAACTTCGAAGTGAGTTTTTAGGATTTACTTCGCCAACATTTACAAATGGAACACAGTTAAAGGAGCAAGCCACTTTGCTCCAACATCGCTACTTGACGAATTACTTGTAGATTGGTTAGTATGCTTCGGACCATAAAACACATACCTTCAGCAAAAGACTATTCATTCGCTGTCAATGCCTCACCTGAAGATAATATGGAAACATTATTGAACAGTTTATAAATAAATTACGAAAAATCAGTACCATGGCAACAACAACAGTTTGTTCATCAATTTTTCCTTAATCACAATCATGGACAAATCCAGCTTCAAAATATTTATAGCCTGCCAAACTTTTGCAGGCCTTCGTTTGCTTTCTTCTACAAGAACTGAGTCAACAGCAAATATGTAATAATGTCGAATGCTGCTACTGGTGGAAAAAGATCTAGAGAGGTGTCCATTTCGTCAGGAGTGGAAGTAAAAAGATCCATGCACTTTATAACTGTAATTATGTCTCCATATCTCGTAGCCATGTCTTTGTTTTCTCGTTCTAATGATAATAAATAACTACTTTCATTTAAAACCGCCATGACAACACTTCAAATTACAACTAAACAGAACTGGTAGCAGAAGAATCTAGTGCCAAACTGATGCCAAATACAAACACTATTCTTGTGTGCCTACAGGCGGCCATTTTTAAAGAACCATGGTCACGTGTTCTGGATAGCCATACATTATATTTGCTATTATTTTTAGGTGTAATCAAGACTAGGCTAACTCGTAATAGGTATGTATTGATTTTATTTTGGTTTTGTGGATGTCGATTTAGTCATGTGTCTATTGATATCATATGTGACCTTCAAATGAATAAGAATATGAATGAATACCAAAAACACGAGTTAGAATGTCAACTGTATGATAGAGACACTGATTTTGGCAAAGTTAAATGTTACAACGGCCGTGAAGAAACTTCTGTTCCGCCACTGGAACGAATCGCCACGAAACCAAATGCTCGATCCTGGTGTTATTAGCAATTATTGCTGGCGTTTGATATAGCAATCGATTGATATACCGCTTCGGGTTACGAAAATAAATAATTTCTAGTTTCGATGCTGCGCATTCGAATGGAAGAATTAGCGATGATCGTGATTCAATTACATGGGCTGCTTTACCGGAAACATGCATTGTATTTTCTGATGCAGTTTCGAATAGACTTGAAAATGTGTCAATTCCGCAGAGTATTCTTATTTACGATTCTCTTCGGATCAGTGAATCTAATGACTGATAAGTTTTTTCCAAGGTTGTATGAAAAAAAGCTATTTTCTGTCCTACCTAAGAAATTTTTTACAAATTTTTCCTTCGCCAATCACACTCCTGTGGAACAACTCTGATGACTCGAATGAATGAATATGTGGATACAATTTCAATGTCGGAACATCTATATTGACATTTCGTTACCATTGAACATAGTATAGGGTGTTCTGAAATAATTATTCATTTATGCCTTTCAAAAATGATGGTCTTAACTCAATTTTTTCAAGCCCATATAACGATTTTGGGAGGTCATTTTATACAGCATGAAACATATTCAGAACGATGCTGCTATATGAAAAAATAACTTCAGGCACTATGCCGTCAATTCTTGGTGGGACAAATGACTGTAATATTAATAATAGTAATTTTTCATCGGAAGATGTGCTCTTCCGACAAAATATTCTTGTACGGCATTCCTCACGTTGGTGGATTATGAAATAATAATCTCCTAGAACCTACTGCCGTACAAAAATAATGGAACCGAAAGCCAGGAAGATTTTTCAATTTCCGAAATATAAAAAAAAATTCCTGGATTTTGGTTTCATTATTTTTGTACGGCAGTAGGTTCTATGAGATTATCATTTCATAATCCACCAACGTGAGGAATGCCCTACAAGAATATTTTGTCGGTAGAGCACATCTTCAGAACGATTTTGGGGGGTCATTTTATACAGCATGAAACATATTCAGAACGATGCAGCTATATGAAAAAATAACTTTAGGCACTATGCCGTCAATTTTTGGTGGGACAAATGACTGTAATAATAATAATAGTAATTTTTCATCTGAAGATGTGCTCTACCGACAAAATATTCTTGTAGGGCATTCCTCACGTTGGTGGATTATGAAATAATAATCTCATAGAACCTACTGCCGTACAAAAATAATGAAACCAAAATCCAGGAATTTTTTTTTATATTTCGGAAATTGAAAAATCTTCCTGGCTTTCGGTTCCATTATTTTTGTACGGCAGTAGGTTCTAGGAGATTATTATTTCATAATCCACCAACGTGAGGAATGCCGTACAAGAATATTTTGTCGGAAGAGCACATCTTCCGATGAAAAATTACTATTATTAATATTACAGTCATTTGTCCCACCAAAAATTGACGGCATAGTGCCTAAAGTTATTTTTTCATATAGCTGCATCGTTCTGAATATGTTTCATGCTGTATAAAATGACCCCCCAAAATCGTTATATGAGCTTGTAATCTATTATGTATATAAAGACCACGTAGGCACTTCAACTTTATGTGTACAAAACTGATGAATATTATCGACCCTCTTACACGAATGTTCTTCTTATGAGTTTTAATTGTATAAACAGACTATGCATAGAGAGGATATAGTTAGTTACTCTTTTACCTTCCATGTGCGTTCTTCTGATAACAGTAAATTGATATTAGTGAAAACGAAGTCCACTGTGTATCATTTCATCCTATAACCAACAGGTTATGGGCCTAGGCATTGAATTGACTTGAATATCACGAGTGCATAATTAAAACGGGCTTTGAATAATTAGTAAATATCGATATTAGTGATTTTGTGTTTGAGCTGGTAAAAATGGAAAGTTGAAGTACAAAAGAAACATTAAACCGCTTGACGGTGAAAAGTATGGCGTATGGAAATTTCGAATCATAGCGATTTTATCTGGACATCTGGTGTAATAACTGCCATTGAAACCATATCAGAGGATAATTTAAGTTTGGCCTTCGTTTAAACACGCATTCTTGATTACAAGGTAAAACTATCAAATAAAGATAGGAATTAGAAGCAAACGAAATTCAAGATTTATTGCTTGGAAGATTTATGCTTGGAAGTCAACAATACTCATTTTGGATTCTTGTTCCTCCGATCACATTATTGATCAGTATGTAACTGCAATTAAGAAGGGCTCACTGGAAGTTTTGAGCAACGTGGAAATTCAATGAATTTTGGAATATGTCCTCTACTGCCCAGATGTCCCCTATCAGTGGTAAAAATGCAAAATGCAGGCCTCAGAGTTATTTTTAACAAAAGAGGTGTTGAAATTCTAAACGACGGTAAGATGGTCATGCAGAGTAAGTCACTGAACAATTTGAGGTGTTGATCTTTCAGATACTTTTATTTTCACTTGTAATCTCCCAAGTGCTTGAATTATTGCCGGAAATTTTTCGAGTACATGAATTTTTTGAAAATTACCCGAGTCGCGCAGCGACGAGGGTAATTTTCTTAAAAAATTCATGTACGAGATAAATTTCCTGCAATTAATTCAAGCACGCGGGGGATTCAGTAAGAAATTTTTACACCAAAATATATCCAACAATTCATAAGAAATAACTAACTATGGTTCACCTGAACTATTTATATGCATAGTACAAAAAAGATGCATGAAAATATTGATATGTAAAACACACTTAACAAAATTTCAATTTGATTTTTTTAAATTTAATCAAAAAAAAAGTAAAAATGTTCTTGCTCCACTGGAAATTGAACTAGTGGCCACACGACCACGAGGCGGACACTTTACCGACTCGCCACGGGGCCTTTGATTTACATGTAGACAACTGGTGTATTGAAGTGTTTCTAAAATTTGATTTCAGAATTTGCAAATTCTGCGATTATCGTGAAGAAAATATTCAGACACATTCGAAATATTTAATAAATACATAAATATGAAATATTATCTCATTTCAAATGAAAAATACAATTCCATTTGTACATCAAAGCAAAATATAAACTATCACCTGTCAAATATTTGACAGAAAAATTTCCACTTATTAATTTCGGCCAGGGTACCCAGGAGGATAAAAATTTCCGGAAATTTTTTGGGTTGCCATGGCATCTAAATAAGAACGAATGTTTTGGTTCTCTCTAAAAGTGAGGTGTGAAATTTTCGTTAAAAGAAACTATGAAATATAGCATCATCGCTTAGGTCACATGAGTAAAAACAAATTTATTGATATGCAAACTAAACAAATGATTGAAGATATTCCTCTTATAAATCACAATACACCTACTGACGAGCTATGTGAAGCTTGTATAAGTGGGAAACAAGCACGGTTACCCTTTAATAAACATAAAGATAAAAATTATGTCAACAGGCCTTTGTTTATATTGCACTCTGATGTGTAACTTGATGTAAAAATAAATCAGATACCTTTTCAGCTTTTAAGGATTAGGTGGCAAAAAAAATGAAGCACATTTCAATTTAAAAATTGGTCACTTATACTGTGATAATGGTGGAGAATATTTGTCATCAAAAATGAAACAATATTGGGTGTGAAAAAGGGCATAACTTATCACTATAATAGTTCTACGTATCCCACTCACAGTTAAATGGTGTGTCAGAATGTATGGTGAGAACTATAACTGAAAAAGCTCTTGAAATGGCAAATGGTTCACAGTAAAGCTTTTTTGGGGGAAGCGGTGTTAATTGCTACCTACTTGATAAATATTTCACCAACTAGGGCTATAAAGCAAAATTAAACAACAAATAAATTGTGGCATAATAGAAAGCCACTGGTAAAAGTATTTGAAAGTTCCTGGCTCAACGGTTTATATTTATGAGGAGGTAAGAAATCAAATTTTCAAGAAAAGTAATGGAAAGGAATATTAGTGAGATATGAACCAAATGGGATATAAAGTGTGGGAAGTGGAATCCCAAAGGATTGTTGTGGTAAGAGATCTTATTGTGGATGAGACTACTCATTTAAAAATGAGGCCTGAGTCACAGGCAGAAGGGGGTAACTTTCAAAACCCTCTATATGAGTTTCACAAATCTGAAAGTGAAAAACCAGATGGTGTTAAATCTGGAGCTCTAAAATCATAAATTTGACAGTGAAAAACCAGATGGTATCCAATCTGGAGCTGTAAAATTATAAATCTGACAGTGAAAAACCAGATGGTGTTAAATCTGGAGCTGTACAATCTTAAATCTGACGGTAAAAATCCAGATAGTGTTAAATCTGGAGCTGTAAAATTATAAATCTGACAGTTAAAAACCAGTTGGTGGTAAATCTGGAGCTGTAAAATCATAAATCTGACAGTGAAAAACCAGATGGTGGTAAATCTGTGGCTGTAAAATCATAAATCTGACAGTGAAAGACCAGATGGTGTTAAATCTGGAGCTGTAAAATCATAAATCTGACAGTGAAAAACCAGATGGTGGTAAATCTGGAGCTGTAAAATCTGACAGTGAAAGACCAGATGGTGTTAAATCTGGAGCTGTAAAATCATAAATCTGACAGTGAAAAACCAGATGGTGTTAAATCTGGAGCTGTAAAATCAGATATGAATAACTCAGGAACCCAAACTGATATTTTTGACATTATCTCAAAATTAGTGAAACCAATAACTGAAATTCAGTATAATATGAAAAACTGTACCACAATCAAAGAGTCACGAAAAAGCAATTGGATAAAAAGTCAACCCCTTGTCTCATATAATGAACATGATATCCCTGATTATCTTTCATGTGCTCAATCGGTCTTATAAAGAAATGAAAAACAGTGCTGATATGCTAGAATGAGAGCATGCCATAAATGACGAAATTCATACTCTTTTGCTTAATGAAACTTGGACCTTCGTCGAAAGGCCTGCAAATAAAAATATCGTTAGCTGTAAATGGGTCTTTTCTCTGAAAAATTATGAATATGGAAATGCTATTAAATATAAGGCTCGTCTTGTAGCAAGAGGTTGCAGTCAACAATATCTTGTTGATTATAACGAAACTTTTGCACCATCAGTAGCTAGAATTTCTAGTTTTAGGTTTATAATAGCATTTGCAGATCAAAATTGTTTATTAATCCATCACAAGAATGTTAAAAATGCATTTCCGAATGGTAAGCTGAGGAAAGAAATTTATATGAAGGTCCCTGAAGGGATCAAAAGTGAGAGCAATCAGGTCTGCAAGTTAAATAAAGCCTTGTATGGTTTAAAACAGGCAGCTAGACAATGGTTTGAAGAGTTTGAGAAAGCACTTACAGAAAAAGGTTTAAAAAAATTCCCCTGTTTACCGATGTATTTATATTTTAGATTGGGATGATATATTGAAGAATATTTATGTGGTCCTATAAATGTTGATGATCTCATCATAGTTACAGCAAAAATTGACACGGTGACTAGTTTTGAAAATTATTTGATGAATTAATTTTTAATGGTTTAGATATAAAATTATTTCTGGGAATAAAAATTACTCTTGAAAGTAATAAAATTTGCTTAGATCGAAGTTCCTATGTGAAAATAATTCTGAATAAGTTCAGTATATCTGATTGAAACTGTGTCAATAGTACACTTGAAAGTAAGTTTGACTTATAGCATTACATTCTGATAAAACATGATATGCACGAGAGCCGATTTAAATGTCGCTGTCAACATTTTAGTAGATTTATGAATAAGAATAATGAAGAACTATGTAAATGTATCAAGAGAGTTTTGCGATATTTAAAAGGTTCAATAAATATTAAATTGAGCTATATACGGGGAACTATAAAGAATTCCTCGTAGGCTATGTTGATTCTGATTGGGGTAGTAATGATGGTAGTGACAGAAAAAGTACAAGAGAATATTTATTTAAATTATTTGAAAATTGTACAATATATTGGAACACAAAGCGTCAAAATTCAGTAGCTGTCTCATCAACAGAAGCTGAATACATGGCTTTGTTTGAAGCTGGAAAAGAGGCAATTTGGTTAAAATCATTAGCAACCAGTATTATTGTTTTTATAATTGAGCCAATTATTATTTTTGAAAATAACAATGGTTGTATAAGTATTGCTCGAAATCCCACAAGTCATAAAAGGTCTAAGCATATTGACATAAAGTATGATTTTTCTAGAGAACAAGTTGAGAAAAAAGTAATTGAACTTTGTTATATTTCCACAGATAATCAGCTGGCTACCTGGCTAACAAAACCATTACCATCACCAAAATACCTGGAGTTTATAACTAAGTTAAGAGTAGGTTATTGGTTTAATTAGGTTTTCCTGGGTTTTCCTAATTCAAGCAACAAATTTTGGATCAAATTTGTTATTGTTCCCCAGGTTGCACATGGAAGGTATTAGATGATAAAATGGACTGTAAGATTGAATCAAGTTCTGTAGAGATAGATATACCAATTTGATGTTAAGTTTAATATTCATTTTTGAGGGGCGTGTTGGAATATTGACAAATATTAATCCTTCTTTGTCTCATCACTGCTTACTCAGTATGTTTATGTATATAAAGAGCACGTAGGCACTTCAACTTATGTGTACAAAACTGATGAATATTATCGACCCTCTTACCCGAATGTTTTTCTTATGAGTTTTAATTGTATAAATAGACTATGCATAGAGAGGATATAGTTAGTTACTCTTTTACCTTCCAAGTGCGTTCTTCTAATAACAGTAAATTGATGTTAGTGAAAATGAAGTCCAATGTGTATTATTTCATTCTATAACCAGCAAGTCTAACTGATGATATGGCTTTAGAGAATTGGAGTTCGAATGTCCGGTCAGCTTAATAACGTATTGTTCTGAGACTCCTGCTATGGCAATATTACAAGTGCTAGCCATATGGGGGTGATGAGTAATTTAATCTTTCAGATCTAGACAAATTTTTTCTACAAAAATTCTGTTCCATTTTGAAATTTAGTTTAAACCAATGGGCACATTTTCGTACCATCCGTTGTTATTTTCATTATTCCGAAACGGATTTGGTGTTAGAAACAATCTATCTGAAAATTGTTCGTTTTGTTTTTCAAGGAGCTTTTTCAACAATCTTACATGACACATATTCAGATTTTCTTTGTTTGTGGTCAACCACTTACTTTTCACTGCACCTTTTATCTCCACCTTGGGTTGTTTTAGAAGAGACCGTGCTGTACTCCACTCTGCCTGTCAATATTCCATTATTGTGTTTTTTGACTTCATGAAAAATACTTAAATAATAAAAATTACACTGAGCACTTTCACCATTCCTCCAGGCTAATTCAAAAGAGGCGATATAAAACCCTTTTTTTTAAATTTCATTAGAGTATTTTTACCCCACTGTTCTGCCATTTTTATGACTCTTTCTTATTGCTATAGGAAGCATTCAAAAGTACATGGTGATTTGGTAATGAAATTTATTAATCTGAATAAAACATTTTTATTACTATATTATGGAAAACTAAAAACATTCAGATTTTGTCTGACCCAAGAAAACTTTGGAGAGACAATGTTTGGAAATGTTTAGAAGCATATTTTGATAATGCATTTACATTTTGACACGATGGAATAGTTTATATTGATTATTTTGATCAATAAGTAAAGTATAGAAAAATACATGGTTATTTGGTCGTAAAATAGATAGAATTAATTGAAATGTTTTCATTACTTTATCACGAAATATGTGAAATATTCATATTTTGCCTGATGTTAGGAAAACTTTGGAGAGACAGTGGTTGCAAAAATATATAAATAGTAAGTTTGAATTTCATTTTTAAAATTATCATCACACAGGAGATATATTCATGATAAGATGATTTTGAATGATTATTTTGATCAGGAAGTGAACATATTTTTTCAGGTATTCAACTCACGTTAGCAAGAGTATACAAAAATACAGTGTTCGTTATTTGGTCATAAAATTTATTAATCTAGATTGAACATTTTCAATACTGTATTATAGAAACGCAAAATATTCAGACTTTGTCTGGTGCCAGAAAAACTGGAAAAATAATATTTGGAAACATATCGTCCACCTTATCACGTAGGGGCGTAAATAACAAAAAAGTGCAAAATTGAGTTATGCCGGATTTAGGCTTTCTTGCAAAGTACTTTTCATCTCAAGAGGTGGCGTAACTGTATCTCTTATAATGCCGTCAAAAATAGAACTTATGTTCATTGCGTATTTGCCGATGTCAATACAGAGAACTTCACGTTGATGTATCTTTTACCATGGTAATTTTGTAGGATTGTAAAAAGTTATTTACTTTTCATACTTACAGCGCTTTGTCGTACTTTGTTTTTCCCTGTTACAACAATAATTAAATATTTAGGTTTCGTGAAATCTTTGTCTTTTACTGATTTTATCCATTGATTTCTCTATTGCTACATAGACCTATCTTACAAAACGATTTGAATGCATTCTCACGTATGGGCGTATATGCAAACTTTTTTTGTAAAAAAAAACTAAAATTTGTACATTTCTCATATTACATCAGCGTAAAGAACATGTTGTTCCTTTTGAAATGCTAGAATATTATTTTGAAATATAACATATTAAGGTCTACAGGGTGATTAAATTGTCATCAATTTTCGTTTTTCCTCTCTCCTGTAAAATATTCAGAAATCAGATACGCCCCTACGTGATAAGGGGGACGATATATAAACAGCGTGGTTTCGCGCTTTTTCTTCCTCACTTCTGTTTACAGGAAGAAGACACACACAGGACAGTACCTCAACTACGGCTCTAATCACCCAAACTCCACAAAGAGGGGAATCGTAAGAACGCTGGTGGAGAGAGCAAAGTCTATTTGCAACAACCAGGAGTCATTGGAGGCGGAAATTAACCACATCAAAAAGGACCTTCGCCGAAACGGATACTCCGAGAAGCTCATAGGAGAAGTTCGGAAACAACTCGAAAAGACCAAGACAACCGAAGAAAGACCACAAAACCCCGTTCTCATTCTTCCCTATATCAGGGGTATCTCCGAGAAGATCAGAAGGATCGGAAATAAATACAACATCAAGAGTTGCTTTCAATCCGGCAGTACCTTACGAAGCTTCCTCACCAAGACGAAACCAGAGAACACAACAGAATCCAGTAAAAACTGTATTTACAAAGTCCTATGTGAATGTGGAGATTCCTATATCGGAGAGACCAAGAGGCCATTATCAGTAAGAATAGCTGAACACAAAAAGTGGACTCAACGAGGGGAAACATCAAAATCGGGAATTGCTGACCACGCCTGGACAAAACACCACCGAATTCTCTGGGACGAAGCTAGTGTTCTTCATAGAGAGGAACATTGGTTCAAACGGAAATTTGTGGAAACCACCTACATAGAAGCCAATGGTGCCTTCAGTCAACCAAGCGTTGAAATTAAAAACGTATGGAAACCGCTCATGGACCGTTTTGGAGGGAGAAAAAGCGCGAAACCACGCGCGCCACAAGACCGCGCGTAATTACACTTTAATTATAGACCTATAAAAGGTCGCATAGCATCTGATTTTGTTACTATTCACCAGAAGACGATTGCGGATTCAAGCAATTGAAACGTTGTGAAAAAATTTGAAAGAGATAGAAATCTGTCAACCATTAAGATGATGGACGTCCGAAATATAAGTGATCAAGTTACTACATCGTCTAAAACATTCAAATAAAGGTATCACCTCTTGCATTTTTTTTTAATCAACCAACATTTTTCGAAAAAATTGCAACTAAATGAAAGGGGAATAATAAAGTAACAAACTAAATCACTTGGTTGACTGTAACTTTGTTTCCTATTTTGACGCTTTTGACGTTTAAAATGCAACATAGCACTTTGATCTATTTGCTAGTTCAATGTTTGTTGAACGGTTAAATTACGTTTCTTTTCTCTCTCTGTAGCTTGAAGGGGGTGAATTTTTGAACACATGTTTATGGGAAAAAGAGTCATATTTTGTCCACAGTAATATGCCCTTGCAATATTCATATTGAATTTAGAAACACCCTGTACATAGATACATGAATTATTGAAAACAGCTTATCAGTCATCATGACTTATTATACTCCATAGACGACTTAGATAAATTTGACAAATTATTGACACCTATAATTCTTATATGTCGATCGCAGTCAAATTGTTCAAAGTGTTTGTTAAATATTTAGTTGTGAAATTTTCTTACCGAATCTTCCTCGTGCTTACCAAAAATTTAAATTGTGCATGATTCTTTAAAAAAAATTATCCCACATCTGCGAATCGGGATAATTTTCGTAAAAATCGTGCACTCCAAAAATTTCCGGCAATACCTGATTCAATTGTGATTGGAAGATCCCATTGATCCTGTTTGATCGAAATGTGACTGTTACCAGCTTCTATACCGATAAAATTCCACTGATGGGTGTGCATATACGAGGATGTTTCCATAATCAAAAAGTAACCCCTTACAAACAATCTTATTGGTAAAACTGAAGATTAATTTCTCAATTTTGTTTTGTGTCCTGTTCAATTTCTAGAAGTCTTGTCTTTCAAAAAATCTAAAATTTCAGAGATTATTACGTAAGCCTTACCACACAGCTGTTCATGAAATAGGATCGATAGCATAGTAGTCTAAAACTCTTGGCGAAACAACAATGGATCCCAGATTCGAATCTTCGTTGTTCAACTTTTTTTGAATTCAGTTCTAATTTTCATCATTACGTCATCTATACCATTAACTTATTTTCAATTCAATTTTTTTTATTACTGAGATTGTGAAGTGCTCAATACGGTACCAAATCGGCTTGAAGAATATAACATAGTTAACGTAGACAAAAAGTGATAAGTCAGTTTTAAATGATTTTTCATAAAATTATGAAACGAAGGAATCAAAACGAAACAATTTTTTCATTTCGATATATTTCCCCAAAGGACTTTTCTTTCTGATCTACCATTTCTGCTCTTGTTCAAATGAAGCATTAGCAATTATATACACTAGTTTTTCGCAATCTACTGAACTGAAATTGAATGTTTCCTAATTTAGAAAATGTTAAATAAATGTTTCCGTAAGTTCAGCTATTTCTCTCCAGAATGTCTGAGAACTGGTCGTTGGAACGAAGTTAAAAAGTCCGGGATTGTTATTTCGAGAGAAAATACGTAGAAGATTAGGAGCACAGGGAGAGATTCATTCAGATCTAGATAAAGAACTGCCCTTCTTAAAAGAAAATTACTTTCCCAGCTTCGTGAACATTCTCTTCGATGATTGTCATTTTTCATTTCTCTCCATGAATTTATCTTTTACACTCACCAAAGCTCCTCGTTGACAGAAAATAATACTGATTCTAATCAAGGTCATATTGTCTTCTCAATTACACATCTGGAAAAAGTGATTCCATAATTTGACTGAATAGGGTGCCATATAAGTTGTCGTTTGGTTCATAATTTGTTTTTCTGGTATACCGTGTGTACCAATTTGAGAAGTAATGCTCTTGTAATCTTAACCAAGTATTTGATTCGATTGATTTCATTGGTAGTAATCTTTGTCTTCGATTTTGCAATCATATAAATTGTCTTGAAACACTAATTTGCCTGTCTCCATAGATAGATAGGTAGATGGTTATTCAAATAGAAATCCTATAGTACACAAAAATCACACTTGGTATCAGTGTTACAATGATCATTTCACTTATGCTATAATAGCGTGTTATGATTGGTTGAAATTTTTGTGTCGATAAATGAAAACATCATGTTTTCGATTTTGTAGTTCGGCTATTGATTGGCTACTGGATATGTATATGATGTGTTTTCGATTTTATAGTTCGATTCCTGATTGGTTATTATCAAAACACAAACTTACCACTAGTAAGCTGCTATAATGACACAACACCAAACTTTGACTAAAACTAAATAAGCACTCAATACTGCCCTGCTAAGCCCATTAGCGGTAACTGACATTTGACTATTGTGTGGGAAAATGAGTTTTAAAATTTTGTTTTACTATTTTAGTACATGTCAGATTTCTACCTTCACATGGAATGCTTTCATGGGTAGTGATTTAACATTGTTCAGTCTCAATGGATAATATACCCAAAAACATAAATTTAGCAAAAAGAAAGTAGATACCGCTATTACATGTTAAGAAAAATCCACAAAAAACTGAGCCATTTAGCGGTAAGTGCTTCTAATATAAGATAACTTGTTGGTCGTCCTCAAGTATATGAAGTAATAAAAGCTTTGGTATTTTATTTTATAAAAAAATGCAATTCGAAGTTATTACTGTATAAAAGGTGCATGAGCTACGCATAAAACAAAAGAACTAAATCCTAAATCTCCTCGTCATCATCAGCAGATGCATCATTACCCGACAATGGAATTGTTTGCCAAAAATTCAATCTATTTGCAGGTATAATTTTGTTATTTTATCCGCTACCATTAGCTTTAGATAGAACATGTTCATTTTTCAAAAAGTAATAGTGACTAAATTTTCTGCGTGAATCTGTGCCAGCTGTTTTTCTCTTCACATCAACTTTTTGCACTGAACCTATCACAAAATTTCTTTGATCATGTTTCGTCATGTTCCAGAACTGTGAATTAATTTAGATCCTTCTTTCTTCGGTGATATTTTCAGTGCATTTTTTTAGCAAAAGTTGTCACGTGGTACACGTACAGTATGTTTCTATTTCAGTTTTCTATTGAGTATGATTTGTCGTTGTGATTGTGAGTATTTGAATTTCTTTCTCTTCTTTTTTGTCTCTTTTTAGTGTACTCTGTTTCTATGGCATCACCATCTATGGTATCAACATAATTTTCAGTTGTGGATTCAGTAGCTTCTAATTGTTCTGGTTCTACTATTTGCTCCTGTATATTTCCAACTTCAATTTCTGAAAAATAAGCAGGGTTACATCGATTACTAAACAAAGTAATACAAAATTTATAAATGTTTGACCTACCATTTACTAGCTGAGGAGGGCTTTCAAACTCTTTTTCTTGTCACGATAATACTGGTTCTTTCAGAACCAACATTTCTTCTGTCATTTGCTGGGGCACAACTTTCAACATTTCTTCGTAATTTTCCTCAATAATTTCAATACTTTCAGTTCCTAAAGGTAAAAATCGCATTTTTCTTGGTGTTTCAAGAAAGTTATAAAAACAACTTACTATAGATTGCAAAATCTATATCTGCACCATCTGTTGTACTCTGTATTATATCATTATTATCAACATGTTGATCATCAATTACCTCGTAATTCTGGCACGTTATATCCTCTAATATAACAAAATCGTCTGTTATTTCAGAAACTTCTACAAATAGTTTCAAATTATTCATTTCAAGAATATAATATTAATATGTTCTTACCTTCTACGTCCTTTTCTTGGTTTTTTGCAAAAAAAAATCGTGTCTAAGCTTTCTTGTGATATTATTCTATATTCATTTTGTATTCCAATATTATCAACATCTGATTTTGTAGTAATGATAACAGGATTTTCCAATTCTTTTGCATACCATCTTTTCACTTATCTTGCTGATTCATCGCCGTTTAGATTTGCAGAAATGGGATTTTCTACTGATTTGGGTTCTATCTCTCTATCTCTAGGGAATTGTCTTGTACATTATCATTTTCAGCATTAGCAATTAATAAAGCTCGATTCAAAATTTTCTGAGCTCTACTTGTCATATCTAATAAGATCAAAGTAATTGAGCTATATGAATTCAGTAACAACAATGTTACTGGGATTTGATTATTAAAATACACTTCACGCACTATGTAGACACTTATAGTTGTTCACAAATAACCAATTTTATTAGAACAGGAAGAATAACACATAGTTGCACATGCCAGAAAACATAATTCAAGGTTAGAATACCTTTATTCAGTTTCACATTGTTTCACTTAAGCAATTCGGCAGCATCTACAGCCTGTCGCGGGATCCTTAACGTATTTCAGTGGCAACTACAAAATGCTAAGCCACATTAGCGGTAGCTACAAAAGATGTCGCTAAAACATTGTCGTAAATGAAACATACTGCTGAATCGCCTAGTAATTCCCAACAATAATGTGGATACCCCTAAGAAAATTGTTGTTGTATTTGAAATATGATATTTATTCCGCTATAATACCTCAACAAATCGCTTCGAAATCCCTTCAACTATTCAGAAATGTTTAAATCTGATTTTCCGTAAAATATGCTGTTACCGCCTTTGAGCCTAGCACGGCAGAATATTAATTCATATCAACTTCACAATTTTCGACAAATTTTGCATACTCGTTGATTAATCAAATCACTAAATCAAAATGTTATCAAAACATAACCTCGACCGAGAAGCAGTAGACTAGACATGCAATGACGAAACTACGAATGACGCGCTCTGTCACTGGTAACTGAAATAGAGGGATGTTTGAAATAGCAAGTAAATGTTTTGTTAGTTGCATAATTTCAGAACTAAATGCGGGATTAATGTTCCTAGTTAAATCGAATAATAAATAAATAAAAATGGTTTTGATTTTATTCATGAAATAATCTTAACAAATACAACTCGCGTTATCAGCGATTATCGTTAATTCCTTCTCGGTTTCGAATCAAATTATGATGCTTTAGGCAACCACACTTGCGCAAGCTCTCGTGTGGTTGCCAAGCAACATAATTTGATTCTCAAATTCAAAGGAATTGCTACGAAAATCAACGTTATTCTAGGAACGAAATAATGAAAATATGTCATCACAATAGTTTGTTGAAATATGGGAACTGAGGCTAATAATATTAATAATAGTACTGAAAAGACAAAACTATTGCTGGAAGAACAATTAAATGAACAAATATGCATTTTGATTGCTTATTCAGTCTTGAGATATATTATTCAACAGGCTTTTCACAAACAATGTTGAAGTAGTGTTATCTCGTTGATTGAAAGGTTATATGATCAATACCTTCGAACAAAAGGAAATTAATTGCACTTTTAAATTCAGTCCTTGGTATGAATCAACATATTGATTGAAATAAGTTGGACCTAGAACATTTAAATTTTTTACTTTTCTAGGAAAAACCCCAGCTTTGACGAATTTAGCCACTGCAATGAAAATAACACCTCTGTTATGCAGTTTTCGAATTCTATTCATTTCTTCAAACTATATAGGAATATAAGCGAAGCAAAATAATCAAGATGGGGTTGTTTGATGACTTGGTAAACTTTAATTTTTATCTATTCACAGATATGATGGAAAATTCTTGAAAAGAAGTATTGCTTTCGCAGATTTTTTCCTGGACATATTGAAAGTTTCTATCAAAGGACAATTCACTATCAATAAAAAAAACAAGATACTCGGTACTTGCAAAATTTTCCTATCTGTCATAATCAATTTTCAGATTGATATCTTCAATATTCAGGTTTCCATATTATTAATTATTCTTTCGAAACTAATAAAGTACCCGATGAAATAAAAATTGCAACAATTATTCAAATCCCTAAAGTCGCAAATACGAATAGAGCATGTGAGTTGCGACCAATAAATATGATATCAGTTATAGGAAAAGTACTGGAAAAAACAGTCTTCAATCAAATTGTGGATCACTTGGAATGCAATAAGGCCATTACAGGTTTTCAGTCAGGGTTCCGTAATAAACACAGTTGTGAAACTGCTTTGCAATGTGTTCTCCACTATTAGAAGAACACTTTAGAAAAAAATCTAATGACAGTGACCGTTTTTCTTGATTTACAAAGGGCGTTCGAAACTATTGACAGAACACGATTATTCAAGAAATTGGGAATTGTAATTGTAGATGCAGCATTACAATGAATTGCAGACTAATATTTGGACAATCGGAAGCAAAAGTTACGAGTTAACCATGTTACGTCTAGCACACTAGATAATAATATAGGAGTACCACAAGGAAGTGTTCTGGGTCCTTTATTGTTTCTAGTGTATTAATGAAATGGTTGAGGTGGTGAATGGATATTGCATACACATATTTGCTGACGACGCTGCTATTTATTGTACTGGAAATAACCGTTCAACATGCTTCAATACAATCACCCAAAGTCTAGAAGCTGTGGAAATTTATTTAAAATAAATACAAACAAGACAAAATGGATGTTTATCAGTAGAGACAAAATGTATAAGGAAGTAATGAAAACAGCACCAAAACTTTCAATCGGTGGTGTCCAAATAGTGTTTGAGAAATTTAAATATTTATGGGTGTTGGTTGATCGTCAACTGTACTTCAATGACCATGCAAAAAATGTTATAAAAAGAATTGCCATGAAAATTTATTATTTGAGGAGATGTTCCCCACATATTACGCAGTGGAGTAAAATAATAATTAACAATATCCTTATACTTCCTCATTTCAACTACTGTGCCACTTTACTTTATCTGCTGAATCAAAATGTGCTAAGCCGCTTACAAAAATTACAAAATCGGGCTATGCGAATTATTCTTTGTTTTGCACGTGCTACGTCAATAAATTCAATGTTCGAAATTCTTCATCTAGGAGTTATCTATTATATCACTCTCATATATTCATTCACGAAATTAAATACAGTATGACGCCTGAATATTTGCAGAATATTTCACTCCTCAATCAGGATGTTTATGACACTAGATGTAGAGGTAATTTTCGTGTTCGGCTGGATAGCAGAACATATAGCCAAAACTCTATTTTTGTTAAAGGTGTAACCATGTATAACAATATTCCTATTTATGTGAAAAGTTCTGCTAGTCCAAACATTCTCAAAGTTAGACTTAAGAACCATCTATTGACTGATAGAAATATATTGTAGCGACATTCTTTTTTGTATATGTTCTGTATTTGATTCGTTAGGTTAAATATGTTTATATGTTTGTTTGTAAGTGTATGAGTCACCCATTTTTTAAATAATTTGTATCTTGTTCAAAATGTTTTTATTAGTTCATGACTAAATGAAGGATATATATATATATATATATATATATATATATATATATATAAATAAGGATGGATATAGCGAGGGGCAATATATGATGAGAGCTTAAGCTCGAAACACGTGTCTACGGTTGCAGAACATTTTGAGGGTTAAACCCAATAACTTTTCTACTCATATTATATATATATATATATATATATATATATATATATATATATAAATCGGGATGGATTTATCGAGGGGCCATATATAAAATATAAATAGAAAAGTTATTGGGTATAGCCCTCAAATTGTATATATATATATATATATATATATATATATATATATATATATATATATATATATATATATATATATATATATATATGTATATATATATATATATACTCGTAAACTGTAAACTTAAACTTAGTTTCAATTTATTGATTGATTGATTTTATCGATCAATTTGCATCAAAGCCATGTACATTTTTGTTATAGCCTATGGAAGACTTCAGTCACTACAATGCTATTGATTTGTCATCGAAGTATGAATTCATGAATTAACTATCAATAACTAACTTCATCTCATTTGAATACAAAACAAACAATAAAGAGCCAATGACTTGAGGGATCCCTCAAGTTCACTTCAGGACAAAAAATAGAATCTACTTTTTTGTCATCATCAATGTCTCTTAAAATTTTGTAAAAGTTATCTGTGGAGCTGTTTTAAAAGAATGTTTTTTTTTTAACCAGACTGACATTCGGTAATAATTTCATATTTGTCTAACGTGCTCTGCCAATTGCTTGTAGACAGCTACTCACAAATTTTTCCCAAAGATGGGCCAAAACTCTTCATATTTTGTAAAATTTGCTATTTTGGACATTGGTACGATGGTACTGAGTTTAATCTGACGCGGTATTCGAGAAGTTTCCAGTGACGTGTTGATGAAATGAATTATTGCATATCTACATACCTTATAAATCTTGAGAATGTATTATTTCTCGATACACCTTCGTGGAAAAAAAGTTGTTTATTTTAGCAAGATATATTACATACTCAGTTTTTGTAAAGTTTTGAGCAACTTCATCTAGCTCCTAAGTAACCCCATGCTATGCAGACATATTAAAATTTCTCAAAAACTCTTACTCCTAGCATTGATGAGCATGTTTACTTTTTTGCTAGGAAAATGCGTAGGAATGAGATTTAAATATAGTGAAACCCCAAAAGTTTACTGTCAGAAAAGTTAAGGCCAATTGAAATAAAGTATATTAAAGTATGAGTGGATAAAAAGGTCTTTCACACACGCACGATTTTTCGACCACGACGGCGTGCTCGAAATAGAGCAAGTGTTTGAAAGACCAGTTATCCATGAAGACTTTTACTCTATTTTTTTTTATTGGTGAAATTCGGAGTCATAAATACTGATATTATTACTACAAATAATGTTAATATGTACAGCTTGGCAAACATAGCTGCAATTGTGAAAATATACATGCCCATGATGCGCATTAGTCGTACGACGGACTATCCAGTGATATTCACGTAATTGTTCGCGCATGAAGTGGGAATTTCACAATCTCAGCTATGTTTGCCAAAATGTACTAATAATGTAAAATGGTTAAATCCGTGATGTAACATCAGTAATATCTTTCGTTGTCATGGAAATGAGAAAAACAGCAATTTGTCATCAAAGATTAATTGTTGTCACTGTAGTGCCTGAAAATGAATTATGAATGATTATTATGGCAAAAATCTTATGATGCGCATAAAAAAGAAAATGGCAAGTTCATCAAGTGGATGGAAAAGCAAAGGGTAACAGATATAAATGAACGAGTTTTTTATTTGACGTTACAAGTTACTGCTATCAGATCAATAATCAAAAGTTGTCATTTAGACTTCAGGTTTCTTGAGTTATTGATGTTACCATAGTAACGTTTTTGAAAGTTCGATATAAACACGCTGAGGCGTAAAAAAATTATATCGCACGCACCGCTCTCTGAGTGCTACATGAAAAGTAAAACCAAATTTTGATTCCTTTCCTCAAAAAAAAAACTGTTTTCCGAATTTTGTGCAGAAAATTAATTTTTTGTGAAAGTTATTCAAAATAATTGAAAGTTATATTTCAACTTCAACACCCTGTATTTCTGAAACGAAACATTTGCGGACACATGTTCATATGAACTTTTAATCTCAAAATTAGTCAAAAATGCACCCTTTGGAGTTTGTATTGAGTGTGCTGGAGAAGGAGCGTGGGTTTTTAAATTTGAGGTAAAGTTGACACCTGATAGAACTGGGGTTGTGTACGTGATCCATAAAAGTCCCCCTTCGTTGTCATCGCTTGGTAGGCACTTGAGCAAAAACTCTTAGTAGGTATATCTAGTAAAATACTAAATAGTAACTGAAAATACTAATTCGAACGCAACCAAGATAAACAAGACACATTGCGGCTGCTTTAAAAGTTCTCTAACCTTCGAAGTACCCTGTATATCTAAGATTGATTGAGTCTTATCATTTGTCAATGAGGGCTATTTTTTTATGTCGAGTTCATTTTCGACATGGCTGCCTTCTGCCTCAAACCACTCCAACATTTCAACTCTATGTAATTTGAAAAACAAACACGAGAACTTTGGAGGCAGAACAAATATGCGTACGGTTGGAAAAGGCAGTGAGATTACTCAAATGAGTATTATTTGCAACTCTCTTCTCTGACATCTTCGTCTACGAGTGGCAAATAACATACTCTTCATCCTGACATGCCAAATATATATATATAAATATAAAAACAAGGTTAGAATGAAAAAATTCGAAAAGAGGAAAATTCCGAAAGCGAGCTCTAGCGAGCATGAGGAACCACGAGTATCAATTTTTTTAATTCTAACTGAGTAACAGACTATTTTTTGTTCCACGACCAGAAAGTATGAATCAAAAACAATTAATTTAAATCTGAACGAATCAAGTTATTTATACGAGTTTTATTGAGATATTACATTGTATTAATATTTGTATTTCTTGGAAATATTTTCCGTAATATTTTTCAAAACATATTGATTTGTAGAGGCGGATTTTACAGTCGTGTAGCAGGAAGAATTGTATGTTGTTGAGGAGCAGACGGTTAATGACGGAGAAAATCCAGTAATCGAAGAAACTAATTGATTTGCTACATTTATTCGATTCTGCAGGGAATTTTCCTTCTGCTACTTAAGAAGACTTCCATCCTCAATGCCTTTTCAAAAACATAACAACAAAACAAAGTACGGCGGAAACAGAGGCCAGTATACTCTTGTGGGTTGTCTAGTTTCAGAAATGTGGCGATTTGTTTAGGCATATTGTTCATTTTATTCATCCTGATTACTTGTATAAATTTCTTTTTTTGGAAATTAATTAACAGAATTATCAGAAGGAAAATTACAAGGTCTCAGACCCCAGTATCTTTTTACAATATTATAAAAATCTTCAGTAATTGTGTTTAACCAACATTTTATAGAAAACACTATTGTTCTCAAATTCATGATTTACATTTTACGGTAGTAAACAATTACTTCATTGAGTCATACGCAGTGCAATGTTATTGTGTGTGATAAACAATAACCAACCTCGTTATGATAACATAACACCGTAATAACACACTGGGTTCATGATTAGAGTTTTATATATAAAAAACCAAACAAGATAAATGAAATCAGTTTTATCACATCAACTGTCGTTTTACTCATCCACCATGAAAGTGCTATACCAATAGTCTCTCCAATCTACAAAGAGCAAATCATATCTCGCCGCTCACATTTATCAATTGAAGTACCACTGTACCTATTTCGAATATGGTCCTTCGAGCCGGATGTACAAGAATCTTCAAGATAGGTACGGTGGTACTTCTCTTGATGAATGTAAGCCCTTTTGTAGATTTGATAGACTATTGGTATAGCGCTTTCAAGTTAGATGAGTAGAACGACAGTTGATGTGATAATACTGATTTAATTTATTCTGTTTGGTCTTTTATATATGAAACTATGATCATGAACCCAGTTTGTTATTACGGTTCAATGTTATCATAACAAGTCATGATTTTGAGAACAATAGTGTTTTCGTAGGTAATACCACAAGTGTATCGGTGATTATCGAAATCCTTTGAATTTGAGAATCAAATTATGTTGCTTGGCAACCACACGAGCGCTTGCGCGAGTGTGGTTGCCTAAAGCAACATAATTTGATTCGAAACCGAGAAGAAATTAAGGATAATCGCCGATAACACGAGTTGTATTAAGATTATTTCATGAATAAAATCGAAACCATTTTTATTTATTTACTATTCAATTCAACTAGGAACATTAACCCCGCATTTAGTTCTGAAATTATGCAACTAACAAAACATTTACTTGATACCAATGGCAGAGCGTGTCATTCGTAGTTTCGTCATTGCATGTCTAGTTTCTCGCTCGAGGTTATGTTTTGATAACATTTTGATTTAGTGATTTGATTAATCAACGAGTATGCAAAATGTGTCGAAAATTGTGAAGTTGATATGAATTAATAGTGAGTGTTTATTTAGTTTTGGTCAAAGTTTGGTGTTGTGTCATTATAGCAGCTTGCTAGTGGTAAGTTTTTGTTTTGATAATAACCAATCAGGAATCGAACTACAAAATCGAAAACACATCATATACATATCCAGTAGCCAATCAAGAGCCGAACTACAAAATCGAATACATGATGTTTTCATTTATCAACACAAAAATTTCAACCAATCATAACACGCTATTTTAGCATAAGTGAAATTATCGACGAAATGTTGGTTAAACAGTCTCCTTGTTTTCGACTGCTTGAGTGGTGCCAAGGGGTTGTAATTCGTACATGGCAGGATCAGTTGTCGAGTTGTCTTCTGGTCTTCGATTTTTTGGTGACTTCGTTATTCGTGGATGAACCCATTATAGTAACCATACTAGTACTGCTAGTGCGGCTAAACTGGTGTCTGAGATGCTGCTAGACATATAGGAATTATGTCGTAGTTTTTTCCAAACTCTTCCTTGTAATCGTTGCTGCAATCGTTCTTCATCTATCTGGAGATCATGCAAGTCTTTCAAAAACTGGTTCTTCATCGACCTTCTGTAGTAGAGTGGTATATACGTAGTTGAAATCAATTCTTATTGCTGAAGCTTTGGAGTAGTGTTTCCTATAAAATGTTGGTTAAACAGATAATAAATTGCAATTAGTATTGCTGATCCAAAATCTTAAATATCGGATATTTCAATATTGTAAAGCTCTTCTTGCGACAAGCCCCAAAAACACCAATGACAATGGTGACCTGAAAATAAAAACTACATTTTAGTAAAATTGCTGTTTGAATTATAATTGTCTATATTACCTTCGTGGTTAAATATGCTCGTATCTCATCCTGAGCATTTTCTAAGAAATGCTTAAAAAATTGCTGTTGAAAAAACTTTCGATTTCTTATCTACATAGTTTTCAGAAGAGCGTTTCAACAAAGTTTTTGATTTTTTGTATCGATATTGTGTTTCACATTTATCGTTGCTTTTGTATTTTCCAGGATGTCGAGGATTCCCATTTTTTCAATAAATAACCGAAAATTTCAATAAGAATATTTGGCGGCCTGGAATCGATTCCCGGACGCCTGTACACGGAGCTGAAGTTGTTCGGATTCCACTTTTATTTAAAATGTAGGTCCCGGATCTCCCTTGCTCACACAAGCTCTGCTTTTGAGGGGATCTCTACGGAAACCTGGGAGTTTAGTAAATAAAAACAGATTTTACAAAAAAAAATACAAAATATTCCATATTCGATTTTAGCGGCAACAGGTTCTCGCTTATATTATTTGCATAATTTGTTATTTCAGGTGGAATACTGTCAAATTCCATATCTGATTCAATCAAGTTTTCACTCATTATTTCATTCATATTGAATCTTTGTCGTTTGTTTCGATCATAGAATGTTCATACCGTATCTTGTAAGGGAATTAAGTAAAATACATGCGAAACACATAAGTAAGTGTTTCAGAATAAATGTTCTTACTCAAGAAAAGGAATGTATATGATCTATTATTAAAAACAATTTCGGAATTACTACATTCTTTTATGGTTATTGGGAATAATACACAGACACAAAAATTTCATTTAAAAAATACAATAGTATATTGTTCAACTAGTGGGGAAAGGTCAACTTTTCTCACGAGTGTGGAAGTTTGCAAACAGACGAGTGAGAAAAAGTACTTTCCCCACATGTTTCACACTATACTTTTCCTACAACCTCAATATTTATTTTTTCCTACATCTGCACAACTGCAATAACATTAAAGTATCCTACCACTTGACAGATAAATAATTTTTTCGTATGGCAATTCATACTTTTTTTTTTAATTTCTGGCATCAAATCCAACGTTACTTTCACAGCTTTCTCCAATATCTCTGGCGGAGTATTATTATCTAAATCGTCACTATTGTCATTATTCATATTATTTATTATGAGTAAGTATGTCTTATTGAAATGATATTTAATAGAAATTCTATATTTTTGAATAGTTGACAGATACTTTCTATATAGCAGTTGATTTGAACCAATTATTATGTGCTCTAGTAACGACGAGTGTTGATTTAGATGACACATGGACTTTAGATGGTGGGAGCGAGGGTTCAAATCCACGTGGCCAAACTTTTTTTTCATTTTATGAAATCGATTAGTGTATGATTTTTATAATAATTTTCACGACGTAGGTAGGTACGTGTACAAAAAGAAAAATTAGATGTTTCATTCAACGGGTGAAGAAAGAAAAAAATATCTAAACCATGTAAAAATGACGGCAGGAGAGTTTATGATAAAAAGGATTATTAAAAATATTACAGATTTGTTAATGATTCAGATGGTCGTAGAAAAAGTGTAGTGTGCAATCAGCATGAAATGACATACATTTCCAACGAGTAGGTATATGAAATTTAGTAGTACGAGAGTAGCGAGTACTACAAAATTTCATATACCTACTAGTGGGAAATGTATGTCATTTCATGCTCATTGTACAATATACTATTTTCTACGACCATTATGAAAAATGAACATTTCAATTGCGTCTTCGATTAAGAAACCTACCACGTTGTAACACCGATTTTCATTTCCCACGGGCTAGCTGTATCGAAATATTTCATTTCCCACGACTTTCATGAACTACTAGACTGTCATTATAGGTAGGTATTAACGAATTAACGAATTTTATGAACATAAATAATATCGAATCAAGTTTGTTTACATCAGTAGATAATTACAAAATTCGATTGAAAAAATTAAGTTATTAAAATTGATTAGCGATAGTGAGGATGATTTAACAATCAATTTAATAAATTTATATCAGAAGCTCCTGATAATGCCTATCTTCTGACAAAGGTATGATTTTCTTTTCATAAAACCAGAATAATTTCAATGAAAAGATTGGTAACAATCGGATTCTATTAACAGATACTTTCTATATAGCAGTTAATTCGAACAAATTATTATGTGCTCTAGTAACGACGAGTGTTGATTCAGATGACACATGGACTTTGGATGGTGGAAGCAAGGGTTCAAATCCACGCAGCCACATTTTTTTTTCATTTTATGAAATCGATTAGTGTTTGATTTTTTTCTGCATAAAGTTTTTTTATTTCCAAGTTGTCAAAATTTGAAAATTTTGAATGTTATTTGTTTCACGACGTAGGTAGGTGCAGGTGCGTGTACAAAAAGAAAAAATATATGTTTCATTCAACGGGTGAAGAAAGAAAAAATTATCTAAACCATGTAAAAATGACAGCAGGAGAGTTTATGATAAAAAGGATTATTAAAAATATTACATATTTGTTAATGATTCAGATGGTCGTAGAAAAAGTATAGTTTAGGTACAATGAGCATGAAATGACCCATTTCCCACTCGTACAATATACTATTCTCACAGTATGAGCAATACATCGTTTTGAAATTAAGTAAGCTATGAAAAATACGCAACTTTTCATAGCAGTTGTAGGAAAAGCATTTTAAATATAAAATAATGCCAAGATGAAAATCTTGATTGGAGTCCGGGACTCGAAGTGATGGCGCATTAGCTGTTTCAGTTGGAGGAAATCCCGGATAAACCCACAGAATTCAGATTATCAACTTTCTCATAGAAAATGGTACATACTTCCTAGGAGATGAGAGAATCCACCTTGAAAGAAACACGGGAGTTATAGATGAAGTGCCAATAGTTAGAATAAGGGTGTTTGCAATATGATGTATGGTGTCCATCGGAAATGCTGCCGCTCTGATCAGATATGGCGTAGATATTATAAATAGTAAATGGGGAGTTTATGTCTGTGATATACATATGATAGGTTTGCGGCATTCAGACAGATTTTTAAAATTCCAGAAAAAAGATTCTCCTCGAACAGGATTCGAACCCACGACCTTTAGATTGCCGGTTTAGTGCTGTACCAACTGAGCTACCAATAAGACATGTGTTCCATCTGCAAAATGGTATAGCGCTTTTTCCTAGAATTTTGATGTAAGTAATACCTACAAACTACGGCGTTTGTAGATGTAGATGTAGATAACTCGTATTTCATCCAGTGGATGAGATGGAGGAATTTTACTTTTACAGAAGAAGCACTGCCCCTTTCAATTGCTATATACTACGATTTCAAACAGGAAAATGGAATCACCTCGATGATACTCTCTTGTGTGCAGAACATTATTTGTTTTGGGACCAGCCTTCGGGCATGAATACAACTTTTCAAACATCAATTCAAATCACGGACACTCCGATAAAGTTTTCTAGAACGCAGAAAAACATTCCGGCAAGGTTATTTTGTTCCGGATATCTGGTCAACCGTGAAAAGAGGTCGATTCTGAACCCTCTGCTCCTGTCAGCCTTTTTTGTCCCGATTCGTAAAATGTCAGGAGGCTGATATTGAACTTCGGTCTACCCATGTATATCAGATATATCGTGAGGTTACATTTCGAAGATGGTTCAATTTATATTTTAGTGTAAACAGTCTCGTAGTTGATCACTCCAACTTTATTGTAAATCAAATTAGTACGTACGATCTACAACATTTTTATTTTGATACTATCATCAAGGAAAACCCAATCAAGAACATTCAACACAAAATCATTGATCTATCCTAACAAAAACGTATAATATCCAATGCTCATACGGTACCATTCATTGAACAGATATTGTGAAAAATTGCACAATCAGACTCTCTATCAATATAAGAAATAATAGCTGTAAAGGAGAACACACACGTTTGAATTTCGTGCAAAGCATTTTCTGAAAATTATTTTGAAAAAAGACCGTAACTTTTCAACGGGTGCTCTCTATAAAGAAAGCAGAATACTGGATCCACGTCAGATATATCTTTATGAAGTAGCATTGTACTGTCGGGAGTAATACCACGAGTGCTCTCAATATTATCGATAGTTATTCTGTCAGAAATCAACGAGATCAAATTGCTTGGTAACACCATGAGTCCTTTAGGTCCTTAAAGCAATTTGATCGAAATTAAGATTTCTGACAGAATTATCGATGGTATTCTGAGCACGAGAAGTATTTATTGAGATAATTTCATGAACCAACAAAGTAAAAAAATTCCATTCTCGAGTATTCTTCAATAGTTGTAGATAATGCCTGATAGAAATGGAGTTCTTCGTTATTGTTTGGATACGTGGTTGCCATGACGAAGTGATATTACCGGCTCGAAAGCTAGGAACTGTGTATTATCGAGGCACACGTCCCTTATTGGTCCTAATATTGCAGGAAAGGAGGGTTTCATACGGCGGTGAAATTATCAAAATAAATACAAAAATTAGTTCTTGCTTGTTTTCCACTTTCATAAGACCAGGAACAAAACCAATGGAAGGATTGTTCTGACAACATCAAATGAAACTTTTGGTCAAAAATATAACACCTTCCTTAATGCATTCAACTATCTGCCCCAATAATTGAAAAGTCTAACTCATCATAATTTATTAAAGTCGAAGGTTGCAATAAATTTTGACAGAAGATAGAAGAAAAATACATCATATAGTATAGAATAAACCGAACGCATAGGATAACATTCAAAATTTCGTATATTACTTTCTATTTGTTTCTTGATCACATCCTTATCACTATTAAAATTGAAACTTGATGTTCGCATTACTCTAAGTGAAATCTGTACCCGTAACATTTTTCAGCGGACAGCCTCCAGGCTTTGTTAACTCATTACTGATAGGTATACACTTACTATTAGGTAAAAAACCCAGTACTATAATAAATTGAATTTGTATCCCATTCTCTTGAGGAAGTTTTGTGAAACTCCTCCTAGATTTGCGTTTTTTGCGAATGAGTGATGAACATTCTTAATATGTTTCATAATAATGTTGTGTAAATTGTAAATAATTTTTTGTTGAATAGACATTCTGCAGACAGCCATTATTTCAGTTGCTCCCTTGTTAATCACTATTTCGATTATTTATATTTTTTTGTCAAACCATTCTCATTCATAAAGGTTTCAAATGAAACATCCAGTTATTTTCATATATTCTGATTTGCTGTTTCAGTGACTGCTCAACGATTTTTCAAATTTTGATTTCCGTTTCTGCGTTGCCGAGTTATCTAAAAAAATAGCTATTTTGTAGACTTCTGTTTGAAAAATCAGCTATTTCAGATTTCGAGATATTTAGTGAATATAGTTCGGAAATCGTTAATCGATATGATGATGTTCATTGCAAATACTGTGAGTTTGGAATGAATTGTACAACAATACAAACTTAGCCATTTTCAAACATAAATATTTTGATTTTTTAAATGGAACACCCTGTATATTCTCATTTATATCAAGTCATTTTTAATGACACCACACTTTTTATTCCCAATGTCATGCAGGTAATTAAAACAATACCCTTTCGAGATATTCTACATCCAAAATATAACTTTCCCTACAGAAAATATTAACAATGTTCGTCTTTTGTTACATATTTGGAATTAAACTTCAAATTGAAAATCACACTAACCCAAAGATAACAGAAAACACCATATTTATTCGAATCATAAGAAACAGAAGACAACAATGTTTGATGCAGCAAATGTTCAATGTGCTTGCCATTTTCAGCAATCTACACTCTCAATCTATTTCGAAAACCATTCTCGACATGTTTCAGTATGTCTTTTGAAACTTCCCTGAAATCAGTACGAATTCTTGCATTAATTTTTCCAAGAATTGTTGGCGGAGTTCGATAGACAACCCATTCAATGTATACCCACAGGAGAAAATCCATTTTCGGTAATATGCGATGCGATATTAAGTGTATTTTCATCATTAGTTACTGGGCGAGAAGGTTCAAACTTTCTCTGGAATTATTTTCCGGTGTCCTCAAGTCTTGTTTTAAGGGCTTGAATTGCTCGCATATCTGGATATCTTCTCTGAGGAAACTTTTTTTCATAGAATTTAGATGCCAGTAAGCAGTCATCTTCACTTTTCTCCAGAGGATAAATCATATGAACCATATCCTCTGAACAATAATTCATAATGACACATATGACAACACAACTGGATTATAATTTGACAGTTACCGATAATTATTTTTTCAGTAAGTCTTGGACAACTATACTAGAAAAAGCTGAGATAGTTATTCATAATTTCTCGAAATAGTATATTGTGTATCTAGTAGTAAAAGCAATACATTCCCGGACGACAATGCGAAGCCGAGGCCAACAAGCATTGAAGTCTGGGAATGTGCTTTTACTACGAGGTACACATACTATTTTTTCTGAAATCGCAATCAGCATTATCAAAAACTAAGGAATTCTACATATTGTTTGCGTGAATTCAATAACTGTCTAAAATGTAAACAAGCCGGCAAAAAATTTCCCGTATCGTTTCCGATACGGGAATAGTAATTTACCTAACAAATCCGGAAAATACTGTTTTTTTGGACGAGTAGACCAAATTCTAGGACGAGCTTTAGCGAGTCCTGGAAGTCCACGAGTCCAAAAAAACTGTTTTCGGACGTGTTGCGAACACTATTTTTTCGGCAACCATGTAGAATAACAAATCAATGAAACGCATTTCGTCGAGAGACGAAGAGAGGTCGACCTTCACCCATCTGTTAACCAGATGACACATACTTTTTTTTCAGTTACATAAATAGACGAAAACGGGAAAACAGGAAGTACGTACTTCCTGGACTAGGCCGGGAAGTGCCTATGAAAAGGTGGTCATGACTATATACAGTGAGTTTCAAAAATTTGCACCATATGGAAACTTTTTTATTATCGATTTGCATTACGAAATACTTATATTCAAGTTATCAAACTTCTAAATTTCCCAACGGTGTACAGAGGGGAACAAAAAATAGAATTATGATCAAGAGTAAACTACCCCGGCTGTGATTCCAAATTTGAATATTTCGAATATTTTAGTTCTTATTTGTATTACATATTGAAATTCGAACAGAAGATAGGTACCAACAGAAACATTCTATTTCATATTTATATTAAATTTCGAGCACTTCCCGGCCTAGTCCGGGAAGTACGTACTTCCCGGACTAGGCCGGGAAGTGCTACTTTCCCAGAGAAAAAGTGTCCGGGAAGTGAACACATCCCGGATGGTTGCCGAAAAAGTACTTTCCCGTACCGTTTAGGTCCGAAAACGGTCCGAGAAAGTTCGTTGCTTAGCAACGGACTAAAATACTAGATTAGCGTATTTTGAGGCCTGAAGTTGCTCCGAGAAAGTGGGCATTCTTGAACGATTTCAGAAAAATGCTCTTGAAAAAAGATGAAACAATTGAAACAGCATTCGAAAAAACTTGTAGGTATCAGAATATATTAGTAGGTCTGTGACAGAGAGACTAAAGGAAATATGGAATCTAGTTATAAAATAATAATAATAATAAAATTTATTAAATCCTTCACGATCATAAAAAATGATATAGGATACGTCAGACAACAAATATACATACATACGTACAATCTACATTTATATACATAAAAATATAACATTTCCACAAAATATAACAGTTCCACAAAATAAATATAAATATATACAATATATAACCACATCATTGATTGAAATACTCAGTAGTACTATAAAAACAACCAATAATCAAAAAAAATTTCAGCTTTGTTTTGAAAAGATTTTCCCTGTCTAGATTTTTCAAATCATCAGGTAAGTGATTATGAAATTTTGCTCCCTGATAAGATGGAGAATTTTCAAACAAACATGTTGAATGTTTCTGCAGCCGTATCAATTCACCGTGCCTAGTAGGATATGCGTGAAAGTCAGAATTTCGATTGTAATTCTGTATTTGTTTGTTGAACAACATAATGCATTTGTAAATATAAATACTAGGTACGCACATGACTTTATTTCTTATTTTATAAGAAATAAAGTCATGTGCGTACACTTTATTTCTTATAAAATATTGCCTACAAGATTTTCTACAGTCTATTTTATAGATTAGGCGCAACACCCTTTTAAAAAAACAACAATGGGAGATGAAGTAATAAAGGATAGAAAGATTATATCAAATGCTTTTGCTAAATATTTTTCTTCAAACCCTAGTGTAGCCATTCAAACCCATTTTGGTGATAGGTGTATTGAAAATTTTACCCATTTGCTTATCTCTTGTAATACTTTCTATTGGACCGCTGTAGACTACAATGATGTCATTGAGGTAATTAATAGTCTCAAAAATACGAATTCTTTTGGAATGGATTGCTTAACAACAAATATTATCAAAACAATAGGCATGTTTACAGCTGAACCCTTGAGTAATATAGTTAATTTATCTATTCAACTTGGTGAATTCCCAAAAGAATTGAAAATTGGAACTGTAACGCCAGTTTTTAAAAGCAATGATACCACTGCTATCGATAATTATCGACCTTACTGTTCCACCTATATTGAGTAAAGTAATAGAACGAATCGTATATAATAAAATAATATCATTTACTACGAAATATAAGATCATCACAAATCACCAAAATGGCTTTCGACAAGGCAAATCGACGGAGAGTGCTGCCTTTGATCTATTCGAATATGTGTATTCATACCTTGAAAAAAATAGATTATAGGAGCGCTCTTCTTCGATTTATTAAAGGCATATGTTACTCTGAATCACTCTATTATAGAAAAGAAATTATATAATCTAGGATTTAGGGATAACTTTCTATCCTGGATTATGTCATATCTTGTAAATAGACAAATTCATGTGAAACTCAAAGATGAGACTTCTGACTTTCATGACGTTAACCTAGGAGTTCCACAGGGTTCCATATTGGGTCCTTTGATCTTTCTGCTATTTATAAATGATATGCCAGCATACATAAGTACAGAATGCACTGTTATATTTGCCGATGATTGTTCCTTTGCTGTCAATGCAGAAAATTATGAAAAATTAGAAGAAAAACTTAATATAATATCACAAGAATTCACAAACTGGTGTTCTAAAAATTTTTTAATTGTTAATTCCAATAAAACTATTTTCATGCAGTTCTACTCACGGCTAAAGATTACTTCTCAAATGCATGTAAATGTTAATGGAAAAGATATTGAAATGTCTGATTCTGCAAAGTTCTTAGGAACCTACATCAATTCTGATATGAGCTGGACTCTACATATTAATCATGTATGTAAAAAACTGAACAGTGGCTACTATGCTCTCCTTCAACTGAAAAATATTCTCAGTTTGCCACAATTATTGAATGTATATTATGCTATTGTATACTCTCATATTTCATACAACATAATACTATGGGGTTGCGCCACAAATGCAAATCGAATTTTCATATCGCAGAAAAGAATTATGAGACTAATTTTCAACTTGAAACCAACTGACACCTGCAAGCCTTACTTCCGCCAAAATAATAATATGACTTTCAACTCAGTATACATATACCATAGTATTCTATATGTGAGGAAAAATTTGTGTAAATATCTGAGAAATTCTGATAATCATAATCATTCAACTAGAAATGCAAATTTACTGCAGATTCCTGAGCATACATCCAAGTTATATGAAAAAGGCGCATCTAATATGGGCATAAAACTCTATAACCATTTACCGAAAGATGTTCGAGATGAAGACATTTTTTTGGATTCAAAAGGAAACTGAGAGTGTTTCTCGTTGAAGGAAGTTTTTATACTATAAATGAATATGTATCCCTTGATACAACAAGACTGTGATTTTAAATTTTTTAATGATTTTAATATGTTTAATGTGTTCTGAATGTTTCTGGTAATGTTCTATATACCATATGTATTTTATGACTTGTCTGATGTCACTATTGTGATCTAAAAGACGAATAAACTATCTATCTATCTATCTATTGATATACTATTGAACAATTCCTTTAAACCACAATATCTCCGAAAAGGGTTATATTGAGTATTGGGGATAAAAAGTGTAGAGTCGTTGAAAAGGAGTTGATATAAATGAAAATATACTGGGTGATCTATTTAAAAAAATAAAAATAGCACAGTTTGAAAATGGCTTCGTTTGTGTTGTTTTGCCGAGCATCTTGCCGAGCCATATCGACAGTATTCACAATGAACATCACTATATCAACTAACGATTTCAGAATTATCTCCACTGAATATCTCGAAATGTAAACTAAGTGATTTTTCAAAAAGATGCTTTCAAACTTAATTTTTTTCAGATAACTCGACAACTCCAAAACGGAATTCAGAATTGAAGAAATGAAAATATCCTGAGTGTTTTATTTAAAAAACACCAACTTTGGTTAGCCACTCTTCAATTATGCCCTCTGTATGAATGAGAATGATTTTGGAAGATAGTATTAAATTGTCACTTGGCTGTTGAAAATGGCATTTATTACAGTAGACGGTATTTTTTTTACTTTTAATAGAATGGCTGATCTCGTGTAGTATTTTCCATAATTTTTTTGATCCTGCATTTTTTAGTCTATTACTAGCATCATCATTACCCTTGTTGGACTGTTTATCGTTCATGCTAGTCAAATGTTCATGGGAATATTTTGTATCTTTTAAGATGTCACTATTGAGATCACTAAGAAATATGGTTTTCATGTTGTAAATATTCCTGGAGGTTCTGATAGAATTCATATGGGCTCAGGGATGGAAATCTATAAAATGCACTTAGGGTAATTTTTATATCATTTTGTGCTTCAACTCTCAGTTGTATGGTATTTCTCACACCAAGAGGTGGAATTTTGAAGCTGTAATCATACTCTGATCGTATGTATATGACTGAACTGTCATTTTGGTTCAAATGACCTTTACTGTAGATAAATTACAACTACTACTACTACTAAATTATCGATATCGGATTTTTTTATTATTCTTGTTTCAGTGAGTACAATACAGTCTGTGTTTAGTTCATTCAAGAAGACTTTATATTCATCAAGATTTGTTTGTAACCTCGTATATTACTATGGGAAATTTTAAATACAGAATGTTTTTGTTCCCTTCTAATATATTGCCCTGATCAATATGATTATCTGTAAAATATTGAACGGTTTCTACTTCGAAATCGCGTAAGTAAGCATTCATTTCAATCACATTAATCATATTATATTTCTATGCTGTCATTGAAAACTTTCATTGAAAACTCCATTCAGATGATTCAAACTCAATTCAAAAGATCGCAAACAAGTAATGAAATTTCACTACCTTGATATGGGCCGTGGTAGTCGGCTGGTAGAGCGTTCGCCTCTCAAGCGTAGGGTTGTGGGATCGATTCCCCTGTATGGTCACCGCTCTCGTTTATGACAAAAAATAAAGGCTGCGTCTTCCCTAGCTTGCACAAGTCTCTCGAAGGCTTCTGAGGGTTGTGCGTAGGGGTGCAACAGGTTGACGGAATCAACACCTTGATATTTGGAATTAAAATGATGATATTATTCTCCCTGGATTTCTTTTCCAATCTTTTATTTTCTACTTCAAGTTTTTGTACTTTCTCCTCTAATTCTTTGATTTTTTTTGATGGTATCTTATGTTATCTTGCAGCTCGCTAATTTGTTGAGTTAAGAAAGTATTAAGTGCTTTGTTTTGTAACGAAATGAGTTGCTTCAGTTCTTTCATCCCAATCATATCATTAATACTGGAATATTTGTATGAAAGGCAGGATTCAATCTCCGCACATGAAAAATAATTGCAGAGCTTGCTCTTCCATCCAACCATCCATCCAAATATGAATAGTTTATACTCTCATCTTCAAACCCGAAAAAGACTATAGTTCTAATTTCGCCAGCGAATTCTTTAACCAATTTATGTTATTATCTCCACCAAAATTCAGTTTTCAGGTATTTTACGACAGGCTGAAAAGTTTCCTTTCATTTGATATCATCAAGTCCAAATTCTGCGGCCTGATGAATTCGTAAATGCATACTAACATTCTCTGCCACAGATTTCGTTAATAATATTCTGACCACCAAAGCATGAGCTCGCCATTGTTTCAGTTACATATAACGAACACGGACGAAACACTCACGTAGGTATTGATGGGTTGGCGCAATATGTCATACCAGACAGAGGAACTGATGCATACAATGAACAGGTAATATGATCAACGCGAAACACTGGTGAGAGGAAACAAGAATTATTATCGTGTTGAATGGCGTTAATTATGCTAATATGGATTAGTGGAATCGAGCTCGTACGGAAAATACGATATGTACATTTAATTTTGTATATTTTCTCTTCAACAGATCACTTAATGTAGTAGAATGGATTTTTTATCACTAAAGGAATCTATTTCCTTGTTCTTTTCAGCATGATATACGGAATGGAAAATATTCAAAGTGAAGATTAGTCAGAAAACAGGACACAAAACCCTATGAAAATAAAGTTCCCGAAAATTTGCTAATTTATTGATATCTTGTTAGTTCAATAACATACCTAAAAGTTTTTTTTTTACGTAAATGCTTCTGCATAATTGTTCTAAATTGAGATAATGTATAGTTATCCATCAGTGCGTTTTGCAGGATTACTATATACAGAGCACTGGTATAAATATTACTCCATTCATCCCCTTCCACCACATTATTAAATTTTCTGATTTTATATCAGGAGCAAAACGCTCGGACAGGTCATTTATGATGATCTTGATCTTGAAATTTCCATACTTACTTGATTCCTCTTTATCGGTCACCCTTCGATTTTTCATAATGAGAAAGTGAATCATGCGTCACCTCAGTTGACATAACATACATGTAATTTTTTGTTACCTCTGTGGTAATGAAGAATTTTAGTGTCATCGTATTTTGCTTTCAACCACAAAATATATGAACAATCAGATGGTGTCTCGTTGTGAAGCCTACTTAGCCCAGTTATCTCAAATTCTTTCATGGATAAACTTGAGGAAAGAGCAGTAGAGATGGCAAGATTTAAACCCAAAGTATAGTGACAATATGTAAACTACAAGTTCATAATTTGAAGCCAAGGACTAGAAAAATTCATTGAATTCCTTGAACACATGAAGAATATATAACCGACTATTCAATTCACCTTGGTAGTTGAAAGATGTAAAGAGTTGGCTTTCCTAGAAGTATATTGCACATCCTCCCGACTATCTTCGACACATTTGTTTTAGTGATGAAGCTAAATTTTTTTAAATTTTCTCGTTTATCAGCAAAATGTCAGATACAGGTCTTTCGCGAGGGCCATACACAATTCCCGCAAAAATGCAATGTTTGTGCAGACTTCCTGAGTAACTACATTGTGGGTCCGATATTCATGGATAATAATTTTGATGGTGTTACTTATATGTGTTCGAGAATTAGGCATTATTTAGGTACTGTTGAGAGATTGGCCCGCATGGACAAATAGAGTGGCCACCAAGATCACCTGACTCAAACCCATTAGATTTTTTTGTATTGGGTTGCTCAAAATCTAAAGTGAATCGTACCAATCCAGATACAATTAATCAACTTCGCAAAAGAAGTGTCGCAGAATGCCGTAATATTGCACAAGAGATGTTGCAAGGGACGAAACAAAAAATAGGTTGTATTCTAGAAGTAACTGAGTTTTTGTTGGAGGCAGATGATCATTCATGGTTTCTTAAAAAGGTTGTATTGATGTGTGGTATTTTTGGCGCCTGTAGACGTAACGAACTTGTTAAGCTGACAGTGGATGATTTTGAAAGCACCAGTACCAGAGTTTTGGTTACATTGAGGTATACTAAAAAGAAAAAGGAAAGGGTATTTATCATTCCCAAAGAAGGACTTCCTTTTGATGCCTATAGTTCATTCCAAAAATACGTAGATTTGCGGCCTTCAAATTTGGAAAATCAGCGATCTTCATTGGTTATAGGAATGGTTAATGTTTAAAACAAGTTGTGGACATTCATACTATTGGAGCTATTCCAAAGAAAATTGCAGCATTCCTGAAATTGAAGAAACGTCAGCTCTACACAGGACACTCGTTTCGCAGATCCTCGGCTACTATGCTTGTAGAAATTGGTGGCGATCTACTATCGGTAAAAGAACTTGGAGGTTGGAACTCCTCTGCGGTGGCTGAGTCGTATATTGAAAATTCTGTTTCAAAGAGAATGAAGATAACGAGACAACTACTCGACAACAAGTTCAAATACTGGTGCAATAGATGGTAAATCTTTCATCGATGGAATGAAAATTTCAAATAGTAGCAATTGTCAAATTACTTTTCAAATTCATAAATAGTTCTTATTATTTTAATTATTGTTATTGTAAGTAGAATAATGTTTTGAAAAAATATTCGAAGAAGTGATTTCTTATCGGCCGTCGGCCGTTAAAAAATCTTAACGGGCGGAGGCTGTTAACATCAACTTTTCAATTGTCATCTGAATACCGTTAAATCAAAACAGTATGGGATTACGAAAAATAAGTTTTTGATAATTTTTTTATCTTGTAATAGCTTTAACAATAATTCAGAAATGATTTGAATATGTTGTAATGGATACATTTGTAATTATATTTGACTAATTGCCGTTATTAGTTGAAAAGTGTCCAATTTATAATTTCGGTGGTCGTGGTGCTGTGGAATCTGCAGAGAAGATGAAACGTAGAAAATATTCCACTTTGAATAATCAGTACATATTCTATCCAATCGCTGTTGAAACGTTTGGTACCTCAGCCTCTGATTTCTTTAATGATATAGGTCAAAAGCTGATTACAGTGACAGGTGACGCCAGAGCGAGATCTTTCATGATACAAATAATAAGCATTGCTATTCAAAGAGAAAATGCTGCATCAATTCTTGGCACTATCCCCTCATTCCAAAATCTAGATGAAATTTTCATTCGACCACATAATTATTTCCATACATCTAAATTTTTCAACGAAACAGATACTTTTTCAGTTTCAAATAAGGAAATAAGTTCACAGCCAAATGATTTATCATCTGTTGAAGAAAATGTATCGACTTCTCTAAAATTGAATAGATCCGGCATATCTTCATCCAACTCACTATCCAGCAGTCTTAACTCAAGTTCCTTACCTCGCCGCTCCAGTGACAGAGACAATCACCGTATTAGAGACTACTCAGAAGATGATAGCAGTGGCGAACGCAGCTCAAACAGCTACAACACCATCAGGCCTGTGGTATACGGTACTGTTAAAACATTAGGTCTCAATGGGTTGAAAAATATTGGGAACACCTGTTTTATGAACAGTGTTATCCAATGTTTATCAAACACGAGATGGTTATTAGAGTATTTGAGGAAGGATGCCTATACAAGAGACATAAACACAAGTATCTCTAGTATGAAGGGAGCCTTAATCAAAGCCTTCGCAGAGGTGATAAAGGAGCTATGGTCAGAAGATTCTTCTGATCGAGTGGTAAATACAGTCTCTTCAAAGAGTCAAATACAAAGATTCGCAACTCGTTTCATTGGTTACTCCCAGCAAGATGCCCAGGAGTTCTTGCGATACCTTCTGGAGGGTCTTCACGAAGATATGAACAGAATAACGGAGGAGCCAAAACCCATTCTGACAGAGATAGACGAAAAGTTAAGTGACGGTGAGAAGGCGCAAGAATCTTGGTCGAAGTACTTAAGAATGGACAATTCCAAAATCATTGATAATTTCGTTGGCCAGCTAAAGTCCACATTGAAATGTACGTATTGCGGGCACTGTTCTGTAACCTTCGATCCGTTCTGGGACCTATCACTTCCAATACCGCAACGAACAGGCCAAATGAGATTATCACAGTGTTTAGATTCTTTTACGAGGGAAGAAATGTTGGATGGCGACGAGAAGCTGACATGTGCTAAATGCAAAGAGAGAAGGAAGTGTACCAAATCCCTATCAATTTACAAGTTCCCCAAAATATTAGTGATACATTTAAAAAGGTTTTCTCCGATGGAACGTTTCAGAGGAAAAGTGAATGTAACCATCATTTTTCCGTTAGAGGGTTTGAATATGAGTAATTATGCGGCAGACAATCTAGCCCCTTTCCGCTATAGTCTGTTCGCATTGTCAAATCATAGTGGGACTACCTACAGCGGGCATTACACTGCCTACTGTAGGCATCCGCACGCGGGCACGTGGCACAAATATAATGATTCTCGCGTGTCCCCTATTTCATCCAGATCACTAAATCGCACCATTGAGATCATATTTAGTTCTATTTTTATTGTAAAATTTTATATTATTGTGTTATTGTGTTTAATTGAATATTAACATTAAAAAAATAATCTACATGCATCGAAAAAAAATTCCAACAATTGAAAATATTCACAGGATATCAGTATTCGGTTTCTTGCTATCAGGTTGGCTATACACATTGTTTTAACATTTTTGAAACTCTGAATTGATACACTGTTAAGTGTCAAATTCATAGTATTTTATTTAAATTTATTTAAAAAATATTTGCAAAAATATGTACTCCGGAAATTGAACAGGAACACACAATTATTCAGTTATCAATATTTTTCTCCCCAATAGATCATGTAATCTATGAGTATAAGAATGTACGAATTCAGTGCAAGGATTATATGTATGGATGTTTGTAAAAAAAACGTGGATATATGATTTGATTGATTTTTCATAAATTTTTAGTATCGATATCTCAAATATCAATACGAATAAACAATCTGTTGAAGTTGACAGATGACATAACATTCAAAAACATTAGTTATTCAACTAACAAGGAATGTAAAGACGTGTTTACATTCGAGCTGAGTGAGTACGAGCCTAGGCAAAGCCGAGGCTTGTCGCTGGCCGAGGATGTTAACAGTCGATACATTCCGTGTTACTTATTACGTTTTTCTAGCTGCTTGTTGACATTTCTCAAAATTTGCCTAAATTGAAGTTTGTTTTCCTACCCTTCAGGTTGATTCATGCAAGCATAAATTTAAACTTGCATGAATGAATTTTAAACTACTATTAAAAACAATGTAATGAAATGAAGATGTTCACGCAAGGAACTATGCAATTAAAATTGACGTTAAAACTAAGAAAGATGGCCAACTTTCAACTAATAACTTAATTTCTTCCATAAATTAAAAACAACATCTTGCCCCAGGAAAGATTCACATCAGTCAAAGCCAAAAATCTTTGCTCGCAGCTGATTGCTTCCAAAGACGAAAGAGGTTATGTCATTGAATAATTGCCAATTTCGTTTTTTTTTAATAATAAACTGCAAATCAAAGCAGAATGCATACTGATGGTCAGCTAATCGAAATTATCGAACAGTTCTCGTTCATATTATGATAGGAGACATGTAGAGTTCAAAAATAAGTAAGTGAAAGAAAATACGTGGCGAACAAGTGCGGAGATCATGCATAGTGAACAGTTTTCGTTCATATTATGACAGGAGACATGTAGAGTTCAAAAATAAGTAAGTAAAAGAAAATGCTTGACGAACAATTGTGGAGATCATGCATAGTACAGTAAGCTAAATTGTCTTGGTATTAGCAATCTCAGGTTACGGTTCACCTTCGGTTTTCTTATCAAGACGAGTCAGAGATTGGCAGTTGGAACGGTGGGCGCATGTCTAATACTTTCCTAATTTCGTTAAATTGATTATGCATGAACACCGTCATATTCTTAATTTAAAATTCATCTAAATATTCATTCATTTTAGTTTCAGTGATATTGCATAAATCCACCTTTCCTTCATGATTATTCGTTCCCACTATTTCATTCTAATTTGCTTGTGCGTGTAACTATTAACTAAGTTACCTAATAAACAGACAACAATAATATTCAAAAAGTCTCATAACCTAAAAATTGATGTAAATGAAGCTGAAGGTATTACTTGTCAAAGTCAAAGTCTTTATTACCCAATGCATGTAAATGGCACTATTCACATTCCGTTGTCAAGATGAATTAGTAAACGAATGATATAGGCCATTTACCTTTTTTGTTGCTAAGCATGTATGGACTATTTACAGTGTCGGCAGCGGAAAAAGTGTATTACCGACGTAAAAGCGAAAAAACAGTCACCGATTTCCTGAGGGATATTGCCCATTCCAATTCACTATTGTTATTGAGAAGGCAATAGTGGTATTTGGTGTTGGTGTTGTTTTTTTATCCCTAGTTATTAATATCATTTGATTTCATTTTTCGGAATTTTTACCATATAGAATTCGCAGTACGGAGCACAAACCTAATATAATTTCAAGATGAATTCTAGTACAGCTGAAAACACTTTCAACATCTGAACATTCAATCAACCTGGAGGCGAACGCAGTGGAGCTCGATTTTAAAACGAAACTAAAAGTAATGAAACAAGGACAAAAAATTAATTAGCGCTCCAGGCTGGCTTATTGGAATACGATGGCGCGTATGCTTTTAAAGTAGCAGAGAAATCCGGAAAAACCTACAGCACCCCCTCACCTGGAGAGCTAAAATGATCTTGGTAGATAGAGACAGGCGTGTCCTTCGATTTGTGAAAGTTTTATCTTTTTTTTTAAATGTATGGTGCCTAATTAGTATTTGTTATAAGAAAACTTTCCTTATAAACTTTGTTATCAAAATCAATTGATATAAAAATTTCACCATCGATTCTATACCTACCATAAGCACTTGTAGTTTACTGTTTGATACCTTACTCTTGTTATTTTCATGCAATCATTCTGTAATTTTGAAATAACAATATGGAATAATATTAACATTTGGAAAATGTTACCAAAATTCTATACCAGTAAGTTTTCGCCACCTGACTCATCAACTACTTGTATTCTGTTGAATTTACACATCGAAGCAAATTGACATTTCTGACAGGATACGCTGGACAATTTCTGTAACTGTGTTTCAAACCACATCTGAAACATCTTTTGGGAAAAAATTGCTTCTGCTGATAATAATCTTCTTGGGATTTTTCGAACCAAAACTATGTTTAGCTGTTTCAGGTTCATTTTCATTTCGTGTTTTTTAATCGGAAGTGATTGCTTGCGTCTTTTCTAGTTGAAAAATTTTTGAAAGCATCTTTCAGAGTTACTCGATGTTTTCTCATCAACATATGTTGTGTTTCTTGATCGTTTGATTGAAGCACCAGCTCGTCTCGTAGCATTTCATCCGGATCTTTGACATCACAGTCTTGAACAACGGTTTTAACTTTTGTCAAAAATTAATCAAAACTCTCCATATTCTTCCGTTTGCGTACATAGAAAAGGAATCTACGGTGAATAACATTCTTTTTGGGCTTTCAGTACTTTTCAAAGACTTCTAATACTATTCCAATATCATTTTGATAGTCCTCTTCCGTCTTGAATGTATTATAGAGCTTGAATTATTCCAGCCCTACCAAATTTAAGAATATTGCAACTTGTCTTTCCTGACTTTTTTTATTCAAAGGGGATGCCTCGAGGTATATGTTTGATGAATTTTTTTTATTTCATTCCAATTCCCTTGAAGGTACCCCAATACCTTCAAAACTTCAGGAACAATGGAATTGGCAGCGGCAATTTCTTTTGGATCAGATATTATATATGGATAGATAGATAGATTTTATTGGTCCGTTTAAAAGAACTTTTACAAGTTATGGGACAAGTCAAAAAAATACAAATTTGTCACTGTTACAAATTCAAAACATAATTTACACACAAGTACATATACTTATACTAATATATACAGATATATTCACACAAACACACTCACATACTTATGTTGTACATTTAATAACATTAAAATATTCAGACACAACAAAACGACTTTATTTAAAATAATTAGCGAACTCATCAATATTGTAAGGACTTATATTTAACATAAGCTCGTTGATATTATATTTGAAATGGTCCAACTCGGTAAATCTTTTATATTCATTAGGTAATAAATTATACAGCCTAAGGCTCATTATTTGATATGATTTTTGGCACAATGATGTACGATTTCTTGGAATATGTAGATCATTTTTTATTCTTGTGTTGTGTACCGATTAATTTTTCATGAACTTATCTAGATTTTTGTGTAAATACATCAATAATTCAACGATGAATAAACCATAAACTGTGAGAATATTATACTCTCTGAATAGACTTTGACATGAAGTTCTTGAAGATACATTAACAATGTTTCTTAATATTCTTTTTTGTGTTATGAAAATATCTTTTATAGAACACGAGTTACCCCAAATTAAAATACCATATATCAATCTTGACTGAATTTGACCATAATAAAATAATAGTAATGCTCTTTTATCCAGAACCTTTCTTAGAACTCTAATTTGATAACACTTGCTATTCAGATTCTTCATAAGATTAACGCAATGAGTGGTGAGTGAGAGATGAGAATCAAATTCTATTCCTAAAAATTGTTCTACTGATATATTATTTTTATTTATATCTATTTTGGTGGTAATATTACGATGATGATTTTGAAAAGACATATATTGAGTTTTGCATGGGTTTATGAATAAAGAATGGCTGGATAACCAGTTATTAAGACTCTGAAGAGTGGAGTGAATTGTATCCTGTAGAATACACACATTCCTTTCACGAAACAAAAGCGTTGTGTCGTCAGCATACAAACAAGAGAAGGCTTCTGGTGAAATTACAGGCAGATCATTAATATAAAGCACAAACAAAACCGGACCCAGAACAGAGCCCTGGGGTATTCCAATTTCATTGGGCATGAGTGTCGATACGAACTGATGTTGAATATTTTCTATTCTATGATTTATTTTAACACTTTGAGTACGATTTCGAAGATACGATTTGAACCAATCATGAGTTTTTCCTCCGAGATTATGTAACCAAACGAATTTAATGACCGGAAATAATAATTTAAATCAGACCCAAACCCGAATTCAAATATCTGAAATGTTTTCTCAAACCCTCGAAAACTCATGTTATTCTAGTAAATATTCTCAGAAATACATGGTTACCAAGGGTCCTCTTTCAACAGACGATGTTATTGATTATTTTTAAGTGTTTCCGTGTGTGTATTTATCTCAAAATTGGGCATTTCAGAATAATAGAGAACCAAACAGTCAAATAGTTCGCATATGTTTATGTTCTTGTGAGAGGCCAGTTGTTATATTTTAAGGGACCACCCATAGTTCTCAAGGGGGGCGGACCATGCCAACTTTGAAATTAGGGTAGAAAAATAGGTTAGTCTTTCGTTTCATTCGTTCAGGTCAACATGTGGTTGCGCATTTTTATTAGTTTACTCAAGTTATTGTAATTGTCAAATTTCAACTCTGTTCAACACAATATTCAATCTGGGTACTATCGTTAATTTTCATTCTTTGAATATATATAAAGTCGATCTTTTCCACTTGTCTCTAAAAAGTTGATTCTTCTAATCAACTCATAGTATTTATTGTATTTGAATTATTTCGAGTCTTTTGCAGTTTATCTTGTTAAATTATTAGTAAATCATCTGGCCTCATTCACCTTTTTTCCTGTTTAAATTATATTATCAGTTAAAATCAGAAGTTGCTTTATCAATTAATTTGAGAAATTTCCCAAACATCTTTTGTTGTTATTCTTTATTGTTTTGTTAATAGATATAAGTGTTATGCATTCTGGCTTTTTATTCTCAAAAGTTCACATTCCAGTTTACAAAAATCCTTTTGATTTGAGAGAAAAATATTTTAATTAGTAGAGTTGAACAGAGTAAGTAAATTTGAGTGCTAAAGTGAGTTCCGCAACGAGTTCTCAATCCAGCATCTAGTATAGAAAGTCGGGATCATCTGATGAAAAAGTAAGGTGAGTTAGAAATTTTAAATGCTGTGAGGTATGATTCCTAGTTGCTAGAAAATTAGAGCCCAACGTTCCAAATTATTATGTTTTTAACGACTCCGCTCGGTCGATTCAGTTGTGATAATGCTCTATTTAATTATAAAGACAGCATTTGTTACAATTATATAATTTTTGCAATAAAAGCTCATGTTGCACGCAGTCAAAAGCTCGACTCATATCACAGAATATAGCTGTAGTAATTTCATTTGCTTCCACACCTTCCAAAATTTTTTCATAGAGAGAGTATATAGCAGTCATTGTTGAGCGACCTTCATGGAATCCATGTTGGTTCCGATTAAGTATATTATTCTTCATCAGGAATCCCATCAAAGAATTCAGCATTACATATTAAATTTTTTTCGATATTACAGGAGGCTGAGATACTGGTCTGTAATTTTCCAAATTATGCTGGGTGCCTTTTTTGAAAAGAGGTGTTATGAGTGACATTTTCAACCTGCTTGGAAAAATTCCATCTTGAAACGATCTATTTATGATATGACATAGAGGTTTTGTGATTTCAGTGGAAATACGTTCTATAACATATGCAGATATACCATCTGGGCCAGAGGAATGTTTATTTTTTGATTTATGTTTTATCACATGCTCTATCTCTTCTTCATTTACATGCTGAAGAAAAACACTTTTTTTTTATGCTAGAAGTAGGTATTTTTTCTGATATCATATTTGCATTACTTATTTTACTTATAATGTCATGAGGAAATTGGATGAAGAAACGGTTGAAGCCATCAGCTATAGCCTGAGGATCCGAACAAATCTTGTCATCAATTTCAATTGACACATTTTTAGGGGAATGTTTCGTTTTTCCCGTAAGGTTTTCAATGACAGACCACACACTTTTATTCACATTTGAGGAGGAATATATTTTATGCGAGTAAAACATATTTTTTGTTTCCTTTACTAATTCCTCGTGTTGTTTTTTACGCATTTTATAATATTCATGTAGTGACAGGTTTGTTTTTTGTTGATGAAAATTGTTCTTCAGATTCCTGCTAGATTCTCTTATACTCTCGTTCACCCATTTCTGAGATTTATTCCTGTTCATATTAATATTTTTGAAAGGACATTCGCGATTGAAATAATTCATTAACTTATCATGAAACAACTCAAATTTTTCATCAACTCCAATATCCAAATAAATCTCCAACCAGCTTTCGTTTTCCAATGCATTTTTCAAATTGTGCAAAGTTTGTTCATTTATAATACGTTTGCGAATACAATTTTTATCCTTCTTGGAGTAATACGAATTAATAGAGAAGAAAACAGTTCTATGATCTGATATAGTATTATCAACCACTTTACATTTTTTTTCAATACTGGAGTCAGTATAAATCTGATCTAAAGTCGTTTGTGAAGTCAGCGAGATCCGCGTTGGATCTTCAACCGTTGGATTAAGATTATACGATATGAGTAATTGGGATAACATAAGCACATCTCGATCATGAAGTGAATGGTTATTGAAATCCTCATTTAAAATTATTTTCATTCTCAGTTTAAATAAGTGAGATAATAAGAGATTCAGGTTATTGAAAAATACATTGAAATTTCCCGCTGTTGATCGGTAACAGGTCACAACAATAAAATTTGTTTCATCATTATACTTCCAGATGACTCCACAAACCTCTATATCTTTTCCAAAACAGAAATCGTCTAGGTCAAGTCTTGTGACATCTAACTCTGTTAATGACCATATGGTAACACCACCACCCTTATATTTCGTTCTGGTGAAAAAACTACTTATTTCAAAGCCGGGAATTATGAAACTATCCACACTCTCCCTCACACACCATGTTTCTGTTAAAAATATAAATTTCAGATCAAAATCTGAATAGTCAATAACAATGTTATCAATTTTATTACTTGTCAAACAGTTAACGTTCAATAACATCAAATCATAGTTCTCATCGCTCACAATAACTGGGGTGGGGGTTGCAGAGCATGCCTTCTCAGTTCTAAAAAACGTTGTACATGAGCTCCTTGAGGCCATTTGGAGGGATCCATCGCGTCATTGAAGTTGTCATAAAATATACTCACTTTGAAGGAGGAATATACATCTGGATAATTTGAAGACATTTTCTCACATGATACTTCCGGAAAATGAGGTTGTAGCAAGTTCTGCAGATCACTTACAGTCATCATTGGGTCCACTCTGTATACATGTAGATGTGTCATCTTTGGAATTTCTTTCATTTCTTTTCCATTGATCATGATGGAATTATTTTGACCCACAACCAATTGCCTCTTCGTTTTTCTCTTGACTACTTGTTTCCATTCTCCATTGTAGGTTCTTCCTTCTCTAACTTTATTTTTCGTTTATTACGACTGCGCCATGTGTAATAAGAATAAAATATAATTATTTAAAATTGTTTTTTTTGACATCTTTTGTGCATTTTCCAAACAATAAAACCTTGACAATACATTCAATATCGTTCATTTCACTGAATTCCCAAATCATTATATACAACAGTCTCCAGAGGCTTCAATGTATTCAAGATGTATCCAATAGTTCTCGTCACTTTATTATTCACAAATATCAACCAATTCAAATTCAAAATATAATTTTTTTAAATATTTTTTAAATTGTTTATTCATTTAACGGAAACTAGCACAATTAAATCACAATATCACACTTGTGCTCAGTAGGATGGAACATTATAGTAAAACAATTTGATTTAATTGCTTGAAGAAAGAGAAAAGATAGAAAGAAATGCACGATAAGACAAAATGTAATACGCCTTGTAACTAAGAAAATGTACTACTTGTTGCTAAAAGACTAAAGAAGGGAGGATTGTCGATGATCAGAGCTTTATTCAATAATTGTTTTGAGTTGAGACCAAAATTTATGTATGGGCGAATTCAAAAAGTCTAATTGACCAGATCGGTGCATTTTTCACTGAGAAAATCTGGGAAATAGAAATGGAAATAGAAATAGAAACCTTTTTTTCATAATTCATAATTTTTTAAATCTGAAGCTGGACGAACAATATTGCGGAAACTGATTGATGATACCATGTGATTCAACTGTGCGCAAGATATTTTCTGTTCAAAGTGTAGCTTTTGCACAATCGCGTTATAAGCAATTTAAGAGCAAATCTTTCTAAATGCGCGATTGAAGGAATATAATTTTAATGAAATTCTGTAAACGGCATTTGGAAGTAGAGATCAATATCTACAATTTGTAAATTTTGGATTTTCACCTGAGAGGTGAGAAATGTGTCGGAAATGTCACTGAAAGTTACGCTAAATGCTTCAAAGTGCACCCGAAGTCACCCGAACTCATCCCGAGTTTTCTTCAGTGCGACTTCAGGTGACTTCCGACGCACTTTGGAGCGTTTTGACCATCTTTCAGTAACATTCTGAACACATATTAAAATCCAAGAAATACTATAAATATAATAAAAGATTTTATTGAATAAACATAAAAGTACATAACATTTCACTATGAATCGATCAATTTTCACTTTCAGCTCTTCCGCCACCCGCCAATGCAACCGATACTAGTCTTTTTGAGAAAAGTGTATATTATAGCTGTGCTAATTATACAATAAAATTCACGATGATTTCAACGGTATGCAGTTCAATAAATTCAAACGCTCTGTTAAAATATTTCTGCTGGAAAAAGCGTTCTATTCTATGGAAGACTTTCTCAATGACACCATGTGAAATGTCTGCTTGCGGTAATAACCATTGTGTGTAGTATTTTACAAATGCCAAGTTATCTTTTTGAACCACTCAAGTTAGTACCTCGATTTTTTGTGAATTATCTTCATTTATTTTTATTGTAAGTTACTGTTGAACTACTGTACATTTTCCTACAACACTATTATTTTATTTGGAAATAAATGTCTATTCTATTCTATTCTAATAAATATGGCCCTCAAATGGCAGACTTAAATTTCACGATTAAATCGCTAATTGCTTTTCCACTCAACCGTAAAAAAATATACAAATTGTAGATACTGATCTCCACTTCCAGATGCCGTTTACAGAATATGAATACGACGATTTCTCTTAAATCGGCGCATCTTGCATGCCCTCAATTTGTTTATAACGCGATTGTGCAAAAACCACACATCGGACAGAAAATATCTTGCGCACTTTTGAACCACATATCATTATCTATCAGTATCCGCAACATTGTCCAGCTTCAGATTTATAAAAGTTATAAATTTTTTAACAATGGTCTCTTTTTCAGGGTTTTCCCGGATTTTCTCAGTGGAAAATGCACCGATCCGATAGTATGAAAATCCGTTTTGTAGGTTTTATAAATCTCTACTGTGAAACGATCCCTTGAATAATCTTTGAGATATTTCCAAAAAACCAAAAACGTTGTATATGTATAGAAAATTTCACAAAGCGAAAATAAACCAACGTTAACAATCATTATGAGAACAACTGAGACGGAAATCTGGGGGCTTCAATCACTGTGAGCACACACATCGTACCCTCCAATATAATTTAATTCTCATCTGCCTGGTTGGAAGAGGGGTTCTCATTCTAGTTTGCGAATGAGTCTCCTTTATTGAATGTGTAGTCATCTTTCTGGTAAAGGGAATCTACTGTTATCTAAATTAAATCACAATGTTTTCATTCTGAATTCTAGGAACTTGACCGTCTCTCTTGAACTCTCGTAGATGTTGTTTCAATTGATATTTCAACTAATTCCCAGATCTTGACGTCCCAGCAGCTCCAGCAGTTTGTATATTACATCAATACCAGTGCCTTACTAGATCATTCCTCAAAGACAGGTATTTCGTTTTTTGGGAGAGTTCAATATCAAAAAGAAGACAACGTTGTAATAAAGTTATATTCTGAAAATAATTGTGCAACGACCTGAAATTTTTATTTATAATGAAGGTGGTAACTAGGAAAAACACAAACTCATTCATAACAAAGCTTTATTTTCTATTCCAAACGAACAAACATTACGAAGGATTTAGGTAATTTTTACTGCTTTACAGAATTTCATTTGAAACTTTCCTTAACTTTTATGAAAATCATATATTATAATTTTCTTCATTACGAAGGATGCACGAGCGTTACCAAACATGCATTAGGCTTCAGTTAATTATTTTATGCGGAGTTTTAATGGTTCCATTATCAAACCACAACTAACGAGTACAACATTTTATAATAAACTTGGTTTACATATTAAGTTGTAAAGCGTTTCATTCTCCCAACTCTAATTCAATATGAATTAAATATTAACTAGTACAAATGGACAAAATGAAGTGTTGTTCATTAATAATAATAATAATTTATTCACAAAAAAGATTGGTACAGAGATGAATTTGACAAATACAACATGGTTGTGAATAAAGAATATACCACGAAGCAGTAGACACTGCTTGTTTGTGGACGTATTCAACAGTGGTTTATATAAAAAACTATGCTAGATTAAGTAACTTAATAATATATAAAATAAATTATTTAAGAAATATCGATATGTACATTGATATAAGAATTTCAGGATGTAAAAGTTGTCATTACAGTGAAGTGAAAGAAAATTAAAATTCTACACTATTCTTATGAGGCTAATGTAGGGTCTACTAATATTGGTTGTAAAATAACTTATGTGAAAATCTCAAAGAGAGAGTTATATTAAAAATGTAACAATACAACATGAAAATCACACAAAAGTGCACAAAAGTGCGTAGAATTTAGAAAAAAAACTTGGAGATAACAAAATGTAAGATGTAAGGAGTGAAAATGTAAAATAAAAAAACAAACAAAATATGTAAGGGTGAAGGACTATACAAATGTATATGAATACATTGGAATTTTCAATAATATCTTGTGTGATGGTCATGTAAAAATGGATATTGATACAAGAGTGGAAAATGAGTCTGGACACTATCTGAGGTGAGTGTCATAAACTTTTTTACCTAATACCACTATTATATATAAAGGTTCCCACTGACGAAAAGATTGGTATCGCTACATGTCGCGATACAAGTCACGATACAAGTTTCGATACAAATATATGAGATTCGTATCAAGTTTCAACGTCTCCATATACGATGAGATAGATTCATGAAACATCAGTAGATTGCAAAAGTGAATAAAAGTAACGTTTCGACGATGTCGTTACCCAAACCTGTGGTTGTGGTAGTTGCGGTGGTGCTGGCATAATCTGTTGAAAAGAAAACTCGCCATTCCTCGACAGTGATACAGTCGATATATGAGATTCGTATCAAGTTTCAACGTCTCCATATACGATGAGATAGATTCATGAAACATCAGTAGATTGCAAAAATGAATAAAAGGAACGTTTCGACGATGTCGTTACCCAAACCTGTGGTTGTGGCAGTTGCTGGCATAATCTTTTGAAAAAAAAAACTCGCCGTTCCTCGACAGTGATACAGACGATGATACAAAGTGATACATACTGATATAACCACACAGAAGATGCGATTTGTATTGCTACTACTAGACCGTCAGATAACAACAGATTTTGCTGACTCATTTTCTCTTTTCTGGGATTTCAACCACTGGAAATTATGTCAGTGTTGAGCCTAAAAAATGGAAATTCAGCGATCGGACGTGTGCTAGGCACATAGAAAAGTAATTTTCCTTTTACAGAAAAAAATAGTTATTTTTATTTTCTCGTTTATGGCATTTTAACACATGAAAAATCTAATATTAAAAAACCAAAGCCATAAGGTTTGCACGTACTTAAAGGGTTGAAAGAGGGGGGGGGGGAAAGTTGGTTGCTGATGCATTTTCTCGCTTATGGCAATCGATATAATGAAATTTAATATTGATAGGAACACGAAAAAAAATCCCATAAGCCGGTCAGCTGTTGAGGTCAATGTTTTGGAAATTTTCTTCGGTTTCCGATAAATTTTCTCGTTCACGAAATAATGTGCAATGAAAATTTGTGTTCTCGATCATGGGAATTGGCAATTGGCATATAAGAAGAAAAACTGATTTCAAGACCAGAAAAAAAGCCATTTGTCAGAAACATGATTACGACGTTTTATACAGTGAGGTCCTACATTAATTTTCTGAGGTTACAAATATTTTCGGATATTCCAAGAAACCTATGTTATGGGTAATTTTTAGAGAAACCGAGAATTAAAATCTAGAAGATCAGCACATCTTAGGTTACTACGGTACTTGTATGTCCAGTGCTAGGACATGAGAGATTTGTATATCAGAAATCACAAAAGATTACACACTGTGCGGAGAAGACTACAAAATGCGTAAACTTATCGGACTAGTCAAAAATACAATATCAAGTGTAATACATATATACACATACATATATATATATACATATATATATACATATATACATATACATATATATATATATATATATATATATATATATATAAAAAGTGATGTGAGTAAAAACGATAAAATGGTATAAATATATGGGACAACACGTGTATAACTATAATTTTATAATACATTTAAGAGGTAAGAAACTCTTCTATGCTATAAAAAGCTTTATCACACAGAAATGTTGATATCCTATTCCTAACCACTGATATGCTACCGCTCATGTCTATAAGGTTTTCCATCTTATTAAAGCATTTGACACCAACATATCTTGGGGAATTTTTACACATATGCAGTGTGATATAGTTACGTAGGTACCAACAAAATATTACATTTCCTTCTGTTCGCCATTTGAATTGTACCGAAGACACTGTAAATCGATTTCAACATTGATTTCAGCTGATTCGAATCCGGAAATGAGTTTTATTTTCCATTTTGACATAGAAGCAATTTTATTATTCTGGAACTTTCACTTCTTAAGTGTGAACTAGGCCTTAACGGAATGCCACTATGAAAAAAACGCACCAGAAACTCTGCCTCTAAGGTGGTGGGGAAATGAACTGGTGTTTATTACTATCTCCAATGTGGTTACTTTTTTACTAGAGTTCAATATCAAAGTTTTACTTTTGAGCCCTAGGAACAAAAAGTTCCCCACATTGTAGAAAGTTAAAGTGTACCTAAATATTGGTTACTGCTGGTGACAATGTTAAACCTCACCAATATGATGTATTTGTTACGAAATGTCGATATTTCAAAATTATGTATTCGGACACAAAATTTCTGGATTTAATTTTAATTTTTTTTTTTAGTGCTGAAAATGTTTCTCTCTTTGACAAACAATTTCTTCATTTGAAATGCGAATTCTGTTTTCTATATAATATATGAATGAAAGATATTTTTACGATATTCACTTTCCTTTATTTCTGACTTTATTCCAAAGTCTATCAATAAATTACGAATGTTTCACCACTTTTCCCATCTCTAAGAAATGATCTCCGAAACACCATTCCAAAATACCTACACTGCTGGTCAATCCTATCTTGACCACAGTGTTTATTTTACAAGTAAACGCAAACAGTTTCCATTGGCAACTTCGAACCATAAGTTAGGATTCTTGTTGTGTTTTTTACTAGTAGATTTGGATTATTCAAGAGTGTGTTTTCACTTGATTTCAGTCAGAATTTAAAATTTTTATTTTCATATTGGCAGCTACATGAAAAAAATATCTGGTTATAGAAAGTGGTGTTTGCATATCAAGTACAGTGGTGAATGTCAAAAATATGTTCAAAAAAGGTGATTTTCATGAATTTTTAAAAGGTTGGCAGTTTTTTTATGACTGTCACCCTGTATTCATTGGAGTTTATGATTATATATTCTGGAAGAATCAAACAAACATCTTAACTCAACCCAAAAATACTGGGTATCCACTCAAACTCCATTGTGAGTAGATTATATAATTATGGATCACCCAATATAAATTTTGGGCATTTCAGTTTTTTTCATTATAAAAACAAGTTATCTAGTGAAAAAGATCATTTTGCGAACGTTCTCGCTTATATTTTAACTAATTCCCAGATCTTGACGACCCAGCAGATCCAGCAGTTTGTATATTACATCAATACCAGTGCCTTACTAGATCATTCCTCAAAGACAGGTATTTCGTTTTTTGGGAGAGTTCAATATCAAAAAGAAGACAACGTTGTAATAAAGTTATATTCTGGAAATAATTGTGCAACGACCTGAAATTTTTATTTCTAATGAAGGAGGTAACTAGGAAAAACACACACTCATTCATACTTTCAAAATTGGGCATGCATGCAGTTGCGGATAACCCTGTATTCGTAATGTTTTCTGCTCACATTTTTCTATGAAATTGCTTCGTGGAGATGAAATGAAATATTTCTCAAGAAACACTGAAGTTGATTTGATTCTGTTTGGAGATACGCTTGAAGTAAGAGTGGGTATTTCTCAACTTCAACATCATGTATCTCATAAACTAGTCATAAGAGATTTGGGGGCGGATTGAAATTTGAAGCAAATCTAGACAAGTCCAGAATCAATCTGTTGGGACAGTCAGAGTAAATAAATTGAGCAAGCCTTCTCTATTAGATGACAAGGTATGATTTTCTGAAATCGATTTAGATAACAAATATGACTGTGCCATATCTATCAAAAATAAATTGATGTTAAACGAATTTCCTCCTCGCTCAATCTCATTCGCCTTTCAGCTATTGGCTTTTTCCCATATTTATTCAATTTGAATGAATGGTATGTGTTCAGCCGAAATTCCCTTAGTTGGAGGCAAGGCACAAACATGCCGGATGGGATTATTCAAACATTGCCTAGTACATACTAATAGTCTTGAATGTGTTTGAATTTGAATCATTATTTTCCGGATTACGTCGACTTGATTGTGTATGAAGGGATTTACTGCAAATTCCGATGTCTGGATGCTTTTCGATTTCCACTTTTGGTCGTAATTCGTGCTTTGTTTCCAGACTTTAATGCAAGAGAAAAAGGAAAAATGCATGTACATGACCATGTCCACTACGAAGAACGAAGACGATTTTATTTTTAGCAATCTTCTTCTTCAACATAGCTTTATAGAAGCGGATAATAAATATATTGATTGAAAGTTTGGTTTCTAAGCCAAGTTATAGATAAAAATAAGAGGCTCGTTTCACACAAATTAAGAGGCGCAAACGGTCTAAACTACTTTTAATGCCCGTATTCGCCGTATACCAGTAAGCGAAGCTTAAGGGTTGAGATCGCAGTTTTGTATGCACCGTATACACAAACGCCTTTAAGTTCGCTTAAATCTAAGCGTCCAAATTCGGCGGCTTTATATGTAGAGCCAAGCTTATGTAGATATCAGAACTTCACTTTTTTAACTTTTTATTCTCTAGTTTTGGAAAGTATGTAAGTCTCGTTGTGGTGAAATGTTGACTTGTGAAATTAAAATCAGTTGTTGCACAATGAAGGAACTAGAAGATGAAATCCTGCTGGAAGACGATAATGACATTGTAGACATAATTGATTTTGGATTTCCAAGAAGAATATTTAGGAGGCCCAACTATTTCGAGGAGATGATATGGCCTTTTACAGAAGATTTTACAATGAATCTCACATTCGCACCAGAAATACAGAAATGATATTATAGACAATTACTTTGCAAATCTGTAATAAATTTTGTGGAATTAAACATTGGTCTTTATAATCATGCTGAGAATGTAATAAAAGAAAATTATGCATTTCCCAGTCAAAAATGGAGGATATACTTTAAAGAAGGTTCACAGAGCTATAAAAAATATGGAATTACCTGTTGGAACTAGGTCAGTTCTCCCAGTCCATTATTGTTTGTGAAGAAAATCAAATGCATCATGAAGGCACAATACAAACCACTAATATTTATTTGTACTCAACTGTTACATAATAAATTAACATGATAAATTACTCTAATATATTAACTGATATTAATACTATTCTAAATTTTTCTTTTTTAAACGTAAGTCTGTTTTCAATATTTCTATCTCTAATTTGCGTTGTCTTGTTCTCAGGGCATTTTCTTGTTCCATATGAGTCAACTGCATTTCGAGTAACATCAATGTCTTATCTAAGAGTAGGTCATACTTTTTGTCTATCTCAGAAGATGTTAAGCTTTTTACCATAGATTTTGAATGGTCGGGCACCTGTAAAAACATCAGAGTTATGTACTAGAACTCACAAACTTCCACAATGACTGAAATTTGTTTAACTTGTATGTCATTTCTTATTAATTTCACAAATAGTGGCTTCATTGATTTCAATATTCTTACGTTTGGTTTTGTTTTATCTTGTTTCAAGATTGCGACATTTGTAACTAAAGCTGGGCTGATAGGATCTTGTAGTTGTGTCGCATTATACTTTCTCCAATTAACATCATCTTTCTTTGCAATGACTATTAGCTAGAATAAAACATTGAGAGATAACTGTAAAGTAGGTAGTTACATTTAAGTAATAAATATGTAACTGACAAATACATAGTTTAAAATAATTGTTCGTAGTAAGTTTTAGTGAGAAAAACGACCCAAAAGCAAAAAATTACAAGTCAACCTACCAGACATGTCTCCCTTCTTGTGTGTGTGTGTTTTCTGTGATGTCCTCGCCTACTATCTGCAATTCCACTTCATTACTTTCAGCAGGGCCTCTACACACAATAGAGCTTTCATCTGCATCATCATTGAATTTGTTGTGAAAACCCACTAATGTATTTTTATTGATAATTGAGATAAGTAGTTCATCTGTCTCATCTCTTTTTTGTATTTTTGGTGGTGGGCCTCCGCCAGTAAGAGTTACTTCCTTCTTTTCATCAGCCAAGGTTTTCCGAAGCTCGTTTTTTCTATTTTCATAGCATTTCTTCAAAAAAGCCTTACCACGTAATATACCAGTCGAAGAACTAGCATTGAAGTCATCTGTGATCTGCTGCCAGGTCTTTTCTTTTTCTTATCCTCTAGTATGAATGCATTTTTGTGCGCTATAATTCGCAACTAGTGGAGCTTCTTCGTTGAGGTAAAGTTTGGCACTCTTTTTTCATTCATTTCGCATCATCAAAACCACAATTTTTATTAATCGCATATTCATTCAACTAACATTCGATTAACGGTTGTCGTAATTTGACAATTGACGCGTAAACCGTAATTATCCCCAAAAATATACAACGTTGCCAGTTATTTTGGCGCTTGGCTAAGCAAAGTTTATTGTTCTACGGTGCATGCCGCAAATATTTAAGCTTGGCTTGAATTTTAAGCGGGTTTACGCAAGCTTCGCTTTGCAGAGGAAACGGCGAATACGGGCATAATAAGATGCATGAATGGATACCCCGGTTTCCGCCCCGGCAAAATCGCTTTGTGGAATTTTTTAAACACGGAATAGCGAAAAAAATTACAACTTTCTTGTTTTTTATGTCAAAAAGTATTGGAGAAATCGTTTTACAGTCAATAGAACTTTTGTAGAAAATTATAAAACCCACGAAATGGTTTTAAATACCAGATCGGTGCATTTTTCACTGAGAAAATCCATGAAAACATCGAAAAAGAGACCATTTTTCAAAAATTCATAACCTTCATATATCTGAAGCTGGACTTGCACAAACAACATTGTGGAAACTAATAGATAATAACATGTGGTTCAACTGTGCGCAAGAAGGTTTCTGACCGATGTGTAATTTTTGCACAATCGCGTTATAAACAATTCAAGGGCAGATCTTTCTAAATGCGCTGATTTAAGGGAAATCATTCAAATTCTTCAAACGGCATATGGAAGTAGAGATCAATATCTTCAATTTGTATATTTTGGATTTCCACCTGAGAGGTGGGAAATGTGTTGAAAATATCACTGGAAGTTACTCTAACTGCTTCAAAGTGCACCCGAAGTCGTTTTTCCAAATACTTTGACGTTTTTGGAAGCATTCCCAATGTCAATTTTGTGCTGAACCACCCTCTTTCTACTCCCTCTTCCTTGTGCAGCATCGAAGATGCCTTGGTACTTCTTGACTGAATCTCTCAATTTGGACTGCTGAACCGGTTTAATGTTCTTGATGAAGATTACAAGCAACTTTTACCATTAATAATAATAATAATGCCTATACCACAGATTAGAAAACATACAGATGGGAAGGTTAGACAAGACAAACGAAATTAGAGAGAGATGGAATTGCACACCAATTTAAAGCCCACCAATTTAAAGCCCACTGAAGGCTGTCACTGCTGTCAGATTAATAAGGTTAGGTTTATTCGATTTTCGAGAGATTTTTGGATTTTGTTGCAATTAAATTTGAAGCAGTAGAACTGGAAGTTGGAACTGACAATAGTGACAATGCATAAACAAGAAAGAAGCGGATTTCATTGCATGTACAAAAACTGCGGATGACGTTCATCTTCTGATACCACAGAAATATTAAAATTTCTTAGGGTTCCTAAAGATGAAACAACGTAAAGTATTCATTCTATTAGTAGGTGGTATCTATTCTATAAATTAATGAAATTGATCAAATAGTTGAACTTTAGCAAGAAAATGTATAGAAGAATTGATTACTGCAATGTGATGAAAACATGTCAGTTTTCCATATTAAATAATGGTAATGTTACATTTCAGGTGCACCCTTCAGGTACAAGCTTGTGTACGAAAAGAACTTCTGGATGATATACCTATAGGCAAGTTCTATGGGAATTTTAGAGTTTGTAGCCTGCATTTTGAAAATTGTATGTACAGTAATCTTTCTGAAACGTCACGTTTACTTCCTGATGCAGTGCCTATCGATTGTGAAGCATTTCAAGTACAATGTGTGTACCTACTTAGTTTCTTTCATTCCATCGAAAACTATTTTAATATGAATAGAAACATTGTTTTGGTATTGTAATTACATGCTAAACTTTAATACAGCTCATACTGATGTACCAAGCACTTTGAGAGAGCTTGATACAAATTTTGAAAGTCCTATACCGTCCAAGAAGATAAAAGTATTGCAGGTTATCACAATTCCTTCCATCTGTGATACTGGCACACTTTCAACAGTAGAATGCCTTGATGTGCAGCAACCATTTATGGTACCAGTCGAAACGCAAAGAACTAAAGTTTCCAGCCATACCCCCAGAATGAGGAAACTCAAGCTAAAAAATGAAAGCTCTTCAATCCGAAAATATGAATTTGAAAAAAGAATTAGACCAAGCTGTAGAGCCATCTGAAGAAAACTTTCTTCAACTTGGGAATAATTATTTGAATCCTGAGATGACTCGATTTATTAGGGCACAAGTAAATTTAAACAAAACTAATAAATTTGGCAGGCGATATACAGATGAATTCAAACGATTCGCCCATACTATTTATTTTTTGGGCCCTTGTTATAAATATTTACAGAATATATTTTTGATGCCTTCTACAGGATCCCTTCTGATATTTGTGAAAAAAATTAGTTTTGTGCTGGGTACAACGAAGTTTTGTTTGAGATATTAAAACTAAAGGTGAAACAAATGCATTCACAGGGTATCTTTTATACTGTAACTGTATGCATCGATGAAATGCCCATCAAGACAAATTTAAAAAATGTATAGCAAATAGTAGTGCCAATCAAATATGTAATATTTATAAGTCTCTCAAAATTCAACTACCCCTGTGAAAACTTTCCCTATATTTATCTCATAAAATTATTTTTTCCACTATGAATATTATGTAATGAAAAATAGCAATGCTAGGTTCAGAACTGTGCCTAAAAAAATACAAAGTTTACTTTTTTTAAGAATCTGTAATGGGAACCCAGGTATAAAATTGTGATTGATTTTGAAATAATAAAGAAATTATTTTTGCCAATATTTTTTTTGTTACTACATAAAAAATTGTTCACCAAATTGTAGAAAACTGCTTTTCTCCAGATTTAGTTTTTGTAAATCATTTGATGATATCTGAAGACTGCACGCTTTGATGGGTACCAATCAAAGTTTTTATTTTTTGGATGATTCCGATGAAATCAAACAGCTAAATTTTGAAGATCTATAAATGCATTCACTCGAAAAACAAATGCAATTCTTTCCTTACTTTATTGGTTCACAAACTTTTGACTGATTAAGACAATCTTCGTATTAACAGTTTACTTTGATAAAACTGATTTTAAAAATAATTTTACTAGTTCTGTTAAAACAGAAGAGAAACATTAACTGAAATGAAGCTACAAACAATTTCTCAATACAAATCTACCAGTACACTGCTTATTGTAGACATCTTTACGCTGGCACATGGTACTCTTACATTGATTCTCTACTGAAACCATTATCATCTGAATCCCTTATGAGTGGAGACGTATATGTTCTCTTCTACGAGCTGGAGTGCGCGAAGTTTCATCTTTGCAGGGTTAAATATTTTTATTTTATTTTACTCTTTCTTCTACATATTTTCATTTAAACATTATTGTATTTCAGTTTGAATCAAGAAATTATTTGGAAATTAATGATCTATCCTCAAAAAAAATGTTCTCATGAAATTTTCCAATTGTATAAAAGGGTTAACCAAATGTTGGAACACACTGCATTTTAGATTAGCAATATTAGCACAACATTTAAATCATTTTAAGCTAACTAATATTAATTTCTGCAAAAAATATCTGTCAGGTTCTCCATGGATTCTCTCATTCTTGACACTAATGACAATTGACAAATCAAATGTATACGTTCCATGCAATGGCAATACTGTGCCCGGGATGATCGTTATAGATCTGGCATCATTGGTGCACACCAATTTAAAAGGCCAAGGTCATAGTGTCGGCAACCGAAACATCAAAGGAAATGGGCGGAGCTTCCTATCTGTATGTTTTCTAATCTGTGCCTTTACTTCATCATTATGTATGTTTCCAGAAGAAAGAAAGAAAATGTCATGAGGATTACAGAATAAAGTTGTTATTAGACAAACACAGTACAAAATATAAAGGAATTTCCCTATCCCTTGCAAAGGGTAGCGAATCATTTGGGTGAAGTACAAACGAGGTTGATACCTCTAGTAAGGATTGGTTAAAAGTAACATTTTCTTACACTAATTTTTAAATATTTTACTGGTGAAGATTTAATCCTTTTGAGGAAGCCATTAAGTATTTTCATGATTTGAAATGCGAAGGATTGCTTCAATGATTTTGTGAGGTGACCAGGGCAGGATACTAGATTATTACAACTAGAACGAATGATCAACCTTTGGACTGCTAATAGTAACACACTTCTTTATATAGATTGGGAAGTGATTTGTTCTCCATAATTTTTTGTAAAAGAATGCTAGTGAGAAGATTTCTTCTGTTGGCCTTGTTGAGCCATTCTGCTTCAACTAATTTGTGGGTTATATATCATGGTGTCTTCTTCGGATGACGTATATTGGTCCCAAATATGAATTTTGGAGGACTTGTATTCTTCTGAGAAATTGTCCATATACACTAGCGCAGAAGTTGAAAAGGGACAGCATCAGCGAATCGCAGCGTAAGATTTTGTGTTTCTTCGAGAGGCACTGACGTGAATGATACAATATTTTCAGGTTTACGTAGATTACACCAAGACAGCTGTTTATATGTTTTGCAAATTCCAATTTTTAATCTATTGTCATGCCAAAGTTCTCTTCATTGTTTTTCATTGGTATAGGGACGCCTCTAACTAGTACTTCAACCGAAAGTGAGATAAGATTTCGTTTTTTGAAAACCAATGCTGAACTTTTTTGTGGATTTATAAGAAGAGGTTGCTTATTCACTACGCTTACAAAATTGAGAATATATTTATTGATGAGCTGGAGATTGGGAATTAGATTGTCAGCATTAAAAAAATGATAAATCTGAGTATCGTCTGCGTGGAAATAATAAAACAAACTCAGGCCAGTGGAAAATATGATCTATTTTAAAAGTTTGATGGCAGAATCAAAAAGAGAACTTTGAAAAGCCCATTCTCTATATATTCGGGATATTGAGGTCTCTATCACACATTCAATGAATACGTTTTGGAACTATGTTAACTATTCAAGAAAAAGGAAAGAATCGGACGATAACTTCATTATTGCGGGAGAAAATACAAATAACCCGTACACAATTTCGAATGGTTTTGCCGATTGATTCGCCTCAGTTTACAGTGAGGAATCTTTATACAATAAGAAAATAATATTGGAAAATAGTGACTACAGAAATACTATTACACTTCACTCATATTTCGGTTTCAGATATGGACATTGCATTCGAAAAGCTCAAGCTAAAGCATTCCGCAGGGCAAGACAACATTCCTTCGAATGTTATCAAAGCTTGTAAAGACCCTTTACTTCATCCACTCATGGTAATATTTAAAAAATCGTTACAAGTTGGAGTTTTTCCGGACCACTCCAAACACACTAAACTCACTCTTATACACAATAATAACGAAAGAAACAATATAACTAATTATCGGAGAATTGCAATCTTGAATGCGACTGCAAGATTGTTCGAGTATGTTTTATTCGAGAAAATTTGCTGTCACACGAAAAATTGTATTACAGACTCTCAACATGGTTTCTGCAGAAATAGATCAGTAGGTTCAAACTTAGTTTCCTTCACTTGTTAGATTGCTGAAATGATGAAAGGTGGGGGACAAGTGGACTGCCTATATTTAGATTTCGCGTTTGACAAAGTTAACCATGACCTCATCATCCGAAAATTATGTGGTTATGCCTGAGTCACCCTCTTCTCGAATTGATGACCAGTTACCTCAAGGATAGAAATCAGATTGTAAAATTCCGTGATGGAAAATCTGACTGGTTTCTGGCCAAATCTGGAATTCCGCAGGGTTCAAATCTTGGCCCTCTCCTGTTTATATTATTTATAAATGACCTTTCTGACTCACTAGTTTCAAGGTGTCTAATGTATGCTGATGATTGCAAAATTTTCGATAGGGTAAATAATACAAATGAGTATAACCAGCTGCAATCAGATTTGAAAGTTCTTCAAAATTGGACCGTTGAGAATAAATTACCTCTGAATTTGCGCAAATCATCTGTGATGAGTTTTAGTAAATCTAGAAAAATGCAGAATTATGATTTTCTCATAGTTGATGAGGAAATACCCAGATTATCAGAGATTAGGGACCTCGGAGTAATCTTTCAGTGCAATTTGAAATTTGATAATCATATTTTAGCAATGATTCGCAATGCTCGGAAGTTACTTTGATTCCTTAAACGCTTTACTCAAGAATTCAGGAATTTAAAATCCATACAATTGTTATATAATTCTATTGTGCGCTCTCGTTTGGAAAACGCATCCATAGTTTGGGAATTGTCTACTTTGAACTACAGAAAATCATACGAAATCAAAATAGATACATTTCTTATCTCCGTATTGGTGCAGATCACCCATCATAATATGAACCACACAGAAATGAATGTTTGGTAGTGAAGTTAGAAAATGGAAGGGCCGTGCAAAAAATAATGTTCATTTTCAATTTGTTGAGTGAGAATATATCTGATTCATATTTACTATCTGAATTGAAGATATATCTAGCATCACATATGTTGCGCCCCGGAAATACCTTTTTCCACATTCCCAGGTCTCCAAATAAGCTTGATAGTATCTGTGCAACGGTAAATAAACATGCTGCTAAAATCTCAGTAGCTATATTCATTGCTACTCATATTGAATTCAAATTTCACATAAAAAGTATAGATTTTCTTTAAATCTTGATTTCACTTTCAGTATGCCTTCAGTCTCATCTCGCTCTGCCATTGCGTTTTGTCGATTTAATCAGTTGAAGTTCGATAATTCAGTTCTAGGTGTAAATATAATTAGGTAGAAATTTACATTACATGTAATTTTTTTTTATTAATGTTTTTTCTTGCTCTGCAAACCAGACCTCCACAGCTTTTATTACCTCCTCGTTGGAAGAAAATTTACGACCTTTTAAACTTTTTTTCAGTTGAGGAAAGAGATGCTAGTCGGATGTAGCCAAATCTGGTGAATAAGGGGGGTGTTCTAGTAATTAAAACCATAAATCACAGATTTTTTACATGGCAACATGAGATTTGTGTGCAGGGGCGTTGTCCTGCAAAAACAAAACACATTTGGATAGCTTCCCGCGTCTTTTCTCTTTAATTTTTTCCCGTAGAGTGGTCAGTAGTGTCGAATAGTAATCTCCAGTTATTGTTCTACCCTTATCAAAAAATCAATCATGATTACTCCATGGCAATCCCAAAAAACTGAAGCAAGAACTTTTCTAGCAGATTTTTGGACACGAAACTTCTTAGGACTTGGAGAACTGGAGTGTCGCCATTATATCGATTGTTGCTTTGTTTCTGAATCGTAGAAATGTACCCAAGTCTTATCCATAGTAACAATTCGGTTTAAGAAGTCTACATCGTTTTCAAATCGAGCACAGATCGAACGCGATGCTACTACCCTTGCACACTTTTGGAAACATTCAAACATTTGGAGATCCATTTTGCAGCAATTTTTTTCATGTCCAAATTGACGTGAACTATATGATGAACGCGTTCGTATGAAATATTCAGTGCTTCAGATATCCGTTTTAGATCAATTCGACGGTCTGTTAAAATCATGTCATGAACTGCATCGATATTTTCGGGGACTGACACAGAAACTGGCCTTCCCGATCGGTCATCATCTTCAATGGAAAATTTACCTCTTTTGAAGCTTGCAGTCCAAGTTTTCACGGTCGTATACGAAGGACATTAATCACCAAGAGTATTAAGCATATCTTCGTAAATCTGCTTACCTCTTAACAATTTTAAATATAGGTACTTGATGATGGCTCGATCCTCCAATTTTTCGATTTTCACAATTTCGGTGGACATATTTTTTCTTTTAATTTATTGCGTAACTCTGGTTTACTTTCTTGACGTCAAACTTCACACTGACACCTCTAATAAGTTATTGTTCGTTGCTATGGTAACGCAATATTTTGTTTATGCAGGGAACTGATCTAGGCTAACTAGATATCAATACATCCTCGTAAATGAGAATAACAGGTTGTCAGACAATCAGCAAGGGAAGAGGTGAATATAATAAACAAGAGCAGTCCCAGAATCGACCCTGTACCCTGGAGGATAGTGTCAGCGGGAGAGAAGTCCTATCTTCAATTTTCACCACCTGGGTTCTGGAGTTGAGTGTTGCGATATTTATTTAAATACATATGAAAGAATTCTTCATTTCTGAATTTTTGTCTTCGATGTATCGAGTGCAGATTTATCAGTGAGATCCTAATTCCCATTAGTTTTTTCATTTGAATTTTTGTAAAGGAAACGCTTTTTCGAAAGATTTTGTGAGATGATCATATAAAGCAAGAAAAGATAATCATACTTTCAGAATATTGCATCTCAACTATCACTCCAAGATATAAACTACCATCAGAAATGTACCGTGAGCTCAAAATGATATTTTTCCTAACGCTGAAACTGCGTACTATTATAGGAGGCAGCATTCCACTAAAAACAAATGATAGGAATAAACAGGGTTTTCATTCAGGCAGAAAGATCCAACAAAAGCTTTCTCAGATCTATCACTTCTTTCATTTCATATAAATCCCTTCGGACTCAGAGGAAAATTCTTACAAAATTCCTGCTGCTACAACATCAGTCTAGTCGCAAAAAACTAATTATTTCGTTAATTAAAGCACGCAAACCGTCGAAATACCGCAAAGATATAACGGAGCTTCATTCTCCAGTGTTCTCTTCTCTCCGTGTTTATTCAGGATCACGTGTATGGCCTACTTTAATACGCCCAATCCATCTTCTGAGAGTTTAAATGAGGCGTGTGAGGTCCGCACGACAATTTCCCGAGTAAAAGCACAATCTCCAGCATTCTGGTGATATTTTTCAGAATTCAGCGTGACCTCTCGGAGAATGGCTGAGTCGCTGATTCGGTAACGCACAATGTGTGTTTCGGTTTTTGCAGGATTCTTACCACTCGCAGGACCGTTATCATTCACTTCCACTGGTTCTCTCATTTATATTTAGGTTGGTGCCAAACGAATTCTTAACGCTAGATGAAAATTTGTAGATTAATGTCTTTTTTGTGTCGAATAAGCATGACTTTTTCGCAAATCAGACGACTAAGAGTTTTCGAGTCATTCATATTTTTCAAAAAAATACCCTTATCTTCAACGAACAATTATTTTGATATTTTTTAGTATTTCGAAAGTCTTTAAGTGACCATTTTGATTGTTGAAATGTCTACTTCAAAATGGCCTATGTAACTAGGTGATTCATTAATCGTTAAACCGCTTAAAATTGAGACAAAAGTCTCTGAGAATCATGATTTTCTCAATATTATCAATGATTTTTGACTTTCTTCATTATTTTCATTATAAAAAGATGTTTATGTAAATCATTTAGAATGAAATATTGGAATACATTATAACACTACAAAATTATGTTTTAAAGAAAAACATTCTCAATTGGAAATTTAATCAATACATGACTCCTCTGGAAATGGAAAAAACCCTACGATAAAATTGAAGTTAGTTTTTTGTAATATCTAACAGAAAACAACTACTTCCCCAGCTAAAGCCACGCTGGACATTGAACTACATCTGAAAGATATTGAGAAAGACCCTTTATAATTTGAAGAAAAAATCTGAAAGTGAAAATTTGCATTTTCAATCAGAAAGTAGATTACTTATTAAATGTCCAGTTTCCATTGGAGATTCTTATCTATAAATGAGATAAGGTAGAATGTTATTCAGAAGTATCACTCACAGAAAATTGCTCATTCCATTGATGCGTGAATTGCATCTCTATCGCTAGGCCTCCAATACATTTTGGTCGACAAAAATCTATTTCACTCTTGTAAGATCATCAGGGAGGTCAGAAGAATTGGAAAACATACTCTTCCCAAGTAGCACACCTATATTGGTAAAATATTGGTACAATATTGTGAACATATTGGCGAAATATTTGAAATGCAATATTGGCGAGAAAAAAAATGTGAACATTCGGCGATATTTGTCCAATATTACTTGAATAATATTGGCGGTATATTCTCGAAGCAATATTGGCCTCAAAATATTCGGCGATATTGGTACAATTACGCTGATACAATTTTCAGACAATATTGGCACAATATTCAAACGTTATATTGTCGAGAAGCAAAATGTGAACATTTTGCGATATTGGTCAAATATTGTTTAGACATTTCAAAAATATTATTGGTGAAATATTCTTGGAGCAATAATGGCCTCAAAACATTTATCGATATTGGTAGAATATCATTTGGATATATTGGTGGAGGTGAATTTACCTTGGTAAATTATTAAATGTCTTTCAGTTGATCAAGGTGACACCAGAGTCTGCCTTTTGATCGCCATGACCACTGAGTAAGCTGTTTTGAAAGTAAGTTATGGGAAGTAATTAATATACTTTCGTAGGTTTTAGAAGACGTTCTATATGTAGAGCCACCTAGCGGATTTATATCCAGGTTTGATCATGATATAATTTCAATTTGTTTCATCGAATATTCGGCCAATATTCAAAATTCATCTCAATCTAGATGTAGGAAACAATATGGAGACAATATTGTTTTAACGATATCGGTGATTATTATTGGACCAATATTGTCATAATATTAATTAATAAGATTTGTTGAATATCGGCGAAATGATATTCAACCAATGTGTAATCACTCTTGGATAAACAATTCAGTTTTTATTCCTAGAATCGATATGAGGGCAATATTGGGATTGCAATATTTATTCTAGATGTTGAAAACAATGTGATTCAATATTGTTTTATCGATATTGGTAAATATCATTGAACCAATATTGACCCAATATGAGTTTTTACAATTTATAGAATGAAGTTTAAATGATATTCAACCAATGTGCTATCAAACTTGGAAATACAATATAGTTTTTATCCCTAGAATCGATATGACTGGAATATTGGGATTGCAATATTTATTCTAGATGTGGAAAACAATATATATAGACAATATTGTATTATCGAAATTGGTAGAAATTATTCAACCAATATTGACCCAATATTACATGTGGAAATGTACTTTCAAAACAGGTTCAAACAATATTCCACCAATATTATTAATATAATATTTTTTCATTTACATTATATCTATATTGGCCCGATATGGAACCAAGATTCAGCCGATATGATGTGCTACCTGGGTTCAGAAGCAATTTCACACTGTCGTCTCATTTATAGATAAGAATCTCCAATGGAGACTGGACATTTATTAAGTAATCCACTTTCTGATTGAAAATGCAAATTTTCACTTTCAGATTTTTTCTCTCAAGTTATATAGGGTCTTTCTCAATATCTATCAGATGTAGTTCAATGTCCAGCGTGGCTTTAGCCGGGGAAGTAGTTGTTTTCTGTTAGATATTACAAAAAACTAACTTCAATTTAATCGTAGGGTTTTTTCCATTTCCAGAGGAGTCATGTATTGATTCAATTTTCAATTGAGAATGTTTCTCTTTAAAACATGAATCCCTTCCAAGAGAGGTTATCTTGTACGTTGGAAAATAGCGACTAAATTCCAACTTTCAGTCCCAGATGATTCCACAACTGACTTTATGAACATCCTGTTCATATTTTCAATAAAAGCAACTACAAAATTAATTTAGTATCATTTTCATTCTTTTCTACAATTATTGAAAATCATTGAAAATATGAAGAAAATCATGATTCAGCGAGATTTGTTGTCGGTTTTTCTCAATTTCAAACGGTTTAAAGATCAATTATCCACAAAGCTAGATTGACCATTCCAAAGTAGACATTTCAGCAATTGAAATTATCACTTATAGACCTTCAAAATACAGAAAAACACCAAGACAATTGTTCGTGGAAGATAAATGTATTTTTTTCGAAAAATGTACTGAAAAACTAGTGGTGTTCTGAACTGAAAAAATCGTGATCATTTGATACCAAAAAATACATAGTTCCACAAATTTTCATCTGGATTGAACACGCCAGAAAAAATTTGATACTGAAAAATCAGTTTTTCGCCATTCTGACGGTTAATTTGAGGTTATAACGAAAAATGCTTGGATCAAAATGTTTTGTATTTTTAATTATCTACAACTTTTTCATTAAACATTTTCCGCTGTGAGGTCACGTTTCTCCGCAAATCGCAAAAAACCGTTCTCAACCCCTAAACTGCATCCCCATTTCAACATTTTGAGTGTTTTCGTGTTTAAAGAGTTTTTTTCCTCAAAGTTGGAACCTTGTTCACAATTTCCACCTGGTCTGTGACTGTTACTTTTCACAAATGTCACAGGCACCAGTCTAATTGCTTTCCCCTTTGTACAGTGCATCCCATTTTGGGTGAGACAACAAGGTTTCTCGCTTGTTATTTAAGATTCACTTTTTTGTGAAACTCAAGTTGGCCTAATCAGATTTTGCATAACTGTTTCCCGTTTATGAGATACAGGGCGATTTTGGAAATTGATACTTTTCGGACCCCTCCTTTTGTTTACGCCGATTGTATTTGTTGCCTTAGATTTGTTAGATTTACGATTGTGCAGTGAATCTGCATTGCCATGGTTTATCGTCACATTTTATAAACAATAACAGTTAACATGACACTTATGTCAGATTAAAAAGACGCGCTGCAAGAAGAAATGAAATAAAGATTTTGCAAGTTCAGACCAAATTATATCATTTCTAATCAAACAAAAAAGTTCAAGTACATTTTGTACAATTCATAACACCTTTATCTCCGAAGTTATCAGAAATAATGCTGAGCTAAAAACTATCTGATACAGAATTCTGCGTAGAATCCAGTGGCGTACTCATTTTTTTTCGGGGTATGGTTTTGAAGATACGACACAAACCTATATTTTTTTCAATGGAAAACCCTTCATTTCATTACTTCGTTGAATTCGTTAGTTTTGTCCCTTCAAAATGATAAAACTATATAGGTAGGATGTTCAGAAATGCTGAAAAACACTAAAACACCACATAATGATGATTTTTTGTTAGTGGGCCATGGATTTACCAAGTTTCAATAATAGGATTATTACTTTTGATTATTAACAGTAGTAGGTCATGGATGATACGAACATCCTTGTTGTTATTATGGCTACTACGCATTTGGGAGCATTGTTTTATCAAGTAGACATTGGAGAGAAAAAAACAAATCTGATCTAGCTGTCATCGCTAGGAATTAGTATTGTGTTTCATCGTGTTTGGGTTTGAAGGAATATTGAATATTGTAGAAATAATTGTTTGTGAATTTGTTAATTGAGAACTGATAATGGCTGGAAGAGATTTGTTTTTCAAAATAATGAAAAATATGACATTATACAATGTTTCAATCAATGCAATGAAAACGTTGGCGATGCTTTGGAACATTATTTGAACAGGTATGACGTCGAGAATTTTACCAAAAGACATTTCCTCACATCGTGATTTAAAAACTTTCAGATATCCAGAGAGGTATCAACCTAGTCGAGAAACTATATTCAGACTATAGCATAATTTACTGAATTATGGTGCATATTATAAACCTCGACGCAAGGTATGTAATGAAGATAATCAAGAAGTAGATGAAATAAATGTGTTAGGTAGCTTTCATGCCTATCATCAGACATCTTGTGAAAAACAAACTGGCATTTCCAGATCACGGGTGAACTGGTGCGAATAATCGCTTAGGCTGATGAGACTCTACAGGGCTAGGATTTTTTTATAGATGACGGTGAATGAAACATAGATATCTGACTGCAACTTTACTTTTTACGCATTGATACAACAAGTTATATAACTTAGTAAATAGTAACAACAATTATCAAACGGAAAAGGTTTCCATTTATGTTCTTTCGGACCCCGCCGGAGACAGCTGTCAGCCTGACAACTCCCTTATCACCTCCCTGCCTTCCAAGATCCAATTTATTTATGGGCGTAGTTTGAGGAAGGACAGAACCACCACACGAGTACACAGAATTTAAAAAAACTATAAGTTAAAACCCTACAAAGTCAATATTGTCCAACACTTATATCCTGGTGATGCAGCAAGACGTTTGAATTTCTGCAATTGGTTTTTGAACCAAGCTCAGAGAAACATCAATTTTGCAAAAAAAGTTATTTGGTCAGACGAATCACATATAAGCAGTGCTGGTATATTCAACAGGCAAAATACAAGGCATTGGTATAATGAAAACCAGCACTTAATTGTTGTCCCCAATGTTTCATATTGGGGACAAAAATCATATACAGCATTTTTGAAGGATCTCTTACCGCAAATAGGTACTTGACAATTGTAGAAGACGTGTCACCGGAACTACTGGAAGATGTTCTCCTCGCCTTTCGTAATTCCATACATTTCCAACAGGACGGCGCCCCTGTCCACAATTCAAGATTGATCGGGCGGTTTTTAGAAATTAATTTTCAGGGTTGTTGGATTGGGCCCATCAGGTGGCCTCCAAGGTCACCTGATCTGTCTATATTAGACTTTTTCTTGTGGGGTTATTTGAAAAATAAAATATACAGTAACAGTCACAACAGTCCCGAAGAACTTCGTGCATCAACAGAGGCAGCTTTCCGGGATAATATTAAATGCGCTCAGGCGTTTTCAAAAGGTTTGTCAATTATGTATTAGGGAAAATGGACAGCAATTTGAACAATTTAATCAGTAAGATATTATTTAATGTTGAAAATTTGTATTAATGATGAATATTTTATTGGGTATTTCTTTTGTATCTAATTTGTATTATGAAATTTTGCAGGTAGGCAACCCATGAATCGAGACAATATTGCGCATGATTGACTAAAAGTAAACCTCGAATGTGGACGAGACAAATTACTTAATTATTTATGAATTCTTGAAAATAAAGAATTAATCCTGTGTGGATTGAACACCGAGTGTCCGCGGAAGGTGGCTCGCCCCTATGTGTTTTTATGAAATAATGGAATGTAATTTGGAGAATTTGTACAGGTACACCATAAAATTAAATTTTTTTACTAGTTGGTAATTCAGCTTCATGCAACTTCCGATTTCACCTGAAGTGACATAAATATTCAATTTCTGAAAGGAACACCCGGTATATTTTCGCTTCTTTTGTCTCCATATGACATTTTTGAATACAACTTCTTATCATTAAATTAACGGGAAAAATTATTAAAACAGTTATTTTTTTGTTTTTAATTTTCATCTTCCTTAAATCCTAATCATGAAATTTGATAAAAACGTTTCTTTTGTGTTTCAACTAAGCTGTAATTTTTTCAAAGCAAAATATTCATTTTTTGATTGTATCCGAATTGAAATTTACGAAAGAGCTGTGCAAAAACACCAATTTTTATTTTATTTTGTTGCAAATAAGCGTTGAAATGGAGCTAAATCTAGCCAGGGAAGTTAATGAATACAAAAGATTTTGATGTAAAAGGAAAGGTTTGTCGTTTGCAAAAAGTGTGTGGCCTATTATTGTTCAATGTATGTATGTACAGCTTGACAAATCTGGCTATGAATGTCGAGAAACGTGCGAGATGCGCGAATTCAGAATGAGAAAGTATTCGGACGATAGAGAGGGTAGTATAATTGTACATTCAGTAATAAAACTCCACAGTGCACTTCGCGATGCTACAGATACAATAAAACTGACCATCACAGTAACTCATACTTGTTTCGGACTGTACTGAGCTCTTCTGCTACCGTGCATCAATAGCCGTGGCGATTTCACATTCCAGAGCTAGATTTACCAAGCTGTAATGGGTATATTTTCAAATTCAAACTTGGCTCGGTAATCAATTAAATACTACGGATTGGGGATGGAAACATCATGTTAACGGTATAATGCAAGGAGAAATAATTAAATCCCGAAAATCTGCGGAAAATTATCTGCTGTAGCTGCGAAACAGCTGCAAAACAAGCATGGCATGTGAAGTGCACATATTTATGTTGTTTTTGTCAGGTTTCTGAAATCTGTTCAAATGCTGATACGTAGTTCAGAAAAATTATTGAGTCTGAGGACATCGAAGACGAAGACGGTACACATTGTCTGATAAATTTGAATCAAAATAACTAATAACTGAAAAGTGGATTTGTTGGTTTTCTTGAATTTTGACCGATATTTTTAAAATCTATGTTTCAACGAATACAATGAACAATGAAAAAGTTGAAAAATTGAAAACTTGATATGGCGCCTTTTTTGATGCAGTTGATAGTATAAAATTTGATAAGAAAATTGATATTGATAAATTCGAATACATTATCAAACAAAAAGATATAATTATCGCCGAAATGAATTACGTTGAGAAAAATAAAATAACACTTGGCCAACGCCACAAAAAAAGACACAAGCACAACAAAAATCTTTGAGTTAGCTGTGACAAAAAAAACAGCTGAGCAAAGCGAAACTCCCTATCAAGAGTCCCTCACCAGTGGCGCCGACTAACTTTGGAGAATTGTCGACAAGTGCCGCCTATAATAAAATCTCATCTCAACAATTTTAGAAAGCTATATCTGAAACAGAATAGCAAATTATATGTAATAATATAATAATAGTAACTTTTCTGGACAAGCAACTTTTGAGGGCATTGAATAAAGTTTGGATCTCTACGTTCATAACCTCAAACCCAATACTACTGAAGATGAATTAAAAACTTTTCTGCCATCAAATGTTCCTGGATTAAAATGTGAGCCTCTGCAATCAAAATATACAGATAGATACTTTTCATTCGAAATATCTATTCCCTGAAACCGAATGGACCTTGTAAATAATCCAAATAATTTGCTCAAAAATGCAAATGTTCTATTATTTTACAACGAAGACAGACAAAAGAACCAGAATAATATATGTCAAAAATATATGGAGCGTTTACGTCCTCAACCTCTGTTCATTTTCTACCATCCACCAAATGACAAAAACTTTCTTTCATTCCTTGAGAAATTATATTCACTTCTGGAGTGTGTGAGTGCAAATGATACTATATTTCTTTGTAGCGACCTGAAATTCGAGTTTCTCATCGACTATGTCTATAATCAATCTCTGTTCGATCTACTCTCAGAATATAATTTGAAGGTGAGTTCTACATCTCCTACGAGAAATAATTAATTGTTTTTATCGTTAACCAGCTGTCGTCCCCTTACGAACGACAGCCCTCAGAAGACGAAACTTGTGCGAGCCAAGGATTAACGAGGTCTTACCTTTTTACGTGCGATTCCTAGCACTTTCTTGGGCCATCAGAAAAATGTCTGCAGTCGCCGTGGTTTGAACCATCGCCGACTGGCAGCCAGAGGGATTGAAACAATGTCGATTCAACCACTGAGCTACCTGGCTACCTGGAGAGTAGTCATAGATAAAAATAACGCCACATCTTCAACAGATTTGATTACATTTCAAGTAATATTAACTCTGCTAATTTTAATGCAAAAGTTTTTGAGGATAATTTAAGCCATCACCAAGTTTTAACTTTGACCTTGCAGCACTCTCTTGGTAAAACCAGTATCTGTAATATTGAATCAACGTATACCGGAGCTTATCCAACTGTCATCATGATTATATACCCAACCAATCATTGAGCTTCTACCCACCAAATTCACAAAAACCATCTGAAATTCATCCACCAATCAATTCGACATTCGTTCAGCTAGAAACCAAAACAAGCAATGTTTTTGTCACATTTGGATCATTTGTTCCTGAAAACAAATGAACGTTTATATTCCAATGCGTAACTATAATTCTCAATAACAGTAGTCAATTAAACTTTTCATTCATTCGGCTATATCCTAATTGTTTGAGTTCTATTCATTTTCGCGCTACTCGAATGGAAATAATGTTTACGTAATCACTTTGTTTTGCGGTTGCAGTGTTTCGGTGCACAATGAATAGCACGTTCGGATGCCCCTGCGGTGAAAAGTTCATGCTGTATGTATGGTTCAGCATATTTTTCCTCTGCCTCGTATCATTAACGGAAATCGTTGGAGCAGACATTTCATGGGGTTACTGTCCGTTATCAAATAGTTCGAAATAGTGTAGAGAATCTATTCAACATTTCATTTGCAAAAACTAAAATCTGATATCACTGAATAATCACGGTATAATCACTGAATAAATATACATATTGCAACCCTCTTTTCTTCAAAGTTAAATAAAGAGGAAGCAATGCAGACGGCAGCTCTTCGTCGGTAGGCACTATGGGTTCGTTTATACTTTATACCAGAATTATATCATTGAACAGTAACAGAATGGTCACAAAAATAAGAGGGGGCGCCACAGCAACTTTCAATATGTCTAAGTCAAAGAGTACTTACTTGGAAAGCTGAGCAACTGAATGATGACAATTCAGATGTTTTACCCAAAACTATAAGAGACTTTACCATACGATGTTGCCAAGTTGAAGAGTGTTAATCAATGAATAAATATAACATAAATAAACACACAAACTTTCAATATGGATGAATCTTCACTGGTCAGAGTAACAGTTTCCAAAAAAACTGTGATTTTAATAATATTAAATATTCCATATCTGTTGCATATGAGGTTAAATTAATTACAAGTAAGATTTCGTTGAAAATATATGAATGAATAATAATTCTGAAGTTTATCGCTTGAAATACACTCCTCAGAATCACGGCAGGGTGTCTTATCCTGCCAATCCAGCGATATTGAAATGCCACGTTAAATTTGAGTCTGTTATGACTCGATACCATCCAGATGCTTTCTAAGAGATTTCGAGATGCCGAGCATGCTCTTAGAAGTATGCCATCTTTTCTATATCTTTTGGAGCCAGTTCTACCTGCCAATATCCGCTGTTCAAATCGAGGGTCGAGAAAACCGTAGATCAGGTTAACGTATCTAATGTGTCGTCTATCCTCAGGAGAGGAAAACTGTCCTTCTTCGTTACGTTGTTTAGTTGGCGATAATATACACATAAGCGCGTTGATCCATCCTTCTTCTTCACCAGCACGACTGCAGAGGACCATGGACTGTCGGGTGGTTCAATAACTCATTTTTACTTCATATCGCAGACTATTTCGTCAGCCTCCTCTTTCTTAGCGAAGAGAAGTCTTCTAGCTGACTACCGGATTTGTCGGGTATTCCCAGTGTCGATCTTATGTTGAAAATCAGCTTCGTTCTACCCCTATCCAGTATCGAAGATGCCTTGGTACATCTTGACTAAGTCATTCAATTTAGACTGCTGTCTTACGTCCTTGGATGAGATGGTTACCAACTCTTCCAATTCTGCTGTCAACTCGTGATCACAGAGGAAATTGACGAGCAGTACCCTAAAACGATTCTTTTCTTCAAGATCACTGAATAATTGACATTCATTACCCTTACTGGCACAATCAACACGCAGCAAGTGTAATGCCTCGTCCAATTTTCTCATCGTGGAGCTTGGGCTCGAACATCACCAAGCTGCCAAGAATTACATCAATGCTAGGCTCTGCCATCCTTGTAGCCTCCAGAAAGTTTTCAGCCCTCTCAGGTACGCTTACGTCTTCAGCCAACAGGACACGAATCATTTCTTTATTTCTTCCGTGAAGCAGCAGCTCTTCCCCGTTCACACGAAGGACGATATCATTAACATCTGGCTCAAATCTTCGAATGCATGATGTCAATTTCAACGATTGCGTCGTCCTCAATGTCAGCTACCTACTTATGCCCGATGTTTCAATTTAGTGCTGTCTAAAGTCTATTCGATTGGTACTTCACCATACACAGTGGCTGACTCTCATGTTGCTGTGCGAAGTTTTCACATTGACGGTTCATTTTTTGCCGGTGTTTTGGCAAAGGTATGCCTAAGAATTGTCTTAGGCGCACCTGTATCCAGCATCATGGTAAAAGCCTCATTGTTGATGAGACCGTCTACAAAGACACCTGTGCTTTGTCGTTGGAGTATAGCGACATAAGCATTATTATTCTAGGCTTTCTGGATACAGGCAGATGTTTGAGCATTCTCAACGAACTTCGTCAGTCTCCGCTTTTTGAATGGTGGGCATTGGCTACGGACGTACACAATTTCCTTACAATTCTGGCATCTGCCTCGAACTCCAGAGCTCGTGCCAGAGCATCTATAAGGTGGATTGGGCGAGCTAGAATCAGCGCTTGTCTAGATTCTTGATCGCCCAATCCGTCCAAAAATGCCTGAACTGCAAGTCGCTCCATTAACTTTTCTAGCATGGACGGGTATGCGAGGTGAACTAGACGAGCGATGTTGGCCTTGAATTCTTGCAATGTCTCTCCTGACTTCTGGCAACTGTGAATGATATACGTGGTCTAAATGAGTCTGGCCATATCGTAGCTCTATGTGTTTCATCAGTTGCTTATAATCCTCTTATTTTTGGGAGGTGGAGGTTTGCAACATGTTTGTCCCTCGCATTCCATCCATTTGCCTTGGACGCTGCCTCGAATTTTCTGCGGTTACTTGCCCATGGGGTTTTCCCCTCGAGCTGAGGTGGCTTAATAAAAAGCTTTTCTGTTTCAGAACTGACCTTTCACATCTTTCATGACTTTTTGGACTTCATTCAAGTTCAAACTCAGGTCCCCCTTGGCATTTTTGTTGATGGTTTCTGTGGTATGGGCAGGGTCTATTCGGTTTTCCAACTTACTGATTGTTTCCTTCATTGTTTGTCCTTCATTTGCCTCAATTCCGTCTTTGATATTATCCACTTCCGTGTTCATTTCCCTCCTGATTTTGTCTTTCTCAGTCTCAAAGGTTTCCATTCTTTCTACGAATAGGTTCGTCACACCGTAAAGTTCTTTCTTCAAGCCTTCTGTGTTTTCCAGGGAGTTTTCTTCCAGACCCCTTGCAATTTCCTGAAGTTTACCTTCCAGATTATTCGAATTTTCTTGGAGCTTCCAAACTCTTTAAATTCTGTTAACGTTCTTCTTCCAAAGTATTCGAATTTTCCATACGTTTTTCGTGAAGTTTTTCTTCTAGATCATTCGAATTTTCCAAAAGTTTCTCTTCCATGTCATTTGAAATTTCTTGAAGCTTTTCCTCTAGGCTCCTTGAATTTCCTTGAGGTTTTTCTTCTAAGGATTCGGTATTTTCGTCGAGTTTATTCATTATTAAAGGGAGGGAATGGTGAAATCAAACAACTGTACTATGTCCTTAATTTGAGATTATTAAAACATTTATTTTGATAAATCTTTCATATGTAGTCGAGATTAAATTTTTTTCGTGTTTTAAAATTGGGGTTGGAGGCAAGGGGGAGGTTTTACATGTTTTTAAATAAAAAATTATACAATTGTTCAGTATAATCTAAATTAAAATACGTATAAATATTGTTTCCGCCAATAATAATGAATAGTCTATTCTGAGCAAGGTATGATTTCAACGCCCCCATCAAAACAATTCATTTTTGGGGTTTGTTACCCAATTTATGTCTATTTAAAATAACTTGAACTCTATCATATTGAAAATTCAGAAGAATCCACCAAATTTTTTTTCGTTCTGTGCCCTTCGGGCTGGGGGGATAATCATAAAAAAACTGCTATTTCTCTCATTCAGGCATATTTAAACATTTGACGATACATTTAAAGGCACTCGGGAAATTTTTTTTTCGTTTCGTTATAGGAGTTGGGGGGAAGAAAGAAGGGGTAAGATTTGTTTTGTTAAACAGCTAAACATTGTGCAACATTAGCAACAATGGAACAAGTGAAAAGATTGTTACCGGATTAAAAAATAAATGGTCTAATCTGCGCAAGGGTTGATTTCAACGCTCCCTAGCAGCAAAACTGTTAAATTTTTTGGGTTGGCGCAATGGTAACATTGGTTGAGAATTTCATGGACTACATCACAACAAAAATTCAAAAAAATCCACTGGGACCCAAATTCCATAAGGAGTTTGTGGTGTCCTTTGTCGAATAAACTTGCGTCTGGCTAAATTGACGTACCCAGTTCTGGAGTTTGAGTACTTTTTCTATGCTTCTGGTTTATGATAGAAATGGTTGAAGAAATGGGACACATACGTAAGAGAATCATCCCTCGGATATATTTTGAAACGATTGAAAAACTAAATCAGAAAATTTTGATTTTCAGATTTCAAGTGGACCACCCGGTATACTAGCAGATGACAAATGCTTTATTAGAAATGTTCAGACGACTATAACGGTACCTTCGCCCCTCGGAATTTTCAATTAAATAAATATCACCGAGAAGTTTGAACGTCTCTGCACGAAATATAGTTTTTCATTGAATGGCTCGCATTTCTTTTTTGTATGTCTTGGATTTCCACCACGGTATTATATTAATAAAGTTGAGAAACTTGTCCAATTTCCAGCGAGTTCTCAATATTGTTATAACTTTGAATTTCGCTACGGATCCTCATCCACCCATGTATTGGATTACATCACGCTTTCTGACTTACTAATTTCATCCAGCAGCTGTCAAATACCATGCGTTGTGCTCGGCCTGAAAAATAATTTTATTGTAATACTGGAAATCAGACTGTCGAAATAAATTACATGAGTGAGTTATTGCTGGTTGAAATGAATAGAGTTTTGCAGTAAAATAGTTCCAGGTTAGTTTTGTATTCAAATTAGGAACGGACCCTAGACAGATTTATATAAATATCCTTTGTCCAGATGGTCAGAAATGTGAGTATTGTTTTCGAAATTGCAAATGAGATATCCAAGTACTAGACATTGTCACTTTCTTCTAAATTCGTAAATATTTTGAATAAGTTCTAGTAGGTTGGTTCTGGTTCTACGAAATTCAGGTTCTGGTACATTAGGATCATGCGCAGTTGATAATCTTCCTGGTTTAATGAGAAGTTCGGATTATTGATTTTACTCTTCTGGTTTTGAATACGAAATTATCCAGGACTCTCCTGAACTATCTCGAACTATTCTTGCTCTTGAAGCTGAACTGATGAGAACTATTGACTGAAAGTTTGTCATGGTCTTTTGGGTCTTGTGACCCGCTGTATGATTTTTTTATTGAGAAGTGCAACCTCTTCCTCAAGCTCAGTGTAGTTGGCGGTGGGTGGGAAGTTCGTTGCTATGAAAAAATGGAAAACGCCGTTTTTCACCTGGTGAATAAAATATTGAATAACGCTAATGAACAGAAAAAATGTCTGGCAGTGTTTTTAGACTTGGCCTGTCACCCTCGATATTTTGTAACCGAGGTTAAAAAATGTGGGAGTAAGAGGCAAATCTTTAGAACTACTAGCTGATTATTAACAAGGCCGAACCCAGAGGGTTAAAATAGTGAAACCCTTAGCCAGATACTACCAGTCGCCATTGGTGTACCCTAGGGTACTATCATGGTTCCAATTTCATTCATAATATACATGAAATTGATATTGTTTCAATTGCTGACGAAACGGCATTGATTTTCTGAGGTGACTCATGGAACACTACTTATGCAAAAGCACAGAACGGATTGAAAACATTCTCCTGGCTGAATTTTAGTCTGAACATCTACGAAACAAAATTCTTGACCTTCTGATCAACAATCAGAGACCAACCACCAGAGAAAGACATTTTCATACACGCCCCCAATTGCCACAATCCTATAACTTGTTCTTGTCCAAAAAAACTTATTTAAAAAAATATCTGGGTGTGGTGCTTGACCAAAACGAACGCTGGGACAAACATATAGATTTCGTCGTGAAAGGAATTAGAAAAATTATTTTTAAATTCTATCAACTCAGAAACAAACTAATAAAACATTTACTACTGATGAAATATGATGCATTAGCCGAATCAGTTATCAGGTACTGTATCTGTATCTGTATCTTCAAGTTATACAGAACACCTTGCTAAAAATAGCACCAAGAAAGATAGAAGACATTCATTGTTCAATATCAAAAAATTATACACCTATCATTGTATACTATGGATGATAAATTCACCTCTTACATATGATACATATGACATTAGAGCCAAATCCAAGAGAACAATTATTGTTCCTGTTTTGGTTGGTTTCCGGGTTTTGCCGTGGACATCTTTTGTTGAAATCTCCAAACGTTTCAACTGCAACTGCGGCAGTCATCTTCACTGGCGTGTTCGAAGTTTCAGTTGATACGTCAAGAAGAGTACTTCTTCCATGCCACTGAAGATGACTACCGCAGTTGCAGTTGAACCGTTTGGAGATTTTAACCAAAGAATACCACGGCGAAATCTGGAAACCAACCAAAACATTGACGCCAGCCGTGAAAGCCTACATTCCCAATTATTATTCCTTTTTGTAAAAATTTACTTCTCAGTCAAGTTCCCACTGAACTTAAAAACATAAAATATATTGAAAAACTCAAGATAAAAATAGATACTTCGTTGATCACAATTTATATAGTTAGAAAGATACAATTGAATCAGTATACTGAAACATGGCTGAATTTTAGTTTCCATTTTTGTTTTGAATTCGTGAATATTGAATTGTGAAAATAGTAGGCTTTCTCTTTGAAGAGAGTTTATAAGTTGAATTTTTGTTGTTTTGATACCAGTTGAATATTTGAATGGTGTGATTCGAAATTCTAGAGTCGATAACTTCGTTGGTATAAAACTCTTTCACGTTAGTAATCAATCCCGGATGAAGTTACAAAGTTACCATAACTGGCACATCTGATTGGTTTGTTTGTGATATAAGTTCATATAAATCTGATAGATAAAAAAGTTTCGGATCACATACTTGAAGAGCAAATTAGAAAAAAATAATGAAAAATCAGTTAAAATAGCGAGAAACTTCGGATTGTTAAATAATGTTTGTAGTTCAACCTGTTTGTATGTATTCAGTATGGTCTAGTATGAACTGAGAAGCAGGATGGAAGAGTGTAAAAAGTTAGTAGACCCAAGGTTGCAACGTTAGTGGCACTTACGTACTTACCTCTTGGCACTTGGCGTACCTATTCAGTCAGATCATTAAACAAATTCTAATCCTAAATATTACTGAATGAAATAAAGACAAAAAATATTTTCAAAAACAAGCTTATATTCATGAAAAATTGGACTAGAGATTAAAAAAAAAAATCAGTACAAGCTTTAATCTTTCATTAAAATATTCATATTTTTCATACATTAATGGTTATTCATGTGTCAAGGGCGTAAAGTAGGCGTGTATGGCCTGAGGCGTGAATAAAGGTCCGACAACATCAGCCGAGGACCATCACACGCTGAAGGCTATGAATGTATTTCACGCACGTGATACATACAAAATTGTATGTACTAGTGGTTGAACACGAATCACAAATACTGACTTGAATTGTAATGGGCAACATTTGTCATACGTTATGTATAACTTCAATAATCAAAAGTATGGTGCCGGAACGATACCTGCGAAAGATACTGAATAATTGAAATTCAATAGTTTCAAAATAATTTCATTTATTATTATTATTGTTTAAATCTGTAACAGGAATTCCGAAAAACTCGCTTGACTGAGGTTGAGAGTCACCCAGTAGAGAAACAAATTGCATCTGAAGGGAGCAATAATTTAATTGTCAAGAAACGTCCAAAATTGACAGATAGAGAAAATCTCAGAATTCTTACGTGAGACTTAGTTTGAATCGTCGACTTTTACTAATATGTAATTCTCTTCTTTAGGAATTTGAGTATGTATACATATTTTGCCAAATATATTCTGAAATAGAGTTGCTAGTAAAACCAGTAAAATACAAGTGCTTTATTGATATACTGCAAATGAGCAACTTGCATATCTTCCGAAAAAAATATATATTAGTCTACATCTTGAATCATTCATGTCTGTACAATTGTGGAAGTATATTTCGAATATTTCACCCAGTAATAAATTAAAACATGAACTAGGATTCAAGTTTACACGAAAACGCGCGCGATTATCGGCGGCCATCTTGTGACGTCAGATGGTTCATTTGTGTTATTGTTGTCAATAGAGTCATTAGGAATTTTAGAGATTAAAGTACCAGGCTCGTTTATATTGGCCTAAACGTTCTGAAATTTAATTTGCTTGTTCTTGCTGGATGCTGGATAACTACATGTAGTGATAGAATGGAAGACAAAAGCAAAGGATTTCTAAAATATTGTATTGTTCCAATGTGTACTAATACGTCGGTCGGTAAAACTTGCGAATGTGAACACTTTACCGATTTTCATGAAATTTGCACAGATTGTATAAAACATGATAAAATTACTTTACCAATCGAAATTTTTCCGCGGAAATGTCTGTGAGAACCTTTTTTTTTGGCGAAAATCCTTCATAGTGGTCACTTCACAGATACTCCCTAGTCCAAGACAATTCACGTAATATCCAATCCAAATAACTGGTCATTAACTATAAACATCAACTCTCAAAAGTATAAAGGAGATTAATTGACTGAATGAAGCTCAAGAAATTACGGAGTTCAAATTTTAAACTCGATTTTAAAAAATATTTGACAAATTCAATGACAGCTCTCATGAACATGATCGGATCGGGTGGATACATTCAAATGCAACGTTGCCAACTTTCACTTCTTTAGCGTGCGTCCACCTCCTAAAGGCTCGTTCATATCCTTGCGAATTTCCGCAATTTTCCTCCGATTCGACGTACACGGCGAAAAAATTGCGCTGAATGATGAATGATAACATGTAATTTTTCAGTCTGGAGTTAAATATTACTACATAACAATTATTTTTTCGCCGTATGAGTCAAATCACAAAAAAATTGCGAATATTTCCAAGGGTTCCAATTTAGGTTAGGTGATTTTCCCTTCTTTTGCGTTAAAATATGGAATCTGTGAGCAGTTATCGGGGCAGAATATGAGCGAGCGAAGCGAGCATAATGACGGCGAGCACAGCGAGCATCTATTTTCATTTAGGGTTTCAACGCTAAAAAGTGATCGTAAGCAAGTTCTGTAACAAAAGTGCCAAAGTTAGGTTAGGTGGTTTTCCCTTCTTTTACGTTAGGAAATGGAATCTGTGTGCAGTTGTCGGGGCGGAACAGGGGCGAGCGAAGCGAGCATAGTGACGGCGAGCGCAGCAAGCAACTATTTTTGTTTACGTTTTCAACGTTGAAAAGTGATTTAATAGTCAGCAAATTCTGAACGAAAGTGCCAAAGTTAGGTTAGGTGGTTTTCCCTTCTTTTTCGTCATGTGTGCAGTTGTCGGGGCGGAATAGGGGTGAGCGAAGCGAGCATAACATGACGGCGAGCGCAGCAAGCAACTATTTTTGTTAACGTTTTCAACGCTAAAAAGTGATCGAACCGTAAACAACTGCAGAAAAAATGACGAAGTTAGGTTAGGTGATTTTCCCTTCTTTTACGTTAAAATATTAAATGTGTGTGCAGTCGTCGTTGCCCAATAGGGGCGAGCGAAGCGAGCATAATGACCGTGAGCGCAGCGAGCAACTATCTCAATTTACTATTTCAAAGCTAAAAAGTAAAGGGATCGAAAGCAATGTCTGTAACAAAACTGCCAAAGTTAGGTCAGGTTGTTCTCTCTTCTTTTACATTGGAAGATTAGATCTGTCTTATCAGTAAGATCGGGACGTAAATGGGGGAGATCGGAGCGAGCATGATGACGTTGAGCACAGTGACGTTTTAAGCGCCAAAAAGTAATGAGATCGTGAGAAACTTCTGTAGCTGAACTCTCACTACCTCCTTTCACTTCAAAAGATTGGATCTGCGTGCAGAGTCGCAAGAAATGCCGAAGTTGAGCTCGGTAAATATGACGTAAGCGGGTTTATTCCTTCAGAAAAATGCCATTCCAAAGAAAATAAAAACCGATGTTTCCGCATACGTTCTCCAGTCAACCGCTCAAGATCCCTCCGTCATTTCATCAACACAAAATACAGCCTCAAATTCAACAATTTTTTAGTTCTTTTCAACATAATTTCAAAAACCTTCAAACTGATCCCGGTTTGCAGGAATTAAAATAAAACTGGCAACGTCGCTTTGTTCTCTTTGCAGACTTCACCGTGTTTGACATTTGACAATTTAATTTATATCAATGTTATGGATTTCAATTTCAAATGAATTGAAACTCATGATAATTTAAAACCGTTCCCAGTATGAATCGTTTCTTGTATGGCTTGAAATTAGCATTTTATAGTTACTGGTATTTGTTGGAAGTGAATAGACAGCACAGAAGCAGACAGTTGGTTCAATAAACTAGTTATAATTTGTATACTTATATGGTATGTACTGCCACACATTTTATCGAAAAAATCCAAAAAACGTGCTCTCCGCAAAAAAAAAATTCATCAATTATTCGCTGTTTTAAGGCATCTGTGAAAATTTCGTTAGAATCGGTAAAGTGTCCATATTCGCCAGTTTTTCCCGTCGGTCAATAGTCCCAATAAATTGTTTTTTTCTGTGCCTGGACACGACAAAAACGCAAGAAATAATGAAAATATAAATAATGAAAAGGGAACCTTATAATATGAATTGGTATTTCATGCACAAATCTTTTCTTCATTCTGAAATATCTAACCTTGCATTTCAAGTTTTCTTGGGAAGATCGAGAGATAACTCTTTGATTCTGCTAGGCATGAAAACACTTACCTTAAAGCTTGTATTCCTCTCAATTCGGCACTTATGAAGTCCAGATTACGTCCAAAAAACAGAGCCATCATAATAGAGTCGATTTTTGGTAGATTATCACTGTCTGCCTTTTGAAACCCGGGTTCTATGGTAAACCAAATACAAGATGACAATAAAACAATGAATGAATGCAATAAATATCTTTCAACAACGACCGTAATTGAATTATACCAACTGAATACAAAGTTAACGACACTAAACACACAACTTTACTGATCTGAAAACAGTGAAAACTGACAGTAATCAAAATAAAAACATAACCTTCAAACTTCACAAGCGGCTAGCGATACGCCTGCAACTTTGGACTGAGCATGCGCCAAACTCGAATTTATTTGATGTAAGATGTACAACAAGAGGGTCATATTTAATGGCGGAGAAGCAAGAAGAGGAAGGAAAATTGCAAACCGTGTTGAAAATGCGTGAATTTGTTTTCTCGCTCCCAATTTACACAGAAACCTAACCTGAGCAAGCTAACCTAGCTTGCGATTCGAAAATTCGTTGAATTAGTTTTTCGCTCGCAATTTACACACAAACCTAACCTGAGCAAACTAACCTAGCTTGCGAGTCGAAAATGCGTGAATTATTAGCCAAACCTAACCTGACCTGACTAACCTACCTTGAAATTTGAAAATTGTTAAAATTGTTACCATATAACGACTATTTATCGAAAATTCAGAGAGAGAGCAGTGATGTAGCAGCCATGGCAGCCATATTTGTCCATTTTTGGAGTCTACGGAGCACGCTCGAGTTTGGCGCATGCTCAGTCCAAAGTTGCAGGCGTATCGCTAGCCGCTTGTTCAAACACCAAGCATGACAGCCTCGACCATTTGACGTCACACCAATAGTAGGCGCGTTTGCTGTCACGTGATGACATCGGCAAATTAGGAAAATTTTAAGAATGGATTTTACAATATTTATGAATTATATGAAACTTATTCTTCCACTAAAGACTCATTTGCTTCTTGGTTATTCATAATGAGGGCATAATTTGGAAATTGACTTTTATTGCAAATTGTCCATTGGTCTCCAAATCCATATTCAAACTGAAAGTATCTCAACGAATACTTGTTCTCATAGCAATGAGGATGTTTGTAAAGCAGCTTTCCATAAGGAATAATTATTATTTTCAAAAAAAGAAGGAATATCTCATCATTTTGGTAACTGTACCAACTGCGTTGTTAACATAAAATTTTAATATGGCCTTGGTAATACAGATCACGAATAAATGTTGTTAAAAGAGTATTTCTTCATTAAACTGAATTGATTATATCGTATCACATTAATTAATGTATAAATATGGAAAATTGAGAACATTACCAACTTTACGGCTCGCGGGCCATAATGGGCTCGCGGGCACTAAAGTTTCACTTTATACCTGTAAAACCGGGCGGTAAAGTGTACAGGGTGTCCCAAATTCGAGCCTCATCATTGGGATCTCGGAAACCAGAAGAGATACGAGGTAGGTTAAATGGAGGCAAAGTTGCGCAATTTGGTGTTCATTGTAACGCCGCTTTCATATTTGAAAAATTCCGAATACTTCCGAAGATTTTTGGAAAAAACCGATTATTCGCGATTTCATTTTCATTTTTTTGTGACTCTATTTGAATGGATATAACAAATCAAATTTCACATTCTCATTGCTACTTTTTCTGTTCTACAAGATGGTGTTATCAGATTTTCAAACAGACGTTTCGTATTTGAGCTGCCATCATCAACTCTGTTTTTTTAAATACGGCCCTGGATTTTTTATTATCGATTTTGAAATCTTCTAATGTCCCAAAACAAATGATGTATCGCACTTATGCGAAAAGTTTATATCAATAGCATTTTCCATGAGAACTCATGTGTTAGAGAGAGATAGAGAATAGATTTTTGGTAGGATCTTAGCAGGACATCGTTAAAATAATTTTTTCGAAAAATAACGATACATCATTGTTTCAAGGACCTCAGAAGCTCCTAAAAATTGATATAAAACAATGTGTGATGTTCAACAATAGGCATGTTTTATTTATTCCAAAAAAAGTCAAACAAAAACTATAAAATTGAATACCCAATGAAAGAAAGCAAATATTCAAATTGTAATCCACCTGCTTGAATGCATTTTCATGTCAGTCTGTGAAGTTTATGGATGGCACGCTGAATGGTCCTTGCAGGGATAGCCCTGATCTTCCTTATTAGGTCTTGTCGACATACTTCAAGATTTTGTGGTGTGTTTCGATAAAGACGGTTTTTGAGAAATCCCCAAAGAAAGTAGTCTAGAGGGTTTAGGTCGAGGCTTCTAGCTGGATAACGTACGGGACCTTGGTTTCCAATCCATTTATTAGGGAATAATACATTTAATAAATTTTTAACACATCTCCCATTATGAGGTGGTGCACCGTCTTGTTGCCACCATAGTTGACGTAATACGCCCAAAGGTTCTTCCATTAAGGAATCCAATATATTGGTCCTTATTAATTCTGCATATCTACCGGAATTTAATTTTCCTTGAATAAAAAACGGGCCGATAATTTTATTGTGCCACATCCCGACTCATACGTTAAATGATTGTCGTCCCTGAGGTCTTACTTCTTGATTCTGCCTTGGGTTTTTTATTTACCAATAGTGTTCGTTATGTCTGTTAAATAGTCCATCTGTTGAAAAACTACATTCATATGTCCATATAGTTTTATTTAGGAAGTCATCAATTTCATTAATTTTATTTTGCAACCAGTTACAAAATTCTAATCGTCTCTCAGCATCGCCAGGTCTTAGTGTTTGACTAATATGGATTTTGTGAGGTTTATATCCACGCTTATTTAAAGTTCTCCAAACTCTCATTCGCAGTAATCCCACTTCTTCTGAGAAAACTCTAACCAAAGCTCGAGAATTATTATTGGCCTTAAAAAATTATTTAAAATTATTCATTTTACTTTCTACTTTGTAACAGTTGTCAAACTTTCAGTTTTCAAGATAATTTGTTCCTCTTCTGGATCGATTCGTGTTCCTTATTCAACCCTTGGCTTAACAAAACTTCCGTACTGAGCTAAATTGTTATCAATATTAGCAAAATAACTATAATGCGGCTGCCGTCTTATGGATATTCCATCAAATAGCGCTCACAAGCCGTTTTTGAATTTCGATTCGAAATATAATAAATCCTTATCATGTCTCGCTTTTCTTCGTTAGAAAAAGTCATTTTCGTTTAATAAGCGTTAACGATTAGTGAACGAACAGTGAACTGTCAAAATATTGGATAATTTAAACATTAACAAATCAACTAAGATAGCCAGAATGCACGAAGCACAGCCACTTTGATAAAATGCAATTATTTTTGTAATTATAGCCTAGGGCCTAGAGTTTGAGGTATGACACTTCAATTATATTATTTATTAACCACATACTTTTATGTTAGTTTTTGAGTTTTATGCAGTGCGTTATTGCAAAAAAAGTTTGTTTTAACTCTATTAAAAATCTAATTTTTGTCTCTATCTCATGAGTTCTTATGAAAAATGCTATTAATATAAACTTTTAGAATAAGTGCGATACATCATTTGTTTTGGGACATTAGAAACTTTTAAAATCTATAATAAAAAATACAGGGCCGTATTTAAAAAAACAAAGTTGATGATGGCAGCTCAAATACGAAACGTCTGTTTGAAAATCTGATAACACCATTTTGTAGAACAGAAAAAGTAGCAATGAAAATGTGAAATTTGTTTTGTTATATCTATTCAAATAGAGTCACAAAAAAATGAAATCGCGAATAATCGGTTTTTTCCAAAAATCTTCGGAAGTATTCGGAATTTTTCAAATATGAAAGTGGCGTTACAATGAGCACCAAATTGCACAACTTTGCCTCTATTTAACCTACCTCGTATCTCTTCTGGTTTCCGAGATCCCAATGATGAGGCTCGAATTTGGGACACCCTGTACATTACCGTCCGCTAGTGCATAAATATTATTTTTCAACATTCTTTTCGACAGATTATGAACAGAAGCTTGCTTTTACTCAACTCAATCAACTGGACACCACAATTTCCTTAGTGCCATTTTATAAAATCGTACAAGAAACATCCCATTCTCTAGCAAGAATAATTAAGATCGGGCACTAAAGTATGATTGGATTGATTATTCCGGGTATTTTCACCTGTGAAACAATGCTCTCATGTTTATAAATCACTTAGAGAATAGTTATTACCAAATGTGTATTCGTACACCGTTATAATATAAGCAGTTGATGATTTGTGATCGCTATTAATATACAAAACTACCGACTTTATGTCTGATCATAAATCAGGCTTGCATAGAAATTACGCGCAATTTTTCATCGGTATTGCCGAAATAATGAATTTGTTATAAACGTGATAGATCACTTCGAGATATTGCCGTAATATTTTGGCTCGATCACTCCGGATAACCGGAGCTGCCTCCTGATGTATGTGCATTACGAAGAGGTGGAAGATACTTTATAGATAGATTGCCATCGATTACTTATCTTGAACGATTTGAAGTTGTGAAGGAGCGACTATTTAGTTGCCAACACTTGATGTCATCTGTTGATATGCTTTATGGGTAACAACGAATTATGTAGTAGGTTAGGCATCCCTAGTTTGGAAACGAAACATTTTTGTACGTCATTAGCATTCTTACATAAAATGATAAATAATCGTATTGATTGTGGTGACATACATGCAAAAACTAATATAAATGTGCGTACAATAAACACCAGAAAAGCAATGATTCTCAGACCTCCTAGAGCACGAACGGACATTCTTCAGAAATCTCCAATTTTCGTTATGTGTAGGAGATAGCTCTCTCATAAGTTCTAAAAACAGTTACGAGTCGCTATTAACTTCGATGAAATCAGCTGTAAACCTTGCCCAAGGATGGTTTGACAGCAGCTTATTGAAATTCAATAAAGATAAGACAAAACATGCCAAACTTTCAGGTTTAACTATTGACGACAGTTCATGCTGGGAACCACACATCGAAATTATCTGTTCCAAGTTGAGTAAAAACAATTTTCTTCTGAGAGAACTGAAATCGTTTCTGGATATAGTATATTGTGTATCTAGTAGTAAAAGCAATACATTCCCGGACGACAATGTAAATTGTTGGCCGAGGCGTTGAGCCGAGGCGTTAAGCCGAGGCCAACAAGCATTGAAGTCTGGGAATGTGCTTTTACTACGAGGTACACATACTATTTTTTCTGAAATCGCAATCAGCATTATCAAAAACTAAGGAATTCTACATATTGTTTGCGTGAATTCAATAACAGTCTAAAATGTAAACAAGCCGGAAAAAATATTCCCGTATCGTTTTCAATACGGAAATAGTATATTGTGTATCTAGTAGTAAAAGCAATACATTCCCGGACGACAATGTAAATTGTTGGCCGAGGCGTTAAGCAGAGGCCAACAAGCATTGAAGTCTGGGAATGTGCTTTTACTACGAGGTAAACATACTATTTTTTCTGAAATCGCAATCAGCATTATCAAAAACTAAGGAATTTTACATATTGTTTGCGTGAATTCAATTACTGTCTAAAATGTAAACAAGCCGGCAAACATTTTCCCGTATCGTTTTCGATACGGGAAAGTACTTTTTCGGCAACCATCCGGGAAGTGTTCACTTCCCGGACACATTTTCTCTGGGAAAGTAGTACTTCCCGGCCTAGTCCAAGAAGTACGTACTTCCCGTTTTCCCGTTTTCGTCTATTTATGTAACTGAAAAAAAAGTATGTGTCATCCGGTTAACAGATGGGTGAAGGTCGACCTTTCTTCGTCTCTTAGACTAAATGCGTTTCATTGATTTGTTATTCTACATGGTTGCCGAAAAAATAGTGTACGCAACACGTCCGAAAACAGTTTTTTTGGACTCGTAGACTTCCAGGACTCGCTAACGCTCGTCCTAGAATTTGGTCTACTCGTCCAAAAAAACAGTATTTTCTGGACTTGTTACGTAAATTACTATTTTCGGCAACCATCCGGGAAGTTTTCACTTCCCGGGCAGTTTTTCTTTGAGAAAGTAGCACTTCCCGGAGCGAGAAAGTGGGCATTCTTGAACGATTTCAGAAAATAGTATATTGTGTATCTAGTAGTAAAAGCAATACATTCCAGGACGACAATGTAAATTGTTCGCCGATGCGTTAAGCCGAGGCCAACAAGCATTGAAGTCTGGGAATGTGCTTTTACTACGAGGTACACGTACTATTTTTTCTGAAAGCGCAATCAGCGTTATCAAAAACTAAGGAATTCTACATATTGTTTGCGTGAATTCAATAACTGTCTAAAATGTAAACAAGCCGGCAAAAATTTTCCCGTATCGTTTTCTATACGGGAAAGTACTTTTTCGGCAACCATTAGGGAAGTGTTCACTTCCCGGACACTTTTTCTTTGGGAAAGTAGCACTTCCCGGCCTAGTCTGGGAAGTACGTACTTCCCGGACTAGGCCGGGAAGTGCTCGAATTTTAATACAAATAAAAATATAAATAAGAGTTAGAATGTTTCTGTTGGTACCTATTTTCTGTTCGAATTTCAATATATAATACAAATAAGAACTGAATGTTCGAAATATTCAAATTTTGAATCGTTTCATCCGGTTAACAGTCAACCTCTCTTCGTCGAGACTAAATGCGTCTCATTGATTGGTTATTCTACATGGTTGGTTGCCGTCCGAAAACAGTTTTTTTTTTTGACTCGTAGACTTCCAGGACTCGCTAACGCTCGTCCTAGAATTTGGTCTACTCGTCCAAAAAAACAGTATTTTCCGGACTTGTAACGTAAATTACTATTCCCGTACCGTTTAGGTCCGAAAACGGTCCGGGAAAGTTCGTTGCTTAGCAACGGACAAAAATACTACATTAGCGTATTTTGAGGCCTGAAGTTGCTCCCAGAAAGTGGACATTCTTGAACGATTTCAGAAAAAAATATTCTTCTTTCTGCGTACTTTGCTCTCATTCAATCATATATCAACTATAGATTGACCCTTTGAGGAAATTCCCCTCACTCTGAAAAAGTGTTTAAAATTCAAAAACAATCCATCAGAATAATTTGTAGTGCAGGTTATAGAGTTTCTTGTTGGCCATTCTAGTGATAAACTTGAAATGTTTTTCTCAAATAGAAAATTGAGTGCAGACGTTAATTTATTTTCCTTTAGAAGGACTGAATATGAGTAACTTTGCATCCGACAGGGACGTCTCTTATCTACAACCTTTATGCATTTTCCAATCATAGCTGGTCAACCAATATTGGACATTACCATAGAAATATATATTAAATAATTACAGAAAAAGGTAGTCTTGTTTGCTGACTAGTACGTACTACTCTACAATGCTAATCCCGCCAATTTTCTCGGCGAAAAGCATGCCGCGTATGTGACCCGTTTACGATTGTGCGCATACTCGTCATCAGTGTAGTTTAGGTAGATCGTTGCCAATTAGTTTGAATATCATTTGGTGTTCCAATTCAGTGTTTTGTGTCATGAGGCAATAAAACCCATGACATTTGAAAGAGAGAAATTTGTAAGCGTATTCAGGACCGTTTTGACCCGTTTTAGAGATAGATTTTTCCGAATTTTAGGCGCGAAAGAATCTTATTTGATACGATAATGTACCATATCTTACTGTAATTATAATGACCTTGCAACAGTGCTTTTTCATCAACAGGAATACTTGTCACAAAAATCTGTCACTCTTGACAGAGATCAGAGACAGTTGTTAGAATTTCAGATTTTGCCTTGTCGTTTTATGTAGTACATGTTGTCGTAGGTTCTTTCATAATTCGTGAATTTGCATTAATCTTATTCCTTCATATTTTCTGATGAAACCGTTCCTTCCTACAGATAAAAAATTAACTGTTTCGTGTTGTGGTGTGGAAGTGAAGGAAAAGTAACTGAAATGAATTATTTTTGGTAGATAATGACCTGTGTATCTATGCTTTGTTCAAAAAAGCAAAACAAAATAGCTTATTATTATTATAGCTTGACAAAAAAGGCATGATTCTGGTTAATGGGAAAAACTTGCGAATATGGATACTTGGCCTATTTTGACGAAATTTTCACAGATGCCTTAAAACAGCGAATAATTTATGCCGAGATATTTTTTTTGTTGCGGAAATCATGTTTTTTGGATTTTTTCGATAAAATGTGTGGCAGTACATAAACTACAAATACATAAATTATAACCAAATTAAATTGAACCAACTGACTGCTTCTGTGCTGTTTATTCACTTCCAACAAATGCCAATAACTTTAAAATGCTCATTCCAAGCCATACAAGAAACCATTCATATAGGGAACGGTTTTAAATTATCATTAGTTTCAATTCATTTGAAACTGAAATTAATAACAGAAATATTGATGCAAGTGTCAAATGTCAAACAAGCGAAGAGACTAAAAAGAACAAGCGGCTAGCGATACGCCTGCAACTTTGATCCGTAGACTCCAAAAATGGACAAATATGGCTGCCATGGCTGCTACATCACTGCTCTCTCTCTCTGAATTTTGGATAAATAGTCGTTATATGGTAACAATTTTAACAATTTTCAAATCGCAAGGTAGGTTAGTCAGGTCAGGTTAGGTTTGGCTAATAATTCACGCATTTTCGACTCGCAAGCTAGGTTAGTTTGCTCAGGTTAGGTTTGTGTGTAAATTGCGAGCAAAAAACTAATTCAACGAATCTTCGAATCGCAAGCTAGGTTAGCTTGCTCAGGTTAGGTTTCTGTGTAAAAAACAAATTCACTCATTTTCAACACGGTTTGCAATTTTGTTTTTCCCTCTTCTTGCTTCTTCGCCATTAAATGAACCTCTTGTTGTACATCAAATAAATTCGAGTTTGGCGCATGCTCAGTCCAAAGTTGCAGGTGTATCGCTAGCCGCTTGTCTAAAAAGAGAACAAAGCGACGTTGCCAGTTTTCTTTAAATTCCTGCATACCTGGATCAGTTTGCATGTGATTCTTTTTCGGAAATATGTTGAAAATATCAGAAAAATTGTTGAATTTAAGGCTGTATTTTGTGTTGATGAAATGAAGGAGGAATCTTAAGCGGTTGGCGTGAGAACGTGTGCGGAAACATCAGTTTTTATTTTCTCTGCACTCAGATATATCTAATCTTTTGAATTGAAAGATGGTGGTGTTGGAGAAAGTTACTACTGATTCTATCACTTTTAAGCGTTTCAAACGTCACTGCACTCACTCATCGTCATTATGCTCGCGTCGCTAGCCCCTATTACGTCCCGACCTTACTGCAGACAGATCTAAACTTCTGAAGTAAAAGAAGGGAAAACAACCTAACCTAACTTTGGCACTTTTGTTACAGACGTTGCTTTCGATCTATTCACTCTTTAGCTTTGAAACCGTTGTAATAATTGCTTGCTGCGCTCGCCGTCATTATGCTCGCTTCGCTCGCCCCTATACCGCCCGACAACTGCAGATTCAATCTTTTTACGTAAAAGAAGGGAAAACCACCTAACCTAACTTTGGCACTTTTGTTACGGAAGAAAATTGCGAAAATTCACAAGGATATGAACGAGCCTTCAGGAGATGGACGCACGCTATGGAAGTGTAAGTTGGCAACGTTGCATTTGAATGTATACACACCCGATCCGATCATGTTCATGAGAGCTGTCTGTCAAATATTTTTGAAAATCGAGATTAAAATTTGAACTCCGTAATTTCTTGAGCATCATTCAGTCAATTAATCTCCTTTATACTTCTGAGAGTTGATGTTTATAGTTAATGACCAGTTATTTGGATTGGAAATTACGTGAATTGTCTTGGACTGGGGAGTATTTGTGAAGTGACCACTATTAAGGATTTTTTCCAAAAAAAGGTTCTCAGAGACATTTCCGCGGAAAAATTTCGATTGGTAAAGTAATTTTATCATGTTTTACACAATATGTGCAAGTTTCATGAAAATCGGCCAAGTGTCCACATTCGCAAGTTTTACCGTGCTTTTCTTTGATGATAAGAAAAGTGCTTCTGGTCTCACTTTTTCCTAAACCCCTATTATGGAAATTGCACTAGGGTAACAAAACCAGAAATAATCGTAGAAATAGTATGTTAATCTCTTCAAATTATTTTAATTGATATTAAATGCAGTTACATATTTTGACATGAATCGTTCTAAAGAAAGAAAACCCTGAGCTTCATATAATATGGACGCATCCAATTTTATAAATAAAAATTTGAGTTTGAATTATTCATAATATTATCTGAAATACATTTTCATAGTTTCTTGTACTTTCAAATTATTTTCCAATCTAGTGCCTGCTTGAAATTGGCTCCGACTACTTGGAGTAGTTCCGTAGTTGGTAAAGGTAAAGTTATCGGGCTCATTCTCCAAATATAAAAAGAAAAAGTGAAACTTACGTAGTTTTGTCTCCTGAACACGAATCTGAAAGAATTTTGTGGGGGTCTCAATTACTTTAGGAGTTATAGCTATTTTAAAGTCGAAAATTGTAGATTTTCAGGAACGAATTTTGCAGTCAAAATTTGCACAAAATGCCTCCTTCTTTTTGTTGACACTGTCATTAAACACTAATCTATCCATATTTCACAAATACAAACACCAAAAATTTAAATTATACTCAAAAACTTGACCTTCTTTTACTAGCGATTCTAACCCAACTTTTGTTTGGTTTTTAGTAATTTTCATGATTGCAGTAGGTTGGTTACCTGAGATTTGCGCCGCCAACTATTCAAAACATAAGAATGAAGGGGAAGTTATTGGTCATATTTGAATTCAAATAGTTGACGGTGCAGATTCAGTGATACCAACTTCTTATGAGCATGTAAATAACTAACAAATAGGTTAGAATCGATAGTAAGAGAAGTTCAATTTTTTGTGTGAAAAAATTAGTTTTTGTGTTTAAAAACGTGAAATATGGATATAACTCCTAAAGTAATTGAGACTTCCACAAAATTCTTTCAAATTCGTGTTCAGGAGACAAAACTAGGTAAGTTTCACTTTTTCTTTTTATATTTGGAGAATGAGCCCGATAACTTTACCTTTACCAACTACGGAACTACTCCAAGTAGTCGGAGCCAATTTCAAGCAGGCACTAGATTGGAAAATAATTTGAAAGTCCGCGTAGTTTTTTCTTGAGTTTATCTACATCTGAAAAGTGATTACGATACCAAAAATCAGTGAGTTGCTTCAGAGCGACGAATAATAATAATAACAGTACTCTACTTTCTGATGGCCTTTGCCTACGTTTGTTAATCTTCACAAGTATCATAATATTTTACTAAAACCGGGCCTGTTACAAAAAACACTGATGACGCGCATTGCGGACTAATCCGAACTTTTCACAACACTTTTGACATATGAGATTAGCTTTCTAGAATAAGAATATAGTATATACGTATTACTCAGGTACGTAGCACGAGTACAATGACTCTTGATGTGCAGAGAGGCATATAACTTTTTCTATAAGTCCTGCTCATATAATATCTGAATTTTACAATTTATTATTATTGTTAAATGGATTCATTTCGAATGAAGTACTACGAAAAAAAAAGTTCATTCTAGTGTTCGAATATTAAAAACTACAAAATTTTGTTGGTTTTCTCAAAATCAGAATCGAGTTGCACTTTTCAAGAGCGCTTATCGAATTGAAGCCAGTATCTATGAACAAACTTCTGAAAGTTCTATTCAAGTGAAGAAAAAAAATTAGGCCCAGAAATTCTTCACAAATAAACGATGAAAATATTTGGAAGTCGTGATCGATTTGCGTAGTAGTCCTCTGCATTTAGTTCAAATAATTTTCCTCATTTACTTGACATTAGAATCAATTTAATAATTCGACAGGAAAAATATTGGGGAAACGCGGAATAATCAGCACCTAATGCAAAAGTGAATTCCATATTTTCCGTAGAATATAATATTTGGCAGGATTAAGGCGCGGAAATAAGAGCAGGAGAAGAAAATTTGTGTGGGCTATTGAAAAATTCATCTCTCACAAGGTAAAACGCCGGGAAATATCGATTATGGATGTAACAGATGTGACCAGAATAATTTTCTTTACACGAACCATTCCTGAACACCAAAACTTTTATTAGCGACGTAATCGCGTAACTTGGAATGTGATTTAACATTTGGCTGTTGGCAGTATTGGCAGACGGCGTGAAGAGTCTGGCTAGTCAAGTTTCAGCCTCTTCCGACTCACAACTTTGGAGGACTGTTAAATGTTCGCGAAGTTGAAAGCTCGAACTACACTTCAGGCAAACTCCGTAACAAACCTGTTTATTAGGGTGCTTTCAAGGTTGATTCGGAAAAGTGGAAACTAATTGGTGATACGTTTTCTCCCAATTTATAAGTTGTCAGATGAGCGGGATAAAGTTGGAATATTTTTATATTCCTTCGAATTATGTTTGCTAACAATGATATCAGATAAGTGGACATTGTTTTTATAATGGTGTATCGGTACTGAAACTATTCAAAGTTAGGTAATATCAAATTGATTGAAAAATTGAAAGAGTAAAGATTCAAATAGTTATTTTCTAACAAGTGCGCCAAGTGTTACTTTTCCGCACGCAAATACAGTTAGGCGAACGTCGCGAAGCGGAGTTCGTATAAGTTTTTGCGTGCGGAAAAAGCACTTTGCTAATGCGTCATCACTTCGAGTCCCGGACTTCAATCAAGATTTTCATCTTGACATTATTTTATATTTAAAATGCGTTTTCTACAACTGCTATGAAAAGTTGCGTATTTCTCATAGCTTACTTAATTTCAAAACGATGTATTGCTCATACTGTGAGAATAGTATATTGTACGAGTGGGAAATGGGTCATTTCTTGCTCATTGTACCTACACTATACTTTTTCTACGACCATCTGAATCATTAACAAATCTATAATATTTTTAATAATCCTTTATATCATAAACTCTCCTGCTGTCATTTTTACATGGTTTATATAATTTTTTCTTTCTTCACCCGTTGGATGAAACATCTATTTTTTTTTGTGCACGCACCTGCACCTACCTACGTTGTGAAACAAATAACATTCAAAATTTTTAAATTTTGACAACTTGGAAATAAAAAAACTTTATGCAGAAAAAAATCAAACACTAATCGATTTCATAAAATGAAAAAAAATGTGGCTGCGTGGATTTGAACCCTCGCTTCCACCATCCAAAGTCCATGTGTCATCTAAATCAACACTCGTCGTTACTAGAGCACATAATAATTTGTTCAAATTAACTGCTATATAGAAAGTATTTGTTAACTATTAAAAAGTATAGAATCCGATTGTAATCAATCTTTTCATTGAAATTATTCTGGTTTTATGAAAAGAAAATCATACCTTTGTCAGAAGATAGGCAGTATCAGGAGCTTCTGATATAAATTTATTAAATTGATTGTTAAATCATCCTCACATCGCTAATCAATTTTAATAACTTAATTTTTTCAATCGAATTTTGTAAATATCTACTGATGTAAACAAACTTGATTCGATATTATTTATGTTCCTAAAATTCGTTAATACCTACCTATAATGACAGTCTAGTAGTTCATGAAAGTCGTAGGAAATGAAATACTTCGATACAGCTAGCCCGTGGGAAATGAAAATCGGTGTTACTACGTAGGTAGGTTTCTTAATCGAAGACGCAATTGAAATGTTCATTTTTCATAATGGTCGTAGAAAATAGTATATTGTACAATGAGCATGAAATCACATAAATTGGTCATCTCATGCTCATTGTACACTATACTTTTTCTATGAGCATCTGAATCATTAACAAATCTGTAATATTTTCAATAATCCTTTTTATCATAAACTCTCCTGCCGTCATTTTTACATGGTTTAGATAATTTTTTTCTTTCTTCACCCGTTGAATGAAATATCTGTTTTTTCTTTTTGTACACGTACCTACTTACGTCGTGAAACAAACAACATTCAAAATTTTCAAATTTTGACAACTTGGAAATAAAAAAACTTTATGCAGAAAATATCAAACACTGATCGATTTCATAAAGAAAAAAAATGTGGCTGCGTGGATTTGAACTCTCGCTCCCACCATCCAAAGTCCATGTGTCATCTGAATCAACACTCGTCGTTACTAGAGCACATAATAATTTGTTCAAATTAACTGCTATAAAGAAAGTATCTGTCAACTATTCAAAGATATAGAATCCGATTGTAATCAATCTTTTTATTGAAATTATTCTGGTTTTATGAAAAAAAAATCAAACCTTTGTAAGAAGATAGGCATTATCAGGAGCTTCTGATATAAAATTTATTAATTTGATTGTTAAATCATCCTCACTATCGCTGATCATTTTCAATAACTTAATTTTTTCAATCGAATTTTGTAATTATCAACTGATGTGAAATGTCAAATTATTAGACAGACGTAAACAAACTTGATTCGATATTATTTATGTTCATAAAATTCGTTAATACCTACCTATAATGACAGTCTAGTAGTTCATGAAAGTCGTAGGAAATGAAATATTTCGTTACAGCTAGCCCGTGGGAAATGAAAATCGGTGTTACAACGTGGTAGATTTCTTAATCGAAGACGCAATTGAAATGTTCATTTTTCTTAATGGTCGTAGAAAAAAAATCTTTTCCTACAAGCGTGCGTGATTCACCCTCTACCCGCACGCAATTCAGTTTGGAAAGTGTCATTTTCCCACAGTTGTGCGGGAAAAGTTTTCCCACACTAGTGCGGGAAAAACATTTATATGATATCCTCGTAAAATATAAGTGGTGGGTGACAAAATATGAAAGTTCAAGCTTTTTTGTTGCAATACTAAGTGGGTTTGTTCAAAATCATCCATCATTTTGCACTATTTATTGAAAAAATGAACAAATATTGATAAATAAAAATGTATTGTTATGAAAATCACCCTATATATAGGCTTTGATTGATCTGATAACGAGTAGGTAACAATTGATGTTGTCATGCCGATCAATACTCAAATTTGTTTGTAATTGTCAGAGTGACAGACAAAGCGTTACTTATATAAAATTTTCGATTCAGTGAAATTGCCACAATGGATTATTCATCTGATGAAGAACTTCCACAAGAAATCGTGCAAGCAGCTACAGATGCGAACTTAGAGTTATTGCCAACGAAATCTAAACAAAGGTATGAGAATCAACACACGAGTTTTATTGAATGGTGCAACAATAAGAAAGTGAAAACACCAAATAAAGAAGAAGTATTCTTGGCTTATTTTCTAGAAATGTCTAAAACATGGAAGCCGAACACTTTATGGGCAAGATATTCAATGTTGAAGAGTGTATTCAAAGTAAAGCAAAATTTGGATATTAGCAAATTTTACAAAATAATTGCATTCATTAAAAGACAGAATGTCGATTTTCGACCGAAAAAGGCCAAAATCTTCACTCAAGAAGACGTTTCAAAATTTATGACTGAAGCACCCGATGACATATACCTCATGATTAAGTTAGTAGCTGAAGAAAAATGAAAAGGAATGCAACGCTGTTTCGAGAGGACAATCAACTCACGTTATGTCAGGGTGACAGCTGCTCCGATATTTTTTCGACATCTATTGAATTTTTTTATACTCTGGTTTAATGTTGTTACAGTCCATTTGCTAATCAATATAATTGTTCAAAACAGTAACGATTATTATTAAAATTGGGATACACCCTAACATTGGTCCATTCGAATACGGATATTTCTGGAGAAGGAAACAGGCAAGGTGGAACATTCAACGCACACAGCGGCAGGGCTAACAGCAAATCGGCAGCGCTAGCAGGAGGACATTGATACAGTAGCTGAGACGGGGTGAGTGCATCCTACCTATATCCCATCCTTGTTCTGGGTACATGCTTGTTTCTAACTGCGTCATCTGACAGGACTTTAGGACATATCGGTAAAATGACTAGAACGAAAAAACTAGAGAACAAAAGGTTGAACATTTACTCACAATTGACACGACTTGAAGATTTCTTGACAAATTTCACTCCAGATCAGTTTGACCAATTAAGTCTTCGCATTCAGAAAGGCAAAGAATTGTGGGATCAATTTGAGGAGATTCAGAGTGAAATTGAGGAATTGAAAGGGGACAATATACTAGTAGAGGAAAGGGCGACATTTGAAAGCAATTTTTACAGGGTACTTGGTGAGGCAAAGAAAAAATTCTCTGAACATCAAATTCAAAGCAATGCGGTACATTCTCAACAAACTCCAGGGGGGGCAAAGCCAACTGTCAAACTTCCGCTCATGGAAATACCAACTTTTTGTGGCGGGTACAAAGAATGGTCAGAGTTTTACGATACCTTTAATACCCTTATTCATTCTAATTCGGATTTGAGTGCAGTTCAGAAATTTTATTACTTAAAAAACTCACTAAAAGGCGATGCGGCTGATGTTTTGCATTCCTTGGAAGTTTCAGATGACAATTATACGACAGCTTGGTCATTATTGCGAGAACGCTTCGAAAACAAAAAATTGATAACATTGAGTCACATTGACACTTTGTTCAACTTTCCCCCTATCATTAAAGAATCACATGGGATGTTGAGGAGGTTTTTAGATGATATTAATAAAAGCATACGAGCTTTGAAAACATTAGGGCAACCGGTAGACACATGGGACACGTTACTAATTTACATTTTGGAAAAGAAGTTAGATCCACTCTCAAAAAGAGAATGGCAAATTGAAAATGATACAACAAAATTTTCAAAATTGGCAAGTTTCATTAAATTTCTTGGTAAGAGATGTCAGTTATTGGAGGTTATGAACTCAAATAAAATGTTGAACAAGATGTCAATTGATTCACGGGGAGAAGCTTCAAATAAATACAAAAATAATAGGCCCATCACAAATAAATCATTCGCAACAACTAAACAAACATGTGTAGTTTGCAAAGATAATCATATGCTTTTTCATTGTAAGACATTTTTGGGTCTTTCAAACGAAGCAAAAAGGGAACATGTACGGAAATCCAATCTTTGTTGGAATTGCTTTGGTACTGATCATCGGGTTCAAAGTTGTACATCTAGGGGATGTAAACATTGTGGGAAGAAGCACAATACACTTCTTCATGAAATAGGTGTAGGTCAAAGCACGCAATCTCAGTCTGACAGTTCCAATACTTGTCATGAAGTGGAACGCAGACTTCCAAGCAGCAACGTTCAACAAATGTCAGAAGATCAGGGTAGGGAAAATTCAGCTTTAATTTCTTATGTTGTCACAAAAACGGAAATTTTGCTGTCAACTGCTCTAATATATATAGAGGATAAATTTGGAAATAAACATGAATGCAGGGCTCTACTCGATTCAGCTTCGCAATCTAATTTTATATCAAAAGATTTATGTGAGCGATTGCGAATCAATCCAAAAACCGTTAACATTCCCATTATAGGCAAATATTTCGGGAAGCATCAGCACAACTATTTTTTCAAAGGTAAATGCATTCAGGGTAAAATTGTCATTTTTAATTTTGGACAAAATAGCAAATGATTTACCTGCGATTACTTTCAAAAGGGGCGGTTTAAATATACCACAGCATCTCACACTCGCAGACAATAATTTCAACATGTCAGGTAAAATAGACTTGTTAATAGGAGCAGAAATATTCTGGGAGTTGTTATGTGTGGGACAAGTAAAACTTGGTCAGGGTCAACCAATAATGCAAAAAACCAAATTTGGTTGGATTATTTCGGGAAACGTTGCATATGCACATAATAAAGATACGAGGTCGTCAAATATTAAAAAATCTTGCTTCCTGGCATCAGCAGTAGACATTCAAGACCAGTTGAAAAAATTCTGGGAAATAGAGGAGGGTGCTTATCAGAAAATGTTTTCTAAGGAAGAACAGGAGTGTGAGAGAATTTTTTCGGAAACAACTTTTCGAAATGATGACGGGCGATTTGTAGTCAATTTACCCATCAAGGGAGATTTAAATGATTTGGGGAACTCTATAGGCAAAGCCTTCAAACGATTCAATGCTTTAGAACGGAAAATGGAGCGAAACGAGGGCTTCGCAAAACAGTACACAAATTTCATTCATGAATATGAAGAAATGGGCCACATGAGTAGAATCGATTCGACACAATTTGATGACTCTTTCAAGGTCAACTATTATTTACCTCACCATGGAGTAGTCAAAGAATCATCAACTACGACTAAGTTGAGGGTGGTATTTGATGGTTCGTCAGAAACAGACACAGGCGTATCAATTAATAGTAAATTGATGGTGGGGCCAAAAATTCAGGAGGATCTCTTTTACATTTTGCTACGTTTTAGAAAACACGCGGTAGTTTTAGCAGGTGACGTCGCGAAAATGTACAGGCAAGTACTTGTAACCGAAGATCATCGTGACCTTCAACGAATAATTTGGCGCTCATCATCCGATCAATCGATCCAGCATTATAGATTGAACACTGTTACTTACGGAACAGCACCTGCAGCTTTTCTTGCGGTGAGGTGTTTGATTCAATTGGGCATTGAAAATGAAAGGATATATCCTAAAGCCAGCAAGGCTATAATGAAAGATTTTTATGTGGATGATTTGCTAACCGGAGCAAATACAGTAGATGAGGCAAAACAGTTAAAGTTTGAAATTACAAAAATACTTAGTTCGGGTAAATTCACCTTAAGAAAATGGTTATCGAATAATATGGAGGTTTTAGAAGACATGAATAATAAAGATGGAGCGATTGAACATTACATTTCGGAAGATAAGATCACAAAAACTTTGGGAATCATTTGGAATTCTGAACTTGATCAGCTTCATTACAAGGTCACTTGCGAAAATAAATCTGATCGAGTAACAAAACGCATAATTTTGTCAATTATCTCACAGATATTTGACCCATTGGGGTTAGTGGGACCAGCTATCATAAAGGCAAAGCGTATCATGCAGCGTCTTTGGGAGCTAAAGCTCAATTGGGATGAGGCCGTTCCATTAGATATATATACTGCTTGGACACAATTTTATAAAGGTATTCATCATTTGAATATGCTTGAAATTCCGCGGCAAGCTGTTTGCTCTCATGCAACAGAAATACAACTTCATTGCTTCTCGGACGCATCTGAGCAAGCCTACGGAGGTTCTATATATATTAGGACCACAGATATGGACAACACGCATCATGTACAACTCTTATGTGCAAAATCACGTGTGTCTCCATTGAAAACAATAACATTAGCTAGGTTGGAACTTTGCGGAGCTCTTCTCATGGCACAATTAGCCGACAATGTCATAAAGGCGTTAGATCTTAACATAAATTCAGTATGGTATTGGTGCGATTCGACAATAGTTTTATCTTGGCTCGCAGGAGAGCCCTCTCATTACAAAACTTTTGTTGCTAATAGGGCAGCGGAAATTCAAAGATTGACGTCGGGGCAGCATTGGAATCATGTTCAAGGTACAGACAACCTCAGTGATGTAATTTCACGTGGTATGAATCCGGATTCTCTCATCAACTGTACATTGTGGTGGAAAGGTCCAAGTTGGCTGGCACTCGGACAATCTGAATGGCCTGAATCTGAGTTTACCAAACTTCCAGAAATACCTGAGTTGAAGAAAATTTCTCAGACATTTATTGTAGACCGATACTCAAATTTTAATATATTTCAAAGATTTTCCTCGTATCATCGATTGGTTAGGGTAACTGCCTTCTGTATTCGATTCGTCAAAAAATGTTCAGGCAAAGTGGTTTCGGGACCTTTGACAGTGGATGAACTTGAAAATTCATTTGTGATTTTAATCAAACTAGCTCAATTACAAAGTTTCTCAATGGATTTGGCTGTACTAAAAAATAATAATAGGAGTTCAGTCTCTGCTAAACTGATTTCACTCAGTCCTTTTTTGGATGATAAGGGAATATTGAGGGTTGGTGGTAGGTTGGACAAGGCTGACATACACTATGACCAACGTCATCAAATGATTTTAGACAAAAATCATAAGTTCACCAAGTTGTTGATCATGAAAGAACATTTGAAAAATTTACATGCGGGGCCACAGGCATTATTAGCATCAATGCGATTGAGATTTTGGCCAATTGGAGGGCGTAATACAGTACGCAGTGTTTTACGTAATTGCATCACATGTTTTCGCAATAAGCCTAAAGAATGCCAATATATGATGGGTGAGCTTCCAAAGAATCGCATAACACCATCCCGTCCGTTCATAAATTGCGGCTTAGATTTTGCAGGTCCTTTCGACACGAAAGCAATTAAAATAAGGGGTCAAAAAATCGTAAAATCTTACATGTGCATTTTTGTTTGTTTTTCAACAAAGGCTTGTCACCTGGAGTTGGTGGGGGATTTATCTACAGATGCTTTTTTAAATTCTTTCAAACGATTTTTGTCAAGGAGAGGTTTACCGAAAATCGTGTACTCTGACAATGGCACGAATTTTGTCGGAGCAAATAATTATTTGAAAGAGTTATATTTATTTTTGGATAACAAAGGACATCAAAAGCAAATATTCGATTTCTTTGCACAACAATCAGTGAAGTGGCATTTTATTCCTCCTCGTTCTCCGCATTTCGAAGGATTGTGGGAGTCAGGGGTTAGAATTGCTAAATATCATTTGCGAAGGGTTTTGGGAAATTTGATATTGACATACGAGGAACTCTATACCATGATGACGCAGGTTGAGGCTTGCATGAACTCTCGTCCTTTGATCCCTTTAACCGAAGATCCCTCTGACCTACAAGCACTCACACCTGGTCACTTTATTATTGGAGCTCCAATCACAGCATTACCCGAGGATGACATTATGGAGCAGAATCCAAACAGATTGACTCGTTACCACCATTTAACACAACTCATTCAGCACTTCTGGAAACGTTGGTCCAGGGAATATTTATCACTCTTGCAGCAGAGGAACAAATGGCAACTACCTGGAGAACAAGTGAAACCCGGCGATATAGTTCTCGTAAAAGAAGAAAATCTACCCCCTCTAAAGTGGCAATTGGCTCGCGTCATAGACTTGTGCAGTGGCAAAGACAATATAACACGTGTAGCTACAATAAGAACTTCTAAGGGTGTCTTCAAGAGAGCATTGAATAAACTTTTTGTTTTGCCAATTGGAAAAGATGCAATCTAAAATTTCAATTGACATTTTTTTTTTATCTTTGGTTGAAACGTCATGCATTTCAAGGGGGGCGGCATGAAGAAAAATGAAAAGGAATGCAACGCTGTTTCGAGAGGACAATCAACTCACGTTATGTCAGGGTGACAGCTGCTCCGATATTTTTTCGACATCTATTGAATTTTTTTATACTCTGGTTTAATGTTGTTACAGTCCATTTGCTAATCAATATAATTGTTCAAAACAGTAACGATTATTATTAAAATTGGGATACACCCTAACAGTAGCAATTTTTGGATTAGCTGGTGCTTGCAGACGAGAAGAGCTGACAAAACTCACCATTGACGACATAGACGGCAAAGAAAACCTGATAATTGTTAATATCAAGGATTCCAAAAATCATTCCTTCGTGATATCTGAAGAAGCAAATGATGGTTATTTTTTGAACGTATACAGAAATTATGTACATTTACGTCCAAAAGAGACTCCTCACCGTCGTTTATTCTTGTATTACAAAAGTGGAAAATGTACTGTGCAATGTTTAGGAATCAATACCATAGGAAAGATACCCTCCGAAATAGCAGTATATCTGCGCCTTCAAAATCCAGAGCTTTACACTGGTCACAGCTTCAGGCGTTCCTCAGCCACTTTACTTGCTGACTGTGGTGTGGGTATAACTAATATCAAACGCCTAGGAGGATGGAAATCGACTTCAGTTGCAGAGGGGTATTTAGAAGACTCCACCAATCGACAAAAAGAAATGTCCAACAAAATTCTCAATTTGAACACTACATCGTCTTCCGGGTGCATTTTAGAACCATCCACGTCTATATCGATCGGCGACGATTTGATGCCTGTGCCTGCACATTCGATTTCTTTCGATAATGTATTGCCCGAGTTACCTTCTTCTTCAGGAAATCAGCCATCTTCAAAAAATATGCTGGCTTCCGCTATAAATTTACATAATGCATCAAATTGTATATTTACAATAAATATTACGAATAATTAGTGGATAGAAAATGTTACTCTTGTTAGTTGTTTCCATTTGCATGAATAAATAATTGAAAAAATGAATTTGTTTCCTACGCTTGTAGAAAAAGTATTGTTCCTAACTCATGCGGAAAGTGTCTTTCCCGCACTCGACTGCTTACCCGAACTCCTCTCCGCGTCGTTCGGGTTAACGGCAGTCGCGTGCGGGAAAGCATCACTTTCCGCACTTGTTAGGAAAATTACTATTACGCACGCAAATGCGTGCGGAAAGCACGTCGGAAAATATATTTGCAAGGTTTTTAATCGATATAGCTGATACTTGATGAAAATCCATGTTGATATCTATAATGAAACTATAAGTCGAATGATTTTTACAAAAGAGGTTAACAAAACTACGACAACTGTTTCGCTGTGCAAGAGCTTTTTCAAGTGGAGAAGATATTCTCACATATTAGCTATATTCCTTTAAATAGTGATTGTGAATTGATTAGGGTTTGGTTGTATTTCTTACTCCAAATGAATTTCTGATGAGTATAGATACAGGGTTACCCAAACTTGATGTTTTATTAGTCGTTTCTGGAAAAAAATAAGAGTTTCCCCATAACAGTATGCCGTAAAAGTCCATTTTTTTCAAATAGAATAGAAGAATAGAATTGTATATTATCAAATATCATGAAAGACAATTAAATTTCCTTCCAAATGATGCATCATGTCCCTATCCCTGAAGAATCAGGTTTCCGAAATAAAAGCAAGTTTTCTATAAAAATTGGATTATTTTGCCATATTTTGTATTTGGTCTTGGGTCATGAAACATGTCATTACGAGAACTCGAAAATTAGTACATTAATAATAAAACATTTGCGCGTTGATTAACGTATATTCAATTAAAAAATAATCAATTGGAATACAACAATTATTCAAATGAAATTCTGATTGAATTTTGTCGAATTTGTACAACATTTGTATCTGTTCATTGCATATTGATATTTTGTATTTTTTTCACAACATTCTTTTCCAAAACTAATACCTATTGCATGAACCCAGAAATACAGTGATATAAAATTTTAATTCAGATTGGAACAGAGTACTTATGCTTGGTTCGGTTTTTCAACTCCTTAATATTTGTATCTCCCATTCAGGGTATCTGCAAACCGTGTCTGTTCAGAAATCATGATTCACTTTAAGCAGAACTAAATTTTTATTTCAATCAAAAAACGAACGAAGATCATATTGATAGCTAATTCATGTTTCTGAAGTGCCGTTTAGTTTGATTCAATGTGAAAATTTAGGAGAGTTAGATCTGGTGATCGCGGTGGCCAAGCGTCTCATCCACCGATCTACGATTTACGAACATAAACAACAACTTGATCGTGGAAGTAATCGAACCACATATGTCAGACCATAAAGGAATTTTCTTCTCTATTGATACAAGCTTCATATCAAAAGACAAGTATATAACATGCAGACCCATGACAGAACATGGAAAGCATCATTTCATACAATGTGTGAATAATGTAAATTGGGAAACATTCTATGAAATAAACAATCCTGATGAATCTGCAAACTTCTTGGTCAATACGTTATCAACATTTTACAATCAATGTTTCGTCGAAAAAACTATAAAAATACCCAAGCAAGAAAATAAAGATCTTGTTTTTGATGATATGCAACAATTGAAACGAACCCTGGATGCTGTTCATGTAATTGCTTGTTCAACAAAAAACCATGAAGACTCTCATGTATATAATTCTCTTAAGAAGGATTATAAAAACAAAATAAAACAGGGGAAATTAAACGCAAATAGCAAACGACTTTTAATTTCTGATAATATACAAAAAACAGCTTGGGATATAATAAACGAAAACAGAAATAATAAAAAGTCGCATGTGACATCTGAGTTGACAGCTAATGATTTCTCTGAATACTTCTCTGATGTTATAGACAATCTAATGACTAACTTTGGTAATGTCGATAATACACAGTTTTTAACATTTTTGAACCATGTACCTAATGCAAATAAATCATTTTTCTTATTTCCAGTTTGCGACAGAAATTGAAACTATAATATCACAATTGAAAAATAAGAAATCCAAAGATAATTACAATCTTAACAGTGAGGTTTTAAAACTCGTCAGTGATTCACTTGCTAAGCCTATCGCACATTTAATAAACATATGTATCGAGAGAGGGATTTATCGTCAATCATTTAAAATAGCCCTAGTTACTCCTATACACAAGAAAGGTGAGTATAACAATACAGAAAGTTATAGGCCTATTTCTATCATACCAGTTATATCAAAAATATTTGAAATTGTCCTAAAAAATAGATTATCAGAATATTTTGAAAAAATAATCTATTAAATAAAGCTCAATTTGGGTACAGACAGAGAAGTTCTACCATTGATGCAATCTGCGAAATATATAAAAATATTATACAAGCTTTCGAAGAGCGTAAATGGTGCTGTGCAAAATTTTATGACATGTCTAAAGCGTTTGACACGGTGGACTATGGAGTATTATTACAAAAATTAGAATATTATGGGATCAGAGGAAAAGCCTTAAATCTATTTACATCTTACCTTGCAGGCCGCCAGCAACGTGTTAAATTTAACGGAGATATATCAAAACCTGCAAAAGTCAATTATGGGGTACCTCAGGGTTCAGTCTTGGGTCCTCTATTATTATATATATATATATATATATATATATATATATATATATATATTAATGATATGCCTTTTAATCTAAAGAATGCGTGTCCGATAATGTATGCTGATGATGCCACTTTTTTATCAACTGATACCACGTCTTACAATCTACTCTCGAATGCTAATGAATCTGAAAGTTTTATAACAAACTGGTCTAGAAGCAATTATCTTACTCTAAATGATGATAAAAACAAAACTTTAGATTTTTCAACAAAAAATAAAAAACTAAATAACGAACCAATTAAGCTTCTCGGAGTGTATTTGGGTTCATCTCTAAATTTCTTAACACGTATTCACAAGTTATCAAAGCGCCTGTCCACGTGCATATACATGATCAGACAACTTAGCAACACAACAACAACATATTGTTTAAGAGTAGCTTATTTCGCCATTTTTCATAGCATAATGACATATGGGGTTCATCATGTCACCTAGAGATGATTTTTAAATTACAAAAAAAAGTCGTCAGAACTATGGCACAGGCTAAATATGACGACCATTGCATACCTTTCTTCAAAGGTCTTGGTATATTGACTCTTCGATCATGCTACATATATGAATGTTTGTGTTATGTAAAAAAAATGAAAGGTGAAATTAAAATGACTAAGCCGGAGGACATACACTGCCATGATAATAGGGCCAAAACAAGTTTAAGGCTACCCAAATATAGATTAAGTAAATCACAAAACTCATATCTATATCAATCATTAAAATTTTATAACGCTTTAACTAATGAGTTTAAGACTCCTGAAACGAGTATAAACACTTTTAAAGTAAAAATTAAGAATGTTCTTTTACAAAATGCCTTTTACACATTTGAGGGATATTTTAATTATTTCGACTCATTACGTAATCCGTCGCCTGTCTGATAATGCATATTGATGTATATTTTTTTTGAATTATTGTATTTCTGAATTTCGCTATGTCTTTCTCCCTTAGTTGTTTACTGACTACTTTCATTATTTCTGTATTATGTTTTTATCTGTTTCAATTTATTTATTTATTATTATTGACGTATGCAAACATTTATTGGTACTGCACGAATAAAATTCTATTCTATTCTAAAAAAAAAAGAAAAAAAAAGGTTGCAGTCAGTTCTCTGCTCACTTGTTGTCTACAGTAAGGAAAGGCACCGTCCAACTTATACCAACAAGTTCGATATACATGAAGCGGCAAATTGCCAAAAAGTTCCTAACTGCTGTTCTCATATTATTCAAATATTTTATTCATAATACAATATTCAAATATTTCCCATATAATTTTCTGAAGGAAATTTGGAACTTCATGAGTTTATGTTGGAATTCATTCATAGAAATCAACACGTGAAGGATCACCTCTTGGCTCCTCAACATTCCCAAACACAGCATAATTCCGTTCGATTCTTCTGATTCTTTTTCTATTCATTTATGGTAATTTCATTAAATTTCCTGCGTGTTCTTGACTTCATGTTTTTGCATTAACAGTGAATATAAAACAGGCAAAAACATATTTGAAATATCTGCATTTCAATGTGCATTTTAATCCATCATTTTCATTTCGCAGTATAACGATTCGAAATAAGTATAATATTTCCCAATTGAAATAATCTGTAGTATGCCGTGACCAAAAAAGAGCAAAACAATCTGTTAGTTTGACAAACAATGAATTTAATTGAGTTTCTGTCAGAAAGAAGTATCAAAAATTATTTATCTTCCCAGGTCTCCAAAAACGCTATTGAGTTTGTAATACTGTATATATTAATCATTCTTTGTACAACCGTTTTCATGTTCTTGCTATGATTTATCACATATTAACTATGAAGTATGAACAATTTCATTAAAATATCATTTGAATAATCATTGTCATCCATTTTGATTCTATTCTAATCAAATTTACGGTAATGGCTAAGAGCAAACGTTTTATTATTAATGTACTAATTTTCGAATTTCCATAATGACATGTTCCATCACATTTCCTATCTACCTCATACAGGAGATGTTGAAATAATCCAATTTTTATAGAAAACTTGCTTTTATTTTGGAAACCTGACTCTTTAGGTATAGGAACACGAAAAAATGCACTTTTCACCACTTTTGTATTTATGGGTGAAATCACGAATTTTCAACGACCCTGTACGATGAATTCTTCTAGTCTTAAATCATACACAGGACATTGTCATACTACAACCGAAATTTCAGCTTTCTAAGTAATAATAAACATATAATTGAAGCCATGTTTCGCACAAAAAATAAGGAAGTTATTGATTTTCTCGAAAACCACTGGAGATAGATAGAAAATGATCTAAAGCTAACAGCAAAGCGAAAAATGCAATAATATACAGGGTATCCTATTTGAAATATCAAAGTTGTTGCTGCTTTTGGATAGAAGCGGCAACTCCGCAGCGCTTAAAATATTTTAGATCGATAGAACAGAACTGATTATCCAAGAAACCAAATTTTCAAAATAATCCTATGTCTATTTTTCCAGAAACGTCTACTAGGGCATCGAGTTTGGACACCCTGTATATTACTAATTATTACCGATTTTTGTTATTTCGGGAATTGGGGTCCAAAATTAAAGAAAACCCTATTTCTTCAAAGCCAAAGTTTCGTCAATTTTTCTTTGACTTCTTCAGGGCACTGTAAGATTCAAAAAGGGGATGATTTAAAAAAAAACATTGAAACATCAGGAAAAATATACTAATCAATTTGCTACTACTTCTTTTCCAGAAACAATCACTTTATTTTGGTAACAGATTAGAATGAATTAGTATTTGTATTTACTTATAAGGATGAGTTTTCCGAGTAATACATAGGTACAGTGACCGCCAAAAAGTAGGTACCATATGGAACAAATGGTTATCATTAGGGAATTGGAAAACTATTTCTAGGGAAGTGCATGTCCGATAACTTAAAAATCGTTTTTGACAACTAGTGTGGCGGCCAATTGGAAAAAATACTATGAAGAGGCGAAAAGTGGGGTAAGATGGCAAGATATCGGAAAAAGTAATTTGGTTGCTTGGAATTTGATATCACACTGATAAACAGAGTTTCAAGCAATAAATCGGACACATTTGAAATTACTACTTTTTTTTAATATTTTCCGATCTCTTCACAAAAATCAAATTTTTTTTTTCTGATGGCTTGGCTGCAGTGGAACATTTATATCTTGATGATAATGACAAAACTTTCTCATTTTCTCTACCCCAGAGGGCACTTAATTGAAAAACATGGTTTTTGCCAGAACCCTCGCTGTTACATTGGTTCGTATGTAACAGTTATATCAGAATTCCAAGACTATTGTGGTGATATAGCAATCTAGAAACATTCTGATTTCCTGATTATAATCAAGTTTCGATGATAATCGTGCATGAGCGTTTCACTTCGCACATTATATTAAAGAGAGTTTATGTGCAAAGTGAAACGCTCATGCAGGAAACATAATATTTCCCAATTGTCATATCATCACAGTTGTCTTGGAATTCTGATATAACTGTTAGATACCAACCAATTTGACAGCGAGGGTTCTGGCAAAAACAACAATAACAGTATACTTTTTTCCCATATTGTACATACTTTTTGGCGGCCACTTTATACAGGGTGTTTCATAATAAATGCGCAGGACTTCTGGATGTGATAGCTCGTTCAAAAATATGAAAAAAAGTTTCTTTTAACTTACCCTCTAAAATTCAACATTTTCGAGATACAGGGTGTTGAAATTTTAAAAAAATTATAGTTTTTTGCGAATATCTCTGGAACCGTTTATCGCACAAAAAACAGATTTTGAATGCATTTTCTACTCATAATAAGCTATGTTTTGTGCTGATTTTTTTATTTTTAAAAATTCATAATTGGTGAAGATTTTGAAGGGGTAGTGGGTGTTTTTTTCTCCAACTTCTACGCCGCTGGAAAAAGTATGATTTTGAGCCGCCTACTTGAACCGCCAATGTTTTCTACACAAAAAAGATACTCTAGGTCATAAGCTCCAAAATTGACCGTTTTCAAGAAAAATCAACTTTCATGTTGAAAAACATGGTAATTTTTTTTAAATAATTTTTTCCTAATTACTTATACAAAATTTATTTAAACGTTAAAACAAGTAACAAAACCAAATGTTGACTTATTAAAATAAAAAAAAAACAATAACAATCATACTCAGTTGAATTTTTGATAATGTCCGCCGTTAGCTTCAATGCACGCAGCCATTTTTCGAGGAAAAACATTATTTAAACAACATGAAAGTTGATTTTTCTTTAAAACGGTCAACTTTAGAGCTTATGAACAAAATTACCTTTTTTGTGTAGAAAACATTGGCGGTTCATATAGGAGGCTCAAAACTGTACTTTTTTCAGTGGCGTAGAAGTTGGAGAAAAAAACACCGACTACCCCTTCAAAATTTTCACCAATTATGAATTTTAAAAAATAAAAAATCCGCACAAAACATAGCTTATTATGAGTAAAAAATGCCTACGAAATCTGTTTTCCTGTATCTTGAAAATGGTGAATTTTAGAGGGTAAGTTATTAAAAACTTTTTTCATATTTTTGGACGAGCTATCACATTCTGAAGACCTGCGCATTTATTATGAAACACCCTGTTTATCCTAAGACCATATTATTAGGTTTGAATCACTTGCAAGAGACGGAATGTTTCGATGTAAGAACAGAAGTTGGTTTTGGGTTGAAATCAAACAATACACAACACTAGACACGTTAAAATTTTTATAAAATAGTGACTTATTTGGGTGAATGCCAAAGTAGAACTGATAAAATAGCCAAATGTTCAATTGAGATGATATTGAAAATCATTGAAAATCATTCTTGATGAATTGGAAAAGAAATACAACTCAAACCAGCTCTAGACGAACGTTATTTTTTGAAACTTTGACTTTGATTCCATATTATTTGGTGATACTAAATACAATATTTCAACAAAATTTCCTTCTACTTTACATAAACCACTACCTTCCCTAAACCACTACCTTCCTTCGAACTAATTTTACTTAATCCATTTGTATCAATTTTTTTTTTTTCATGAATTTTATTTTCTCAATTCTCCTGTTACAAGCTGCACTTATGTGCCGTCTAATCCTGCAAAGAGTTCAATAAGCTTTTTACATTCACAAGCTGAATATTTTTGATTTCGTTTGTTGCGATGATAACATTATTCGATTCGATTCAATTCAATTCTTTATTAATCCATCAAAAAAAGCACAAAAAAGCAATTGGACAAGTCAGTACATATCAAATTCAGATATAAAAAAAGGTAAATAATACAAATTTATAATAAAAACATCCATAAATAACAAAAAAGTATTGAAACAATAAAGTGAGTGCAGCAATGATTCAAGAAAAGAAGAAATACAAAACATTTTACTAGCGTAGGTAAGAAAAAAACTCCTCGATTGTATAGGGTCTAATCTCAAAAAGTAATTGTTTTATGTTACGTTTAAATATTGTTCCTTGGTTATATTTTGAAAAAACTCCGGAAGTGCATTATATAATCTCAGCCCCAGAAACTCGAACGAGTTGAGACGTAGAGACAAACGTGTTTTGGGTATGTGAAAATAATTTCTGATGCGGGTGTTATAATCATGAAAGGGTTGGTTTTGTTTAAAAACTTCTTTATTTTTATGGATGTAAAACAAAATTTCCAGAATATAGGGACCTGAAAGAGGCAAAATATTTAAATTTTTGAATAGTGTTTGTAGCATGTAAATTTTCGCTACTTCATTTTGTTAATTTTTTATAAAGCTTTAAAGCAATGTAGACTTCACCCTGTGGTGACCTACTTTCAATGAGCCTTAACAAAACATACGTATATGTTCCTAGTTGGTTGTCTAACGTCATTCATAGAAATCTTTTCAACATACCCATGGTAATTTCCATTCAAAACCACATTTAATGATCAATTCACATTTTACAAGTTGTCACTACGAGGAGAATAATTAAGTTCTGGATGCACCATCAGAATAAATCATTACTTTTCGAATTGTTCTCATTGAAACTGCATAGGTTGTGGTCCTGTCTAGCTTTCCAAGTAGTGCTTGTATTTCTGCTTACTAGAAAAGTGTGATCTGTTTTACGTTTTGCAAGTGTTGTTCTAAAAATTATTAAAGGTGAATAAGGAATTTCTTCGAATGAAAATATATCCTACTCACTTCGAACTAGTGCTTCGTATGTATGTTTGAGTTCTGGTTATTGAGAAGGTTCATAAGGAGTGATTTCGAATTATTGTCTTTGTTTTAATCTTTAGGGTTAAAAGTGATTATAAACTAAATGTTTTGATTGTTTTCATGTTTACGCTTATTTTCTATTTGTCAGCTGTCCGATGATATTTCAACTGTCAGCTGTCAAATGTCATGTTAAAATATCAGTGTAGCCAACTTAGCTTTTGGGGTTTCTGATCAGAGACAAACAAACACACCATTAATTTTATGCTGGTCAGATTGGTCGGTTAAGCATGGAACATGCAAATATCGAAATATCTGAATGTTGGTAACATAACTTCCTGGATGGAAAAATCTTCAAGAGGGATATCGTTTCCGACTGAGAGAAGGGTCAGATAGTAGAATTGGTAGAAGCTACAGGTGTCTAGCCATACAGGGGTTCCTGGTTTTGTTCGGCTGACGAATCCTGAATTTGTTAAGTGATCCTTTGTGGATATTCCATTCTACTCATCTCACTATCAACTCCAAAGACCTGGCTTTTGATAAATGCCTATCTTGGAACAATTTGGCGTTTGAAAACTTTGTACCACGCCGACATTTTTTTAGAAGATAAAACCCTTCACGGAAGGTGAGTTTTCCAACTTTTCTTTTCATCGTTTCCATGCTAACGACTGTTTAGAACAGCTATTTACTAAAAAACATTTATAGGGTTGTTGTTGTACTCGGAGGAATTTGACCCAGATAATTGTCACGTTTCCTTGCCTAGTTGGGTATCTCCCAAGCTTTGGTTAGCCCCACGTCCTCCTGTTGGATATTTATGGTATTATGGCTCCAGTATAGCTGATTTGCCGAAGTATAGTATGCCTGGTTTTGCTTGATGAACTGTTGAATTGCTGTCAAATGTGATGAGGCCTTCTTCATTGATAGTCTTCGTAGACTCCATTCCTTCATCACTCCAGTCCTAGTTGGCCTAGGATCTAGTCCAAAAATCTGCACGTTGGTGTCACCAGAGGAACAGGTTTCACTTTCTAATTTTTTATATTGGATGAAATCCTACAATTTCAATTTTAATTATTTATTATTATTCAATATTGATATTATCTCCGGTTGAAGTTTAAATCTTTCAACGACTATCTGTAAACCACCACGCACCACGCACCACGCTGGGAAAATTGATTTCCTAATTAAATCTTACAATTTTAACCTCAGATTCAACAGATACCAAATATTGAATATTATTAGAATCAGTCTTATTTTTGAGAAACTGTTACTCTGACCAGTGAAGATTAATTCATATCAAATGTTTGTGTGTTTATTTATGTTTTATTTATTTATTGATTAACACTTTTCAACTTGACAACATCGTATGGTAAAGTCTCTTATAGTTTTGGTTATAACATCTAATTGTCTTTATTCGGTTGCACAACATCCCAAGTAAGTACTCTTTGACATAGACATATTAAAAGTTGCTATGGCGCCCCCTCTTATTTCTGTGACCATTATGTTACCGTTCAATGATATAATTATGTTATAAAGTATAAACGAACCCATAGTGCCTACCGACGAAGAGCTGCCGTCTGCATTGCTCCTTTTTATTTAAATTTAAAGAAAAGAGGGACTGTTCGTGATGCGTTTGCAATGGTTTCAATTATTCTTTTTTGCGACACAAAAACATTGTGTGCAGGTGAAGAATTACCCCAATCAATGAGCCCATATTTAATTCTTGATTGTATTTGCCCTTAGGTTGATTGATATTTGTATTCTCATCTTTATATTTCGTATTTGCTACTCTTCAGCTCTCTCAACACTGCTACTTTACTCAAGGCAATGTCCAATTGACTTGCAAAATCTTTTCAAGGCTTTTTTTTTCCACAGTCTATCTAGAATCGGTTTTTGAATTTGTTCTCTAATATTAGATAACACGGCTGCTCTCTGCTTTTCTTCAACCATATTTGTCATGAAAAACTGGTCATAACGCTCTTCAAATATCTCCCAATCAGCTCGGTTTCACTTAAACGTGCCATTTTTGCACGAAAATGGTTGTCAAGTTCATTCTGACATACGAAAAATCGCCGCGGCCTTGTTTTAAAAAAATAGTTGTTTAATATTGTTTTTTCCATTAACCAGATGTCGTCCCCTTACGAACGGCAGCCCTCAGAAATCGAAACTTGTGCGCGACAAGGATTAACGAGGTCTTACCTTTTTACGTGCGATTCCTAGCACTTTCTCTCTGCAGTCGCCATGGTTTGAACCATCACCGACTGGCAGCCAAAGTGATTGTAACAATGTCGCTGTAACTATTCGGCCAGCTGTTATGGATCCAGAATCTGTCAAAAGTAACTTGATAGACTATAAACTTAACAGACTAAACTATTTTTGTATAATTGATAAGCAAAATATACTCAAAATTCGATATCTCGAAAACGGTCAAATTGTGTTTAGAATTTTGTGAAGAATGGAAATGTGGAATAATATATCTTGAAGAAAAAGCAACTTTGTTTTGACTGATCCTGTATACTTCATTAATTTATTGTGATATATTTTAGACGACTCTAAAACTTTTGTAACTCAACATTTTTTTGCTAGCTGTCTTACTTTGAGATAATAGACCGTTTCCGTACATATCAGCGTCCCTGTTTAATTCACAAATTTTATGTAAAGCTCCATACCAAAGAATTGAAAAAAATAGGGTTACTTTTGTTTTGTTCGTATTTTAATTCTCCACAATTATTCTTGTCAGAACAACTATATTGCCGTATAAGTTTTATATATTTAAATATTTATGCGGCAATTAATAAACGACAAAAATATAACAATATAAACACGAACTCTTTTTCACTGTGTAATGCCGCAGTTGGTTTTCTCCTGTTATTGATGTCACGAAAAAATATTCCATTAATAGGCGTATTCGTGAATATTGAAGTGGGCACTGTTGCTGAAGTAATTCAAACACTAATTCCTTCTTTGTGTCTATTGACTTGATGAAAGTACTTTCCTATAACGTCTTAGAGTTCTAATCTCAATTATTATGACTCAGCCCAATGAAGATGAAATTGATCATAAAAGTTAATAGGGTGTGATATTGGCCCTTTAGCCGCAGAACAGATCCGGTGAGGGGTGATAGAAATAATAATTCTCATTCCAAGATTCCATTGATTTCACATTTGGCCGTAGTTTATGGTAACTGCAAGCCCATTCGAACTGAATAGTTGATAATGTTAACTCCTGGAGGTATACGGTTTCCTGCAAAATCCAATATAGGTCGAGCATGACTCGAAAGATTATAATAGCAAATAGCCGAGATTCCAGATAAGTTTGGGTGAACCTGACTTGGAGTGTCATTCGTTCCGGTTGCGAAAATGAATGAGGGGCCCCACAACGGTAATTTATATAGGCCTTTGAATCTTTTTATTTTGATCGCCATCGTTTGTTGGGGGACTTAGGAAATGCTGTAGAAGCGAAGGAAGATATAAAAATATACTTTCATTAGTTGAAGTTTGATTGTGTTTGAACAGACAAAGTTTTGTTATTCAATAAAGGGTGAATATTCATGGTGGATCTTTTCTGGGTTATTTTCGCTATTGCCGCGTCTTCTAACAACATCTCAGAATCATTTTGAATGGATTGCTCTGTGAGATTTATAATCTTTGAAATAATCATTTAATCTAAGGTAATGCCACGAGTCCTTCAAATTTTATCAATATTTTTTTTATTTCGAAATCGTGATTTTACGTAATTCGGTTTGTTTGAATGCTTCTGCCTCAAAATAAAAAAGTTTTGAGTGTTTTGAAAATGAAAATTCATCTCATCAAATTTGAAGATCGAGTTGTATTTGGAGAGATTATTTTGTGTTTGTTGTTGATTTTTCCGCAATATTTTCATGATGCTTTGCATCAATGTGTGAATAAGGTTTCAGCAAAGATTCTGACGCGTGGCATGTTATCTTAATAGTTTCTTGTTCCTGAAAACCTTTCTTTACCATACGAGAAACTAAAGTCGAGCGACTTGAATGATTTCTAAGTTTTACTATTTTGGTGTCAAGACCACATTTTTCTGCTGATTTTTTCAACCATTTGCCTATTTCATTCTGGTCCACTGGTGAATTTTCATACCATGCAGCATTCGGCTTTTTCCAGAAAGGATTTGGAGTAAGAAAATGTCTACCGGTGGTTATATTTTGACCACGTTGTGGAATCAGCTCGTTATATAGTCTTATGAGGCATCGATCAGGGATTTCAATGTTAGGTGTCAACCATTTGGTGTCAGTGCACTTTTTATTACCATACCCTGGCAAGTTTTACTGAATATCGGATTATATTCCAATCGTCCAGTTTCTTCACCTGCATTATTAATTTCTTTTTTGAAATAATGAATGAGTCAATTAACACCTTCACCTCCGCGCCAGGCTAATTCATAAGAAATTATGTGAAAGAACTTCATTTGTAGTCCTAATGGCATTTTTTCATCACCAGAATCGATTATCCTCGTGTATTCTTCTTCCTCTAGTGCGGCAGCACTCTGCTTTCTTTTATCCACACATCTTTGCAACTCCTTTCTTTTTGCATTTCTTACATCTCTTCCTTTTTTAAATTCAATATCCTGAAACGGATTGAAGCTGATTTTGTATTTAGAATACATTACAAATTGTTTTCAGCGAATATTATTTGTAATCTTCGCCATTAGATTTCTTCATATTCGCTCCCCAGTCTTCAAGAATTTCTGCAATTTCTTAGATAGTCGTATCACTTTAAAGTTTGTAGTTTCTGAAATTGCAAAACTGTTCAAACTGATTCCATATGGATTTTTTTGTCTTCACAGTGTTTAGTGGAGTGAAATTCTGTATTAATTTTTCAATATTTTCTTGGCCAAATTGTTTTACACTCATTTTCAAATAAAATTTTGAATGGGTAAAAATTTCACCAAATTTCAAATATCAAACAACGATGTAGGCATTCTATGATCCAGAAGAGTTATGATGATTACGCGGTGCATATGATATAGATATCTAGAAATTATGATAGTTCAAAGCAAAATTCATTGATGCATTCTGACGATACCAGGAGATGTTGCTATACCTCTCATTATACAAGGTTGATAATCGAAAATTTCTTGTTATGAATTGAATACAACGGTTTCGTCTCAAACCACAAAAACAAATTGAATTTAACAAAAATTAATCGTACTCCATCTTCATTTGAGTTCAGGAAGTATTTGAATCGGTCTACAAGCGGCCATTTCCTAATTTTGTCCACGACGTAACTCGTAACTAGTAACGTAAGTCGTCGTTTGCGATATCTACCATAAACTTGGTTATGTTAATGAGCTATTTTCGTGTGTGAAATTTGAGCGTTTATTGAAATGTGTCGTTTACGTTATTATTATGCTGAAAAAGTTAATGACCATGTATAATCCAGTTAAATAGAATCGACTCCAAAAACCTAGTTTTGACAGTTCAAAGGTAAACAAAGTTTTATCAAGGACCAGGCAGTTTTATCAACAGTAAAAAAACAAGAGCTTTTTTTTATCGGATAAATTTCTTTTTGTAACGAAATAATTTTGCCAATCAGTAATTTTACGAGAAAAACTGACATGACAAAATCGCGAGACCGAAGGTCGAGCGATTTTGTCAAATGTCAGTTTTTCGAGCAAAATTACTGATGGAAAAATTTATCCTGAAAAGAAAAGCTCGAGTGTTTTTTGGCAAGATAAATTAACGACCGAATATAAATTGTCTCCATATTGACGCTTTAGTATTTTTTGTAGATTGCGGGATTGCTTTTTCTATATTTTTTGTTATTTGTTGAGTCGAAACTTTCCCAAAACGACTCATGTTGTAATGTTTCAGTATCAACTATCAACAATACTTAAATAACTGACAGGGCAGAAATTAAAGTGACGTAAGCATACTAGATGTAGACGCTAAAGAGGAACAGGCGTTTTTATTGGTGATAAAAAACGATACACCTTTTTTATCGCTGTCAAAATGACAATACAGTCATCTTTAAATGACACATTTTATACAGGAGTTAATTTATAAGTATAAAACCGAATGATTGGCTAGAGTAACCCGCTATTATTGTTTAAAATGCCAAAAACGTCACATTTTGACAAGTGAAAAAAATGATCTTGAATAATTTTGTATAACCTCCGTAAACTACTAATTGAACCGAAACTCGAAGCTCACCTGTAACAAACATTTGGAAAAACAGTTAACAAGGGCAAGGACATCACTGATGAAGGCCAGGCACTCCTTAGGCGAAACTTGGGCACTCGGACCTAAACAATCCCTCTGTGGTTATACACAGCGCTAGTGGGTCCCTCGATAACACACGGAGCCTTGCTGAAGTGGCCAGAGGTTGAACAAATGACAACCAGAGGGAGGCTGGTTTTCAAAGACTGGCCACGCTAGGGGTCACTGGTGCTAGGGGTCACTGGTGCTTTGTCCAGCGCATCTACGATTAGCCTGAAGGTACTGAACCATCCTCCTCTGCATTTGCATATTGCAGAAGAGGAGAGGAAAAATGGAAGGGCAAGAACCTAGCCAATCCAACAAAATTACAGAAACCATTATGCTACATGTTTAATTTGTCCATCAGAACATCAGTTTTTCCAGAGATGTGGAAGGAAGCAATAGTAACTCCCATCCTCAAGTCTGGAAATACATCAAATATCAAAAATTACAGGCCAATATCAGTTCTGTGTGCAATAGCTAAATTAGAATAGAATAGTGTTTAATTGCAAAAACTTTTTACAATATAAATAAAAATAAAACAGTTTTGACAGCTTTCAGCAATATAAACACAGAAATATCTCATTGAAGTTTTCACTTGTTTGTGAGATAGTCACGTACGTGAGCCAGCAAAGTTAAACTTAACCTAAACGTTTAACAGCTATTTGCACCTGTTCTCCGTAATAACAAACTCAGCTAAGTGGAGGATCAGCTTAAGGTACACCTCAAGGTAAAGATTGCTTGCACCGTTGACTCCTGATCTGCACCTTTGCAGAGTACTGGATATGTTTGGCAACAGCGCAAAAATGATCACGTAACCAACGACGAGACGTAAAACAACGCAAAGTTTTGAAAAATATGCATATTGCGCAAGTGCTGTCAGTTCTGTCTAATTTGAAAGGCTGGCGGGAATATGGCATGTAATTTGGAAAATTTGTCTCTACCGGGAAAACTAGCCACAATATCGCCAAGAGAGGTGCGTGCACATTAGTTAAAATGCGTAGTTTATTGGACACCCTAACCTGACCTGACTTACCCTATGTAAACAGAAAAGTATCCATCCAAAATGTTTACGACATAAAGATGTGGTTAACAATTTTGGATGAAGGCTCACAATTCCATTCCTCCAGTTCAAAGCAACAGACTATTTTTAAGTTCATAAGTAATATAAATTAACAATATATCAATAGATATTTTGTATTAATAGTTACAGTGTTGAATCTGAAAATTATTTTCCTACTTTCACATCATAGGGATATTCAATATCAGCCTCAATCAGGTTTAGTATATAGAGAGCTATAGCTTCGGTCACCCTAAATAGAGAAAAAAATACAATCACATCAGCAAAATCCAGAAAAAGTGCTCGAAATACTTTGAACATCAAGAAAATAGGAAAATATTTCGTTAGAAAAAGTGAAGTTAAGTAGTTAAGTGGAACCTAAGCCTGGAGAATCTGAGGCTTATCTTGACTGAGGCTTATGTTGTCCTCAAATACCGGTGCAAACCAAAATCGTAATGTAAGGTCCACTTAAGTCGTAAGGTAACCTTAAGTTGAACCGGTGCAAATAGCCGTAATACATATATATATATATATATATATATATATATATATATATATATAACAGAAAGTTACGTATGACATCTACAGTCACTAGTTGAAACTTAATTTGACACGAACCAAGGAATCCAAAGTAGAGGTTTGTCTACAAAATGACAGGCAGCCAACATTTCGTTGTTCTGACCAACCCAAGGTTCAATCAAGTTTCTAGTACGTTATGAGGAACGCAAGCAGAATCTAAGTGAAAATAGAGTATATTTCGTTTTAATTCCGAGAGTTCCAACCTTTGACAGCTGTTTCGTGCTAACGCACTCATCAGAAAGGATTTATATAAATACGAAACCAAAACGAATCCACTCAAGAATTAGTACCGTGAAGACAAGACAGATATAACAGAAATCCTTTCTGATGAGTGCGTTAGCACGAAACAGCTGTCAAAGGTTGGAACTCTCGGAATTAAAACGAAATATACTTTATTTTCACTTAGATTCTGCTTGCGTTCCTCATAACGTACTAGAAACTTGATTGAACCTTGGGTTGGTCAGAACAACGAAATGTTGGCTGCCTGTCATTTTGTAGACAAACCTCTACTTTGGATTCCTTGGTTCGTGTCAAATTAAGTTTCAACTAGTGACTGTAGATGTCATAAGTAACTTTCTGTTATATCTGTCTTGCCTTCACGGTACTAATTCTTGAGTGGATTCGTTTTGGTTTCGAGAGCTCCATAAATCCTTTCTGATGAGTGCGTTATATATATATATATACAGGGTGTCAATTTGAAAACTTCCCACCCTTAATATCTTCCTTCCAGTAAACAATATGAGTAATCGAAAAAACAGGTCAATTTTATTGTCAAGGGGGACACTTTCAAGGACTATTTGTAGCCCTCGTGGTTCAACCCCCTAGGAGGGGTAGATGTTACCCTTAGAATTTTAAATGGGAAGGGGGGTCAAGTGGCACATCATTTTGATGGGCGTTCAATTCTTGTTCCAATGGTACCCTGACTTATTATTTTTTGATGAGCATTTTCCGAAAAATTGCGTTCTAAACTAACAGAAGTAATTATTAGAACGCCTATACTGAGATGCATGGTTTGGCCAGAACTGGTTAGAATATTAGGTGGTACCGTTCCAACCCTTTATTAGGGGTAACATTAGCCATTAGCTCCAAACACTTTACATAAAAAAGTAGTCTAATAGTAAAACGTAGATGGTAGTAAAGTTGTGTTTATTAAATGCTGAATTTTTAAGTGTCATCGCAGAAATTGTACAGATAGCCTTCCTTTTTTGCTACTTCTGCTGTAAAAAGTTTCTGTTTTCCGGCAAAAAATTGGTTAGCAAATTTGAACTATGTGGTAGTATTGTGAATACCCTTGTACCTGTTGGGCTGTTTAGGAATTACTTTAATAAGTGTATAAAAGTGTAAAAATGGTTTACATTTTTCAAGACAGAATTGAAATGATTGTAATTTATGGCGAAGTTGGAAAGTGCGCACGAAGGGCGGCATGGCATGTCTTTTTAACGAAAGACATCCAAATTGTAATGTAAGTCACCGCTATGTGCTTGATTTGGTGAATAAGTTTTACGAAACTGGTTCAGTGACAAATAAAAAAGAAATAACCCCAGAGTACTAAATGAAGCAGCTCAAATTGAAGTTTTGGGAACATTTGCTGCAGAGCCCACGAGCTCCTTACGATCAGTATCAGAACAGACGGGAATGTCACGTAAGAAAAGCATTGAAAATGCATAAATTTCATCCATATAAAATGCAGATTCTTCAAGAGCTCCACGAGGATGATTATGATAGAAGAATAGAGTTTTGTGAAATCATGTCTCATCGAGTCAATACCATCCCTAATCTTCTGTTAAACATATGTTTCAGCGATGAGTGTTCATTTTTTCTGAATGGCAATGTTAATAGACAAAATTGTCGCTATTGGAGTGACGAAAACCCACATATTTTTCGGGAAGTGCATACACAACACCCACAAAAAGTTAATGTTTGGGCTGGTATTCTTGGAAATGCCATTCTTGGTCCATTATTTCTGGAAGAAAACTTGACTGGCAATCTGTACCTTGATATGCTTGAAGAGACTATCGATCCTCTTATAACTCACGAGCTAGAAACTCAAATTGATGCAGAAGGTAATGAACTTTTGCAGGAGGATCTGTTACATTTCCAGCAGGACGGTGCTCCACCTCATTATTTTCTTCCCGTCCGACAGTGGTTAAACGAGAGATTTCCGTGTAGATGGATTGGCAGAAGGGGAGCAGTTGAATGGCCTCCGAGATCACCGGATTTAACACCCTTAGATTTCTTTCTTTGGGGGCATCTTAAATCCGTTGTTTATAAAACACAACCTTCTGATATTGACGAACTTAAAAGACGAATTACAGCAGCATGCCGGTCAATTCCTAGTGAAGTTTTCCGTAATGTTAGAGGAGAATTCGAAAACAGACTGTATTACTGTTTAGAGCAAAATGGACAACATTTCGAACAGCTAATAAGATAAGCGTAAGTAGATTTTATGTTGGAAATGTCTTTCTCGCATATTAAATTTTATTGTGTAGAAGGAAAATAACCACCAAATAAAAAATCCCATGCGCAATAAATTTATTCCTGTCATTCAAGGGTTGGAGCGGTGCCACCTACTCTTCTAACCATTTTTATTAAAGGGAGTCAATACAATAATGCATCTCAGTATAGGCGTTCTAATAATTACTTCTGTTAGTTTAGAACGCAATTTTTCGGAAAATGCTCATCACAAAATAATAAGTCAGGGTACCATTGGAACAAGAATTGAACGCCCATCAAAATGATGTGCCACTTGACCCCCCTTCCCATTTAAAATTCTAAGGGTAACATCTACCCCTCCTAGGGGGTTGAACCACGAGGGCTACAAATAGTCCTTGAAAGTGTCCCCCTTGACAATAAAATTGACCTGTTTTTTCGATTACTCATATTGTTTACTGGAAGGAAGATATTAAGGGTGGGAAGTTTTCAAATTGACACCCTGTATATATATATATATATATATGTATATTTATATATATATATAAAGAATATGGGGTACATGTAAAAACTAATAACTTACTAACTATATTCTTGTAGAATTTTGTTGTAGGCATTTTAAAATAATCATAAAAGTGATAAAAATTTTGTATAGAAATCGGGAGTGAAGCGACAGTTTGTAGTGGTTATTAAGCTTATAGCTCTGAATACTAGTAGAATTTTTTTTTTATTAGTGCTTTACTTTTTTTTGAAAGTTTTTACTTGAACAAATTGTGAATGAACTCCGTGGTCAAATTCTTTATATAACATTTCAGGTGATTCCTGAATATAAAAATTGATCGACTCTCCCGAATATTCAGTGGTAGAGTGTTATATAACTTTGGACCTAAATAATGGTAGATTTTCTGTCCAATAGATTTTCTGCGTCCAAGGACACTGAAATGGAATGTGTCTTCCAGTGTGGTAGGAGTGAGTGAGCCTTGCAAATTCATTTTTGTTTTTGTGTTGTCTGATGTTGCTATTTTTATAATATAGCTGTCTCAAGTCTAACACATCTGATTTAGCATACAAACGATCACTTGGATATCTTGAATTTTTTTAATGCATCAGTTTGAGAAAGCGTCTTTGGATAACCTCAAGTGGGCGAAGATGATATTTAGATACTCCTCCCCATCCCAGTATACCGTACGTTAGATGGCTTTCAACAAGGCTGTGATAGAGTTCCTTTTTTTCTTTTTGCTCAAGGATATCGTTTAATTGCCGGAATTTATATAGGACAAAACGTAATTTCTTTAGGACAAAGTTGATGTGGTCTGCCCATCGTAGATGTGTATCCAGCATTATTGCCAGATATTTGACAGTTTTTACCTGCGATATTTGTATATGATTTTTTAGGGAGAGGAATTGCATATTCGGTAGTGCGTTTTCATAAATTGTGAAAGGTAAAAAGAATTTTTTTTTTCGAAATTGATTGTAAGTAACTTGTAGTCGAAAAAGTTTTTGATCATGAAAAGATCCCTTTCAACATCATCTTTTAGACCGCCCCAGGTCTCCCCTTTATAGAATATGGCGGTATCATCCGCAAAACTGATTATTTTTCCATCACACTGGATTGCGAATAGGTCGTTTACGTAAAGCGAAAAGAGTAGTGGTCCTAAAACGGTTTCCTGAGGCACCCCACAGTCGATTGTTCTGAAATAACTGTGAGTATCATTCACTTTGACACACTGTCGACGGTTTTCAAGGTAGCTTTTGAACAGATCGAGGCATTTGTCCCGTATTCCAAGATTTTGAAGTGTTGAATGTAGTATTTTGTGGCTTACGGTATCAAAAGCTTTTGAAATTATTTGAACAAATAATATACAATAAGGTGTGGAGTTCTGTCGGAGCTAGTATTTGTGAAGAGCAGCATGGTTTTGTCCCAAAGAAATCTACATCCACGAATTTGTTTCTTTTTACACATGAAGGGTTTGTTGTATGAAAAATTTTTCTCAGTCCAACCATTTGAGAGTTATCACTTCTGAAAAGAAATAAGTCAAATGGAGTTTTAATTTTTTCTTTATATCTGATTAATGTAGAAACTTCTAAGTTTGGAGAGAACATACACTCATAATGAGGTAATATGGGCAATTTTTTTCGGAAGAAAGGTTGATTTTATGTAATGGAAAAGCAAATACTTAAATTTCAACTTCGATTTTGCTTATCCAAAAGTGAATTATGAGTGCAGACGAAAACAATAAAAAGGAACAGTACTGCATATACAGAGGGTAACCTACATTCAGACTATTCAGCCAATGCCGACTGCCTAACAAATGTTTAGTGAAGAGACTATTACTGAAATTTGCCAAAAGCAATTTGATATGATATCGATGCTGTTGAGAGCAGAGTTTGACAAATTTTGAGAAAATATTAATCCGTTTTTTGACAAATTATCCCAACAGGGCACACCCGCATCAACCGAATTGGTCAGATTTTCATAAAAGGAGTGGATAGCACTGTTTGTGGATTTGTTCGTTTGGAATTCTTTCTGGTTATTGCTTATGATGTGATTCTATTTCAGGTTACAGTTTATTCTCTGAATAGGCATATTAAAATATTTTTGAAAATATGGAGGAAATGGTTATGGGACGATAATCATTAATCTGGTTTGGATCGCCTTTTTTCATGATTGAAACAACCCTGCCACTCTTTAGGCAATCCAGAAAATTACAATTCGGAAGTGAAAGATTTTCACAAGATAGGTCAGAGGAGATTTTATTAAAAAAACAACCTCATTATCAAAAATCCTGGTCACTTGAATTTCCATTTCCAATATATTTTAGCAGCAGTTCGTATAATTCCATTTGCATACAATGTTTGGATGCTTTTTGATATAATTACAGCAAGAACAAATGGAATTAGAGTATTTTTAACTAACGTACTGATTTGTTTCATTGTAATTACAACTTTTTCAAAACTCAACATCTGTCTGACCAAATTGTTTCTTCATCAACAACTATTTTTTCATTGCCATCTAACTTAATGAAAAAATATAACGAGTGGCTCAAAATAACTTTAAAATATCAAACATTCTCCCCCATAGTTATGGGACCCCATTACTCCTTTTCAATATCAAGGAGGCATATTTTGGCTGCAGGTCTCCTGTAGGTCTCCATTTTTGTCTTGACTTCTACTGTCCTTACGTTACTGTAGGCGCCAGGAAAAACTGCCGAGATTATACCTTTCAACCAACAGTTTCTTGGTAGGTCTGCATCAACGATTACGACTACATCACCAACTTGAAGATTACGGGACAGCTTGTCACACCATTTTGTTCGATCAACTAACGTTGGAAGATACTCTTTGATCCACCTCCTTCAAAATTGATCGGATAAACCTTGGGCAATCTTCCATTGTTTTCGAGTAACCATGTCCTTTTCTGACATCAAGCAAGGAACTGGTGCAGCACCTGATGACCATTTCAGGAAATGGTTTGGGGTGAGGGCTTCTTCGTCGGAGGGATCTTAAGAAACATGAATTAGTGGTCTACTATTGACAGTATTTTCAGCTTCAATTAACAATGTCAATAAAACTTCTTCCTTTGCAGACTGTTCTTTCAGAGTAACTCGGAGGGCTGGTTTAACAGACTTCACCAGCCTCTCCCAACACTTTCCCATTTGAGGAGCCAGACGACTTTGGAAAATCCATTCAACTACTTTCGTAGTCATCTCTTCCATCATTTTATCCTGGTCCATCTGAAACAAAGCATCTTTTAATTATCATGCTGCACTCCTCAGATTGGAGCAATTGTCTGAATGGATGCATTGCGGAGAACCTCTCCTTCCTATCATTCTTCATATAGCTAAAATGGCGGATCGGTCGTCAGAGAACTGGCCATTTCTAAGTGTACAGCCCTGGTGCTAAGACATGTAAACAGCACTCCGTAGCGCTTTTCGTGACTCCTACGAACTGTTACTGTCATTGGACCAAAATAGTCCATCCCTGTGAAAGTAAAAGGCCTGACAATACTACTTACTCTGAATCCAGGTAGTGAGGACATTTCTGGGACTACTGGTTTTACTCTCATATTCTTACACCACTGACAGTTGTTCCAAGTACTTCTAACGGCTGCTCTGGCGCAAAGAACCCAGATTTTTTCAACATGAAACATCAAAGTAAACGAGTAAAATAATTTTTGGGCTCAAGAATGATGGGGTACTCCACACAGTCATCAATATCTATTGATGCCCTGAATCTTCCATCGATTCTCGAAATTCCTTCGGCATCTAAAACTGGAGATAATTTATATAACCTACTTTGTTTGTGAATTGGAATATTTTTCTGTAAACATGTAACTTCTTCATGAAAATTTTTATTTTGTGCATGTTTCGCCCATATTTTTTCCACTGCGTCGATTTCTGCAGGAAGCAAACCAGAGCGAAACGACATTTTACTCTCAAAAATTTCTGGTACTCGCAATATCCAGGCTGTTGTTCTCAAGAGTCTCAGATAAGATGAAAAACTATTTATATCTCGAAAATAATTGAAAGTTTCATTATTCGATGAAATGATAACGGTCTCATGAATTTTTATTTCCAATATTTTTCAGCAGCAGTTCTTATTATTCCATTTGCACACAATGTTTGGGTGCTTTTTGTTACAATTACAAAAAGAACAAATGAATTCAGCGTATTTTTGACTAACGCACTGATTTATTTCATTGTAATTACAACTTTTTCAAAACTTAACATCTATCTGACCAAATTAATTTTGTATTAACAACTATTTTTTCATTGCCATCAAACCTAATGAAAAAATATAACGAGTGGCTCAAAATAACTTCAAAATATCAAACATACAAGGAATAACAATGTTATTTGCGACGCATTTGTGCTTTCATTTACAGAATCTGTAGCAGATACGATATAGTCTTAATTATATTGTGGAGCATTCACAAAAAAACAAATTGAAAGAATTAGCACTATCTAAGAGATTCTCTATCAGGCCATTTTCATCTGAAAATTTCAATGTCATTATTTCTTGTGAATTCATTTATTACTTTCCATGCGCTTTTTGTGAGATTATAAGATCTTTCAATTATAATCTGATAGTTTTTTTTCCATGTTTCTATCAACAATTTTGAAGAATCTTCTATTTGGATTTTATAATATTCATGAAGTAACAGTATTGTCAAATACGCATGATAAACCAATACCAGAGAAATTACAAAAAATTTTTCATCAACCTTCTCAATACTATGAAGTTTCTTCCAATTGAAGTCAGATGGGCGACTGAAGTACTTAGATGGACTTTTTTCTTGAGAAAATAAATTATCGCACGTTGTAATGTAAAGTGCTCGTCATTTGTTACTCGCACCAGTTTTCAGAAGGCTTCTGAGGGTTGCTTGTAAAAGAGCAACATAATGACGAAAAGAACAAATTATTTTAGCATCAGGTACTTTCATCCCAGAAGTTCTGCTCAACACTAACATTCTATAAGGAGAGGAGATATGGAACATTTGGAAAGATTTACCTACGAAGTGAACAGCAGGTAAATGCAAGTTTTTCTCTGAAATAGTAGCACAGAATTTTTTCGTAGCATTTATCTTTCTGGGCACAAAGAGGAAATTACATCCTTCCTAACCCTTTGTTAACGTTTCACCTGGATTTACATGCAATGTATTCTGGGGATATCAGCCATGCATTTGCATTTTAAGGGTACTAATTAGTATAATTGGATTTGGTATATATCGTTCCGCTACGGCAATTCCAAACTCTGTTTACATTTGAAAATATAATCCGCTTTTTCACGTGATCATTATTTTTAAAGCTGAATATATTGAAATGATATAAACGGACATATGGTAGATTGATGAATCGATGAATAATATTTGTTTTAAGCGGTATTATTATCATTGCATAGGATATTATAGTCATATACAGAATGAAACACCATGTATTTTCACCAGTTGAGTTATTATCTTGTATTATCAAAATGGAATTGATCATAGTAAAAATCATATTTGTTTATTAAATTTTACGAATATTCAAAGCAGAGCTTGTGCGAGCATTAAAGTTTCATTAGGATTATTTCATCAGCCCCACTATGAAGTTATCTTTGGCTAAAAGAGCATATTTACGAATTTCCCATATTCATAATTGTTGTTTTTGTTGTTTTTTTCCGTTAACCAACTGTCTTCCCCTTACGAACGGCAGCCTTCAGAAGTCGAAACTTGTGCGAGATAAGGATTAACGAGGTCTTACCTTTTTACGTGCGATTCCTTGCACTTTCTCTGGCCATCAGAAAAAGTTCTGCAGTCGCTAGGATTTGAACCTTTGACTGGCAGCCAGAGTGCGATTGAAACAATGTCGATTTAACCACTCGGCTACCTGGCCCTGTGATAATTGTTCATTTACCTGAAATATAAGTACAATCCTTACAGTGTGTCCCACTTACCATGCTCACCATGGGTATCTTTTTAATGGTGAGAGATACGAGGTCGGTTAAATGACACCAAATGTGTAGTTTATCAAGGCCAACTATAATGTGAAAAAATAATTTGATTAAATCTATTCGTTTTTGTTTTATACGCAAAAAACAGATTTTGATCAATTTGAAAAACGAATAGATTTTATCAAAATATTTTTTCACATTATAGTTGGCCTTGATAAAGTCCACATTTGGTGTCATTTAACCGACCTCGTATCTCTTACCATTAAAAAGATACTTATGGTGAGCATGGTAAGTGGGACACACTGTATATTGATTTAGCAGAAGAACTTAATGTCACCGTAGAAAAAATGTTTCTTTGTGATTAATATCAATTGAAAAAACCTGCTGTCTTAAAATGCGTGTAAGTGCAAAAGAAGCTTGTATGTGGTGTACAGGGACCAAGAGAAGGAAAAAGTTATATAAAATCAAAAATATTATGGATAAATCTTGTCAATGAAAATATGGCAGAGGGTTTTCAATAGGAAAAATAAAAGGTTGTGGGAAAAGAATTAAAACAGAAAAAGATTGGTAAATAGAATAAAAAAATCAGGATTGGTGCGGAATTTTTAGAAATAAAATTATTGGGTCTGTATTTTATTATCATATTACGTTGACAAGAGTCACCCAAGATACATATAACTCCTGGTGCGTTTACTGATTCGCTTTTGTTTCAACTAAAGTTCTTGATCCTGTAATTGCGTCAATAGAGTTTGTTCCATTCGTCAATGGATGACGCTTAAGTCGAATATAGTGGAGTTTCCAACAATCCAAAGTGCCTACTACGAATTTTTGAACGTTAACATTATTTTGAGGTTATATGTCAATTACATTGCATATTGGTATTTACCGTGTGATTTTTCTGTTCTTTTAATACTTTTCGCTCAGTTCGGTAGTTTTGCTAGTTGTTGGGTTATTGTTATTTATTTGTTCTTGTGTTTTTCTGTCATTCGTAAAAGTTAGGGTGGTGTATAGCATTTTTTGTGAGTCTCGACTTCGACATGACAATCATGACATGGTTCAATTTGAGGTTATGTCGATGACGCAGCATGCGTTTGTCAAAACGACATGTCAAGTCATCATGATCGGTAATGATTTGCCTGCCATCTATGTTAAAATTGAGTAAACTCTCTTGACGCAATAAAAATGTCATGAATCAAGCAGGCCGTACATCAACAGTTTTGGATGACAATTTCACAGCTATAAGTAATTCCACCAGGAGTTATATGCATCTTGGAGTCACCTATCAAGAAATCCTCATCCTAGGAATAAAAAATGTTCTTCAACAGAATTTTTCGAAAGTCAAGCTGGCTGGTATGATTTGTATGCAAGATGCACTAGTGCGGTAGAGTACTACTTTACCGAACTAGTGTCGTTAGTATCTCCTTACGAAACTCGTATCAGAATCGTAATGTTTTACATTATATACCTATTGGTAGTAGGTGGGTAAAGTACGTTGAATTATAAAGATGTGTATTTTTTCACACTGCGGGACAATTTGAGTTTGAAGAGATCTCCCTATTAACACAATGTCCAAGAAATAATTATTTTATTGAATTTAGTTGAATTTGGAATTTTTGTATTCCTACATCAAATTTGACGTTGACATTAATTTGATATTTGACCCTAATGTGAAAATTAAGCTTAAGTGAGAGTGTTGCAATAATATCATCACCAAACAGAATCACAAATTACAATACAGGATACTTCAGTTGAAGTTCCTAGTAATTAAGTATAGCTATTTATGATACAAGTTCGTAATGTAGGACTTTTTTGTATGAGTGTGAAGTTTGTTGAATGAGGCGCAATCTCCGAGCAATAAAAGATATAGAGAGGGCTTCTCTGTCTCTTTCTTAAAAGCAACATACCTGACGTTATTTACAAACATCTCAGCCCGCATCATGTTAAAAATGGGCATTATGGGATATATCCGTTTGAACTCGGGGACCAGGTTGAAAGTCCATGTTATCTTCACTCCTAACTTGACGATCATGTTTGCTTACGTCCGTTTACGACTTATTTATCTTCTTGTCAAATCAAACCATGGGCGTCGCAGCATGGTAATCAGTGCATACCCGATTTTGAGACAAAAATACGATAGGTATTTTAGTACTAATTTTTTACTTTGAATTTGTTGGACATGGAATTTACTTCACTGTTCTGCAACTCATTATAATAACTTGGAAGTTATGTGTGTGTGTTTGAAATGCATGTTATTTTACAGGAATTCGTGATTGTGAAACCGATGATATGGACACAGATGATACCAGAAGAAAGTGTTTAAAAGTAGCAACGAGAACTATAATCCGTCAGATACAAAAAATTAGACTACTCCAGCAAAAGAATACAAGAATGCAATACAAAATTTTAATTCGTTTCAAACTGGTCAAACAATTTACAATAAGCAAGTCATCGCTTCACTCTGCAGAGATGTCTTCAGAGATACATGTCGACCCCTATTTAGCTCATAAACTTTAATGACTCTCACCTGTTTGATGTTTAAGAAACAGAAGTAAAATATAGCTACATGAGAAGTTCTCGTTTTCCTACAAGGCAGACTTGTAATATCGATCGCTCCCTGGGCCTAGCTCTACATGAGTAGAGACATTACTTTTTGACAACTCTAAAACAGTTTTTGCTTATTTGTCTTAGGATACCAATAATCTAAATTCAGAAAAAACATAAGAAAAAGAGTTAAAGAGCTATATCAAGGCTTTTACTACACTTTGGATGAGTATTTCAATTATACACTTTCAACATAAATTTGAATGTAATCTGTTTTTTTTCCTTGGTGTTTTGGCATCGATTGCTATGGTCATTAGCCATGTGTTCTGGGTAGGCCTTGTTACTAACTCCATACGCCACCTTAGGAGCAGCACTGTTAATTGGAACGCAACACTGAATCGTGTAGGACTCACTCCAGTCGAGCCACGAGATTTCAATGATTTAATCGGTCAAATTAAATTAAAAAATCCCAGCCGCAACTGGGGCTCGAACTCCGGACCTTTCGACTCGAAGTCGGACGCTCTAATCACTGCGCCTCGCCCCGACATGGATGTAATCTGTTATGTGTATTATAGTGTATGTGTGAATTATCATGTGTATTAAAGTTTATGTGTAAATTCTTATGTGAATTATAATGCATGTTTATCATATATATAGTGCAGGTATAGTGTATAGTTCACTGATGTGATCCAACAATTTGAATATATTTACTTTTTTACTTTAGCACTTTCATTTATTTTCTCAGTATTTATGACCTTATTGTATGTTTTGTCAGCAAGAATCTAATTTTTTGCACAATACAGTATTTTTTATTGACATCTTGACAACACACGTGATTTCCAACCAGGCGTGTTTTCGTCAGAGAAAAATATAACATGAAAAAAATTTATTAGCACGCCGCCACTGGTTCTAATCTTACATACGAATTTCATAACAATAACAAATCTCCCCCTCCGAACTCGGAGGTTACCCCTCACCCACAATCTATGTTTAATAATCGATCGACACATGAAGTGGAATTTACACATAAACTACCTAACTCGAAAATTGCGAGGGTTTTTGTCTCGTTTCAAAACCTTGAAACAATGGCTAGAAATTCCCTACCTGACAACTGTATACTATGGTCTGGTTGTCACAATTATCTTGTGGCATTATAGGTTGGAGAGGAGTTAAGGATTCGCACTTGAGATGCCTGGACACGATACAGAAAAAAATTCTGAAAATTATATCAGGTAAAGGAAAGACGTTCTCAAGCGATGAGCTATTCAAGGGCAGTAATGTCCTGGATTCCCGACAACTATCTAGCCAGAAAATAATAATGAGAGTTTTCGAAAACAAAATGGAAACGAAACCAATTGAGCATCAATATACTACCAGAGGCAAAGAAAAGGCATTCGTAACCCCAAGATGCCATAAATTAGTAGGGCAAAGACACTGCAACTACCTTGGCCCAAAGATTTGGAGCATACTACCAGAAAAAATACAGTCCATTAATAGGTGCCATAAATTGAAATTTAAAAAAGAAATGAAAAATTGGCTCAAAACTTTCGATAGAAAGACGTTCCATCACATCATAAATCAAAATGATTAAAAACTTCAAAATCACCACCTACCTTATCGAAATGATTACCAGTAACTTACTATCTGCGAGCAATATGACCCAGACATATACACTTATTGTGACACAATTCAAGATAATGTGATATTTTACGCTTGTTGAATCAACATCTCAATCAACCCATACTACCAATACTAATTTTATGTACGTTTTATCTATACCTATATATGTTTTATACTATACATATTTACACTGTGTTGTTACAAACTAAATATCATGATCATACTCAGTTTGATATTTTATTTGTCATTTTGTTTATTTATAGTTAAGATTTGGCGATATCACGCACAAGGAACATTTTTTCGGAAATGTTGCTTCTGTGATGCCTATGTTTATTTACCCTGGCTCTGTATCATTTATATGTAACCAGTATTGTGAATAAACATTATTATTATTATATTGCAAGCGCACTGAATGAATCCGTATGAGTGCACCTTTTCAACAAATGAATTTGCAGATCAAAGTCAGCAAACTCATATTTGAAATTCTTCAGCGAGGAGTTTTTCGAAAAAGAATTTAATTTTCATGTGCAATTTCTCAGCCTGGTTAATTAAATTAGCAGTCTTTCATTTCTAGACTCGCCATTCATGGAAAACCTTCTAGTGTGGATTTCCCTCAAAAAGAAGCCGTTTGACCCCAGGGGGTGAATTCGTGGTAAAAGTAACTCTATTTTATGTTCCTCCCTTTGATTACGCTGATGATGTACCATAAGGTTGAAAGCACTTCCGTATAATTTCAAGTTCAAAATGATGTAATTGCCTACATGTGAAGTAATTTCAGTATGATGAACGTGAACCGCAATAATGTGTATGTATAACTAATGAACGGCTTATCTTTTCAGCCCAGAAGTTTTAAACGAATTTGGATCAAGTATAGAGAAAACTATATTTTTTGATGATACATCACCATGATTATTTCACTTATGCTAAAATAGCGTGTTATGATTGGTTGAAATTTTTGTGTTGATAAATGAAAACATCATGTTTTCGATTTTGTAGTTCGGCTCTTGATTGGCTACTGGATATGTATATGATGTATTTTCGATTTTGTAGTTCGATTCCTGATTGGTTATTATCAAAACAAAAACTTACCACTAGCAAGCTGCTATAATGACACAACACCAAACTGACCAAAACTAAATAAGCACTCACTATTGATTCATATCAACTTCACAATTTTCGACAAATTTTGCATACACGTTGATCAATCAAATCACTAAATCAAAATGTTATCAAAACATAACCTCGAGCGAGAAGCAGTAAACTAGACATGCAATGACGAAACTACGAATGACGCGCTCTGTCATTGGTAACTGAAATAAAGGGATGTTTGAAATATCAAGTAAATGTTTTGTTAGTTGCATAATTTCCGAATTAAATGCGGGATTAATGTTCTTAGTTAAATTGAATAGTAAATAAATAAAAATGGTTTCGATTTTATTCATGAAATAATCTTAACAAATAAAACTCGTGTTATCGGCGATTATCGTTAATTCCTTGATTCTCAAATTCAAAGGAATCGCTATTTTGATAATCACCGATACACTTACACCGATACACCTACGAAAATTTGTTGCTTAAAGGAACATCCTATCAAATTTGTTGATTTCTGGTCATGTGTGTAGAAATAACCAATGAAATCAACATTAACCATGGATAGTTTTCACGGTTTGTTATCACTTATGTCACGAGGTTGACACAAAGTCTGTAACATTTCATTAATTTGATTTATTTTTCACTTATAATTACAAGAGAGCTTTTTTTGTAGAAGTAAACTTGACATGTCTCAATGAGGATTTTATTGCCTGGCAATTTAACGAGAAAAATTGCCCCTGAAAAAGTTACGAGTCCGTAGTAAGCGAAATTTTTTCTGGCAGTTTTTTGAGTTGAATTGCCTAATGGCAACGAAATTCGAATTATAAATGTCAAGTTTACTTCAACAAAAAAAAAGCTATAGTGTAATTCGCTAAGACAATATAATGAATATGTGAATCAATAAATTAAAAAATAAGATGTAAATTAGTTTATTTAATTTAACGCAAAGGTACAATTGTTAAAAATACAATTATTAAAAAAAGCCTGATTTTCAGAACTTGTTTTGTCAATAGTAGTATTTTGTAAATACTAGTATTTTGAGCGGTGGTAGTAGTATTTTGAGCGGTGGTAGTAACTGTTTCCTGCACGGTACTACGAATGGAACCAATGATTTTTTTATGATGTTCTTCATCTAACTGAAGGTACGGTTTTAATGACGATGGGTTGCTATGTCCCCTAATTTTCACAAGTTTTTGTTCACCTATACCACTTCTGGACAATTCAGTTACGGCGGCAGCTCGATTAGAATGGTTCGTAATTTTCACCCGCTTGTCATCAAGTCCAATATTTTTCGCCGAGGATTTGGTTCATTTAGATATTTCATTTACCCCAATAGTAGAATTCTTATACCATCCTTTCGAATTTGTTTTTTGCCAGAAAGGATTTGGAGTTGAAAAAAAAAATTCCCATAATTTGTTTAAACAATTTTACTGGACATACACAATAGTCTTCAGTGTTTGCTACCAACCATTTACTGTCTGCTAACTTCTGATTTCCACCTTGTGCTGTCTTCGAAAACACTGGGTTATATTGAACACTTCTGGTCTCTCTTCCACGGTTGTCTATCCCGATTTTAAAATAGAATACCTTACAATTTGCTGCTTCTCCACCTCTCCAAGCCAATTCATAGGCAGCAATATGATAAAATTTTCTTTGAAGGCCTACAGGTTCTCCTTCACTCCAGAACAGTGCCATTTCAAAAATCTCTTGTTTTTTGAGAGCCTTAGAATTCATCTTCCTTTTTTCTGGGATTGCTTGCAAAATTTAGCGTTTTATGTCGCGTGCATTTCTCGCTTTCTTGAACTCTATGTCCGTGAACGGATTAAAAATTCTTTTATATTCTTTGAAGTACTTCTCTTGTAACATTTTTGCTGAAGTGTTCCAAATCGTTTTGACTGCACTCTCTTTATAGTCTTCTCCATTGTTCTTCATGTTGAATGCACAGTCACATAAAATAGAAGCTAACTCTTCAGTGGAAGTTTCTGCAATGAGTTCATATTTTTTACCAAACAAAACATCGTAAATTGTCGCAAAATTGACGTAGTTGAATTCACAGTATTGCTAGGCACATTATTATTGATGGCTTCTTCAATTTCTCCACTCGAAGACTGTCCAAATCGCGACATTTCCACAAATAAGATACTTTACTGACAACGCAAGTTTGAGAAAAATTGACATAACGTCATCAAAAAATTGTTTACAATGCTGGTTGTCATGCTTTCAAAAGTAAGGTTCCGTTTTGTCGCTGAAAAAGTTAGGGCAAACTTTTTTCGCTGTCATGACAAAACACCGCGACATATGGCATTTTTAGTGCATGAATTAAAAAGGTGCATTTAGTCAACATTATTTTGAAATTGTACTTAAATATATGTTAAAAGCGAAAGTTGAATCTGTTATATCAAATGGCGCCATTTATACAACAATGTTGAGTTTATGCTAAAAACCGTTATGTTTATGATAATGCTTGTGCTAATGTTGACTAAATCCACCCTAAATTGTCTTTGTTATAATTTTGATAGTTATCCTCAAAACGCTTTCCACTAGTATTTGGTGAAGTAACTTATGATCGGGGTTTGCGAGTTTTTAAAATGGTGAATCTCAACTTAGTCGAGAGAATCGAGATTGTGCGTTTAGTTGGTGATAATGCTGGAAGCCGCTGAAGAATTCAACAAAAGATATCCAGATCGTAAACCAATTCATCATTCCACCGTCTTCAGTTTCATTACATCATTCAATAGAACCGGGAGAGTTAGTGAAAAACATATGTACAGATACAGAGAGAATATCAACCAGTCATTTCGAAAATAATAGAAGGGGGTATAAAAAGACAGTCAGTGGAGTATCTTACTAATAACAATATGCTGCTGGCTACCCAATCTGGATTCAAAAAGGGACACAGTTGCGCTACGGCACTCCTGAATGTTACAGATCACATATTCCACTGATTTCGGCATGATTCCTGTTTTGTTTCTTCTGGATTTTTCGAAAGCAACCGATACATTAAATAATGCTGCTCTCAAACATATTTTTATATTCACCATACTATCGATCATACATCAATGATCTGATTTGAGGCGTGCCACCTATGTTTTATACTATTTTCAATGTATTTTCAAGATATTGGGTTTTCCACTGTTATAAATGAATGTACGCTGATAACACCCAGTTAATGTATTCTTTCCCTCCCTCTGCTATTGCAAATAGTTGCGTGATAATCCTCGAGGATCTTGACAGAATTTACAAAATATCTAAAGATCACTGTCTCTCTTTGAATCTCAAGAATTGTTGTGCCATCGTATAGGAAAAACACTTATAAATTGCTGTATCCACAAAGATGCTCGGCACATCTCTGTATTATGTGTGACAATCTTAATACAGAATAAATTGAGCGAATTTTCCACCAAAATTATTGATCTAATATATTTTTTTATATTTACCCCTATTGAATCGATATCATTTTTACATTCACAATATATATTGGTTCATTGTGAAATATAGATTTAGTCAACATGAGATCTTTGATGAAATTCCAGCATTTTTACTGAAGAAATCAATTGAATACATTATTGATCCCGTTACCTTTCTAGTTAATCTTTCATTTGGAATGGGCGAGTTTCCACAATCTCTAAAGATGGGGAAGATCGTACCACTGCATAAAATATCGGACAGACAAGACATAGAGAATTATAGACCTGTGACAGTACACTCTAGTCTGTCACGAATTTTCGAGATCAGCTTCTTGAATCGCCTCATGAACTTCCTAGAATGCGAGAAAATACTGACAAACAGTCAACGTGGTTTCTGCTCGAAAAAATCTACGAATACTGCTGTTCTAGCATACATTGGAAAATTAGTCGAAATGATCGATGCGGGCGAGTGTCCTGTCGGAATTTTTTGTGATTTCAGCAGGGCATTCGACTGTGTCAATCATAGTAAACTGTTGTCAAAAATTTATCAATATGGAATCCGTGGAAATGCCCACGAGTGGGTGGCTTCCTTTCTAAAAAACAGACAACAATATGTTAGCCTAACATCCGTGGAGAACGGACACATGAAAAAAAAAATCTGAACCCACATACTGTGCCACAGGGGTACCACAAGGATCCGCACTGGGTCCAGTCTTGTTCCTGTTTTACATTAACGAAATTGATAAGATAACTGATGAAGCATTTTTTACCATTTACGCAGATGACACCTCTCTATTAATTTCAGATAAAAATGACGACACCCTTACGTCAGAATGTAACAGTGTGTTGAATAACATCTCCCAGTGGTGTGGGTCAAATGAACTATTTTTCAATGTAAAAAAAACTCAGTTGGTCCGCTTCCACAATCGACAAAAAACATGTCCTCAAATGGAGATTCAATTAAACGGCTCAGCTATACAGAATACTAAAACCACAAAATTTCTCGGTATTACGATAGATGAAAACCTTGATTGGAGGGGTCATGGTCAAGCAATCATAAGCAAACTAAACTCTCTGAGTTATATGCTCAGGGCCTTGAAGCCAATTCTCCTGCAAAATCAGATACTTCTTGTATATCATAGCTTGGCAGCATCAACGTTGAGGTACGGTATATGCTTGTGGGGCAACTCTACGTTGTCCAACGATGTATTTATCGCACAAAAAAAAATTATAAAAATAATTGCAGGAATGAAACAAAATGAAACATGCAGGGAAATATTTAGAGAGCTACGTGTTTTGACCGTACCGTCTCTCCTGATAATGGAACTTTTGCCTCTATATATTCAATAACAAATTTCTTTTCACAGAAATAAGAAACATTCATTCAAAACAAACTAGACAAAAAAATAATTATTATGTGCCTTATTGTAAGTACAAAATGACAACAAGCGCTCCTTCACACCTTGGCCTGCAAATTTTTAACAGGCTACCGTGCAGAATAAAACACAAAAAATGTAACTCTCATGAGTTCAAAAAAAATCTGCAAGAAAAGTTTTTATTCACTGTCCGAATTTTATACCGAATGTTCAGGTACTTTGTGTACCTGTGTTTAATCTATTATTTTATCTATTATTTAATTAGCTATTAAGCTTTAGGTTAAGTTAGGTTAAGTTTCAACATTTGACCATTCTTATACAAATTAACAATTGTCTCTAAAGAAAATAAATGCTACTTACTTACTTACTTTTATCTTTCAATATGGCCCTTTTGCGAAGGAAATCTCAGGAGATACCTACTCTGTCCATCAATGCAATTAATACACTAGAGTGTCATCCCAACACCAAACCATGAAAGAGGGGTGGGTCCAAGTTCATGGCGCTTAAGTATAACCACGTGTTCACAAGGATTATCTGTTGTAAACTGTTTAATTTTTTACTTATTCAACAGTGAATAAAGATCATTAATAATATTGATCCTTCAGGGGAATTATCAACAACTAGTTTTTTACCTTGACCACTTAGCACATAATAATTTTCTAGCATGCAATTTCCTAGAAAAATGTATGATATTCACGTACCTGCCTATTCCATTATGTTTTTTTCGATTAAATCAATTCGAATAGCCATGGAATTGTACGTGTTCGTGAAAGTGAATGTTTGTATTCATTCCGGAGGTAGTTTTATATGCAAATCGTTGACATACAGTACTCTCATAAAGTAGTGTAGTGAACAAGTTCGTTAAAAATTCAAGAAACAAATTTCAAGTTGAACGGTAGAACCACTCAATAATAATAATCCTTGGTCTCATTACCAGGAAAAATGATATGATACAATTATTGTACAAGTGAGCCTTCAAAGCACGCGCAAGAGTTTAAGAGCAGACACTACGGCAATTTACCTTTCCACGACATATGAGAGAACACTGAAATTAGAAAGTAGAAAGTATGGTCCGTTCAGGAAATTTGAAAGTTACAAATACAATAAAAAGTAGCTAATTTGTGGATTTTTTTTCTATGAGTTGATCGAGTGACGAAGTTTCAATCATTTCTCAATGGCTCATACCAAACTAGAATCTATATTTTTCAGGAGAACGGTATTGAATGTTTCGGAACATGGGTTATGGTGGGAGTTGTTTCCGATGAATGTGACGTCAGTGGCACACTTTCAAATGAGATATTCTTTCAAAAGGAAAAAAATATAGTGGAACTATCGATTTAAAAGAGTTTTGCAATTTATTTTTCATAAATGTGAAGGTCCATTCAAAAGCCATTCAGGCAATTCTCATGTGTTAACGACGACAAGAAAATGGTGTGATATGAGTACCTATCCAGGAAGACATATTGTTTTTACTTATGATGACCGAGTCCCCACGTCAGCAATTAAGCATATAGCTAGAATATAGCATTTCTTTCTGCTCATATGAAGAAGCAGTTGACTGCTTACTTCCCCATGTTGAGCATGCAGAAGAGAGTGAGTGGACATTTGCATCATAATGCTAGTATGCCTTGGATGTAGTGGTTGTTTTAATATTACTATCGATTCACAAGAATTGTGCCAAAATCGTACCAGAAATTTGGTGAAATTTGTTGGTATTTAACTGGTTTCTACACAGTTTTGACATTTTCTGTTAGTGGCAAAGGTGTTTTGTAGCCAGTACATTTCTATGAAACAAAATCAATACAAATTACAAAACTGTTATTTTTTCTACACAACAATTTTATTACAACCATATATTACAAATCATAACAATTGCACTGAAAAAAAATATTTCCCACAACAACACTTTTGACCAAACGCATAGTTAATATGGACCCACAAGTCAGTTTTAATACTGAAACTATTCCAAAATAGTAACATTGAGTTTTGTTGTGGTGACGATACTGTTATAATGTTGGGACTACTTTGAATATATCGTTTATAGAACGAATGCATAATTGTTCGAGGAACAAAATGAGTTCGGTTAGGAAGGCTAAACTATTTTGGAAAAGGTAACCAAACCAGGCTTGTTGTATGGGAGTATAATTATGTTCATGGAACAACAATAGTTTGGATACAGAATCTGAATAGTATCATTGAAGTCGCCAAACTAGAAATGCTTGCACATAGAGAATAGTTCTGTTGGAGAATTCAAATCAAGATTATTGGAATAACCAAAACAGGTATTTGGAATGGGAAAATGTTCAAAGAACAATAACAAATTGGCGCGGCGCCGACGCCGACGTATGAATCTGAATGAATGTTGTTCAAATAACCAAACTAGATGTGCCTTCATTACAAACCGATTAAGGTTAGATAATTCAGGATTACGACAAAAAAAAAACGTATTACAAAAGATTGTTAGTTGTTTGATTTTCTTGACGATGAAGATGATGAATCATTATTCAATGCAACAAAATGGTTCTTATGTCCATAAAATATTTCCGAAATGTTCGAGTGATATTTGTTCGTGAATTAAACTCGATTTCCTATTTGTAACTCTTCAACGGGGGATGAGAAAATTGAAAACTCCCATTCTGAAAAAAAGTCAGGTAGGTATGAGATGAAGGATAGTTCGATGAGGAATGAGTTGTGTGATTTAAAGCAGGAAACAATGAGAAATGTCCATCACTTTATGGAACTTTGGAAAAATAACATAACTTTTTTATATTTGATTCCAAAATACCGATGAAATTATTTATCATTCCGGGTTTAGTCTCCACTTATTTCATTGTATTTTTCAAATACATTTTCAAGTTTATTTCTTTTGAATATATTTAGAAAGCAGTGAAAAAATAGACTGATCAATTGGCTCTGAAACTATAAGGCATATTTCTAGAATTAGACTATTCTCCTGACAAATACCTCGAAAGATACTGAATTGAATCTGTTAGATAAACCTATCTACAGGGTGGTCTATTAGTATATGAAAGTTCAATTTATATCTTATTAGGATAAATAAGTTAGAAAAAATCACTCGTCTGGGTGCCTTCTTTTTGGATAACTTCGAGAATAATTTCTGCTTGCCAATGGACAATTCTGATTTTGATTCACCTAATTCGAAAATCATATCAATCATTCCAATCGAAAATTCAACACGTGCCAACGGCATTCAATATTTATTATGACAGGAAAATATTGTGTTCTGTCATTTGTCAAACGATTCGATTCCCATTTAGAGAAACATAAGGTCAGTCTCGATTACAGTCGTCAAATATGGATTTCGCAGTAAAAAAAGTCGTTCGTTGAAATTATGGCGAAAAAACAATGAGCATTTAATTTTTTTTGAGGTTTTTTTTTGGAGAAACTATTGAGCTCAACCATATGTAATACTCAATTGAATTTATAGAGCCTCCGTTGGCGCTTCTTAGAGATCGAAATTATTCAGGGTGTTCCATTTGAAGAAGGAATATTTTGCAAGTTTTCTTTCACAAAGTATGGCAGCTGTTTTTGCACCCTTGATATCACAGGTTGATTTTAGATATACCATGAGAGTAACCAATAAGCAATATCTGACCTAGAATCAATTTTAGTAGAACTTGGCACAACTTTAAAATTCAAAATAATATTAGTGACGAATATTGGAAAAACCATCAAGCTGAGAATTTCGAAAACCGTCAATACTTTCGAAAAAAGATAAGTCTTATTTTGCAAGAAGAAACTGAAAAACTGCTGAGAAGAACAGGTTACCATTTAAAAACACAAAGTTGGGTCCGCCCAGAAAAAATTTAACATAATTGTGTGACCAGCAATATTATTATTGTATCGAGCTACAGTTTCCTGAATGGAGATATCGAACACAGCCTGTTGCAGGACCCTCTATATTGCACAAATCCAAACATGAATTTTCCATACAACTCCATTCATTTCGAAATTTGTCTCGAAACCGTCGCAATTCCTGCAATCGAGTTAATGAGTGAATTTTCCATGAACTTGTCTTGTCTTTGAGACATCACTTGGCCGCACAAAGTTCCACTATAAATGATAATGACCCCGGGAATTAACAGTGCTTATCAAAGATGTATGAGATAGCCGACAGTATATAAAAAAACAGAGTAGTTCACTTCTTTTACAATTGCTCTAACAAGTAGGAATTTGGATGACTTGATAAATTACCTTTTCTTAGCTTTGAAGACATGCAATTTTGTTAGAACCTGTAATTCGAAGAAAGCATAGCGAATTATTTCAGAAACACTGAAAAACCTTCGATGAATTTTATGAAAACATCAAGAAGCACAGATTTTTTTCTTTAAAAAGAAGAACAGAAAGAGCTCCTTCAACAATTTGGAATCAAGAGGAAACAAGAGATCCCGACATCTAAGTCGAGATTTTGGCTATGATCTTTGAAGTCAACTTTAGTCGTCAGCCGTCACGCGTTCGAGGTTGTGAACTTATTAGTGTATTTGGTTCCTTTCGTCAGGAAAAGTAGAAAAACAATGGCTGATTTAGAGATAGAAGTCAGAATCCCGACTTAGATGTCGGGATCTCGAGATCCCGAGATAGAAGTCGGGATCCCGACTTAGATGTCGGGATCTCTAGATCCCGAGATAGAAGTCGGGATCCCGACTTAGATGTCGGGACCTCGAGATCCCGAGATAGAAGTCGGAATCACGACTTAGATGTCGGGATCTCGAGATCTCGAGATCCCGAGATAGAAGTGGGGATCCTTACTTAGATGTCGGGATCTCGAGATCCCGAGATAGAATCCCGACTTAGATGTCGGGATCTCGAGATCCCGAGATAGAAGTCGGGATTAAAAATAGGAAAAAACCGTGGCCCTTCTACGCCTTCGTACGTTTCCAACAACAACATGGTGAACTTTCAAAAAGACTATCTAAGCCAACAATGTTTCCATGATGAAATCACAGATATAGTATAAGAAGTTAAAGGCGCGGTCTATGAAGTCAAAGATGGAGTCCAATGTCAGAGGTAAACTCCAAGAAGTCAAAAGCGTAGTTCAGGAAGTGAACAATAGGATCCTTATAAGCCTTGAAAAATTTATCAATTATTACAGTTAGAAAGCTGCGTATATGATTGACTGATGAAGAATGTGAAGAAACCGTCTGCTGGGCATGCAATATCATTCTTGGTGTTGCCCCAAGTCGCCTGGATGTAGTTTCCGAATTTCTCCAGGTCAAGGCAAGGAGAGGGAAAGTTTGAAAACCATTCAGTTTGTGACTTATCTCTAAATAGTCTGCTGGTTTTATACTTCGATAGATATTGTCCTGAAGTTACCTCCTGCCTATTTTGACCCAAAAACAAGTTCAAGATCCAGAGTTATGCCTGAAAAAATTCGATTTTCGAGTGTCGCCCATTACGACTATCACATGAGTGAGGTGACAGGTTCGGATACTGCTCAAAACCTTTTGGGCTGTGTTAGGGTTCAAGGAATGAGAAAATGCATCCAGCAGACGCGTAGCTGGTGGAGAGCCATTTTCGTAGCACTCTAAAATTACCGAAAAAACGCTAAATTGTACATATTATGACATGAATGAAAGAATAAGCTATGAGAATATCTGCTGTTTTTTTCATATACTCATAAGTGTAACAAACGAGAAAAACCAAACAGCAGAATTTTTGACTAAAAAATAAATTTTTTTGCATAAAAACGACCAACAGCTTCAGGCGCCAGGCTTGATTTCATCCATGAGGATGCATTACTCAATCGTACGGAGCATATACAGTAATTTTAAACTGCAGTAGGGTGCTTGTTGATAGTGCATAAAAATAACCCATTCACCCCCCCCGCGCCATCCCCCACCACAAACACCTCCGCACCCGAAATTTCAAAAAAACATTTTTCAATAATTGTGAACATTGTTAAACAAAAATAATAATAATTTCTAACAATGCGTACTCCTGAAGCGATTCGACATGGTGAATACATTACTGTAAGTGTTGGGAAATGTTGGTCCATATTTTATCCAATTTCAATATCAAAGAAAACTTCCTTTAACTTTTACAAAATTCCTGGACAAGTCGACAATAGCGTACTCGTCGTGTTATGATATGTATTTACTCCTATGTATTATTGTGGTCACTCCCATTATTTGTTAAATGAATGAATAAATAAATATTTGTATGGAGACATGATATTGAATCATGCATCCTCATATACGAATTCAAATCTGGCGCCTAAAACTGTTGTTCGTTATTGTGAATGAAAAATTTCATTTTCGATTGAAAACTTCTGCTGTTTGTTCTCTTTGTTCATTACACATATAGGTATATAAGGAAAGCAGCAGAGATTTTCATAGCTAATTTTTTTAATTATAAGAAAGTATGTAGAATTTAGCGGTTTTTCGGTCATTTCGAAGTGCTGCCAAATTGGCCTTCGACCAGTTGTGCATCTGCTGGATGCATTTTTGGTAAACCTCAACACAGACCAGAAGATTTCGAGTGGTTTCCGGACCTGTCACCTCACTCGTGTGACAGTCATAATGGGCGACACTATAAAATCGCGGTTTTTTGAGTACAACTCTGGATCTTGACTTCATTCGCTGGTCAAACTTGGCAAAAGGTATGTCCAGAACCATATCTACTGGAATATGAAACCAGCAGATGGATTCTGAATCAGCCACAAATTGACTGGTTTTCAAACACGCCCCTCCTTGACCTTGACCTGAAGAAATTCGAAAACTACATCCGGGCGACTTGGGGCAACACCAAGAATGATATTTCATTGCTAGCAGACGGTTTCTTCACCTATCAATAAATAATACACTACAGGCAGCTCTTCAACTATTATTTCAGCCTGTTCAAGCCTGGTTTTTTATCCAATCGGCATTCCTTCCCATTTCAAATTACTAAATGAGTTGAACGAACAACACTAATTTGACCGAATATCGATACCGTGAGAAAGTCAATTCGGCGAGAATAACCATATGTGCGAAACCACTTTCAATGACCTAATGAAACTGGAAGAATCTCCAGACAAGGAACTAATCTCATTTAGCTTCAATTCCCTGTTTTATTAGATAAGAAAAACAATTTCAGTTCTAATTGGTTTACCAAGACGCTACTTTTATGTACACACTGTGTTTTCTTTTATCGGTTCGGGCTAACCAGTGCATCCGTTTGATTGAATGAATCCTTTTCTTTCATTGAAACAATGGCTGTTATGGCGTTATTCTTTCTCTACTTGCGCAAATAGCAATGGTGATGATGACTAATGAAAAAAATATATTTTTCAAGCTTCATAAATAATACATGGTTTTTCGAATTGAGATGGCCAAACTGGCTTATTTCATTGTCAATAATTATATGTATAAACTACTCAAAAGTAATTTCGTCGCACCCCAAAATTTTTACCATATTAAAATCTGAATAACTTTTTTCTGAATTGAACAATTTGAATTCTAGAAACAATGTTCGCTAGTCCAGTCCTTCAGCTTTAATCTCGTACTTCTTCAAAACATAAGGTTTTCCGCATAAAATAGCTACAGGGTATTATCTGAAACTGTGCAAAATTTCTGAATTTTCAAAAGGATCCCAAATAAAGAAAATTTTTTTTTTCCAATTTGACAGCAGTGGCATGAAGATGAACTCATTACCTCAAGATATTTCTCGAATTGTCTTATTATCTCTTTTGTTTACAGGGTGATCTCAAAAAATTAACTTTTTGGTTTTGCAGTCATAACTTTTATCCTCGTCAACCGATTTTCAAAATCTCCAGCTCATTTTGAAGCTGAAACTTCAGATGAAGAGATATGAAGATCAGAATAGACTCAAGATGAAGATTAAAGATCAAGGGTTTCCTCAAAGGTGACCTAAATCTAAAACACCCTCAAAATCCGGTTGGGAGGAGAATTAAATGAAAATCAACTTGTTTTCGGAATGATCATCCATTCTGAATACGTCCAGATCTTTCTTGCTGTCAGTAGTCAAGAATTGTGCATGAAAAAACCCAATTGTAACGTCAGGATTAAAAAAATCGACCCATTGTTCGCCTGAAATGCATGGCCCGCAACCAAGGTAACAAGAATCACAATCAATGACTGACAAGCTAGGTTAGACGTCAATTTTGATTTGTTTACAAATAAAAATTATCATATCGATGCCGCATCTAACGCCCGACCAGCTGGAACCGATTCCACGAATGACGGAACAAGGATTATCTACCCTCCAAATTGCCAATCTGCTTGGAACAACAGTTAGATCCGTCCAAATGGCCCACGTCCGAGCTAACGCTGGGGATATTCAGTATCGAACTAGAGGGCAAAGAAGGAGTACAAGAAGAAGAACAACTCCCGCTCAAGACCGCCTTATTGGAAGATTGGTACGGCGGACTTCAACCGCCCCCAAAATTCGTCGTGAATTGATCGATGCTACGGGAATTCAGGTTTCAAGTCAGACAATCCCACGCCGGATTCCCGATCTTGGATTACACGCAAGGAGACGAGCTCCCTGCCCCTTACTGAAACCTGTACATCGAGCAGCAAGACGATTACGAGGGGAGGAACATCAAAACTGGGGAATAGCAGAGTGGAAAAGGTGTATGTTTACGGATGAGAGTAGGTTCAACTTGTTTCGAAAGGATGGTCGTGTGTTGGTTTGGAGAGGGAGGAATGAAAGGGTATTGGAAGGAAATATGGAGACGAGGGTGGCTTTTGGAGGTGGAGGAGTGACTGTGTGGGGTGGAATATCGATGAATGGGAGGAGTAAATTGGTGATTCTGAGAGGAGAGAGTACGAACGGTGAGTGGTATAGAGATTTATGTATGAGAGAAATCGTGGTCCCTTACGCCGCAAATATCGGCAACAACTTTCTTCTCGTTGATGACAATGCGAGACCGCATAGGGCTCACATTGTCAACGAGTTTTTGAGGGATCACGGTATTGAGCGAATGAACTAGCCGCCTTTCTCTCCGGATATGAATCCGATGGAACATGTCTGGAGTCGTATGAAATTGAAATTGAAAGAAAGGGAAGGGCGAATGGAAAATTTGGATGACTTGGTGAATGCGGTACAGCAAGAATGGACAGCTGTACCACAGGAGTTCATTGATAGTCTGATAGACAGCATGCCGGAAAGGGTCAATGAAGTAATTGCCAACAGGGGAGGGCCCACTAAATACTGAATATCATAAATATTTTTCAATTCTAATGTTATCCAAGTTATTTTCTCTTTGTTGTTGTTCAATAAAAACTCAATAAAACCTGTTTTCTTGTTCTTGCTTACTAACACGATTAATGCTTCACGATTGAAAAAAAAACCGCTATTGTGGAATGAGCCTCAGCTGGTCAGGCTTGTCAGTCACTGAATGTGATTCTTGTTACCTTGGTTACGGGCCATGCATTTCAGGCGAACAATGGGTTGAATTTATTTTATTTTTTTCAAAATCCTGCCGTTACAATTGGTTTTTTTCATGCACAATTCTTGACTACTGACAGCAAGAAAGATCTGGACGTATTCAGAATGGATGATCATTCCGAATACAAGTTGATTTTCATTTAATTCTCCTCCCAACCGGATTTTGAGGGTGTTTCAGATTTAGATCACCCTGTAAACAAAAGAGATAATAAGACAATTCGAAAAGTATCTTGAGGTAATGAGTTCATCTTCATGCCACTGCTGTCAAATTAAAAAAAAAAATTTCTTCATCCTTTTGAACATTCAGAAATTTTGCACAGTTTCAGCGGAAAACCTTATGTTTTGAAGAAGTACGAGATTATAGCTGAAGGACTGGGCTAGCGAACAGTATTTACAGAATTCAAATTGTTCAATGCAGAAAAAAGTTATTCGGATTTAAGTAGGGTCAAAATTTTGGAGTGCGACGAAATTAGTGTTGAGTAGTTTACTTTGTAGAGTTGTGAGGTTCTGAGTGAGATGTGTAAAAAGCCTGATTAGATTTTGTTTGGATTTTTTGAAAACAAAAGTAATGAAATAGCGGTTTGCCTTCTTACGGGCATGGCCAATGGAAGAAGTCCAATAGATCCAATATTCCAAATAACACCACAATATTGGAACACAATTTGTTCCAATGTTTGAACTATTGACGCGTGTCAAATTACTGAAATATTCTCGAGAAGAAATATTTTTTTATGTATTTTATTTGGATGCAAACAGTTCGGACCTTCGGGTAGATTGTCCCGAAATCTTCTGCAAGAATACAAGTCATTAATTATATTGTATTCCCAGAGGTGAGTTAAAGATGATTTTGTTTATAGATTGTTAATTAGTAGATTTTCCCATTTTCCTTACCAAAGATAAGACATCCAAGATAAATAACCACACATATAGGTCATAGATACAATTTCTGTCTAGATTTTCATTCAAAATCTTTTTTTTTTCATGATTGAAGCAGGAAACCTTAAGAACAAAATGGCTTTCAATTTTGAATAGTTCAGTGGAAAATTGTGACATTCGTGTGTGCAGTGTAAACATTGATATTTTCGTGTTTCCTAGGACTGATAAATGTTTTCTGAATTGTTGGATTATCAACCCATTTTATCAATTCTCATATTCATTTTGGAACTAATAATTTTGCTCAAAATACCAAAAAGCGGTATTTGTAAAAAAAGCTTATCCTAATAAGCACCCAGATGAGAAAAATTATAAATTGCACAATTGAACAGGAGGTTAGAAACTCTGTAGTGACTATTATCTTAATAAAATTGGTTAGCCCATATGAAAGATACTATTGTTAGTATTTCGGTAGTGTAAGTATTTTGTTAATCTCTTCAGAATAGCTGTTTTATTGATGCTAATGGCTATATTTGCTTGTTTCAACCGTGTCATGTGGATGTCAAATTCCACGTTCAGATTTCGGAAATACTTGTGAAGACTGGATTATTTTTTCATTCAGTCCACTCTATCTAAAGAATCTTTATGGCAATTTATGGTATGGGTCCAAAAAAATTATTTATTGTATAAAAGAACTTGTATAATCATACAAATTAGAATCTACTAAATTTTAAGATTGTAAATGGGTGAGTTTGAAATACAATGTTTCAATCATGTAACTATTTTTGGGTGTTTTTTAATATATGACTGTTTAAAATTTTTCCTGGAGTTTTTGGAAATTGATTTTTGGTCAAAGCTTGTTTTCATCTGAGAGGCTTTCAGCAAATATAATTGACATGCAGTATGTTCACAAATGCTAGTTACTTCTATAAGATTCAAATTCGACACCAAATGGATATACAGTTTTGAAAATTTGTATTGATCAGATAATGGTATATATTCGGAAGTATTTGGAGGAAATGAATCTCTATTTTTGAATAGAAACCCAATTAATAGAAAAACCTTCAGATTAAATTTTTCAATATGTTTATTCCACGATTTTTCATCTAAGTTCAATACCAAAATTGTTTTAACGGATTTGTAGTCAATATATTCATATCTGAAATTCTCCATTACTCATTACTATAATTTACGTATGTACACAAAATACGAGTAACTTTGTGAATATCTTCATTCATTCATTGGAAACTTTTGAACAACATCATGAAAACTTGTAAACAATTTGTACTCTTCCTTCTTGAGTATTTGAAATGTTATTCGATAGATTGTAAATTGTACATGTTCCTATCATATACCTGCATGTCAACTTGTAATATGTTTCAATCACAGGTTTCAAAATGTGAGATAAGACTTCCCGTGGATATTATATGAATTGAAAAGGGAATTTTGTATTCCTACATCAATAATTTATGTTTTGAACAATATGAGAGTTTGTCCAAAATTTCTTTCATAAAATATGAAATTGAAAAGGAACAAACTACAAAGTAATGTAACACTACGTACTGCCCTTCTGAAAGAAACTCTTGGGTCTGCAGCAGAGATGGTCGATGAACGTCTCAATTAATCTTTTATTCAAAGCCCACCCATTTCGTCTTTTCCGTATCCATTTGAAAACACAGAAATTTTCCAAATGTCTCTTATTTGCGAAAGCGTTTTCTTGCTTGATCATGGAACATTCACCTCATATTCAGTGCCATCCCCTCCGTTCATTCACTTCAACACGACAGGAATGTAACAATATCATTCTGTTCCTACGCTATTGCTCTAGTAGACGATCTTATCATGATTCCACTCAGAGTCTGATCTCCATAGCGACCCATTTGTTTTCTCGGGGTTTCCATACTGTCCACAGCTGTGAAGTCGGGCGGGCACGACCCTCGAAATTGAATCGGTACGTAACAAGCGAAACTATGGTATTTCGGTGTGCTGGGAAATGAGGAGAATGAGTGACAGGGATAGAAATTGTATTGCTGTTGTTTTTGATTTTTTGCCAACATTGAAATTTGCATTTTTCGTATCAGGGTCAATGAAAAGTAGTGACTTTGATAATACAATACGGAGTCCCTAAAGGGTCCGTTTTAGGACCATGACTTCTTCTGGTGTTGATTGATGATTTTCTCTATTCATTTCCTATATCAATCAAGATATACTTCATTGTCAGAAGAACAAATTCTCGTGGACAACGCTTATACAGGGTTATTCACGTTATTCGACACGAAGCATTATGACTATTTCTTGAAAGTTTTTTATTTACGATGGATCTATTGGCCCTACATTTCAAAAATATTTTCATGTTGCACCGGGTGTGCCAAAAACAAGAAACATATCAAACTTGTTATTTTTTTAATGGAATACCCTGTATATTATTTTTTTTCGGATTTTACTATCAAAATAAAGGTAAGTTTCATCGAGGTTTAATTCACCTAAACCTTAAAGTTTTTGAAATATCTCTTATTTTGTGAAAATGCAGCATCAGCTTTAATGCTTAAATTCTCAACCAGTGTTTTCTTGTTTTAAACCAAATTAATGCTAGAGGCTACTAACTGAATAACTTTCATATAGCAGTTGCGAAATATTTACTAACTTATACAAGGTGTGTAGAAATTCAGGCAAAATAATCACAATCTTTGAACGGTAATAACTCGTTTAATTTAAACGGAATAACCTGTATTTTATATCAAGATCAGATGTCAAATTCAATTGTCTATCAAATACTAGTATACGTTCCTTTGGCTAACTCTTCACGTTTTCAAGTATAACGCACATTTCCATTTTGCAAACTGATTTTGAGAAATTTATTATTCATCAAGTCGCCTATGGCGTTTTGACGAATCAAAATTTATTTAAATAAACACCGAGATTTAATAACAAATGCATTCATTTTTCAATATTTTAAATAATATGGATTAGTTTAAATTATGATGAAAAAATGGTGGGTATAACACAAGAAATATTTCATATCAAGTGTTCAAAATGGCGACCATCAGACTCTAAACACGAACGTATCCTCTTTCTGAAACCTTCAGCAACATTTGCTAACATATTATGAGGGATAACATTCAGAAAAGCTTCTCTGATACGCTGTTTCTTATTGTCTGGTGTTGTTGGAGGTGTATTATAAATGATTCCTTTAATGTATCCCCACAAGAAGGAATCAGGTGACGTCAGGTCGGGTGACGTCGAGGGCCAATTTTGGAATCCTTTCCTTCCAATCCATCGATTTCGGAAATGAACATTTGAATATTCACGAACCTGACGATGGAAATGTGCGGGAGCTCTATCCATTTGAAGCCACATCGTTCTTCTTAAGTCTAAGGGGACCAGAAAATGATATGCTAAAAATTCTAAAAACAACATTCCATTCAAATGTTTTTCGAAAAAATGAGGACCAATTAAATATTGACCCATTATTCCACCACATACATTCACTGACCATCTGTGTTGATTATGGTTAATTCTAAATTGATGTGGATTGAAATCAGCATAATAGTGAAAATTATGTCTATTAACAGTCCCATTGTTATGAAAGTTGCACTCATCACTAAATAGAACAGATCTTAAGAAGTTTTCATCATCTGCAACTTTATCTAATGCCCACATACAAAATTCAACTCGTTTCCCATAATCGTTTTCGGAAAGCTCTTGGTGAAGCTGGATTTTATAAGGATGGTAACTATATTTTTTCAGAATTCTTGATACGCTTGCTTGACTAATGCCAATATTTTTCGCCATTAGGTTTTGACTTGTATGGAGATTTTCATTTAGAGAGGCAAATTCATTTTCTTCGTTTTCTGTCGCAGGTTTCTTTTTAATGGGTTTTTCATACTGAACACTCCCAGTTCGTCTAAATATTGTCAACAATCTTTTGAATGTTGTTTTATTTGGATGATTTCTGTTGGGAAATCTTTCAGCGTAAATTCGTGATGCCAGAAAACAGTTTTGAAGGCATTCTCCAAGTATAAAAATCATGTCGATTCTTTCTTCTTTTGGATAAACTAGCATTTTTTATAACAAAATGATGATCACAAGATCACAAACTACCGCTATCACTAATAGGATGATTTGGAATTGAACACTTATAAATAACTGACTACCATAAGTAAAACAAGAAAACACTGGTTGAGAATTTAAGCATTAAAGCTGATGCTGCATTTTCACAAAATAAGAGATATTGCAAAAACAATAAGGTTTAGGTGAATTAAACCTCGATGAAACTTACCTTTATTTTGATCGTAAAATCCGAAAAAGAAATAATATACAGGGTATTCCATTTGAAAAATAACAACTTTGAAATGTTTCGTGTTTTTGGCACACCCTGTACAACATGAAAATATTTTTAAAATGTAGGGCCAATAGGTCCCTATCCATCGTAAAGAGAAAAACTTTCAAAAAATCAAATGCTTTTGCCATAATGCTTCGTGTATTCTTATATATTTTTTCTAGTATATTTCAATTTTTTTGTTGTGTGGAATGGTGTTGTAGCATATTGGAGCTAGGAATGAGTAAGCTTGTTGACCAATGGCTTTCTGCGTTAGAGGTATGAGCTGTGATATCTCTCAACAGTTTTGAAATAATGAAGTTGACGTATAACCAACACCTCGCTTTGTATAAAGTTCATTCGATGAAAATGATCTTTTTTCTTGTATATAATTTTAAGGTGCTATTTTTGTAATATTTGAAGTGGATATAAATGACTTTCAAGGCTCTTCCCCAAGCGACCAAACCGTATCTTATGTGGCTTTCGATTAGAGCATGATACAGGGTTTTTCAACTGTGGTATTGTTAGTATTTAACTCAAGTTTTTTAATTTCGATAACATTGATCTAACTAGATCTATTCCTAATTATTTTACTTTTGTTTCCATTTTGATTTCGTATGTTTGACTGTTGGAATGTTGGTCAAAGGATGGAATTCTGGTAGTCTTGCAACAGAAGGGTAGGTAGCATGTTTTTTCGATGTTGAGGGTTGGTAATTTGTATTTCAAGCATTTATGAATTTCTGTAAAATCCAATTCAGCGTTTCCTTTAAGCTCTGGCCACGTGTTAGCAGTATAGAGGACTACCGTCAATATAGGACTACTATCAATATAGGTACCGAGGAATCGACGTTTCAACATATTTTTTGCCAACATTCACTGGAAAATTATTAGGTTCTTGAATTGAATTAACAATGCGATGCTCTCTTGGTTGAACTGTGATTCCTAAAAATGATCAAAAAATCCGCGTTGAGACACTCATCGAATGAAGAAATATATTCCAATGGATCTTTTACTCCCATTTCCAAAGCACCAAAAAAAATAAAAAATTAATATCAAATAAAATGGACACTTCGGACGAAAAACTCCCGATTATGGCTCAAGTCATATAAACTTTTAATAATGCTTCATAACGAAAAACCACATCTAATTCACACAACAACTCGTACCGTATCCAATATTGCTTTCGTTATATCCTTTGAATTGCCATTGAAGTTGTTTATGTCTCTCTAAACAGCGCCATTTAGAGTTTCCTAGGAAGTTTTTAATTTCAATTTTAATATCCTGGATATTGCGTTGGTGCATATTTCATTGGCTTCCTCACTTTTCTGGCATTTGTGTAAGGAATATATTTTATTATCATGGTGAAATCTCGGCCTGAAGAAATCTTGATTAATGAAACAGTGAAAAATACCTATTGCAGGAAGATCACTTTTGATATTGTGGAAATAGGAATATTTGAAACTAATCACCTTCGACATTGCAGAAACCAATATTTAGGTCTTCTGCATTTTCGTATATACCGGGTGTCTCGCCCCTAACACTTCAAGATAATGGAATGAAATTTGGAGGATCTGTATCCAACATAAAAATTTTTTAAAGAGAAACATTCTCAATTGAAAATTGAATCAATACATGACTCCTCTGGAAATGGAAAAACCCTACGATAAAATTGAAGTTACTTTTTTGTAATATCTAACAGAAAACAACTACTTCCCCGGCAAAAGCCACGCTGGACATTGAACTACATCTGATAGATATTGAGAAAGACCCTATACATATATCTTAAGAGAAAAAATCTGAAAGTGATAATTTGCATTTTCATTCAGATAGTTGATTATTTATTAAATGTACAGTTTCCATTGGAGATTCTTATCTATGAATGGGATAAGGGAGAATGTTATTCTGAAGAGTATGTGTTCCAATTCTTCCGACCTCCCTGATGATCTTAGAAGAGTGAAATAGATTTTTGTCGACCAAAATGTATTGGAGGCCTAGCGAAAGAGATGCAATTATTCACGCATCGATGGAATGAGCGATTTTCTGTGAGTGATACTTCTGAATAACATTCTCCCTTATCTCATTGATAGATAAGAATCTCCAATGGAAACTGGACATTTAATAAATAAACTATCTGAATGAAAATGCAAATTTTCACTTTCAGATTTTTTCTCTCAAGTTATATAGGGTCTTTCTCAATATATATCAGATGTAGTTCAATGTCCAGCGTGGCTTTTGCCGGGGAAGTAGTTGTTTTCTGTTAGATATTACAAAAAAGTAACTTCAATTTTATCGTAGGGTTTTTCCATTTCCAGAGGAGTCATGTATTGATTCAATTTTCAATTGAGAATGTTTCTCTTTAAAACATGAATCCCTTCCAAGAGAGGTTATCTTGTACGATGGAAAATAGGGACTTAATTCCAACTTTCAGTCGCAGATGATTCCACAACTGACTTTATGAACATCCTGTTCATATTTTCAATGAAATCAACATAAAAAAATTTGTTTTCACTATAGTCCAATCGAACGGTGTTTACGCCAGGAAAAAAGTAAAGTAGTTGCTTTCTCATTCGCTCTATATGTTTTTTGGACTGCTGAATCCGAATTTCATCTTTGCTACTTTCCTTGGATATGGCTTCATTACGAAAATCGCCAAAAAAATCAAAATTTCCGTCCTTTTTTCAGTTTTTTGCATAAAACTACGCAATTTTCGAGGTAGATCACTCAATACAAAAATAAATTAAATTAATTTTACACCCCTTAATACACTCCTCGCTTCGGTCGTCGTACTCTAAACAACGTGTGCGACAAAATGGTGTCTTATAAAACTTTTATCATAATAAACTATTGCGTAATAGTTCATTAGGCCTAGAAAAGCGTTCACTTTAGGAATTTCACTTCTGCTAATGCTAAAATATTGGATTTAATGTATGTATATGTACACAAGTATCAATAACTGTGTTGAAAAAGATACATTTCGTGTTATTTTCATCGTGGAATATTTTTCTATTATTCTGAGTGGAACCATAACTGATTTTGAGAAAATTTTTGTTGGATCATTTATAAATAACATGTCTACCGTCGGCTTCAGCTGAGTGAAATAATGATGTTATCAAACAATCTGTTAAGAAAACTCATCAATTTTCCTCCAAAAATGTCTCAGAAAAACACAATCGGTGAAGAGTTGTAGGGAGTTTAATTACTTGTCATTAGTTTCGGGTAAACTGTTGTGGATATAGCTATCTATCACCATTTCTTCCAACAGAGAGCGATTTATCAAAATAAAGCAAGTCGAATGGGTGGAAAATTGCAGTTCCGACAATACAATCCCTACTGAACTCGGAAATTGTTTCAAGGAGTTAACACACCATTATAAAGAACAATGGGATATCACGAGGTTGATTAACGGAGTTTGAGATTCTAAATGAAATGTTATGTTGTCTAGAAATGCATCAACGTTCCGTTGAAGAATCACCAAATTTTTCAAAAACTACAGATGAAATGATACCAAATTGGATATAATATAAACAATAATAGTAATACTCCCTCTTACACACATGAGAGAACTCTAATGCAATTCTTCTATGGGTAGATGATGGATATTATTATTACTAGTAGTCCTAGTGCTTCAGGGTGACTCACTGATTTTTTTTCATCAATCAATTTTTAGATGTAAGAGAATGTGGAAATCTCAAAGCTCCACACGAATCTTGAATCAAACTGTCACATCAGAAATCTGAAAACACCGAACTTGACGGAGTCAATGGTTATGTTATACCAAACTCGCCATATGAAACCCTCCTTTCCCGCAATATTAGGACCAATAAGGGAATTATGGCTCGATAATATGGAGTTCCTAGCTTTCGAACCGGTAATACCACTTTGTCATGGCAACCACGTATCCAAAACAACAATGGAGACTATAAAATCATCTTGCCAATGATATGAATGTCAGTCTGACAGATTTCATATCTAACAGATATTATCTATAACTATTGAAGAATTCACGAGCTTGGAACTTTTTTCAATTTAATGGTACATGAAATAATCTCAATAAATACTACTCGTGCTCACAATACTATCGATAATTCTGTCAGAACTCTTAAACTCGATCAAATTGCTTTGAGGTAACACCACTCGTTCCGATGGACTCTTGGTGTTACCAAGCAATTTGATCCCGTTGATTTCTGCCAGAATTACTTTCGATAGTATTGCAAGCACTCGAGGTATTACCTCCGATAATTTCACTCGCCGTATGATACCCTCCTTTCCTGCAATATTAGGACCAATACGGGACGTATGCCTCGATAATACGTAGTTCCTAGATTTTTAGCCGGAAATTTCCCTCACGTGTAAAAACGTCCATAAGAGGAATGCAATTACCGCTGGCTCATAGCGATAATTGCAATTATCGCATTAGATGTCAATTCAAGTGAAGTCGCGCGATTTTAATGTCAGAAGTGAGACTTCAAATGTGTCATCTACCTACAAGTGTTCATATAAGAGTGAGGTGTGAAATTTCCTACCGAATACCACTCGTGCATTGAAAATTAACCAGATAATTCTGAAAAAAACGTGTTTTTTTATAAAAAACCGCACTCGTTTATTTTTTTCGTTGTTTAAAAAAATTGCCCTCCTCCTTAATTTATGCTTTGAAACAACGAAAAAAATAAACTCGTGCAGTTTTTAAAAAAACACGTTTTTTTTCAGAATTATCGGTAATTTTCAATGCACTTGTGGTATTACCCCCGGTAATACCACTTTGGCATGGCAACCACGTATCCAAACAAAAACGGAGAATATAATATCATCTTGCTACTAATATTTATAAGTATTGAAGAATTCACGACAATTGAAGATTTTTTACTTTGTTGGTTCGTGAAATTATCTCAATAAATACTACTCGTGCTCACAATACTATCGATAATTCTGTCAGAAATCTTAAACTCGATCAAATTGCTTTGAGGTAACACCACTCGTTCTGATGGACTCTTGGTGTTACCACGCAATTTGATCTCGTTGATTTCTGCCAGAATTACTATCGATAGTGTTGCGAGCACTCGAGGTATTATCTCCGATTATTTCACTCGCTGTATGATACCCTCCTGTCCTGCAATATAAGGACCAATAAGGGACGTATGTCTCGATAATATGGAGTTCCTAGCTTTCGAACCGGTAATACCACTTTGTCATGGCAACCACGTATCCAAAACAACAATGGAGACTATAAAATCATTTTGCCAATGATATGAATGTCAGTCTGACAGATTTCATATCTAACAGATATTATCTATAACTATTGAAGAATTCACGAGCTTGGAACTTTTTTCAATTTAATGGTACATGAAATAATCTCAATAAATACTACTCGTGCTCACAATACTATCGATAATTCTGTCAGAAATCTTAAACTCGATCAAATTGCTTTGAGGTAACACCACTCGTTCCGATGGACTCTTGGTGTTACCAAGCAATTTGATCCCGTTGGTTTCTGCCAGAATTACTTTCGATAGTATTGCGAGCACTAGAGGTATTACCTCCGATAATTTCACTCGCCGTATGATACCCTCCTTTCCTGCAATATTAGGACCAATACGGGACGTATGCCTCGATAATACGTAGTTCCTAGATTTTTAGCCGGAAATTTCCCTCACGTGTAAAAACGTCCATAAGAGGAATGCAATTACCGCTGGCTCACAGCGATAATTGCACTGTAGTGACGCGTTTCGCGTCACGGCAGTGCAATTATCGCATTAGATGTCAATTCAAGTGAAGTCGCGCGATTTTAATGTCAGAAGTGAGACTTCAAATGTGTCATCTACCTACAAGTGTTCACATAAGAGTGAGGTGTGAAATTTCCTACCGAATACCACTCGTGCATTGAAAATTAACCAGATAATTCTGAAAAAAAACGTGTTTTTTTATAAAAAACCGCACTCGTTTATTTTTTTCGTTGTTTCAAAAAATTGCCCTCCTCCTTAATTTATGCTTTGAAACAACGAAAAAAATAAACTCGTGCAGTTTTTAAAAAAACACGTTTTTTTTTTCAGAATTATCGGTAATTTTCAATGCACTTGTGGTATTACCCCCGGTAATACCACTTTGGCATGGCAACCACGTATCCAAACAAAAACGGAGAATATAATATCATCTTGCTACTAATATTTATAAGTATTGAAGAATTCACGACAATGGAAGTTTTTTTACTTTGTTGGTTCGTGAAATTATCTCAATAAATACTACTCGTGCTCACAATACTATCGATGATTCTGTCAGAAATCTTAAACTCGATCAAATTGCTTTGAGGTAACACCACTAGTTCTGATGGACTCTTGGTGTTACCACGCAATTTGATCTCGTTGATTTCTGCCAGAATTACTATCGATAATATTGCGAGCACTCGAGGTATTATCCCCGATTATTTCACTCGCTGTATGATACCCTCCTGTCCTGCAATATTAGGACCAATAAGGGACGTATGTCTCCATAATACACCAAGCAATAGAGCATAAAATGCGTGAGTTTTAACAGAAAAACTAGTAGGAAATCGACTATGCCATCACATGGAGGACAATCCATAGTTATATTATGTCATTTATTAATTTGCTATAAACATTTAAATAACAAAATACGTGTTTTTTAAAATTGTTTTGCTCATAAAATGAAAACTAATGAAAACTAATGGAGCAATCTGGTTGGAAAGAATTGTAGATAATTGAAATACAAACAAAATAAAATGTTTCATGACCCGCTCGATTCATTAGCAACGGAGAAAAGCTGGAAAAACCGAAAAAAATAGTAATTCTTTGAAAAATTCACAACTCCACCATTTTTCAACAAGTAGGATTGGCCTTTCTCCTGAAAGTATTGAATCATGTGTAGTTTATGTGTGCACAAAACAGGCGCTGTCGGATCGTTAGTTTTGGCACAATTGCAATTTAATTTTTTTTTTGCAGCGTGCCTGGATGCTCTAGTGACAGCCCGATTTCAATTTCTCGAACAGATTATGAAAGTAGAAGTATACTACTACAAAACGTATATTCTCAATTTGCGCTACAATGGTGCGAAATGAGTGAAAAATGCATGCAAACATGACTGAAAACGACCGAGCCCGCGTTAGCTGCCGAGTGGCAGGAGAGAGGGGAATTCTTCTAATGAACGGGTTACGTGATAATATGCTTCCCCTCATCTCCCGCTCACTCCTTCCACTCGACCGCTTCTACCAGCTCAGCCGTTTTTAGTCATGTTTGCGCATTTTTCACCCATTTCGCAGCATTTTAGCGCAAAATGAAAATATACATTTTATGGTACTGTACTTCTACTTTCAAAATCTGTTCTAGGAATTGAAATCGGACTATCACTAGAGCATCCAGGCACGCTGCAAGATAGTGCAAAAAAAAATTCAAATTTTAATTGTGCCAAAACTAACGATCCGTCAGAGCCTGTTTTATGCACACATAAAGCACACATGATTCAATACTTTCATAAGAAGGGCCAACCCGATTTCTTGAAAAATGGCGGAGTTATAATTTTTTTAAAAAATCGTAAAATTTTCCGGTTTTTCCGGTTTTCCTCCGTTACTAATGATCCGATCGGGTCGTAAAACATTTCATTTCTTTTGTATTTCAATTATCTACAATTCTTTTTATAGAAGCAACAAGATTGCTTCATTAGTTTTCATTTTATGAGCAGAACAATTTTAAAAAACACGTTTTTTGTTACTTAAATGTTTATAACAAATTAATAAATGACAGTTGCGAGTCGAAAACATAACAGAATATAACAACGAGATGTCTTCCATGTGATGGATGGATTTTTGTTAGGAAAAAATGCTCTATTGCTAAGCTTTGTCAACGAGAATTGTATTTCTTTCGATATTAAAGCATATTTTGATTGATTGATTAATTGATTGATTGGCCTATAATACGCAGTTCCTTTTGAGCCGGTAATACCACTGTGTCATGGCAACCACGTTCCAAACAATGACGGATCTTGCTACTGATATTAATGTCAATCTGACAGAATTCATGTCTATCGGGCATTATCTATAACTATTGAAGTATTCACGACAATGAAACGTTTTTTACTATTGATGGTTCGTGAAATTACCTCAATAAATACTACTCGTGCTCACAATACCATCGATCATTATGTCAGAAATCTTAAACTCGATCAAATTGCTTTGAGGTTACACCACTCGCCCTAAAGGATTCGTGATTTTACCAAGAAATTTGATCTCGTTTATTTCTGATAGAATTATTATCGATTATTCCACTCATGCTAAAATAGCGTGTTTTGAATGGTTGAAATTTTTGTGTTGATATTTGAAAACATCATGTTTTCGATTCTGTAATTCGGATCTTGATTGGCTACTGGATATGTATATGACGTGTTTTCGATTTTGCAGTTCGATTCCTGATTGGTTTCATCAAAAAACAAACTTACCACTAGCAAGCTGCTATATATGACACAACACCAAACTTTGACCAAAACCAAATAATCACTAACTATTGATTCATATCAACTTCACAATTTTCTTCAGATTTTACATACTCGTTGAATAATCAAATCACTAAACCAAAATGTTTTCAAAACATAACCTTAAGCGAGAAGCAGTAGAAATGCAACGACGAAACTAGGAATGACGCGCTCTGTGATTGGTATCTGAAATAGCGGGATGTTTGAAATATCAAATAAATGTTTGTGATAGATCTACAGCTGTCAGTCAGTTGGCAAGTTCCGGAATCGAAGAACAACAAATCATTAAAGTCACCTGCCATAGTAGTTCAACGTCAATAAAACCATATTTACAACTCAACAAGGAACACCATGCTAAAATAATTTTAAATCTTTGGAATGAAGATGTAAGGATATATTTACAACGCAGACGGTTGTATATATAAGTACAAAAAATGACGAACTGGATATGAATAATCTTAAAATATACAACTGCACGAACTGTATATTTGATGTCAATATTTATGATAATTAATAAAAATGGTTTAGATTTTATTATGAAATAATCTTAACAAACACAACTCGTGTAATCGCTGATTATCGTTAATTCCTTCCTTCTAGTTTTAGAAATAAAATACGTTGGTTTAGGCCAAGCAGACTAAAATTTAACAAGGAAGGTTTAATAAGCTCTATCCAATCAGAAACTGGTAGCATCAACGCGTCATAGTGACGTACTTGGATATGAGTACAGAGTCGAACTCGAACCAAGCAACAAAACTGTCAGCAGTAACTCTCATATACCAAGAGCTAGTCCGTCACTGTCTATACAGAACGGCGGCCATGACACGTCCTACTACGTCACATTTCGTCACAATTGTTCTTTCATCTCTTTCTACTAGTGTCCCCATTGTCTTGTGGGAATCAAACACTCCTTGTTAAATTTTAGTCTCCTTGGGTTTAGGCAACCACACTCGCGCAAACACTCGTGTGGTTGCCAAGCAACATAATTTGTTTCACAAAATCGAATGAATTTTTATTTCGATAATCACCGATAGACTTGTTGTATTACCTACGATAATCCGAATTTGACTAGTGCGTTAAATAGTCTCCATCTTATGTTGAAGTTCATATACACCACAATCTTTGCTTCAAAAATAATACGATGGAAATGAATCCAGGGTTGTGTATTGTTGTTGTCCCAAACAACAAAATTACATTATTGCAATTCTAGCTACAATAGGATGTTGTTAGTTTCCGAATTCATATTAAATATTTTGTCGAAAACATCACAGTCATTTGATGCAGACTTGTGGATGGTGTACTGACAATATTAGTAGAGAATTCAACAACTCAGTAAGTTAATAACTACATCGGAAATACCGCTAGTAAAAGTGGGATGTAATTTTTGTTTTGTTCGACTACAATTTTTCAACAATATGAGAAGTTGTTGAAAATATCAACTTATTTCCAACAAATACATATAGAGCTTTATTCAACTACGTTATGTTATAAAACATTTGTAGCAAGTCAGGTAGCAAGTGAATACAGAAATGTACAAGTTCACAATTAAAATAAAGTTAAAATAAAATATTGTGTGTACACGTAACACATAAGTAGACATTACGATTAAGCAATTATTGTTCCATACACATAGTAGTAACATCAGTAAAAATTTATAAAAAACGCACACACGATGTTAATTTAATAGTTTTCCGAATGCTTATGTATATTATAGAATTTGAGTTAATTTATAAATCGATAGGGATTCTATGCATTCCATGCAGCATTTCTTTTTGCACTTGCAACATGTAGGTTTTTCATCATCATCCAAAGGTTCTTTTTTGGTGAAATAATTCAAACATTGTGACAGACTCAGTTGGCCTTTCATTTGTGGAATCCCTACATCATCACTTTTATCATCATAACATGTTTATTCGGGTGTTCCTGAAAATAACTTTTATTTAGATAGATTATGAAGATCTTTCAGGAATTTCTTGAACATGAGAATCAGTTTCATATAATTCAGTATTTCGTTGAATTATATCAAATGTTGGTTGTGTTTTTCTCTTGAAAGTGTGTGTGAGTGAGTGTGTTGATGTGTAACAATTGTATTATCAAGAAATCGCAAACGGCCTGAAAGTTCAACTAGGTATTAATTATTTCAGCAGTTCGTGCATGCACCCACTCATGCATTCCATCCAAATAGCATGCATTATGAAACCCGGACGCTCAAAACCCGCTATTACAGCACTAATATGCAATTACAATCGATATGCGGATGGAATATCACACTTTCTTCATTATGTTTGGTTTAGAAAAAAATTGGTTGATCAGATAATTATCAGAGATTAGTATTTACAGATACAAATCTTTGATGGATGTAAACTAAGAGCAACCAGTCAGGGTCGAAAAACCCTTCATCTCTGGTAACCCTACATATTATCAAGAAAGAAGCAACCAGTTTCTTACCAAACAAACATGTTAGAGCACGATCCCAGGGCCACCAGACGTCACTTATTTTCTGACGGACAAAATGTGTACGATTGAGTAGTCTCAGTATGTACTATGATCGCATGTCTACCTGCTACCTTGGCCAGACGGCCATCCTCCAAGTATCAGTTGATCAGGGTACGTAAAAACATTACTAACCTCACTTAAATTCTCCTAGCTGATTTTTACGTATGTCGTTAAAAATAAGTCATCAATTCTCCCAGACAGTTTGTGTCGGCGGTATTGCTTTGCAGACGCTTTAAAGCTCTCAAAATAATTATTTAATCTCACGTAAATTCTGAAGGTACATTTTTATATATGTCAGTCAGAAAACTATTTCAAAACGTTATACAAGAAGGCAGACCGATTCAAGGGGCCAATCATCTCCTTAACCCAATTTTAATGTATCGAAGTTTTCCCTGCTTGTGGCACATTAAGAGCAAATAATACTACAACAGGAATAAAGAGGACCTAAACTAACTAACCTTAACAACTCAACATAGATGTTTTCATCTATCCCTAAATAATTCTGCCAGTTATTGGGTTCATTTCGCAATGGGGTCGTTTTCTAGATCAAGGTATTGATTTCCGTTACACTGTATATTATTCCCTGATATTCAGAAGCTATGTTTTGATCATTTGTTTTTCCATCAGATTTCGCGAAAGAGTTAAAAAATATCCATTTTGAACAGTCTATCGTTGACTTTTTTATACTTCACTGGGCTACTGATGAGATGATTCCATTCTTTCACCGTGATTAACAATAAAGCTATGTCTGAAATCCAGGATCATGAGGAAACTGATACAAAAATTGTATACAATGTTTGAAACATCGATGCCCAGGCTAATTTTAGGATACGATGTTCAGATACTGATATTGCAGCTATAATCCTGGGCAATATGCACCATTTGGAAAATGAAGATTCCCACGTTCGGATATTGACCGGCACTGGCAACAAGCAGAGATATGTTGAATGTATGAATGCTATCTTCGAACAATTAGGACCGTTGTTGTGTCGAAGCCTACCAGGGTTCCATGCTATTACTGGATGCGATTATAATCCTGCATTTTTCAAACGTGGCAAAGGCCGTTTAATATCTTAAAGAAATATGAAGAGTACCAACAAGCATTTCACAGATTTGGCTCGTTGAATTTTGTTGGTGATCTAGACGAAGAAAAACATGTATTCAACAAACTTCAAAAATGTATCTGTGATATTTACAACGTTCCTGGACTAATTGATATAGATGCTGCCAGGCTCCAACTGTTCATTAGTACCTATATGGTATCTGATGTCAATGAAGGATTCAATCGGAAGAATGTGAAAAACTTCGATGCTATCAATTCACCACCTAAGAGTGAGCTTTGGCAACAGTTCCGATGGGCTAGCTATATTGCTAGTCTTTGGAACAACGCAAGTACGAAGATGATAAATATTTTCAGTCCCTAAAACAATGGCTGGGCATTGGAAGACGGTAAATATGATTTTCATTGGTTCGATGGAGATCAATTACCGGATTTTGTCGGTCAGTCACTGGAGGAACAATCAGGCAATTCACTTTCGTTTCTTAAAATTTTCATGTCTCTTTAGTCTTTCAGATCTTAATTGTTTGACTTGTTTTTTACAGTGGAAGAACATATATATAATGCTGATGATCAGGATGACGATTTAGATATTCAATATCGAATTTGGCTCGATGATAAATTGTCTAATTTTAAGAACGATGACATTGAAGATTATAAGCCAAAATACTCTGAAATTATTGAGAAATCCATATTTTTCAAATTTTTTATAAGATTGATTCTCAAGAAATAATTGATAGAAAAAATTGCTGTTATTTAATTAATTTGTTGATGCTCTGTCGAACTTTTGACCTTTCATTAAGAAAAAATAAAGTTTACTTGAGTTTATTAAAACAGCTTGTTTTTAAAAGTTGATCTGTAATTATTTTCCTGATTTTTTTTTATTTTCAGCTGATTTTTGTTTTCAACCATTTATAATAAATTGATATGCGTGAACTGTTAGAGAAATAGGGGTCAGTATAATACGAATACACGTCTCACCCACTTTCATGCGCGTGGATAATGTCCTTGTGCTCCTACGCACAAGGGCATCGAAATTCGGTTTAGGGGATGATTGGCCCCTTGGATCGGTCTGCCTTCTTATAAAACGTTTTAAAATAGTTGTCTGGCTAACATATATGACAATAGAGCTTCAGAATTTACGTTTGAATAATTATTTTGAGAGCTTTGAAGCGTCTGCAAAGCAATACCGCCGACGCAAAGTGTCTGGGAGTATTCAAGACTTATTTCTAACGATATTGTCTAACACATACGTAAAAATCAGCCGAGAGAATTTAATTGAGGTTAGTAGTGTATTTACGTACCTTGATTACCTGATACCTGGAAAATGGCCGTCTGGCCAAGCTAGCAGGTAGACATGCGATCATAGTACATACTAAGACCACTAAATCGTACACATTTCGTTCGTCAGCAAATAAGTGACGTCTGGTGGCCCTTGGATCTTGGACTTTTGTGTAGTAATTGCGAAGTACTATGGAAGTAACTTTACGATGAATCAAAAACATTGCCTCCCACTCGCACTTGTCGCGAAATGTTTCCTACATTAAGTGAGCATTGCAAATCATTGTATTGTTCAAATAGAGAATAGACAAAAATTGCCCCAACGAAACATCTATTTGTAGTCACTTTGTGTAAGTTTTTGAGTCTATAAATGTCTTTTTAATGGCCTCATTGGGTTGTTTCATTATTTTTTCAACAAACATGAAGAACGTTACGACAATTTCAATGGGAGGTTGAATTATAATTTCATTCAGACATCGTTCTTGTGTTATTATTGGAACAACTCCAGAAGTCTTATTCATATCCTCGTTCAGCTTTTTCAGATGAGATTTCTTTGAAACATCGTCGAAGATTTCTGATAATTTCTAGAAGAATTCACTTAGGTTCCATCCAATACCAGATTTGTAACAATATTCAAAAATTTTCACTTTTTTTTTCAAACTTTCTATATTATTTTGTTGTACCGTGTTTCTGGTATAAATGAATATCATTATCAAATAAGTTCTGAAGAATGGGATTCACGAGGAAAAATCCGGAGACATCTCGCGGTTAATAAGACACTGGACAAGGTCTGGCAGAGGTTCTACTGGGTCTCGACCATACAGTAAGCTGGTGCAGAAGATGCCCGGAATGCAAAACTGCTCAAGGTCCCAAAACAAGTTCCAGAGGAGATATAAAAAAATACCATGAAGGTGCTCCACTTTAACGGATTTTCATTGATGTAGCTGTGACATATGACAGCAGCATATACATTCTTGATGCCTTGGACTATTCCAGCAAATGGATAAAAACCTATGCCATTCCAGATCATAGTAACAAGATAAATGGTGGACGACATGTTCTGAAGATTCGGATCAAAGAATGATAACGAAAAATCCAGAGTAGAAGTTATTCAAGAATGTTTGTATGCTAATGGGTACCAAGACAACGCAAAGGACTGCGCTTCAGCCCAAGTCAGATGACATGGTTGAAAGATTCAATCGAACCATGACGTAACTGTTTTCAATGGTTGTGAAAAAGCATCAAAGATGCTATGAGAGACATCTTCTATTCGTGATGGAATACATGAAAGTCTCTGTACAAATACAAAATAATATACAATAAAGATTCTGTCAATGAAAAAGGTATTCGTAAATGGTATTGGAAATGTAAAAAAATATATATTTAATATCTTTCATTTCGATCAGAATACAATTACATTATATGCTCAGTAATCGATGATGTGTGCATGCTCCTGCTTCATTCACATCGTCGTTTCTTTTTGTAATTGGATATGCACGATCATGGGATTCCTTGTTTTGTTGGTAAGATATCTTGGAATGCCCTTCATTTCGAAGCGACTGGAATCGCTTTGATATTTTCCTTACCAATATTCACAAACTGCTTGCTTAGATTTTCCTTGAAATTAATGATACTTTTGTTACCGGCGTTGACCGATTTTTTTTACAATTGGTTGGCATTGATAACGCTTGCTAAAATGATGAGTTTAATAACAACTTTTTGGACAAATTTATACTTCGTCTTACCGATGTTGAATAAGAAGATATCTAATCGAATGAATCTATGAAACTTTCAGCTTTATGATCCTCAATTGCAGCTTTCGGACTGAAATTTGTACCATATGTGTCGGGTACTTCTAACATTGTGTTGGTATGTTTTGTGAAAGGCATCATCATATCTCTTTTAACTTCCCATTTGACGACAACTATTCCACGCCTCTCCTAGAGAACTATGTATTCCAGTAGATACATATGGCATAGAAACATATAATTTGTTCTTTTGTTTTTCTTCAAAATGTGTTCTTTCCGTCAACCGGCTGTACACTTACGAGCAACACTCAGAAGTCTTCGAGAGACTTGGGCGAGCTGGGGAAGACTAGGCCCTCACCTTTTAACGTGTGATGCTACGCACGGAATCAGTGATCACTGAACTGGGATTTGAACCCACTCTCTCAATGATGAAAAGCGAAAGCTCTACCATCACAACCACTACAGCCCACAAAAATAGCAACAAAGGGGGTGGAATATCGAATTTTTACTGTCTGATGGTACTGAAGACTTCGATCTCAGGAACATTAATGAAAAAAAGCGGTGTGACCTGAAAGGATCTTTCGTCAAAACTACTCGCTGCAGTTAATGTGTTAAATGCCAATCAGGAGGATTCGAAGGAAGCGACCAGATTTGCCAGAATAATACTCGTAGAGAGAAATTAGTGTCCACAGTACACCAGGGTTTTCAGACATCTCAATTAGGTATAACATAAACGTCAGATTTAGCTCACATTTTGCGAACTCTCTCAGTAAGAAATACCATAAAATCGGTAATTACACCGGTTTTCATGAATGAAATTCTGGAGATTCCAGATTGTAGTCTAGCGAACCATCCAACGACCAAGAATTCAATTTTTCAATTTGTGTCCCTTCGGCATTCCCGGCTTCCGAGCGGAATAGCGTTGCGATGACAAGGATGCGATCAGTGTCTAGTCGTAGGCGATTCCGCACTTTTCTTTTTATTTCATCATTAGGAAGCCTCAAGCAATCTTGCCACTCCGAACACTGATGTGCAGGTAAAAGTAAAGGCATTCATTTCATGATACGTGAACTCGTTGAAAAAATTGTGAAATGAAACACCTTGAGATAATTCGTATGTTTTATGAATCAATATTTCTGATAATCTGTTTTCAGATAAGTAATGAAATTCCTTCAGATGCGGCACTTTCTTCATAATAATTTGATTGAAAAATTCATCAAATTATCCACTGACCCGTCAGCAAGCTTCCAACAAAAAACAACTATTAGGATCGTTGAATTATATAATGTGTCATATTACAAACAAAGCTTTTTATGAGAACTAATTTGTAGTGATCTATTAATCTCATAGCCAAAATTATCTCTTAACTCAAATGGCAGAAAGCAAAGTTGCAAAGTCTACTACAAACCCAAAAATTATATCCATATTGAAGCAGGTGAGTATTATATTTATTGATGACAGAATTGTAGCGAATCTCTATAAAACCTCGAGTAGAGCAAGAAATGATTTATATTATCTACAGATATAATATCTCAAATAAGACAACCAACAAAGAACATTCACCACCTGAGTCATCAATGAAAACTCTTTTCAATAAAACAGACGCGGATATACTGGAGTATGGGTCTTATAGGCAGGGATCAATTTTAGCACCAACGCTGTTTATCCTCCACATCAATGATTTGGTGGGAGCTATCTCATGACTGGTGCATAGCTTTGCGGATGATAGTATCCTCCATACCGCATTTCCTTCCAAAACTCCGATATCAGTCCCTGAAACTAGAAGAGAACTGGGAAGGAATATGAACGATTTAAATACGGACCTGGCAAAAATTCTATAATCGGGATCCTACAACTTGGTAGAATTAAATGCGAATAAAACCCAAGCATCACACAGTTGCCATCGTGGATCGTAGAACGTAGAACGTAGAACGTAGAACGTAGAACGTAGAACGTAGAACGTAGAACGTAGAACGTAGAACGTAGAACGTAGAACGTAGAACGTAGAACGTAGAACGTAGAACGTAGAACGTAGAACGTAGAACGTAGAACGTAGAACGTAGAACGTAGAACGTAGAACGTAGAACGTAGAACGTAGAACGTAGAACGTAGAACGTAGAACGTAGAACGTAGAACGTAGAACGTAGAACGTAGAACGTAGAACGTAGAACGTAGAACGTAGAACGTAGAACGTAGAACGTAGAACGTAGAACGTAGAACGTAGAACGTAGAACGTAGAACTTAGAACGTAGAACGTAGAACGTAGAACGTAGAACGTAGAACGTAGAACGTAGAACGTAGAACGTAGAACGTAGAACGTAGAACGTAGAACGTAGAACGTAGAACGTAGAACGTAGAACGTAGAACGTAGAACGTAGAACGTAGAACGTAGAACGTAGAACGTAGAACGTAGAACGTAGAACGTAGAACGTAGAACGTAGAACGTAGAACGTAGAACGTAGAACGTAGAACGTAGAACAAAAACCACGGTGTCCCACTGTAGTTTTTGAATTTCGCCTTCTGTTGTATTTTGTATACAAAATAAACACCCTTATTTATTTATTTTTTCTTGGTGTTCTGGCTTCGACTGCTATGGTCATTAGCCATGTGTTCTGTGTAGGCCTTGTTACTAACTCCATCTGCCACCTTAGGAGCAGCACTGTTAATTGGAACGCAACAGTGAATCGTGCAGGACTCACCTCAGTCGAGCCACGAGATTTTAATAATTTAATCGGTCAAATTAAATTAAAAAATCCCACCCTCATTATTATCATTGATCATGTTCATGGAAAAGCCATGTAAGGTTCCTTGCTAGAAGTGCCTTTCAAAAACTTGGTTTTCTGTTTGTCTGAGCTATTTCACTCACCATCAGTTGATTCTGAGTTATAAGGAACTTATACGACCTGTCTTGGAAGGAGGAAATAGTTCTTCACCGTCTGATTCCATGATCGAGAATTCCCATACATTTCCTCTCTCCGCCTTTGGTTTGAGCTTTTCAAACGAGCAATGACTTTGCGTGCCTCATGTTCAATGAAGAGGTGCAAGGGAGGCAGTCCTATGAGTGTCTCTAGCGCTCTAGTTGGTGCCGCTCTCCTAGCACTTGTCGCAATTCAGGCAAGTCTTTGTACTATATCTGTGGTTTTTGAATGGCCGGATGCTGAACCTTCCCACTATACGATGGTTCCGTACGTGATAATTAGGAGTGTGATAGTCGAGTAGGTCCAGTATAGAAACTTGGGGTTGAATTTCCATGTACTGTCAACTACCATTCTGCATACCCAGAAAGCAGCTGTGGCTTTCCGAACTCTATCTTTGATACGCTTGTTCCAGTTTATCTGGGGGTCGAGGATGACTCCAAGGTATTTGACTGAGTTTTTGTATGAGAGGTCCGTGGTTTGCGTTTCTTGATGGGTAGAACCAGCTCTGCCTTATCGGGGTTCATATTCAGCCAACCCGGGGAGGGCTCTCTGTATCGTGCTCCTCATGAGGTCGGACCCTATGTTATCGACCAGAATTTCAATGCCGTCCACGTAGGTCTAAGTGCTGTATACCCAGTCTTTTATTTTCACTAAGAGGTCATTTACCACAAGACACCAAAGCAAGACAAGTTTCCCTCCTGCGGAAAGCTCCATATGTTCTTGGCTCCGCTGGAGCTACCTATAACTATAACTATAGTTTTTGGGACAGCATAGTGTGAAACTATGTTATTATGGTTGGGTTCATACCCCTTTCTCCTGTTGCTTGACATATAGAATCAAGTGAATTGTCAAATATTCCTTCTTCGTCGATGACTATACCTAGGACTCTACGGACGAGTCGATGGAGAGCAGTCTGGTGGCTGATCGCTCCGAACGCTTTTGCCTGAATGTAGTCACTTTCTCCACACTTTGGAATGAAGAATACCTTTTCTGTTTTCCATACCTCAAGAACGTAACTATGCAGTTCCTAGATGATATTCTGAACACATCTCAGTTCGAATTCCAAAATAAAAAAGCACAAATGATGCCTTGAGATTTACATGGGTATGAATGAGAGCTCAGCAGTTTGGGCAGCTTTCTGTGACTTTTTGAAGGCATTCGTCTGTGTTAGTCACACAATATTGCTCCATATTGGTATTACGGGTTCAGAAATGAAAGCTACAAATGGTTTGAGATAGAAAACAAAATAGGAATATGCAAGATGGCAAATCTAAACCTTCTACTAACAAATGTGGTGTGCCACAAGGGTCCGTACTCAATGGTTTGGCCAGTATAAATATTCAGGGAAAGTTTACCATCATTGCTATATTGACTCCTTGAATGCACAGATCGAACACGATTCAAGCGATGTCAAAAATTGGTGTGACTCAATCCACCTCTGCTTCAATTCGAAAAAAACTAGTCTCCCAACTTTCAAATTCACGTATGAATCACTTATGATTCACTTATTTTATGATTGAATCCAATTGTGAACAGACCTTCCAACAAGTGGCATCAGGTTGCTATGCAGTTAGAGCAGTGTCCAAGGAACTTGGTTCATCAATGGGTAAGGTTTTCTTTGGTTGAATCACACCTGAAATATGGTTAATCTTCCTGGGGATAATGCACAAAAATTCTGTTTGATTCGATCTTCATCCTTCAACACGAGCAATAAGAATTATGCCTCGAGCTGAAAACACTGCACACCGAAAGCCTTCGTTCATTAAACACAAGATTGTTACTTTAATCTCTATATTCATACTGGAGACCACACGAGTACACGAACAGAGCGAACACAATTGATACAGAACATCCAGTAACAGTACTTGACACACGTCAGGCAGTGAGAAAAAATATTGCTCTATCCATTTTCCGATCAGAGCAGGCAAAAAATTCAATAATGTACGAAAGTAAAAGAAAATATGACAAACTGCCCAAAAACCTTGAAAGAAATCTCTGGACATGACCTGTTCCGGAAGAAAGCCAAAAAGTTACTTTTGCTCGAAGCTTACTATGGCCTAGTACAAGTTCTATGATGGTCAATTCTCTCACTGATTCTTCTTCTGTTTTCACATATACAGGGTGTTTCATAATAAATGCGCAGGAATCCAGGATGTGATAGCTCGTCCAAAAATATGAAAAAAAGTTTCTATTAACTTACCCTCTAAAATGCACCATTTTCGAGATACAGGGTGTTGAAATTTAAAAAAAAAATAATCGTTTTTTGCGAATATCTCTGGAACCGTTTATCGCACAGAAAACAGATTTTGTATGTATTTTCTACTCATAATAAGCTATGTTTTGTGTGGACTTTTTATTTTTTCAAATTCATAATTGGTGAAAATTTTGAAGGAGTAGTGGGTGTTTTTTTCTCCAACTTCTACGCCACTAAAAAAAGTACAGTTTTGAACCTCCGCCAATGTTTTCTACACAAAAAAGGTATTCTTGGTCATAAGCTCTAAAGTTGACCGTTTTCAAGAAAAATCAACTTTCATGTTGTTCAAATAATGTTTTTTCCTCGAAAAATTGCTGCGTGCATTGAAGCTAACTGCAGACATTTCCAACAATTCAACTGAGTATGATTGCTATTGTTTTTTTTTTTATTTTGCAATTGAGAAGTCAACGTTTGATTTTGTTACTTGTTCTAACGTTTAAATAAATTTTGTATAATTAGGAAAAAAATTATTTAAAAAAATTTACCATGTCTTTAAACATGAAAATTGATTTTTCCTGAAAACGGTCAACTTTAGAGCTTATGACCAAGAGTACCTTTTTTGTGTAGAAAACATTGGCGGTTCAAGTAGGTGGCTCAAAATCTCACTTTTTCCAGTGGCGTAGAAGTTGGAGAAATAAACACCCACTACCCCTTCAAAATCTGCACCAATTATGAATTTTAAAAAATAAAAAATCTGCCAAAAACATAGCTTATTATGAGTAGAAAATGCATTCAAAATCTGTGCGATAACTGGTTCCAAAGATATTCGCAAAAAACTAAAAAAAAATTAATTTCAACACCCAGTATTTCGAAAATGTTGAATTTTAGAGGGTAAGTTAATGGAAACTTTTTTTCATATTTTTTAACGAGCTATCACAACCGGAAGTCCTGCGCATTTATTATGAAACACCCTGTATACCTTCCTCTTTATTTTGTTGTTTCTTTGAATATGTGTGTAAATATGTGTTTATTATTGTTGGTTCTGTGATACTATATGCAAGTTTTAGTATTAAGTAGGTACACAGAACCGCTTATGGTACTCCAAAAACGATTTCTAAAAATGATCAAATATTCTAATAAAGAAACTATGTAAAACTCGAAGTCGTCTCCACAAGATATATTTGACCCCTAGGGCAGAAGGGGGGCTGGTGTCAACGCTGCTTTGGCAATAACTTGTCAAAAGTAAGGTTGTATCAACATAACAATATCAAAAACATGTTTTCAAACATAGAAATGCTCATCTTCAGTTGAAATTATACAGGTCAAAATGGCATGGAGACGTAGTGAATTTGAAATTAAATAATTAACGATACGTATACGATATTCTATTCTATTATATAGTTTTCTTAGTTTTAAATTTTACGTATTATTATGTGTCTTTCTTATATATGTGTTATTCATTTATACTTGTATATTATAAGCCATAGTGATTTGAAATATATTATGTCATAGCCATCTAGAAGAAATTTTTTTAATATTGATTATTCACAGACAAGTTTTCTGAGAACTTAACTGAATCATCAATACCTAGGTTATCGCCGATGAAAATCAATTAATGAACAAAATGTGTTTTGACAAACTCATTCTTCTGCCTGTATTATCCGCCCATTATTTTTTATTGTATACCTTATGAATAATGTAATTTGGTTGATCAATACATTTTTTTTTCTTTGGTGTTTTTGGCATCGACTGCTATGGTCATTAGCCACGTGTTCTGGATAGGCCTTGTTACTAACTCCATGCGCCACTTTAGGTGCAGGAACGCAACAGTGAATCGTGCAGGACTCACCCCAGTCCAGCCACGAGATTTAAATAATTTAATTGGTCAAATCAAATTTAAAAATCCCAGCCGTAACTGGGGCTCGAACTCCGTACCTTTCGACTCAGAGTCGGACGCTCTAACCACTGCGCCACGCCCCAACATTTGATCAATAAATACTACTACTACTAGTACTACTACGCTCTGTCAAATTTTTAATGTATAAATATGACTGTTTCATTGCTTTGATTTTTACCTGATTGTGACTGAAACAATTTTTAATATTTTTTCATTAATTACATAGATATTTATATCTATTTTTATACTCACTCGCTTTGTCAATAAGAATTGCATTCATAATAAAGCATATTCGATTGATTGATAGGCTGGAAATATTCTTTCCTATCCTATACTAAGAGCAATACTTCAAAAAAATTACCACTTTCCAACTCCAACATCCTGTATCTCGAAGACTAGTCATAGGATTGAGTTGGGCCCAAAGATACTATCGTTCAAGTGTTCGGATTATGCAACATAGCAAAAACTCGTAGAAATCACCGGTGATAATTTTCTCATAATGCCGCTGCCTGGTCCTTGCAGACAATACACATTCACAAGAGGCTATCAGCGGTAACATCCCAAAATGCAGTTCTTCACTTTCGAAACTAAAATAATTTAATCAACTTTCGCTTTCACTCTTTCGCTCCCAATACTTCCAAAGATTCTGAGCTTTAGAGCTCATTGATTCATTCAGTCAATACATAAAAATACCAATTATGGTGTCCCTCAAGGATCTATACTAGGCCCTATATTCTTTATAATTTATATTAATGATATCAACAACCAGTTACCAAATTCTTTATGCCGATGACGCTACTTTCATAAGCTGTGATAAGGTAATCAATGCTGTCCATGGACTTTCTAATGATGTAGAAAAAGCAGCTGACTTATATTTTTCCTCTATTAAACTAAAAATGAATATGGAAAAAATTAAAAAAATAACTATATCTAGACAGAACAGCACAAATACAGAACCAGTTAAATTATTAGGCTTTCATATTGACAGCAAATTGACATGGAATTCGCATATTGAACATCTGTCAAAAAAACGTTCTTCAAGTTTGTTTTTGCTGCGTCGATAGTATGATGAGAATGGCGTATTTTGCATTCATAAAAAGTCACCTACAATACGGAATTTTGATCTGGGGCCACAGTGCCAACATGAAAACCCTTTGCACACTGCAAAAACAAGCAATACGAATTATATCCGGTGTTGGTCCAAGACTTATATATCCAATATAATTTTCTTACCCTACCTAGCATGTATATATATCAATGTTTGATCTATGTAAAAGAGCACTTGGATAACTATAAACAAAACAGTGAGTTTCATGATTATAATACAAGAAATAAAAGTAATATTGCTATTTCTGCCAATCGACTTCAAAAATCACAATCAATCAATCAATCAAGATATACTTTATTGTCGGAAGAATCGAGTTCTTAAAGACAAAGCATGTGTAAACAAGTAATGTATAGCTAAAAATAAAAATAGGATAAAAATAACAATATGACACAACTATATCTAAATAAATCTCTAAAATATGATGTATACAGACATATAGGACATTCGAGAAAATACAAACAGTGGTAAATAAATAATATAAAATGTTATTATGAAAACAAAACAAGTAAAGTCTAGGTACATATAAAAACTAACAAATATTTTATTTTCTATATACAGTCATAACAAGTTCTGCAAGGGTTCCAAGATAATTCCTAAGCAAGGAGAACTGAGCATGTCATAGGTTTGTGGTAAAATAATCTTCTTATTCATAGAATGATTGCTGTACCAGGAGGTTTTTTGTATCCCTTCTGAATTGACTAATACATGTTGTATCCTTAATGTTTATGGGCAGGTGCTTATACATTTTGATGCCGTTGTATATTATTGAGTCTCGCACAATATTGTTAGTTGGTGTTGTGGTTGAAGCTCATGGGTTTCAAGGAGATTTTTATTTTTGTGTATTAGGCTAACGGATTCTAAAATGTAAATAGATGTTACTGTGAGTATTTTATGATCCTTGAATAACTGTCTACATGAATCTCTTGGCCTTTTTTTGCAAATATACCTCAGAGCTCTTTTCTGGAGTACAAAGACATTTTTATGTAGGTAAGAGCTGCATGCACACCAAAATGCAATCCCATACCTCAAATGTGACTCAATTAGGGCAAAATGGCGGTTCTGACAGCGGAGTAATCCAATTCTTTAGATATGATTCGAATTGCGTAGCATCCTGACGATAACTTGTGGCAGAGATTATTAATGTGAATATCAAATTTTAGTTTATTGTCGATATTTAATCCAAGGAATCTTGTTGTTGTTTTGTTGAGAATATTTTCATTGCCCATAGGTAAGTCTGGAATATTACATCGAAATGTGATTATATTAGTTTTTTATGTTAATTGCCAGGGAATTCGAGTCGCACCATTGTTTTATTAGCACTAACTCTTTTTCAATCTTGTCAAGCAGATGATGCTCTGTTTTGTCATGCCAAAGGAAGGTTGTATCATCTGCAAAAAGAGTGATCTTGGCAGTGATATTCGCTTGGATAATATCATTGATATAGAGCAAAAATAACATGGGACCGAGTACTGAGCCCTGTGGTACTCCAAATGCAACATCAGCAATATTTGAGTCAGTGTTACAGCACACTATTTGACTGTGGTTACTCAAGTAGGATCTTATCCAGTCTAAGCTTGTATCTCTAAAACCATAACGTTCAAGTTTCTGCAGCAGTGTGTCGTGATTAACGCAATCGACAACAAGGTATAAACAATTATGGCCCAAATTTCTTCAACAAACTACCTGATGATGTAAAAATATTGAATATAAGAGTATTCAAGTATAAACTGAAACAATATTTGATTAAAAAAATGTTTCTACTCTATTGAAGAGTTTACAAATACTTCGATACATGATATATAGATTTTATTTTCCTGCAACTGCCCTACATTATACAATTGTGAAATGTGTTTTCATTTTTATATATAAATGTGTATTATTGTATGTATACGTTTCTGTATATAGTCATAAATTTTTGTATTCATAGCTATTAACATTGATTCATCTTTATTGTTGATTTTTCTACCTTTTTATTTCTAGTTATTTAAGTTGTTTTATCTTTATCTATTATTATTGTACCTACCATTTGACGAGTGTAAACATTATACAAAGTAGTAACACAATAAACTGAACTGAACTGAACAGTGGTCCTATCTTCATCAAAACATTATAATTCAAGATGGGTATTGTGGGTTCATTAGAAATTTCCCAAAGAGCTTAGCAAACAAAATTGAATACAGCCCAATAAAGTACTGAGTAATTGAAAAAAGTTCTTCCATTAGCATACTTTTTAATAATCCATGCTCGTGATTAAGAGACGCTGCTAGAATTCAGAAAATTGCATTTCGTAACTGGTTTTTATTAATTTGTTTTGTGGAAAATTGAGAAGAATTAACTCAAAGGGTAAAAGTTTGTGCTAATTAAAATTTGTTGCCTGTGAATTTTCGCACTCGCAGTATCCTTCGGACTCAAAATTCAATTTGTACTAAAGTAGTAGAGCGTTATCCGCCATAAAATTATATTACAATTTTGCTTGCTGGATTATGCATTTTCTCTGTCGACTTTTGGACAGATGTGGCAATGAAACTTACAGCAAGGGGCAAAAGTAAGGAAACTCGATCACGCACCTTTTCAAGGCTGGACCTTCTTTTTGTAAGTTAGACTCAAATCGAATGAAATCTAGAGTAGAAAATGCGTTTTTGACTCAAACATTCGGTATGAAAGTTTTCATTTAACCAGGTGTGTAATATAATGTACAGTAGATGAAAGTAATATTGGAATTTCTAGATATTACTTCAAGTTTTTCAGAGGGACACATTTCTATAAGCACGAGCTGGTTCATACAAAAATCAGATAAATGTTTCAAAGTGTTGTCAAATTTCCGATTAGCCCCCGAATTTCTGAAATTATTGAAAGATTTCAAGAAACACCAGAAGAACGATTCCAAGCTTAACGATTTGTTTTAAACCTACAGAGTGATCCAAAACTGATTTGTCATAAATAAAGAACTTCTTTATTTTAGGCAAGCCTTAGATGAACCTTTTTACTTTGTGTTAAATTGTTAAATTGTGATAAATTCTGTAAATATTTTCACGAATGTTTAGGGCATTTTGGTGCCTACAAGACCTGGTGTTCATTGAAAAGTGAAGTTTGGTGGGCTAACATGTACTCGGAGATAAAACGAGTATTGCGCGCTTGCGAGGTATGTCAAAAGACGAAACATACTACCTTGCCAAAACCGGCGATACACCCGGTCGTTCCGACAACGAAGGGCGAATTCGTGGCCCTCGATCTGTATGGTCCTTTGCCGCGGAGTAGAGGGAGGACTACTTTTCTGTTGGACGTGTTAGACACATTCTCGGAGTTTGTGGCCTTGTATCCCTTAAAAAGAGCCACTACTCGTGTCTGTTTGAATCCTTTGATTTTAGATTATTTTACAAGTCGGCCGCCCTAAAAAAATATGATCTGATCACGGCACTCAATTCACTTCGGCAACTTGGAAAAATACCCTGACCTCTCTTGGTGTGGAAATCACTCATAGTTCAGTGCGCCATCCTCAGGCAAATAGCTCAGAAAGAGTTATGCGCGAGTTGGGCAGGTTATGCCGTGTTTACTGCCATGCTCAGAATACTAGATGGGCATTCGAAATTAAAAACTTCGAATATTTCCTTAACAATGTCGTGCACGAATCTACCGGTTATACGCCTAGCGAATTACAGGTCAGTGAAAAAAATTATTGTTTACCCACGACGTTAAGGGGGCCGCGTTCGGAATCGAAAAGCGTTTCAACGGAAGGAAAGCTTAACTTAGCCCGAGAGACTTTATTGGGGAAGGCTGCTCGTCGCGCGGCGACTTACTCGGATAGGCCTTTTCCTAAATTTGAGCCTGGGGCGTTAGTACTTCTTCGCTCGGATCCTGTGTCTTCAGCACTAAATTCAGAAACAAAGAAAATGATACTCTTGTTCACGGGGCCATATCGAATAAAGAAAGCTGTGAGTTTCGCCACATATGTTCTTGAATATGTAGAAAATGGCGTTGAACGTGGAACGTTTCACGCTAGCCATCTGAGGACTTTCCATGTCCCTGATCGCGAGTAGTCCGGATGAAGTTGGATATACTCTTTCCTGTCATCGTTTCGTCAAGAGTCTCTGGGAGGGCTGATGAAGCAGAACGCCCTGTGTATGTAATTATTCCAAATCGGTTATATTGGCTTTTTACCAGTTACCTACCCTCGCATTATTAGCGTTTCCATGGCCAACCCATAGATCGAGAAAGACTGTCCGTATATCTTAAATGAATGTATTATCTCTTGTTTTTATGGCACTATCTAAAAAACTCACTTGCTTATTTGTTGTTCTATCGATTCGATATATTCTGACTTAGGTTATTTCACTGTGAATGAAGGCAGCTCTTAGTTGTTGTATGTATAAACATTTCTTCTAATGTATAAAGTGCTATGCATCGACTTAGTGCCAGGTATTGTAATCATTTATTATGCTAACTTACCATTGTATTATCATTGGCGTACGTCTTCCAGATTTCACGGAATACTAAAGTTAAATAAAACCGAGTTGGTTTGGTGGGTGATTGGCCAAATAAATATACATAATTTCCAACTCTCAAATTATTTCGCCCCCGAAACACACCCTGAGGAAATTCTGTTACATCTTGATAGAAATGGTATATTACAGTATAAGAGGGAAGAGTGACAGTTTTCTCACGAGTGGAAAATATTGTAGCACGAGGAGCATGCCGAGTGCGAAACCTCACGAGTGTAAAAAATCATCTTGTACACTATTTTTCCTACGACCACACGATAATTTTACCGAATAATATCGACGTTATTGACATAGAAGAAAATCGAACTGAGTATTACTTCAACTAACTTCATCAATTTTCAACAATTTCTCTATTACAAATTATCACGAGACGAAATCATAATTAGACACATTTCACCTAATGATCAACCAATTGATACAAATACAAAATGCCAGACACAATTATACAGAGTGGGCCATTGAAAACGAAACATCGGCTCTGTAGGTCGGCAGAACCGAGTTATATAAAAACGCTCGGATACGTCAACAACATTTTCGAGGGGGACATCGTTCGCGATGAAATTCACCCGAAATACATTCCATCCCTCGGAGCTGTGACCGCCACCCCTAAATTTTTAAATGGCAACATATGGCAAGTGATGCCTCATTTGAAAGGTATTTTCCTTCTTAATACCAAACAACAAAATCAAATTAATTCTATCGATTCGTTTTCGAGATATAGGAACTTGAAGTTGGGAAATCACTTTTTATTCTCTCAATCAATAAAAACAATATCTGATAAAGCAACTGTCGCAATTATTATTATTGACCCCACAGGAAAAAGCCGAGTGGGGTTATATCTGGAGATCTAGCTGACCACTCTATAGCGCATCTTCTTCCAATCCAACTTCCAGGAAACATTCTATCCTAAAACGCCCTAAAAGTCTGTGCATAATGTGGAGGTGCCACATCTTGTTGAAATTTCAAGTGGTCTTCATGGTAACAATCGTCCTTTTCAATGATGTCTACTAATGGTGGATAAACAAATTGATTCAATAATTCCAAATAAGTGTCTCCTGTCAGGTTACCGTCGAGAAATACTAGTCCAATCAAACGGTCCCCAAAAATACTGGCCCAGAAATTGAGTTTTTGAGGAGTTTGAGTATGGACTTCGTGGAAAACATGTGGATTGGCATCTGACCAATAACGACAATTATTACGATTCACAGTCGAATTCAAAAAGAATGTAGACTCATCAGAAAAGCAGATGTTGAAAAGAAAATTCCCATCAGCATCTATTTTCATAGTCATAATTTCACAAATTTCCTGTCGCCTATCAAAATCATCTTCATTCAATTTGTGTACAAAATGTATTTTGTAGGGCTGGAATTTATGATGTTTCAGGATTCGGCGGATACTGGTGCTACTGATATTGGTAACACCAGCCAATTTTCTTGTGCTCAATGTTGGGTATGCATGAACTTGTCCTAAAAGTGCAACTTCAAAAGGTTCATTTCTCACCGGAAATTCACGTTATGGGTCTCGTTTCTTGTTGTCTACTGATCCAGTTTGACGAAATTTTTGCACTAATTCTAGAACGTATTTTCTAGAAAGTTTATCTGGATGCGTTTCATTGAACAAATTAGCAGTACGGTTACCGCACTCATCATTCTTAAAAAAAATTGTTATTATTTCAACTCTTTCCGCGATCGTATACACCATTATTGAGGAGAGATATTTAGCAGCTTTAATCAAGTAATTCACTCTAATGTCGTTCAATCAACGATCAGTTTGACACTGATAGACGTCCACAATTGCGATTTGGCGAAAAAAATTATCTCACACATGTTTTTCGAGAATTCGAGAAAACGTCTTTTTGTCGATTCTCAAGACCCTTAACATTTTTTAGATCAAATAATTGAGGAGGAAATAAAAATTTGAAACGGAATTGCATGTTATTTGTTGGCCAACAGTTAGATCATTTAATTCCTTGACAATGATATTTATCTTTAAACAGTTGCATTGTTAGATCTTATTTTTATTGATTGAGTGAATAATAAGTGATTTGCCAACTTCAAGTTCCTATTTCTTGAAAATGTATTGATAGAATTAATTTATATTTGTTGTTTGATATTGAGAAGGAAAATACCTTTCAAATGAGGTATCACTTGCCATATGTTGCCATTTAAAAAATAAGGAGTGGCGGTCACAGCTCCGAGGGATGGAATGTATTTTGGGTGAATTTCATCGCGAATGATGTCCTCCTCGAAAATGTTGTTGACGTGTCCGAGCGTTTGTATATAACTCGGTTCTGCCGACCTACAGACCCGCTGTTTCGTTTTCAATGGCCCACTCTGTATATGACCTTAAGCTCAGTTGGTAAAGCATTGAATAATTAAGTTCAGGAGATCGATTCCGAGCGTCGTTGAATTTTTTTTATTATGAAAATTACAACAATGACTTTTCAAATTGATTGTTTTTTGTGATTCTAATGTAAATATTACGTAGGAAATTCTGAATAGAAATTGTATATTTGCCAGCTTGACAGTGGTATATCCAAATAGAAGTTATGCACATCGGAATTGTTATAAACAAATCAGAAAGCATTATAAAACTATTACTAGTGATAAAAAAAGATATGATGAGTTTTGTGCTGATGGAGATACTAAACTAATCTGGAAAATGTTAAATCAATCGAACATTATGAACAGAGGAAAAATTAAAACCCTATTTGATTTTCTCAATCTACCATCCAAACTTGAGAAATTCTTCCTAGAGTTTTCTGCAAATAAGGCAAGATCAATAGAATTTATTACACTACATTAATTAAAATCGCAAAGCACGGTTTTCTGAATTATTTCATTCCACTAAAGTTGAAATTGAATACATATTTGAAAAAAAAATCTATGGCAGTAGGTTCAGATTTGCTCAACTCAGAAATGATTCTCTTATGCTGTCCAAGAATTGTGTCTTATTCAACAAATATTCTTCATTCCTGTATGTTAGTTGGTATTTTTCCAGATATTTGGGGATTTGGTATAAGTGCGTGCCACCAGTGACTCACTTGCTGAAAAAAAGCACCAGTATCAATGATTTGCGCTTTTCAAGTATTATGCCGTGTCTATCAAAAATTTTGGGACAAATTATAAACAACCGAGTACGCCTTCATTTGAAAAAATATTCAATAATGCCAACTAATGGTGATATAATCAAGGCCACTGATTCCGAAAAAACTAGTACTCTTATGGATTACTCGAAAGCTTTTGACACTATTAGCCTTGAGCTGATATACAGTATCTTACACTTTGTAGAGTTTTCTAATGAGGCGATTGCTCTCATTGCTAGTTTCTTATACAGGGTATCCAGTAAACCTTGTACAAAATTGAAACTTGTGATAGACCAGATCATGACTGTTCAGAATATCGGAATTTTACCTTAGTAAAAATCTCACTGTTTTCGAAATAAAGAGCATTTTTTAATTTCTGGAAAATCACTACCTCACCTTGGATTTTTTAATGCCATGTATACAAATTGGGACGAATTTAAATATCTTTGCTGCTGAAGATTACTGATGAGTGATGCTTTCAGACGTACGAAACAGTTTTTCAGAAAACGATACAATTTTTCAAGAAATGAGGGTAAAATGACAGATTTGAGTTACACCAATTTTTTTAACAACAGTTTGACATTATTGTTTAAAAAAACATAACCAAGTGGAACTGGATATTCATTACAAAAGAATGCCCATTTTGTCTAGGCTTTAATATGGTATAAAACATACGATCATTATTTTTGGAAGGAGTATAATTTTGATAATATTAGAGTGTGATGTTATTCTGAGCTAAAATCAACTCCATTAGACTTTGTCAGTAATGTCTTTTATTTTTATCCTATCAAGATGAAATGATTAAATAATTATGAGTGATAACGAATCAACTGCTTAGAAGCATTCAATGAGATGTAATGAAGTAAATACTAATTCAACTTTTTTTTTTATTTCCACATTTTATCTTGATAAAATCTAAATAAAATAATTTTTGGGCGCAAGTATAAAAGTTGATCAAATAAATGAATATTTTGGAACCTTTGGTGTAAATACAATTCAAGAAAAAAATAAAATACCCAAACACCAAAACTACGTCGCAATCTTAAAATCTTAGAAGCTTACTTTTAGCTCCTGAAGATGCTAAGTTTGTTGGCGAAACGCGCGTCGAGTGTGATTGTGACGTAGTTTTGGTGTTGGATAGTTTCCTTTTTGTCTTGAATAAAAGTTGATAGAAGCCTGGATTAAAACCACGCCTAATTCAATGGAAACCACTTCTTCCAAAAATATTTATAGTTTGTTTTATACCATGGTAGAGTCTGGACAAAATGAGCATTCTTTTGAAATGAATGTCCACTTCCAATTGGCTATGTTTCTTTCAGATAATAATGTCAAACTTTAAAAAAAAAATTGATGAAACCCAAATCTGTCATTTTACCCTCATTTCTTGAAAAATGTTTTCACTTTCTGAAAAACTGTTCTGTACATCTAGAAGCATCACTCATCAGTAATCTTCAGCAGCAAAGATATTTGGATTCGTCCCAATTTGTATACATGGCACTCAAAAATCCAAGGTTAGGTAGCGATTTTCCAGAAATTCTTAAAATGCCCATTATCTCGAAAACGGTGATATTTTTACTGAGGTGAAATTCCGATATTCTGAACAGTCATGACCTGGTCTATTACCAGTTTCAATATTGTACAAGGTTTACCGGACACCCTGTATAAGAGAAATCAGTTCGTTTAGACATCTATGGGTCAACCTTCCAAAGAAAAAATACTGTATTGTGCCAAAGAGATCTATTTTGGGGCCACCATTGTTCGGTATCTATACAAGTAATGTAACAACATGTTTCACACATTTTAACTCAGATCTCCATGCAGATGTTAAACACATCTCATTTATTTCTCTTTTTATCCCGATAGTCGTAACGATCCCATTAAAAATCAATAATGAAGATCTCGACAGGTTGATAAAGGATTCACAGTGTCATAATCTGCATATCAACTAGCCTAAAGACACATTGAATGGAATGTATTGTATATAAAAGTTGGTGATAGAAATCTGACTTGCACAAATAGAGTGAAAAATCTCGTACTTCTGTTGGATACCGACCTACATTTTGAAAACCATGTCTGTTAATGCTTCCAACGAGGTTATGCATAACTTGAAATGCTATATTCAACGTTCCCTACTGTAGAAAAGTCTCAAAATGAAGCTGACTGGAACTCCGGTTTTCAGTCATTTCAGTTACTGAGGTGTTTCATATGGCCCGTGTACAACATTGAGATAAACCGAATCGAAAAAACGCAAAAGTCATTCATACGTTTGATATTTGACATCAGGAAGTTTGATCCTGTCTCACACAAGTTGAAATATTCCAAATGGATCCAACATGCATGTTTTACTTATAAAATTCTGTCTCGCACCTATGTTCATAATTTGAATTTGAGATATAGCGGTCTTATCTTACCACCACCACATGGAACTACATTTTTTTGCAAAATATTTTCATGTAATATATTCTCTCTATATAACCAACTGTATGTGCCATTGAAATGTATCAAGCCTATTGTTTTTGTATCAAAATTGAAGACAAAACTGCTTAACTTCTCTTAGACCTTCAAATATAAATATTGCATCGATGTAAATATTTAAATACTTCTAATGTGTCTCTCCCGTTATTTCCTGAGGGTATATACATTATTATCATCAGATAGATGAAGATAATTGTCATTTGTTTTCGATTACTTCTCACAACCGTCAGTATAATATTTCATAGTTGGATAATTTGAAGGTGCTGAACTAAACCTTTTTTATATCCTTTTCAGCTCCTTTTTTGCATAAGTTCAATTATTACATCTCATGACATATTATTCGACCATGTATGCAAAAATAAACGATATTATTATCATATGAGGGCCAGGTAGCCTAGTGGTTAACGACATTGTTTCAATCACTTTGGCTGCCAGTCAGCGATGGTTCAAACCAGACTGCAGACATTTTTCTGATGGCCCGAGAGAGTGCAAGGAATCGCACGTAAAAAGGTAAGACCTCGTTCATCCTTGGCTCGCACAAGTTTCAACAGCTGTTACGAACTACAGTAACAGCTGGTTAACAGAAAAAACTTAATTTTTTATTTTCAATATAATCCAGTGTGAGTCCGATGATGAAAAGTTTATAAAAGATTTGAAGTTTCGAGGCCGACAACCACCTAGCCAGCCAGTCAGCAACTTCTGAGATGTTTACTCGGAGGAGACAAGTAATAAAATATACTCTGTACCAAATATCGTAAAGTCGAGTTAGTCGGTATAGAATGTGGTCTTGGACGCAAACCGATAATATTAAGTTTTCCATCGAACAATACATCATAACAAATTCTCGCATGAATATATTTGCAGACAACGATTCGAAAAGGTTAAGTCGGGCGCATTCAGTGTTGCTTTGAGGCTTTGAGAACTTACAATATGCATAGTTGCACTTTGGCTTTATGTAGAACGCGTTTCAGGGCACACATCCCAAATGAAACCCTATGTAAAATCACTAGAGTACTCTTTACAGTATGAAATACGCCCTTATTTCCAACGACGCGACGTAGAAAATACTTTGACAAATATTTGTCGAGTAATGTAGATCAATGTGCCTAAATTTTAGCTTTGTATAATGAAGATTCCATTGTTTGCGTCATTTGTAGTTCATTAAGATTTCAAATCAGCCATCCCCAAACTGGTGGCTGAAGTTAGCTTCAGATTTGAAAATACAAAATGAATTTTAAGGTTTTATATTTCAACATCACAAATATCCTGACTATCGCATAGTAAGATCATCACACTCGAAGAATTACTTTAAAATTTTATCGCCAGAGAATCACCGTAATCTGTGCCTTTTGTTATTCCTCTATACAATTCAACTCTTCGGAACTGCTATCACTGATACGATTCAATGTCCCTCCTAGAAGAACTTGTTCATCTGTTATGTTCAACATTCCATTCACAAACCTCCGCAATTCGTTTGCCTGTTACGTTTCGATTGGGAAACTAATTCAATGTTTCTATAGATTACAGAATAGCCACATCGAAAATATTTGGCAATGCAATATCAAAACATATTCTTGCTCTATCAATATCAAATAGACCCTAATGTAAAAAAAATGTCAATATATCGATCAATCACATAGGCCGGTTGTTCAATCCATGTAAAATCCAAAGATTTATCAAACTTGGATTGGAACCGAATCCTAGGTTACCGTCAAATGTGTCGTTCAGTAGAAATTCGACCATAGATAATGGAAACCAAGATTCTGTAGTTCATCTGAACTATTTGATGAAAAGAAGAAGATTCTACTAATTCATGTCAAATGTAACCAAACATTTTCCTTTCGTAGTATCCAGTTTCCTACTTTTCTGTCATTTTTTGGAAAACTTGGTAGGAAATTGAAGACGCTTTAAACAATAATAAAGAATGAAATTCATGAGCAAATCCTCCTATCTAATGGATCTTTCAAGGTAGATAATATGATGATTCGTTTCAGATATATATGTAAATGTTCTTTTTTTATGTCCTGGTTCCCACGAAAAGGAATATCCTGTAATGGGATATGCCATTGTAATCTTTGGTGTATGTTATATCAACCAGACACTGATTTTCAGTAATGGAATCATCACAAAAATAACTGATGCATCAAATTGCATAATGCACTTACCAATCAGTTTTTTTATCGATTTCATCAGTAACTATGTTCACAATAATCCTCACATTTTATGGTTGATTTATGCACGCCTTCCTAAGAACTAAACTCAAGACTAAGAACTAAACCTAAGAATTATGTAGTCAAAGAATACTAGTTATGAACTCTCAGTTCTTAGTACTAGTTGCAGTTCCATAAACGTTCGCGTTGTTTCCCTATTCATGAACTCTTAATTTCAGGTTTAGGTTTAGTTCTTAGGTACGGGTGCATAAATCGACCCTCACTTTGGTAATCTAAACCTATATACAAATTCTTTGTGGCCATTTCACGAAATTATTTTCACGTAATCTATAAGTACGAGGTGCCCTAACAGGAGCTAGGACATTCGCCAGTCCAATAATATCTTCAACATCAGCTATTTCATCGTCACGAGCATTTTTGTGAAGTGATTTCTTTCAATTCTTCCAAACTATTTCACATGGCAGTTCTAATGATGTTATGTCAGTCAGTCAGTTATGTCTAACCTCTATTGAATGCTTAATCCACCGATTTTGAAGGATTAGCGAAACCTGGAATAAAACCAGGATTCAAGTTCTAACTATACAGTGAACAACTCGATAAACCAGAATCCACATGAAACTGCAGATTATTTCTGACTGAACAACCGGCCCATGTGTGACCTATTTGATGGTGCATTATTCTTAATTTCTTACTGATGTGCAAAATTATACAGGGTGTTCCTTAAGTACGTGTAGCAAATTTAGGAGCGTGTTGCTGACATCAAAATAAGGAGAAAAGTTCCTATAAACATATGTCCGCAAGTTATTCGTTTCTGAGATACAGAGTGTTAAAGTTGAATTCTTATTTTTATTTTTTGTGAATAATGTCAAAATAATTTTGATATTTGGGTAAAGTCTGGTATCTGGAAATATTTATTATTTAGTTTGTGTGAAAAATATATTCTTGGTAGAGGTCACTGTGAGCAACTGTTTTCGAGTTATTGAGATTTGAAATAATCGATGCATGTGATTTTGAACGACAAGATTTTCAAATTTAAAATAAATTCAATTAGAAATTATTTTTTTTCACAATTAACATAAAATTTGATTTTGTCATTGAAATATCATCCCAGATACCAAATTTTACTCGAATATCAAAAAATTTTTGGAATTCATTCACAAAAAACAAATATAAGAATTAAACTTTGACACTCTATATCTTAGAAACGAATAACTTGCCTACATGTGTTTACGTGTATTTTTTTTCATTTCGACGTCAGCAACATGCTCCTGAATTTTCTACACGTACTTAAGAAACACCCTGTATATAAAACTCCATTTTTATTTGTATTAGTTTCTGGTTAATAAATTTGCCATATAATTAGTTTTCAATATCTGAATTGATAAAGTGAATTGGCTCCCGCCAATTCGTAGTAACCCAGACAAATAATTGTGTTCGAGCAAATTATACGGTATATTCAAGTTGAATATTTGGACACATCAGATATTTAGTATATTTTGACCCACTCACATATTTTCAAATGAAATATACCGTAACATTCATATATCATTTGATATGAAATACGTTGATAATGAAACCAGCCATCTGAACGGTATCAACTGGGTAAAGAACATTCTATTCTTCATACCGTTCAGAGTTCACAACGAGATAATATGGTATATCTTATTCCCAAAGTGCAAAAGTTTTTCGTATCGGTTGCAAAACAACCTGATGTTGTCGGCCATTTTGGAAGGTTTCTGGGGTCACAATATGAATTGCTGGATAATGCTTGGATAAAGATTTTATACGTTCTGCATTAACTCTATTCAACTCTAATATGTTCTGGAAGTTTGAACTGTTTAGAATGCTCAGACTGGAATATGTTTGATTCAATTTTGAAATGATTTTTGAAATTTTCTTTCTTTCACAATAACTCAAAACCTGAAGATACGTAGAGGATGCAAGAGTAAAAAAATTGTTTTCATTTCAATTTCCATAGTGTGACAATCACTTGAGATATCACAAATTGCAAGGTTTGACATAAGTCGATTGCCACAAAAAAAAGTTTATAGTTGTTCCAAATGTCATTCAACCATTATGACTCTTGATTGTTGAATGACTTTTTTCATGTTATAAAATGGTTGATAGTTTTTCATCAGAGAAATAGTTTGATATGGTGAAGTGTTTTATTGTGTGCCACAATTATGCTGTGGAAGCTGAGCATTTGTATCTGAATGAATATCCAAAAAGAAGACAACCAAGTAACATTTTTTTCGGACAATTTAGCCTACTATAGAACCAAACAAAATTTCAATGTCAAAATATTTTATTACTATTCTCCTCTTAATTGGATACATTCATTACAGCGAACCTGCAACGTCTCTAGACGTTTCTTGCTCTGCAAACCAGACCTCCACAGCTTTTATTACCTCCTCGTTGGAGGAAAATTTACGACCTTTTAAACTTTTTTTCAGTTGAGGAAAGAGATGATAGTCGGACGGAGCCAAATCTGGTGAATAAGAGGTGTGTTCTAGTAATTCAAACCCTAAATCACGAATTTTTTGCATGGCAACATGAGATTTGTGTGCAGGATCGTTGTCCTGCAAAAACAAAACACCTTTGGATAGCTTTCCGCGTCTTTTCTCTTTAATTTTTTCCCGTAGAGTGGTCAGTAATGTCGAATAGTAATCTCCAGTTATTGTTCTACCCTTATTCAAAAAATCAATCATGATTACTCCATGGCAATCCCAAAAAACTGAAGCAAGAACATTTTCAGCAGATTTTTGGACAAGAAACTTCTTAGGTCTTGGAGAACCGGAGTGTCGCCATTCCATCGATTGTTACTTTGTTTCTGGATCGTAGAAATGCACCCAAATCTCATCCATAGTAACAATTCGGTTTAAGAAGTCTACATCGTTTTCAAATCGAGCACAGATCGAACGCGATGCTACTATTCTTGCACGCTTTTGGTCAATATTCAAACATTTAGGAATCCATTTTGCAGCAATTTTTCTCATGTCCAAATTGACGTGAACTATATAATGAATGCATTCGTATGAAATATTCAGTGCTTCAGATATCCATTTTAGCCCAATTCGACGGTCTGTTAAAATCATGTCATGAACTGCATCGATATTTTCGAGGTCTGCTACGGAAACTAGCCTTCCCGATCCGTCATCATCTTCAATGGAAAAATTTCCTCTTTTGAAGTTTGCAGTCCAATTTTTCACGGTCTCATACGAAGGATATTGATCATCAAGGGTATTAAGCATATCTTCGTTGATCTGCTTACCTCTTAACCCTTTTGAATACAGGTACTTGATGATGGCTCGATACACCAATTCTTCGATTTTCATAATTTCGGTGGATATATTTTTTCTTAAATTTATTGCGTAACCTTGGTTTATTTTTTTGACGTCAATTTTTACACTGACACTTCTAATAAGTTATTGTTCGTTGCTATGGTTACGCAATATTTTGTTTATGCAAGGAACTGGTCTAGGCTAACTAGATATCAATACATCCTCGTATACTATGGATGAGAAAATTGTTATCAGGGAGGTTACTGAGGTAGACGGTTATTTTGTGAACTTGGTGCACAAACTCATTAGAAACCATAGATTTAAGAAAACTCTCCGTAACATTCCGACTTTTCAAATAGAGGAATACTCTCCCTAATATATCGTCACTCCATATGAACATCGAGATACTCGGGGTTTCGAAGGTATTTCTAGAACCCTCATTAGGAAGGTGGTATATAAAACTTTGTATAAACTACAACAAATCTTGGGATGGTACTCTCAAAGATAAGACAGAAGAAAAAGAAAAGTAGGGGATTTATGAAACTACCTGTAATAACTGCGAGAAGTATCTGGGTCAGACTAGAATGGCCATGAAAGTATGGTTCAAGGAGCACATTGCTCATATTTGATTTTCAAGACCATGAAAAATCGAGTGTGGCTCAACAAGCTTTGGATCACGATCACCGATTAGGTAACACTAGTTTGAAATTAATTGGACAGGTTCATGGCCATAGACCTCTCGATGCATTCGAAAGTATGGAAATTGCCAAGTGAAACAATAGAATGAATATACAGCTTTTTATTAGTTGAAGTTCGTAGTTCAATGAATTTTTCTCCTGTTTTCAATAAATTCAAGTCATTGATTTCCAATAAAACTTTTTTTGTCATCAAATCCAAAACAAGTAGGACAGAATTAATTCAGAACAGTTAAATTCCAAGAATCAGGTAGACAATTAGAGTAGGCAGTTTCATAATAAGTGAATTTGATCATTCAGATAAAAGTAGAAGAGCAGGTTAATTTGGTAAAAAATTGGATTAGATAATTTGATGTTTGCATTCAGATAAGTGTAGAAATGAGAGTGACATAGGATAAGCAGTTTAGTGAGCTCTTAGCTCCTGAAGATGGATATGTTGGCAAAACCGGAACCACATAGTTGTGGTGTTCGGGTGGTTTATTATTCTTGAATAATATTTCAATTGACTTGTACTCATCCTTAAGGTGCATTCAGTCAATATCATTTTGAAATTGTGCCTAAATATATGTTAAAAGTGAAAGTTGAATCTGTTATATCATATGGCGCAATTTATACAACAATGTTGAGTTTGTGCTAAAAACCTTTAATGTTACCGTTATATTTATGATAATGCTTGTGCCTGACAAAACTTATTTTTTTATAAACAAATTCAACTTTTTCCACTCGCTACTGCATAAATAATATTTTATGTATACAAAATGAACAGCATTAAAATACAATGAAAAATTAACAAAGAGTAGCAATTTTCTTCGATAATTATGCACCATCAACCAAAAGTGATCATTTGGTAGAATTCGATACCTGCTTTCCATGCTGACCAGCAATTACGAGCAAATACAGTCGACCGCACGAAATCAGTACTTTCTAATTTGCAGTAAAACGCATCGACGCGGTTTCGCTTAGCGATAATTCGATCCAATTATGAAATGTACCCTTTATAACCATCGGAAAGCGGCATCACGCGAATCGTCGGTTCACTTCGGCATGTAAGTATATAATATAAAGTCCATCTAACTGCTAACACTCGGTAGTAAAAGGAAATACGAATGCCGGCTAGCAATTCCATTTGCGGTGTGAGACACGCTCTAAATGGATTGGATTCGGGGCTAGGCGTTCGAAGAATCGACATGCGATAGACTGCTCCGTACACTGGGGACTAACAATCGAAACGGAGTAGATCAAGTTTCGTTCCCGTTCAAAAGAAAGCAAGAAACAGATGGAGCGGTAATTCCATCTTCCTTTCCGGGCGGAACTTACCACAGAGCAGTTAGTAAATGTGGAGTAATGAAATCAATATTATTTGTAGAATATTCGCGTGTGGCTGTCAAGAGTAAAAAGAGATGTTTACCAGGACGCAGGAGCTGTTCAGAGATCTTTGATCTTTGACAGTTGCTCTTCGGTGTACTTATGTCAATGATTATGTGAATATTTTTACCTACTACCAATATCTACCGTAAAACATTACAAATCAGGATGAATTTATCGAGGGGCAATATATAGAAATATAAATAGAAAAGTTATTGGGTATAGCCCTCAAATTGTTGTGCAACCGTAGACACGTGTTTCGAGGTTAAGCTCTCATCAGTACTGTAATTTTCTTGAGGTTTTAGGTGATCGAATTTGTCTTTATTTTTAAAGAAATATAATAGACATTCCTGTATATAATTATAAGTATTCAAATAATTCAAAATCTTGCAGATAAAATTGGAGTGAAAAATGTCGAATGTTTCGAAAAATCAAAGAAAAGTGCACCGACATTCCATCGTCTATCAAGTAAGTCATAAACAAGCCAGAAAAAGTGCATTCTATCAGATGAATAGCGATGAATTAAGTGCAAAATGCACTTCTTGTCGACCAACCTAGGCGAAACTATACATATATCATACATACTATATCAAGTTGAACTAGAAAATCGAGCATTTTCACATAATCAGATCTTTTTACTATTTTTCATAATACAGTTGGAACTGTTACATCCCAAACATTTTCGGAAAGCCTTCGCCTTTTTTTAAAATCGGTGTCATTAATCAAATCTTTAGTTTGTCTCAGAACTCTCCAGCTTCAATTTCAAATGGCAGACAGCTCATCATATGGATGTTGACGTGTGTAGTGAAATTATTTAGCACTTTCAGTGGCAAAAATTGACGCATCTTTGATTTTGAAACTCAGGACATCAGACGGTTACGGGGGCCGCTTTCCTGCCAAACAACATTGCTACAGATTTAACAGAACTTATCAAAAGGCAAAATTTCTCTGAAATTTTCCCTGAATTGACTCTAAATCTGATTTTAGTTGGGTATTAGCTCTCAACAGGTCAGATTTTTCAGTTTCTTGTGCATAAAAGGGATACTTGCTGAATTATATATGTCTATAAAATTCATGTGTACAGAGAATAAAGGATGAAGATCCCAAAATTGAGCTCTGTTGGAGATCTAAAATCAAGAACTCTATGATGGCCCCTGCGAGCATAACGGCTTGCATTCTATCAGATGAATAGCGATGAATTAATGATACTGCACCTGCAGAAAATCCAATAAGATGTAAAATTTGTAACAGAACCTGGTGTTTAATTCTGTAAAACGCTTGTGTATAATCGATCATAACCATGTTGACTGTCAACTGATTTCGGTCCTCTGCAGTGAGTGAAATTGAATTTTCAACACACAATGGCGTTTTCCAGCATATTTTTCCCCATGTAACCGTCGAAAAAAGCGCCGTTTTGAAAGCTTTCCGTGAAAAAAGATATTAAATAATTTTCAATTGTTCTGTTCGGACATCTCAACTAGCAAAATTGAATTTTCTTGTTTTCACCAACAAGTGATAACTAAGACTCACACACAAGTATACTCGAGTGGTTTTTGGACCATTTTCAGATTACGCCTCAGGGTATAATACCAGGTAATTAAATACTCAGAGGAGAAACTCCATACTCTTGAGTTAGGCGATTAACATGCTCATTTCATCATTATTATAACTCAATTAGGCGTATAAATACATAAATGTTTTTACTGTTCAACAAGAACAGCTTGGTCTCCGCGATGCGAAGAGTGAAAAAAGAGAGAGTGGGATAACTGATGAGAGAAAGAGGCTAGCTATAGTGCATGTGAATAAAGTACAATCGTGAGAGGAATAATTTGGAAACACTTCAATAATGAACACTATAGTTATGTGCAAAAGTATTTCATCGAATTCAGTTCCAAGAAGTCAGGTTTTCGATGACGTTTGTGAATTATGAAACGTCCGTTTTTTCAAAACTGTCACTTGAGACATGTGAAAAAGAGTTGTGTATACTCATTACGAGTAATGATAGGACAAAAAACTAATAATTTTATTCTTTGAAAATATTGAAAACAGGATTTGCTGCGTCATATCTAACCTTAGATTTTTGTGGTATTAATTCATTTAATGCCTTATTTGCTGATTAATCTATATCAGACGATATTTCTTCGGAACAACTATACTTCTTTTGACATAATTCTGACACGTTTAATATTGCTTATTAAATATCCATTTCCGCCTACCTCGAATCAACGTGTCTGTTTAATTCAATTCAATTCAAGTGAAATCGTTCATCAGTGTCCCCTAATAATGAACGATTTGTTATTAATGAATGATTTCGAGAAATCAACCAAATATAAACAAATTCAGATGTTATGGAAGCCAAAATAGATATTGACGATAAATTTATTTGACCAAATGTTGTGGAAACTGCTAAAGTAGCATCTTTAACTTTATTGCCAGAAAAACATTAGAACTCCTCTATTTCAACAAGAGTGAGGTAATTGGAAAAATATTGTAATCAACTCTTATGTTAAAATGCGATTAGTGATCTCGAAAATTAAAAATATCTCGATCATTAATCGCCTTCATTAATACAGTAGTTGATTAAAAAACTATTCTGACAAGTGCCATCGCAAATATCACGAGAAAACCATTGTTTTCGATCGTTTCGGCAAATATTTCACTCATCGAATAATATCGGTATTTTCATAACTGATTACGTAATCAACTAATGTCAGGTACAGTGAAAATATAAAATTATACTAAATGAAATTAATTAACTTCTTTCTTAAGAAACTAAGATGCGTGGTGTATTAGATAAAGCAAGAATACTCGAAGAAAACCAAATAAAAATATTATACTGTACGCTCTTCTAATCCTACTTATAATATGGAATCATCGGTGGGAGAGCAGGAATGAGTGTACAGGGTGTCCTAAATTCGAGCCTCATTATTGGGATCTCGGAAACCAGAAGAGATACGAGGTCGGTCAAATGGAGGCAAAGTTGCGCAATTTGATGCTCTTTCATATTTGAAAAATTCCGAATACTTCCGAAGATTTTTGGAAAAGACCGATTATTCGCGATTACATTTTTATTTTTTGTGACTCTATTTGAATTGATATAACAAAACAAATTTCACATTCACATTGCTACTTTTTCTGTTCTACAAGATGGTATTATCAGATTTTCAAACAGACGTTTCGTATTTGAGCTGCCATCATCAATTTTGTTTTTTTAAATTCGGCCCTGGATTTTTTATTATGGATTTTAAAATCTTCAAATTTCCCAAAACAAATGATGTATCGCACTTATTCGAAAAGTTTATATTAATAGCATTTTCCATAAGAACTCATGTGTTAGAGAGAGGCAGAGAATAGATTTTTGGTAAGATCTTAGCAGGACATCGTTAAAATATTTTTTCGAAAAAGAACGATGCATCATTGTTTTAAGGACCTCAGAAGCTCCTAAAAATTGACATAAAACAATGTGTGATGTTCAACAATAGGCATGATGTTTTAATTATTCCAAAAAAAGTCAACCAAAAACTATAAAATTGGATACCCAATGAAAGTTAAAGCAAATATTCAAATTGTAATCCACCTGCTTGAATGCATTTTCGTGTCAGTCTGTGAAGTTTATGTATGGCACGCTGAATGGTCCTTGCAGGGATAGCCCTGATCTCCTTTATTAGGTCTTGTCGTAATACTTCAAGATTTTGTGGCGTGTTTCGATAAAGACGGTTTTTGAGAAATCCCCAAAGAAAGTAGTCTAGAGGGTTTAGGTCGGGGCTTCTAGCTGGCCAACGTACGGGACCTTGGTTTCCAATCCATTTATTAGGGAATAATTCATTTGATAAGTTTTTAACACATCTCCCATTATGAGGTGGTGCACCGTCTTGTTGCCACCATAGTTGACGTAATACGCCCAAAGGTTCTTTCATTAAGGAATCAAATATATTGGTCCTTATTAATTCTGCGTATCTATCGGAATTTAATTTTCCTTGAATAAAAAACGGGCCGATAATTTTATTGTGCCACATACCGACCCATACGTTAAATGATTGTCGTCCCTGAGGTCTTACTTCTTGATTCTGCCTTGGATTTTCTATTGACCAATAGTGTTCGTTATGTATGTTAAATAGTCCATCTGTTGAAAAACTGCATTCATCTGTCCATATAGTTTTATTTAGGAAGTCATCATTTTCATTAATTTTATTTTGCAACCAGTTACAAAATTCTAGTCGTCTCTCAGCATCGCCAGGTCTTAGTGTTTGACTAATATGGATTTCGTAAGGATTATATCCACGCTTATTTAAAGTTCTCCAAACTCTCAATCGCGGTAATCCTACTTCTTCTGAGAAAACTCTAACTGAAGCTCGAGGAATATTATTGGCCTTAAAAAATAATTTAAAATTATTCATTTTACTTTCTACTTTGTAACAGTTTTCAAACTTACAGTGTTCAAGATGATTTGTTCCTCTTCTGGATCGATTCGTGTTCCATATTCAACCCTTGGCTCAACAAAACTTCCGTACTGAGCTAAATTATTATCAATATTAGCAAAATAACTATAATGCGGCTGCCGTCTTTCTGGATATTCCAACAAATAGCGCTCACAAGCCGTTTTTGAATTTCGATTCGAAATATAATAAATCCTTATCATGTCTCGTTTTTCTTCGTTAGAAAAATTCAATTTCGTTTAATAAGCGTTAACGATTAGTGAACGAACAGTGAACTGTCAAAATATTGAATAATTTAAACATTAACAAATCAACTAAGATAGCCAGAATGCACGATGCACAGCCACTTTGATAAAATGCAATTATTTTTGTAAATATAGCCTAGGGCCTAGAGTTTGAGGGATGACACTTTAATTATATTATTTATTAACCACTCACTTTTATGTTCGTTTTTGAGTTTTATGCAGTGCGTTATTGCAAAAAAAGTTTGTTTTAACTCTATTAAAAATCTAATTTTTGTCTCTCTCTAACTCAAGAGTTCTTATGAAAAATGCTATTAATATAAACTTTAAGAAAAAGTGAGATACATCATTTGTTTTGGGACATTAGAAACTTTTAAAATCTATAATAAAAAATCCAGGGCCGTATTTAAAAAAACAAAGTTGATGATGGCAGCACAAATACGAAACGTCTGTTTGAAAATCTGATAACACCATCTTGTAGAACAGAAAAAGTAGCAATGAGAATGTGAAATTTGTTTTGTTATATCTATTCAAATAGAGTAACAAAAAAATAAAAATGAAATCGCGAATAATCGGTTTTTTCCAAAAATCTTCGGAAGTATTCGGAATTTTTCAAATAGGAAAGCGGCGTTACAATGAGCACCGAATTGCGCAACTTTGCCTCCATTTAACCTACCTCGTATCTCTTCTGGTTTCCGAGATCCCAATGATGAGGCTCGAATTTGGGACACCCTGTACACCTAAAAAAATCGAAATCATTCAGAAAAGACTTATAAAAAAAACCCGACACGATATCGTACAGAACTTTTATATTTGTAAACAAAAATAATGGACATAAATCAGTTCATAAATAGCAAATCAGTTCATAAATAAAAAAGAAATAATCGAAAAAAATTATCGGCAAAATAACAGAGGACGTAACATCTTCCAAATCCCGTTCATTCACAAATCAATATGACAGAATTATAGTTATCTAGGAAAAAAGTTTTCGATGCTTTACCGGAGAATCTGAGAAACGAGGAACAATGAAAATAACAGTTTATTCCCATTGTTATACTTTTAAACTTTTTATCATTTAAACTTTACATCTCTCTACTTTATATCATAGGTAGGTACATCTTTATATGTTATGTCTTATGAATATTTTATCCATATTTACAAACACACTTTTAAAATTTCAAAAATCGAAAATTCCAACATTTTACCGTTTAAACACTTCATAAGTTTTACATTTCTGAAGTTCTATATCCTTACATTCTTTCATTTTACGTTTCCACATCCTACGTTTTGACATCTTCGCGTTTTTTACAACTCTATGCATTTTTGTTTGATTTACAGGTTTCATTGTTACATTTTTGATATCTCTTTGAGATATTCACATAAATTAGTAAACCCCAAATTGGTATTATATAAGTATAGTACTTAAATTTTCTTTTACTTACTGTTATATTAATGTTCACAACTTGAAATTCTTATAACTGAATAGACATTCATATTTTTGAATCATATATCGGTATATCAACTCACAATTGATACATGGTTAAACGAGATAATGCAAACAATATCAATCGACCCATTTCTTTTTTATGCTCAAACTCAAACAGAAATCAGTATAATAAATAAAGATATATACAAAAATAAGAGTGATAATTTTATCAATTTCTTATACTATCTGAATATCCGTAGTATCAATAATAAGAATAACTTGATTGAGGTGGAATTGAATGGTTCAAATACATATTTTATAGCTCTTGCTGAAACATGGGTTAGGAAAAGTGAAGTGTGTAGTATATCGATAAACGAGTACAAGTTAATTAGTCATTACAGTAGAAAAACCCTGAGAGGTGGTGGATGCGCTGTATGGGCAAGGAAGGAGCTGAATGTGGAACCGGTTAATATGGTGAAACATTGTACCGAACAAGACTTAGAGGTTTATGGTATGAAATGGATGTTCAACCATAAACTCCATATCATTATATGTATTTATAGAGCTCCAACCTTCGAATACTTACAGACAGGCTAGAGGCTGTGTTACATTCAATATTCACTATGAATGCACTCTTGTGGATAACAGGCGATTTTAATGTAAATTTAAATGTCCCTACATCTGAAGCAAATTATATCCGTAATATAATGGCACAATTTGGGCTGCATGACATTGTATATGAAAATACAAGAGTGACCCCAACTAGTAGTACAAGAATTGATAATGTTTTCATTAATAAAGATAATGAAGTTATTACATCCATAGATGATACACCAATTTCGGATCACAAATCAATCACTGTTAAGGTGAGTTCAGCAATTGTAAATCAGGCTAATATACGTAATCATACTTTGATAATGCATAAACGTTATTTTAATTCCACTAATAGAAAATTCTTTGCAAATACTTTGAAAGCAGAAAACTGGAGCGAAGTTTATGATTTGAATGATAAATTTGATCAATTCATTATAAAGTTATGGGAAATATTTGATGGATGTTTCCCAATGTCAAATAAGAAACATACAAATATTGAGAAATCGAGGATATCATCAGATATAAAAACTTCTAGTGAAAACCTAAAAGATCTTTTCATTTTGCAAAGGCCACATGAAGAACTTAGAAACCTCTATAAAATGAAAGAAAGCAGAACACACGCATTTAGTTGAAATGACCAGAAAATCATTCTTTAGTTGTCTTATTCAGGAATCTGATAATAAAAACAAAACCTCTTGGGAAATTATAAATAAACTCAGGAATAGAACGTCAAACAACCCTGATATGAAAATTCTTAACAATACTCATGAAATCACAAATCCTAAGATCATAGCCGATACCTTCAATGATTTCTTTACTGAGGCCCCAAAAAATGTGGTGAATGAAGTCTATAAAACGCTCAAAAGAATTTAATTTTTCAGGTAAAAGTAACATGAACTCCTTCTAGACTACAAGCCCATATAACGATTTTGGGGGGTCATTTTATACAGCATGAAACATATTCAGAACGATGCTGGTATATGAAAAAATAACTTTAGGCACTATGCCGTCAATTCTTGGTGGGACAAATGACTGTAATAATAATAATAGTAATTTTTCACCTGAAAATGTGCTCTACCGACAAAATATTCTTGTAGGGCATTCCTCACGTTGGTGGATTATGAAATAATAATCTCATAGAACCTACTGCCGTACAAAAATAATGAAACCAAAATCCAGGAATTTTTTTTTATTTTTCGGAAATTGAAAAATTTTCCTGGCTTTCGGTTCCATTATTTTTGTACGGCAGTAGGTTCTAGGAGATTATTATTTCATAATCCACCAACTTGAGGAATGCCGTACAAGAATATTTTGTCGGAACAGCACATCTTCCGATGAAAAATTACTATTATTAATATTACAGTCATTTGTCCCACCAAGAATTGACGGCATAGTGCCTGAAGTTATTTTTTCATATAGCAGCATCGTTCTGAATATGTTTCATGCTGTATAAAATGACCTCCCAAAATCGTTATATGGGCTTGAAGTCTATTCGTCTTGATACCTTTTTCAAAGATTGAAATGCGAACGATTGTCTCAAAGTTGAAAAACAAAATGTTTACAGAACCAGATGAAATCCCCTCCGCTTTAATCAGAGAATCCGGTGAAGAATTAGCTAGTATTCTGACCCACTTAGTAAATCACCATTTCACAACAGGTGTTTTTCCAAATAAGCAAAGATCACCCCGGTGTTCAAAAAGAAAGAGAGGACCTTTTTTTGACTTGAGCCGAGCATTTGACTGCGTTCCGCACAATGCACTGCTGCAAAAACTTTGGCTTTGTGGCTTGAGAGGAACTGCAGCTGATTGGTTTCAATCATATCTCTCCGACAGAACTCAGTTTGTACAAATATGTTCCAAAGAAGCGGATGGGTCTGTCAGCAAGCACTGCTCAGATACCTCCACACTGGAACTGGGGGTACCACAGGGTAGTGTACTAGCACCAGTACTCTCCTCCTTATTTATTGCTGACTCAGTTGAATTTCTACCTGGCTGTAACATAACACTATATGCACATGACTCATCCTTCTTAGTTTCCCAAGAATGCAGTGAATCAAATGAATTGGCCTGCAACCATCTTCTTACTAAATTGGGTGAATGGTTCTCGGCAAACAAATTGTTTCTCAATATCGAAAAAACAGAATACCTGGTTTTTCATACAAGGCAGAGAATTACGAATAACCCTATCCTAATTAAACTTGATGAACTGATTATTACCAACAAATCAACTACCAAATTTTTAGAAATAACCATGCAGGATGATCTCAGTTGGCACGAACATATAACAAGCGCGATAAACAGAATCAATACGAAAATATACCAGATTAGATATTTGTGGAAGGTTGTTGATACTCATTGTCTGAGAAATTTCTACTTCAGTCTATCTTACTTTATGGCATTCTACTTTGGGGAGTCTCATCTGAAGCACAGTATTCATTTTTGATCCAGAAAAGGGCTTTGAGAACTATAAAAAACACTTCACCCAGACACTCCTGTAAACCTCTATTTGCTGAATTGAATATTTTACCTTCGGCTTGTCTTTACATAATGGAAGTTGCCTGTTATATCCACGAAATTAGAAGTATCCTTCCCAGGCATATGGACATGCATGCCTATCAAACCAGAAATAACAAGTCCATTTACCAAAATCATAATAACCTACAGATAACATCAAACCAGAATAAAAGTATACAGGGTGTCCGGTACAGCTTGTACAATATTGAAACTGGTGATAGACTAGGTCATGACTGTTCAGAATATCGAAATTTCACCTCAGTAAAAATATCACCGTTTTCGAGATAATGGGCATTTTAAGAATTTCTGGAAAATCGCTACCTAACCTTGGATTTTTGAGTGCATGTATACAAATTGGGACGAATCCAAATATCTTTGCTGCTGAAGATTACTGATGAATCATGCTTCTAGACGTACAGAACAGTTTTTCAGAAAGTAAAAATATTTTTCAAGAAGAGGGTAAAATGACAGATTTGAGTTTCATCAATTTTTTTAAAGAAAGTTTGACATTATTATCTAGAAGAAACATAACCAATTGGAAGTGAATATTCATTTCAAAAGAATGCTCATTTGGTCCAGACTCTACCATGGTATAAAACAAACTATAATTATTTTTGGAAGAAGTGGTTTCCATTGAATTAGGCGTGATTTTAATCTAGGCTTCTATCAACTTTTACTCAAGAAAAAAAGGAAACTACCCAACACCAAAACTACGTCACAATCACACTCGACGCGCGTTTCGCCAACAAAGTTAGCATCTTCAGGATCTAAAAGTAAGCTTTTAAGATTTTAAGATTGTGATGTAGTTTTGGTGTTTGCGTATTTTATTTTTTTCTTGAATTGTATTTACACCAAAGGTTCCAAAATATTCATTTATTTGATCAACTTTTATACTTACCCCCAAAAATTGTTTTATTTAGATTTTATTAAGATAAAATGTGGAAATAATTATTAATAATAAAGAATAGACTGCTTGGTAGCATTAAATAGCATGTCAATAAAATTAACTTTTCATCTAAATAATGTAATGTAATGTAAATAAAATTATCGAAATGAAATGTCGATTATCCGACATGACACCGATTAATACGAATTCTTGTGATAGATGTAGCAATTGTCCAACGTCCAGATTCCAACGAAGTTTCAGAGACCGACAGATATGCAGGGTGTAACCTAATAAGTGCAAACATTTTTAAGAGATGAATCCTTGTCGAAAATTAAAAACTTTTGTTTGAACAACTTGTGACTTCTATCGTAGTTTTTTTAAATTATTCCGCTTGTTTCATTCAGTGGTATTTATTTCTTTGTCATGGCGTACATAGGTTATACTCCCCGAGAATATGCGCATATGCATAACATTTATGGTGAATGTGGAGGTAGTGCTACTGCTGCAGCAGCGCTTTTTGCACTATATCCGATTACACAATGCCGCTCATAGAATCGCTGATTTGGGGGCTATAACCTATAACGCAATTGAAAAGGTTCTTCTTGAAAATATGTCGTCTCTGCTTATGTATGTTTGTAATATTATTCAGTGCGATGTTGAATAATCGTTATTGTGGTTTATAGTGTATGTTGATTAAAAAATACCGTTGAATTAGTATTTACTTCATTACATCTCATTGAACGCTTCTGAGCAGTTGATTCGTTATGACTCATAATTATTTAATCATTTCATCTTGACAGGATAAAAATAAAAGACATTACTGACAAAGTCTAATGGAGTTGATTTTAGCTCAGAATAACATCACACTCTAATATTATCAAAATTATACTCCTTCCAAAAATAATGATCGTATGTTCTATACCATAGTAAAGCCTAGACAAAATGGGCATTCTTTTGTAATGAATATCCAGTTCCACTTAGTTGTGTTTTTTCAAACAATAATGTCAAACTGTTGTTAAAAAAATTGGTGAAACTCAAATCTGTCATTTTACCCTCATTTCTTGAAAAATTGTATCGTTTTCTGAAAAACTGTTTCGTACATCTGAAAGCATCTCTCATCAGTAATCTTCAGCAGCAAAGATATTTAAATTCGTCTCAATTTTTATACATCGCATTAAAAAATCCAAGGTGAGGTTGTGATTTTCCAGAAATTAAAAAAATGCTCATTATCTCGAAAACAGTGAGATTTTTACTAAGGTAAAATTCCGATATTCTGAACAGTCATTATCTGGTCTATCACCAGTTCCAATTTTGTACAAAGTTTACCGAACACCCTGTATAATAAATTACCTGAGGACATCAAAAATCAAACTACACTTCAAATTCCGTAGCTCCCTGAAATATTTCTTGCACAGAAATCTCTTTTATAGTATTGATTACTTTTTAAAATAATTTTAACATGTTCTGCATATTATTGTATTTTGTTTTGTTGTGACATCTCTTAAATTTTATTTATACACATTTATTACTATTTATGAAACTGCATTCTTGACAAGTTCTACACCCGGATGGGTCTTTGAATGAATAAAGATTCATTAGATTTGATTTGATGGTTATATTCGAATGACATAAGAAGACAAAAGAAGTGGAAATATACAGAGTACCCATTAAAAAGGGTGTCTCATTCAAAAATCGAAAGTTTATGGCACTTCCGGAGAAACGAAGTTTTATGTCGTTTGTACAGTGTCCTTCATAAAGTCCGCATCATATGGGAAAAACTTTTATTAATGATTTATTTTGAAATTCGACTTGGGCGTTGAGTTGTGCTTTGAAAAATATGAAAAATGACCTACTCGGATGTGGTCACGTGACTTTCGCTACCTGTCAAAAGTAACATTTTTTCAAAGTAATCGCTGAAAATAGGCTTATTTATTCGAATTTCCAAAAATGTTAAGGGAAAAGTTGTTTCTTTTTCGATTTTACACCTACATCTCAAATTTGAACGTTCTATTGCAACTTTCACTTTTTGCCATTTTTTTGATAATTACAAAATTTCTGGAACATTAAAAAATTCGTAACTTCGACAAAACTGTTTTAGCTCTAATATGCGACTAACTTTCAATCACGAATCATCAAAAAAAAATATGTTTTTCTCAAGAAAAAGAGAATTACTGGTTAACATTTCTGTTATGTTTGATGCAAAGTTGACGTATCTTCAAGCATGTAGGATAAGAATTCATTTAAGTATTGAAATGATATGAAATTATTTCCATTGACTACCTTTTTCAATTGTCTACAAAGCCTACTTCACAAAATTGATGAAAGTTTCATAGCCGAATTAGTAAGAATTTAATTTGAGATTTGTACCGTGAAAAGTCATAAACTTTGGTTAGATAAGTAAAGAAGTTTTATGATGTTTTGAATTATGACGTTGGAATCATTTTAATACTGAAAAAATGAATTCTTATCCTACATGCTTGAAGATACGTCAACTTTGCATCAAATATAACAGGAATGTTAACCAGTAATTCTCTTTTTCTTGAGAAAAACATTTTTTTTTTTTATGATTCGTTATTGAAAGTTAGTCGCATATTAGAGCTACTGGTATAAAACAGTTTTGTCGAAGTTAAGAATTTTTTAATGTTCCAGAAATTTTGTAATTATCAAAAAAATTGCAAAAAGTGAAAGTTGCAATAGAACGTTCAAATTCGAAATGTAGGTGTAAAATCAAAAATGAAACAACTTTTTCCATTGAAATTTTTTGAAATTCGAATAAATAAGCGTATTTTCAGCGATTACTTTGAAAAAATATTACTTTTGACAGGTAGCGAAAGTCACGTGACCACATCCGAGTAGGTCATTTTTCATATTTTTTAAAGCACAACCTAACGCCCTAGTCGAATTTCAAAATAAACTATCAATAAAAGTTTTTTCCATATGATGCGGACTTTATGAAGGACACTGTATATCATTTTAATTTCATTCCATTGTCTTCTTGAACAAAAAAGTTATATTGGCGAGCCACCTTCCGCGGATACCCGGTATATTCCACACCATACGCAAATTAAGATATAGTTCTCTCAAAAATCATGAGAGCTGGAAATTTAGTTTAGATCTTTCCCAACTTATGGATAATTTGCTCTTATACAAAATCTGAAGTAATAACCTGGAAAAACAGTTTTCAAAACGGATCGTATTTTCCAAGATGGCAGCGCCCGGGTTATTGAGAAATCGGAACTACCATAATATTTGTAAGCATTCGTGTTCTTTGTGACAATCTGGCTGAATAACAGAAAAATTTACTGTTTCATGAAAACCAAAGAAAACTTCAAATTTGTTTTTGATATGATTATTTTGAAACTTTAACCAAAAGGAGTATTTCATGAATAACTATATCGTTCAGAATTATACGATTCCATCTGCCTAAGTGAATATCGATACGATTACGAAGTACAAACATCTTAGCTGAATCTTACTTTGAAGTGAAATTACTCAATTACGTAGGTACTAAGCATATCATTTCACATTTCAAATGCATGAAAGAGACCTTTGAACTGAAGTTTCTCTTTGAAAATCAAAGAATTGTCGACCGGAACAATCCATTGGAGATTTGACAATGTATATTCAGAGAGAAAAGTTGTATTACTTTCAGTTCATTCGTCTTCGCTGCGAATAACTCAGACCTTTAGAAAGTTGAATAACGGGATTCCGATAAAGCATTCATAAAGGAATATATTGATCCGAAATTGAGATTGAGATTCGGAAAAATTTGAATTGATAATGAAATAAAAGTAAGTTGGAATGAAAGATGGTAGTATGTGTTATACATTTTTGGATTCGTCTTGAAATAATGCATTTAATAGTGTTATGGAAGTGATATGGTTACACACAGATAAAAAGGATTCTTTGATTTGAAAGAATTTGAACTTGCCTCAAAGGCGCCCAGCATTTGATATGGGCGAAATGAAAATTTGAATTTCTTTGAGGCAAACGCATCATTTTCTTTAGCACAAAGTTATATAAATGTCAGGCAAGAAACCTTAGTTTTGTCATAATATAAAATGATTTTGTCTCAAAATCATTATTTTTCCAAATTGTGAAAAGCTTTGAGGGAAATGCTATATTTTTTCTAGCTCAGTCATGTGAACTTAAAGCAAAAGAGTTTTCGATCAAATTCATTAGGAGATTGTTTGAACATTACATGCTTTAAAATAATAGACATGATGTCATTGTCTTGAAATAAAAGGATTTTGATATAAAACCAACAAATGCTTCATCTAAAATCTTAGGTTTATGTTGAATTCTTGTTTTGAAACCTTTAAGTGAAAAATTTACTCTTTTTTAAAAAGATACAAAATTGTCTTGTGACAAAATGTGTATGGTCTAGGCCAAATTTCCTGAGGATCTTTTTAAAAGATAATAATAGTTCATGTGAAAATTTGGAAAGTTTTAAAGCAACAAACTTGCATTGGTTAAAATCAAATTCAAAATTGAAATTTAAATATTCATAAAAACTTATAGGGATATTAAGAAAAACAAATATTAATAAAAACGTATTTATTTAAATAAGAACACATATCACGTTACTTTGGTTACTGAACACAAATCAGGGAAAAATTGGTATTGCTGGTGAATAAGGAACAAAACAAAACTAACTCTAGGTGGTACCAACAAAATCATAAAACTCGTAAAGGAAGTAAAACAAATATATTTCTACCCACATTGACGAATTTTCATATTATAGCTTAACATTGTAATACAGTGTGGACGTAAATAGTCCCCCCCTGTTAACTTTTGAACGGTCCGACGTACACACATGGGATGAAAACAGTTTTGAATAGATTCACCGATACCACTTTTTTTTAAACCGGTTTCACTCGTCATACCTATTCACAACACAAATCTTGCCGGCAAACACCATTTATCAACATCAACTCATCGACATTCGACATAAGAAAATACAACGGCAGAATGGCGCTAACTAGTGACCAGTGAACTGATACGCTGACACCTGCACCCTACACCTAAGCCCGCTGCGCGGGCGCAGGTCGTTGCGACTTGCTCAAATTCAAATGGGTATCGGCAAACTTCGGGTAGACCGGTAGACCCGAGCTCATGCATGGCGAAGATAGCTGAGGTAGATTATGTCAACCAAACACATTTGGACCTTGCATCAAGTGGTTATGGTTTTGAGACAAGAGTCAACCAAGCAGGACTGGAGACAAAGATAATAAGGTTCTCTCAAAAGCATTTGAAGCGAAAAGAATAGAAAATTTACTACAAAAGCAACAATGATTTTCATTCAAGAGCAAAATATTTGGGACGAAGACAATTTCTTTATTAGAAGAGAAAATAATCCAAAAGAATGATTCTTTTGTCTCTAATCGGGTATTTTTATCAGTGCATTTAAGTTTTTTGAATTATTACAAAAAAATTTAATTATACAACTTTTCAGCCTTTCTCTAGGCTAACGAACAGAGAACAGAGATAATAATCTTTTTAAGCCTTGGTTTCCTCCAACAGTCGCAGTCGCTGACGACTGCGACCGGGTAGCCGCGACCACGTCGTAAAGACATCTCCAGTGCATTTCAATGTTCCTGTTCTCCTAGCTGCTACCGAGTCGCTGCTACTAACTACCGGTCGTCGTTCGTATGGACGCCGGTCGCTTCACCGCTTTAGATTTTTCTGAAAATAGAGAGTCGACGAAGAGAAATTTTAGGATGGTCATGGCACTCTGGATTGAAAATTGATATTTGATTTAAAAATATAATTTATGTCAAAATCAATTGGAAAAGTATGAATTCGGATGTAGAATGATTCAAAGAATCCTATTAACAAACAATATGCAGGGTGTCCCATTTAAATTTCGAAAGTTAAGGTCATTTCCAGGGAAACCGGAAATTGTAGAAATTTGTCGTTACATCAGTCGAATGACATTCAGTTCGAATATTAACTCTGAGTTTCGTTTTATAGGGTGGAATAATAAAAAAATGACAGCCCGAAAGTGATCTCGTTGTCACCCGGTATTTTGGAATGAATTTCAACAAAAACGGCGTAACATGCATATATGTTTATAGTTGGTTGTCTAACGTCATTCATAGAAACCTTATAAACATTCCCGTGCTAATTTCGATTCAAAAACCACATTTAATGATCAATTTTCATTTCACAAGTTTCACTCTAAAAATGATTAAAGTTAAATAAAAATTACTTGAAAAAAAAATATATATATATATATATATCCTTTTCCCTTTGGCATCCAACGTTGTCTTTAACCGAATTTTTGTGGGTGCTTCATATGTATGTCTGAATTCTAGTTATTGAGAAGGTTCGTAAGGAGTGTCTTCGAATTATTACCCCTGTTTTAATTTTTTGGGTTTACTGTGATTACAAACCAAATGTTTTGGTTGTTTTCGCATCTTTAGTTAATTTTTATTTGTCATCTGTCCGATGATATTTCATTTGTCAACTGTCAACTGTTTCATTTTTCTAGCTATCAGTGTAGCCAAATTAGCTTTCGGGGTGTCAACCAAACACATCGTTATTTTAAGCTGATCAGATAAGTCGGTTATGCATGGAACATGCAAATATTGAAATAACTGGATGTTGGTACCCTTCCTGAAAGGAGAAATACAGGGTAGATTTCGTTTCCGATTGAGCGAGTTTTGATGGTAGCATTCGGAAGCTACAGGTGTCTAGCCAGTCAGGTGTTTCTGGTTTTTTTAGGCTTGAATTTGTAAAGTAATCCTATGTGGATATTCCGTTATACCCATCTCAGCATCATATCAACTCCAACGTCCTGGCTTTTGATAAATGCGTATCTTGGACAGTTACGACAATTTGGCGTTTGAAAACCTTGTACCACCCCAACACATTTTACTTTATAGTGCAGTTGTTTATTGAGAAACATTCATAGGATTGTTGTACTCGAAGGATTCTCACCGAGGGAATTGTCACGGTTCTTGTTCTTCTGGTTGGTTAAGCCCCACGTCTTTCTGTTGTGGATATTTCTGGTATTGTGGCTCCAGTGTAGACTACCTGGTTTCGCTTGATGAATGGCCGTCTTTATTGAAAGTCTTTGTAGACTCCCTTCCCTCACCACTTCATTCCTGGTTGGCCTAGGATCGAGTCCTTAATCGAGTCCTTCATGAAAGAACAGGTTTCACTCACGTTTCTTATATAGGATGAAATCCTACCATTCCAATTTTCAATTAATAGTCTTATTCAATATTGATACTCTGAGGTTGAAGTTTATATCTGTCAGGTTAGGTTTGTGTGTCAATTACGGTTGAAAAAACAAATTCACTCATTTTCAATTCAGTTTGCCTTCTTGTTTTGTCACCTAAACACCCTACCATGTTGAACTACAATATTTTAATTCGAGTTTGTCGCATGCTTAGTAAATTCCAATAAAGTTGCATCAGTTGCACTATCCGCTTGTAGCATCAAGTCCGTCATGGCCAGCACTCCCTCTTTTGCGTGATTGCAACTGGAGGCTTCGTACTGTGAGTTCCCTGAAGCATATAGTCAAAAAAAATTCAAGATGGACTCCAATTCCTACCTACTTTACCTCGACCCTCGCAATGATCTTTGAGAACAATAAAGGATTTTCCTTTTCATGAGAACCAAAACAAAAAATACGATGTCTGATTATTGTTGTTATATGTCTTTGGCTCATAAATGGAAAATTTGAGTAACACGGTTTTTGTCTGAGTGTATGTTTGCATAGGTTTCACCTTCGGTTTAAATGTCTTGTTTACGTTGCCTACGGAAATCGTTTTTAACATTTATAATAATAATAATTATAATAATAATAATTCGTCTTTATTCACCATAAAAAAAACAGAACAAGTACAATTTAACAGTGGAGGTGAAAAGGCGGAGTGTCAGCGTGAGCTGTTTTTAAACTCAACCCTATGTTCCTGAAGGGAAAGAAGTGAAAGAAATAAGATAATATAAAGAATATAAACAATATGAACAATATATGAACAATACGGACAATAAATAAACAATATGAACAATATGTTAACCCCATTGTGGGAATTACAAAGTAGATATTATACATAAAACAGTAAGAACAGCAATGCATATCAGTTTGGTTAATAGCCGGTCAGTTCGAAAGGAGACAGTCTACTCACCGAGAAGAACTTTCAATCTTTTTTTAAAGTTATTTAATGAATAGGATCTAAATTCATTGGGTAGTGAGTTATAATATTTCGGTGCGTTGTACGAGAAGCTACTAGTGAAAAATGAAGTTTTGTGCTTTGGAATGATAAGTGTAGTTTTATTACGAGTGGAAAATCTGTTAAGGTCCGAAAAGGATTTTAGCCTTTTGAAAAGGTAATCTGGTACTTGGGAAGTTAGAACTTTATGGGTATTTGTTAGAAGGTGTAAGTTTCTCCATATTCAGCCAACCTGATTTCTTCATCGGCACAGATATATGGTCGTATTTACGAACACCGAAAGAAAACCTCAGGCAATTATTTTGTATACGTTGCAAGCGGTGACGGAAATAACAACTTTAACAACAATAACAACTACAGTGACAAATTATGTTTTATCTGTAACAAATGATCTCATCTTCATATATGACGCATGTAAAATCATTTTACGAACCTATTTAATTATTTCATATCGACTACAATCCGCTTCAAAAGTGTTCCAAATTAGTAAAGATCCAAACGCCACATTTTCGCGAGATGACGTCACTTGTATAATTCAAAACGTCCTAGAGTCCCTCAGTGAATTGCTAATTGCTGGGCCGTTATACTATTGATTGTGCGTCCTACTCGCAACTCCAAGTCTTCGAGGGTTGTAACGGCGGTTGCATAGACACTGTTTTTTAAATGGCCCCAATCAAAGAAATCAAGAGGTGTCAAATCAGGTGACCTTGGAGGCCATCGCACAAGACCATTGGTCGAAATTACGTTTTCTTCGAATGCCTGTTCAAGGTAATCACTTACTGTTCTTGAATTATGGGGAAGAGCTCCATCTTGTTGGAAATACATTCCCTGTCGTAAATGGACAGGTAATTCAGTTAAACTGTCCTCAATTTCATTTTGCAGAAATCCTAGTAATTAGCTCCATTCAAGGGTCCTTCCAATATTATTTGACCAATGATTCTACGACCGAGTATTCCAAGCCAAATATTGAAACCGAACCGCACTTGAAAGTTACCATCCCGCAATAAATTTTGATTTTCTTGTGACCAATACCTTGTATTTTGTCGGTTAAATAATCCCATATTTGTAAACCTAGACTCGTCCGAAAATATAATCATTCCCAAAAAAGCATCGGTTGGCTGCACATTATTCTGCAAGATCCAATTGCAATATTCCATCCTACGTTCATAATCATTTTCGTACAGGTGCTGGTGCAATTGATATTTGAATGATTTATAATTATGTTTGTGCAAGATTCTGCTTACCTATTGGTGACTAATTTTCAATTCAAACCCAATTTGCCTTAACGAAACAGTCTTATGAACTTCTATTCGAGCTAAAACATTAATATCCGTTCCTTCGTCAATAATAACGTTTTCCTCGGGATCATGGTTAGGCTCTCTTCGGAATTGATTTTCAAGACAATTAAAATAATTTCTCGCTGGACATTGTCTATCAGGATATCGGTCGGCATAAAGGTTTCTAGCCGCAACGGCATTTCTCCTATATTCTCCATAAATAATCAACATGTCCACTTTTTCACCCCTTGTATAAATGTGCGGCAATTTGAACAAAAATAACAACAAATGTAAAAACTTTTCCAATAGGTATACAATATAAACACCGATTAACCAACAAATATTTATTTGACAATCTGAAGAAATAATTTCATTGTTTTCAAAGCCACCTTAGTAACTTCTTAGTATTAAAGTAGAAAAAAATAATTGTATTTTATTATTTTCTATTAGCAGTTATTTTGATTGTATTGATTGCAAGGTATGGATACATTCCTTATTAATAGTACTAATAAATGGTACCACGGTACCATTTGAAAAAATTGATTTTTACCTCAAAAACGATTACGATGAACATTATTTGCTCATAAAAAACGCAATTTAGTATTTTTGATGGGATTTCGATTTTTCTGGTATTAGACGGGTCAACTGAAATAAATCGGAACCATCATGGCACACTTAAATGGAAAACTAAAAATTAAATTATAAAAATTTTCGACGTTTGAAATCTCAGTTATGTGGTATCATTGTATTCAGAAAATTATGCAGATTTCAAATGTAATAATATACAAGATGTTCCATTTGAAAATCGAAAGTTGGTATCACTTCCGGCGAAACCGGAAGTGAAAAAATAATCATTTATACGTCAAAAAGTATTATTTATATGAGAAATTTCAAATTTCAATCTGTTACCTCCAAAACTAACGAAGATACGGAGGGTGTACACCCGGTATAGTCTTTTTGTCCAGAGTTAACTCTACAATGTCTGTCATTGATACCTAGACTGCTTGGATACCAGTCTACCCACAGTTGATAATTCAAAACTTACAAAACCCATTTCAACTCGAAATATTAGTGAAGTTTGGTAACTTCAATATACAATTTTACTCACTAACAGATTATGACATTTATACTTATTCAAATCCAAGCAACCTCACACATTATTTCCGGGAGATTCTAGCAATGAAGAATGGATATTTAGATCCACATAAATCCATATTCGGCAACACGTGTGTATGGGGAATTGGTCGGAGTGGAACTGCTCCGTCGAGTATTTTCAAGATTAAAAATACAATATTTATGGTTCAGATATCGTGAGCAATATGCTGTGAACTACCGATGTGAAAAATGGAATGGTATCTCCCGCCGGCCTCGAGAGAAAAGAATTCGAACTCTCCTGGAAACAATATCAGTACATGTCGATCCGCAAGTGAAAAATTCATGTCCTAATGAAAATTTCTCCTAAGTCGGAAGCTTTCTTTTTGATCAAAACTGTTTCATTGTGCTGACAAGACTTTCAGCTAGTAGTAAAGAAGTTTTATATCAAAAATCTCCGTCGCGTGAAAACAATCAGATTTTCGATTCAGGATATGGTTCAGAATCAACCTCACTCTTGATTCTTTCAATGAATCACCTGGAAATAATCCTAAGCGATCAGGTTCAAGACGAGTACTTATTACAGCCAAAGACCCTGAAAATTGATTCAGGTGAATCTGGCTGATATTCTGGTACTATGCAGATCTTGACTTCCCGATCAAAACCAAGTGTATCCGTTCTCGCGTTATCCCCAAAAGATTACTCCGAAAAAAAATTACTCCGAACTTTTTTCCAAAGGAGGGTGAAGAAACACAATGTTCGTATGCATATTTTCAACTGGAACCCAACTGTGAAAACCCCGTTTTCGAGATTGCATTCTTTTGGTCCTCCGGTCTGGACTTTGGTCCTACGATCCAGATATTTTGATTTTCGCGTTTATGCGGGTATGTCGGTATGTCGGTGATGTAATTCTTCATTACGAACTCAATGGTAAAAGTCACATCCTCCTAAGTCTCTCCGTTCTCGAGTTAGCCCCAAAAAAGTGAAAAAATTACTCATAGCTTTTTTACTTATTGGTGTTCGTACAATTGCTGACTGCGTATTTTCGATAGGTGAAAAGTCCTGAGGAGTAAAAGTTTCAGGGAAAAAAGTCCTGGTGAAAAAAAGTCCCGGGGAAAAAACTCCCAGGGAAAAATTCCAGGAGAGAAAAAGTCCCGGGAAAAAAGTACCGAGAAAAAAAAGGTCCTGGGAAAAAAGTCCCTGGAAAAAGTCCCGGAAAAAATGTCCGAAAAAAAAAGTTCCGGAAAAATAGTCCCTTGGAAAAAGTCCGCAGAAAAAACGCTCCGGGGAAATAAATACCGGGAAAAAAGGCACAGGGAAAAAGTCCCACGAAAAAAGTCCCGGGAATAAAATTCTCGGGAAAAAATCCCGTGGAAAAAGTCCCCGGGAAAAAAGTAATGGGGAAAAAGTCCCGGGGAAAAAAGTCCCCGGAAAAAACACTCCCGGGAAAAAAAGATCAAGGAAAAAAAGTCCCATGACTTCTTAATCCAACCCAATGATTTTGCGTACATGGAATTTCGTATTTTGTGCACCTTCCGATAACGAAATCCATCCCATCCAAAATATTTCAGAGACAAAATTCCGAGCTCTGAAAGGTTCGATCGGGGGACGTTTGCATTTATGATCTACAGGGTTTCCAGAGTTCCATATTACACCATGCCACTGTGATTCAGTTGAGCTGAACTGCTTTCTAACCTTTGAGGTAAATATCGATGATGAAAAAGAGAAAATCTCATTTTTAGTCCGACTCACAAGAGTTTAAGTACTGAAAGAGTTCTTTCGGAATGTTTTGAATATGGTAGTTATTGAATATATGATCTTTTGTGTGCAAATGTTTACAATCGGAAATCTACAGAAGAGGTCAAAACTCTTCAAATTTATCTTCAAATTAGGTGAAGAGTTGTGAATGAAATTGAGAATCGATCTAAAGACAGAGAAACTTCAAAGAATCCCTACAAAATCGCTTTTAGTATTTCTGGGAAGATTTCACGTGTTAAGATATCGGTAAATTCATCTTTCCATACAACAATAGCTTGCCCATATACTAAAATTGAATATCAGAGTCCGCGACCTCTATACCCATCACGCAACTGCGGTAGACCGAAAAGTCACTTAGTTCTTTATCTCAATTTTTGCATCTTAAGTGGACAGGACAATAAGGAGACGACTGCCTTCACTACTGGAAGCGGTCTGTACCAGTTCACATCCATGCATTTTGGCCTCTGTAACTCTCCGGCGACCTTCAAGAGATTGATGAAGTTGATATTGCGTAGACTTACTTGCGTGGTGAATCTTGATGATGTGCTTACCACATATCCTCGGAAAGAGGAATTAAAAAAAAGAGAATTATAAACACTACTAAGAAGCTCCCTAGGCTCTTGAACCCAATACCGTCATTTTGTGGAGGGATTTGCAGATATCGTGGCTCCATTACACAAGGTAACAGGAGATATGGTGAAATGGTCCATAGAAAGTGGAATAACTTTCCTGGAGTTGGAAGCAGTGCTCAGTTTAATCCCAATTTTGGATTATCTACCACAAAGTGGCCTGTTTATACTAGACCCAAATGCGAGCAAGACTTGGTGCTGTACCCTCAAAGATGGCCAGAAAACGTTATCAAATATTGCAGCAAGATGGTGTCTATGCCCGAAATGAATTACTGTGTCACTGGGAAGGAACTAAGGAACTTCAAGCAGTCGTCAGCTTAGTAGATCACTGGTATTCACATGGAAGAGAGTTTCTCATCAGGACCCATCACTCAGTCCTAAAATGGCTGCTGGAAATGAAAAATGTAGCTGGATAAAAAGCTAAATCAGGATCATTTCGTGATCAAACGTCAGCCAGGACAACTACATTGTAATTCAGACACCTAGTTAGAATGTCATAAAGGAGTAGCCGATATTAGATAAACTCAAGTGGGTCTGGGGGTCAGCTAACGGGTAGTGGTCAGTTTCCCAATTGGTTTTAACAAAAACATAATAGGAAAGTCTTGAAAGATATTGACAACGAAAAGTCTGGAGGACATCTTGGGTTTGATAGAGGATAGACAGAGGTTCTACTGCATTCAATGTAAAGAGATGTAGAAAGCTGGTGCAGAATATGCCTGGAGTACGGAGTGAAGAGAAGAAATGCAATGCTATAATAAAAAACAAAAAAGTATTTTCTCAAAATCCTGAGGAGTGAAACGTCATTACGCTTGAAGTAAGTCCTTAAGATTTTCAGAAACTATTGAAATCTTTCGAATTTTTCTGTGTTTATGTATAATATATAAGTTTCAACTTTTTAGTTCAATAATTTATAAACATAAGCTTGTTTTAAAAAATGCTGTTTTACATTTATTTTACATGACTATATATATATATATATATATATATATATATATATTTATATATATATCTTTATATTCATGGTCTACCCTGCCTCAAACATACAAAACAGTACATCATCAAAGTCGTACACCATGCAAAATTTCTAAAGATTAATTTACTGGCATATTTCGTACCCCGATTCTTACGACTTTGTTTCGCTCGGAATTTAATTTTCAGTAGCAATTTACGCGCCTCGAAGCATGTATGGAAACGGAATAAACTCAAAGACTCAAAGCCATATGCAAAAAATCAATTTGAATAATTTTCTTTGCGAAGCTCGTGGCTTCTCATACCGGAGACTTATTACTTACTGCCTTGGCGAGAAGTGAACGTGGTATTATTTATTATTCTATCCGTTAACCAATATACGATATTTGACAAAGTTCTGGTACTGCGGATCGTCACAAGAAAGTGACAGATTTTCTCGGTTAATTTCCTTCGGGAAAGAAACTTTTTCAATATTCAATGTTGTGATACCACATTCAATAGAATGAATAAATCAAACTTGTCAGGAACACTCAACTCCTCATTTGATTAATGGAATCGAATTTCAAAACTCGTCATCATGTTTTGATTTCAAATAGATTTAGCCCTTGTTTTATGTAGTTAGAGAGCTGCCTATATGATTTACTGACAGGTAAAGAAACCGTCTGCTGAGCATGAAGGTGATATTATTTGAAGTAGACAATGCATTTGAATACAGTTTAGTTTCCTTTATCATTTTATATTCTTCACATTCAAAATTTCTTGAAATGAAATGTTGATATTTCTTTCAAATTTCATTAAAACAAATACTGATTTTGTAACCTTAATTCAAAAATAACAAATTTACTAAGAATATAGGGACGTACCCAAAATTAATGACCTCTTCAAACGAGTATAAAGTAATAGAATCAACAAAAAAACAAAACTACTTACTCAAACATCAAATTCATTTCCCCGGCAATCTTGTGAAAAATATTAAATAGTGGTAATAACTTTAATTCCAAATATCTAGGAAACGGTTGCTTATAGTGATTTCTAACAAGGGAAGCTTTTTTACATAGATGTAAAAGATAAATCGATTTTTTACTGAGAAATGTGCAGAAGTACGCTCAAAAAAGTTAATAATCTTCAAAAAAGAAAAGGACGATTAACAGAACGGGTAACATCGGGCTAGAATTTGACACCCCATAAAACCTCTCAATGCCAATTTTCGTTTAATTAAGATCAGTATTCCGAAAAATATTTTTAAAAAAACGAAAAAAAAATAAAACTTTAACACCCTGTATCTTGGAAACGAAGCGTTGAGGGACATATATTCATTCAGATGATTCAAATTAGAATATTCTGAGGAATCACCTCCTGAAGTTTGTCAAACTACTTTTGAATCAATCTGTATCGTAGAGCCATTTAAAGCTGTTGTGGTCAGTTATGACTCTGAAGCGTGTTCCTTCGATTTAGGGTATCAGTTTCTCTATTGCAAACACAACTGCCCTTTTTCAGTTCTGCTGTACTTTCTCGTAATTTTCGACTGGCTCAAGCAGCATATAACATTTTCACGTTCAGACTGTTCCTGAGAAAGTACAGCTCCAACGCCATAATCACAGGCATCTGTCTGAATTTGAAAAGGGAAAGTATAGGCGCAGAAATGAAATAATTTTTGGTAGTTCTCTGACAGTATTCATCCTACTCGAACAGTTGATCTTTTCACCATTCCCAAATTCAAATTCAAATATATTTTATTTTGATTAGCTATTTTGCACATGTGAGGTCCTAGAGTATGTACATAATATTATTTCTGCGGTCTTCACAGTGCCGTTTTGGAAGGCTGAGGATTAGGACAGCCAGTTGCAGCTGCACCGTCAACAGTGCATCACTCAGCTACAACGCTAGTCCGCACCCTATTCCCTTCAGGGGACACTTGGAACGGCCCCGCGGTCTTGGCGGGCAGGTCCATATATACTCAGAAACTACGTTTGATGTCGGGCAGAATCCATGCCTCCTGCGAAACTTATGCATGGGTATTCGGTAATTCAATAGAGAGATTGGACGAACTTAATCGGTGTGGCTATTAGTTGGTGGAGAATTCCGAAAAAAGCTCACATCAAAATACCGGGGTGAGAAATTGGTCTCAACGCCTTGGTTGCCTTTTTAAGGCCCGGTTCATAGTAATATTCTTGGAATAAATCCAGAAATTGGTAGATAAATCCCCCATGTTTACGGGGGGCTTTGTCATACTCCCTATTGCGAGTGAGATTCCTCGTTGAGGGGCTTTTTGGTAAGAAGTACCTATAGAAGTTGTACGAAAACTTCCTAATATATGGCAACTTCCTAATATATGTCGACGCCGCTTAACTCGAAGGTCATTCAGGCGAATGTATCTGTCACTGTTGGTGACGATACGGAGTACCTTGTTCTGCATTCTCTCCACTCTCGTGAGAGGCATAGGACGCAGACTGCAGAACACGGGACAAGCGTACAGCATTGCGGGTCTAATAATTTGTTTGTAGATTAATAATTTATTCTCCAAGCTGAGTTTTGACTCTCTGGCTATCAGGAGTAGGTTCGCTTGACAGCACCCCCCCGTCCGTAGCCAGGGGTTGAGTGTTTACCAAATGTCATACTCTTGTCCAACTGGACTCCAAGGTATCTCGCCGACTTTGATTCTCTAACGTAGGTATCCGGGACCCTCATCTCACGAGGTAGCTTCGAAAAGCATCGCCTCTTCGTGAAGTTGATAACCTTGGTCTTCCCTACGATGACCTTGATTTTATTCCTCTCCATATACGGCCCAATCCAAATCAGATTCGTAAGGTACGAGTCGATCAATCTCACTGAGTTCAAAGGCATGCCTGCCTGTAGCATTTTGTTGACCAGACTTTCGATCCATACTGTATCGAAGGTCTTTTCCATATCCAACAGTGTTATGACTGTGTTGAGACCTATATTTAAGGCCTCCTCCACCTTTGCACAATCCGTACTACCTGTGAGGTCATGTTTCGACCTCTGCTGAATCCGTATTGCACATCCGAGATGAGTTTCAGCCTCCCCTCAAGCTTCAGCAGCCTTTTGAGGGTAATTTTGTCTACCACTTGGCAGTCAAGCTAAGCAACGAGAAAGGGGTGAGATGCGTCTTGGGATGAGTTAATCAATCAAAACGGTATAGCACGCAACTAATCATATACAAATCAATAAAACAATTCTTCTGAGAAATCGAGCGGGAAGGGATGAAAGCATTGTATAAGGGTATGAAGGGTATGATACAAGTACTTCAACCGAACGTTTATATCTGAGTGAGACATAGTCATGCTTCTTTCCAGCGCAACCGAAAACTGAGTGGTAGTAGTAGATAGCTAAACTTACTGCGTCTCTACTGTTAGGGCCTATATCTCTCTTGAGCGCAGCGAATTTAAAATGTTATTTGAAGGTTATAGGAGGTTTATATTTCTATGGTTTGCTGTAGAGAAAGGAATCTTTCATAAATAGGTATTCAAGGCTCCGAAAAATGGAGTTGGCAATTTATCAACATTTAATAACTTTTTACTCGATAACTAGAGAATTTGGGAAAACTGCCAAGAAAAACGAAATCATTTTGTTTAAAATCATCCAGTGTGATTAAAAATATATTTTTCTACGACATTGCGTAAACTAAGGTTTTAGCACAGTACAGCACTGTTCGTAGTACAGTGGAGTGATATTTTTTAGCACGAGTGCGTAAAAAAATCAACTGTGCGTAAAATCATCAAGAGTGCGTAAAGTAATGTTTTAGGCAATGTTCATTCATTTTTCAAAAACACGGTATTTTGCGTTAGATTTCACTCGGAAGTCATCATTATTTGATAATACTACGAAAATTGAAAATTTCACGTGATAAAACATTCATCAATTGCTAAAAAACTTTGTATGACATTTTCGTAAATAGCTTTTTTTACTCTCGTGTTTTGTTGAACTCGGCTTCGCCTCATTCAACAAACTTCACGCCCATACAAAAAATTCGTACTTCACGAACTTGTATCATAAATAACAATTTTTGCTTCAATAAATCAATATTATCAATTAATTAAAAGAATTGTTACGAAGTTGCACGGTCACAACCTGCAGTTTCCCATTGGGTGAGATTTAATGAACATGATTTGATCTTCCACATCAACGGCAATCGATTGAGAGACACACTTCTCTTTTTATCATTCATTTAGTCTGGAAATTTCTGGAAAAGTCTGCCATTATCAAAATGTGCATGTAAACGTTATATAAGTTCATCGTTAATATTATGTACATATTATGTATATTCTTGATCGTTGCTTGAAAATTTATTGTAATTTTATTAATTGATAATTAATGACTGATTTTAGTTGTAAAAACTCAACCTAAACTTTTCAAGTGATCATAACTCCTTATAACAATTATTATCAACTAGAATCGTCCGCTTTTTTCATAATATGGGTTGAAATTGAAAAGTGTAAAGTTTCAAGTATTAGTTGATTGTTCGAGATATTACATTTTTGGAACAGCCCATTAATCAAAAATAACATTCTTGTACCAGCACAAATCGTCTGCCGATGATTTTTTGAATTTCTACGTGGGCAAATTGATTGAATATCTCTTTGGCAGACGTAAATTAATTGTTCAAGAATTGCGTTTTCACACGTGTATTTTAACACAAAGTATCTACTAAAACTGTCTGCTTTTTATTTTCGATAAATTTGTATTTGAAAAAAACGTGTTGAAGTACATTGTTGAATACAAAAATTTCAACAATTCCAATTTTCACCATGGCGCTTAGTAGCACTAGTTGCGATTGGAAATTTCTGCTATTCATCTTAATCAAAATGCCTTTATCAATGGTAGACATTCGTTTATACAAAAAACAAAAAATTGCTCATTTTTCTGTATTTCTTTCCGTACAAGCTGCAAAACCTTTAAAATAAGTTATTTCTGAAAAAGGTTTTTTAGACATTCTAAACGGGATTAATGGGATAATTCCTGTTATTCAAGCCCATGTATGGAATTGACTATTAATACAATATTAATGTATTCAAAGAAAACAGGAAATTAGGTTTATACTCAATTTGCGAGTTTTCCATTAGCTCAAGTAAAGAGCACTTAGTTTCTAGCAGCATAATATCTCCATATTGCGAAGTAATATTTAATAACTCTCAAAATGAACGATTGAAAGGAAAATTCTATGAAATGTATTTAATAATGAAAGTAAGAAATAGTATATTATGGTACTAGGAGTGGAAGCCATTCTTTTTGTTCCGTCTGGGATCATCTAGGTGAAGTGATATCAAAATGAACAATTTCACTTCGAATTTTCTCATTAATTTTTATAATAGTAGACTGTTCCAGTTCTATACAGGGTGTTCTAAACCAAACAAAGGACGTAGACTCAGAATATCAGGAGAATCAATCAAAAATGAGATGGACACGATTCTGTAAAAGGGAATAAAGCACGTGGGTTTGCGCTTTTTTCCCTGATAAGAGGTAGTTATCCTTTCCTTAGTTGCCTCATGTAAGTTTTCCATCATTGGGAAAATTATCGTTACAGTTTCTGTTATCCCATCATTTTATAAAAATAAATAACAACTTATACAATTTTTACCACAAGGATGCCCAAAAAGATCTACATGTATTTCCATTTATCAATAAAGTTTGAACTCAAATGAGTTCCGTACGTTGTGAAGCATTTCTGGAGTGACTCACCCGCACTCTGTCTCGATTATCTATTGCAGATATTCGATTGATACAGGTTGTGTTGTGAAGCACCTTACGAGGTGCCACTATTTTATATATATATATTCAATTTATAATCCATCGTGATGTCACATTGCAAATCAATCATTATGTTTTTCTACTTTTAGCTGAGACTCGGTTTTTGCGAATGAACTCCATGACATTGCTCCATATACACCATTGTCCATGTCACTTTGCTATTGGTCAATTATTATCATGCTACGGCGCTGTGACGGTGATTAAGCGTCTCATGAGCGTCAGCTATAAAGTAGAGAATATTTGTTTGAACAAGGATTATTACATTATTGATCCTAGACTAGTGTACTTCTGTTAATTGTGCCTGCCGGCATCTATGCAATCAAATCGTTGAATTATTAATAGAAACCAAGTGAAGTTAACACAAAACCTTTATTTCAAATACCAACCCTTCAAACTACAACAGTTGAGTGACACTGCACATCTTTTTTTTAAATTACCTCATGAGAAATCAAGAGGGTTGAAGTTAGGGGATCTAGCAGCGCATCGAAACCCAGGATACGTACCTCAAAATTAGTGATATTATACCCCCTAAAAAAGGCTAATTGAGATTACTATATCCAAGTGGCGTATCCTAAGGTCGTACTCAGCGATCATGGGTGTCAGTTCACGACAAAGTAGTGGCAGAAGTACTTGGAAAATATAGGGGTAGAGGTTACACACTCGTCGGTGAGGCATCCCTAGGAAAACCCATCGGAGCTTGTGATGCGTGAGCTGGAGAGGTTTTTCCGATCTGTTTGTGGACAGCAGCATACGCGATGGGCTTGTGAGGTGCCTAGAATCGCAGAAATATTGAACTCGGTGGTGCACGAGTCGACAGGTTTCTGACTCTATCGTTCGCATTTCGGGATGCAGCCTTTATTCTCCTTTGATCTTTGATCGAGTTTCTGCAAGGGCTCGATGTAGGTAGGAACCTTATAAATATTTTCCTCGCGAAATAAATCTATAAAGGGCGTGCTTCTCGAATGTCCTTGCTCAATCTCTACGACCTTCTGCTATTCTGAACGAGGGTGACATCGTTCTCCTTCGTACTTCGTCTATTTCCTCCACCGTCAACCAAGAAACTGAGAATTCCATGAATTTATATGAGGGGCCTATCGCATGAAAAAACAGGTAAGTTATGCCACCTACATTTTGGAGTCCTTGTAATCACTAGCATAGCGGGGCACTTTTCATGCTTCTTTATTGAAAATATATCGTGATGAAGTTTTTATACCAGCAACGCAGGGGCGTACTGTAATGAAAAATTCGGGGGCGGTTGAACCGAAATAATGGGTTGCCTACGTACTGGCGCTGAATCACACTGAACTAAAACACATTTTTCTGCTCTCTCTCTCTCTCTCTCTCTCTCTCTCTCTCTCTCGTAGTTATGTTTTCGTGCTGATTCGAACGAAGTTGTTTTTGATTTCCGAATTTGATAAATGTATCCTCGTGACAAGTAAATAATTTTTTATCAAAATTTCTCGGTTCTGATGCAGATAATTTTTTATTTCAACTATGGCCTGTTGCCGCAACTCATTGATATGTTTTTTTAGTTAAATGTAGTGTTAAATTTCGTCAAATCCTGCTGAATTAAAGTGTTTGTTGAAGACATTTCCTGAGTTTTCGTGAAAGTTTTGACAAGTGCACGAATAATCGACTCAGTCCTTATAATTTTGGGACTGTTTTGTTATAGAGTCATGGAACTATATTCTATAGAAGACAAGTGGTGAATGAGAGTTCAGTATCAAAATCAATTCCTAAAAATTTAAGACAGTGTGATTGTTCTACTGATTTATTACTTATATTATTATCTCGTTCTATCGTACTATTACGATGACTGTTTTGAAAAGACGTATATCAAATTTTGCATTAGTTGAGGAATAAATAATATAGTTTCCATCATCAGAGATCCACTGGTGACCTGCTTACTCATGTCTCACATATATGGCGGTTATCTATTTAAATATATTTTAAAACTCTGGTTATGGCATCAGATTTCTCCAAAGCGTTTGATCAATTTAAGCAACAGGGATTCCCCACCAAGCTTTCTGTCTCTGTTTTAGAGGTATTTGAATAGACGATGCGCTTTTGAAATATAATCAATCGTTCCACCGTTAGCGGTCCCGTAGAGTTCAGTCTTCAAATCCATTTGTCATCACTTTGAAGACATCTTCAATCCCCAATCTGTGTTCCCTGTGTTCCCTGAGGCATACATCATGCAGAAATCAAAGAAGAACACCAATTCCTACCCACTTTCCATCAGCTCTCAGTTTCCAACGGTAAGTGTAAAGAAATTTGATTTTGAAATGGTTATCAATTTTCAGTCTTCCTCAGAATTATTCAAAATTATTTCAATGCTTATAAAGACTAGAACATTATTCACTGATTGAAAATCATGTTTCTGGTCCAGTACATTGTATTCAAATCAGTCATCAAAAATGAACGTATATTTCGAATCAATCTGAAACGAAATTGTCTTTCCAATAAAAGCCGCAATGAAATTTCAGGTTTCGATATTTTCATATTGATACAGTCAAAATTAGTTATTCTGAAATGCACTCCACAGATTGCAAATTTCAAAATGCGTCGATGTATTTTGATGAAGCTCGTGGGATACTTTGGCGTTCGATTTCCGGAAATTAATTACTTTTTTCTCTTTATCTCTATCAGAAATTCCCATCATGATAGAACTTTGGGAGAAGCTGCAGATGTATGCAAAATTATAATAAGAGTGAAATTTATATTATTTCTGATGAAACCATTCGAGTAACTTTTATATATACGCTCTATCTGTCTCTTCTGTTTCTTACAAGGAAGCAACATTTTATAATCACTCACCTGGTGATTAGAAAAATATAGTCAGGAAAAATCTTTTTTCAAAAAGAACCTGAACGAAGTTTTGATCAATGGTTGTTTTTATAGTTTCTATGAGTATTTCAATCAATAAAATACAGGGTGACTCAGGGTTGAACCGCCAAACCTTCAGTATCGGGTTTTTAGGCAAAAATAAGACTTTTGTCTTGTGTCCTTACTCTATTCGTTTTCAAGATACAGGGTGTCAAAGTTCCTTGGCCTGCACGATCTCCTGACTTAACCCCTATGGATTTTTGCATAGGGTACAATGAAAATCGAAGTGTATGCTGAGCCCATCAACAAAGACGGTATTTTCCTAGAAAGGATTGTTCGAGCAGCTCTAGAGATCACACTAGCAAGGTGCCGTGCAACTGCAGAATCCATCGTTCGTAGGTGCGAACTTTGCATTGGAGAAAATTGAGGTAATTTTTGTGAATTTTTGTTTTTCTGTTTACTAATATCAATTTCTTAGGAACATGCAAAAAAACAGTGGAGTACAATGATTCGTCCCAATATTAATTAGATTACCCCTTGGGACGCCACTGGAATTATTAATGTTGCCACAAGTGCATTAAGGGAAACCCCTTATCACCGCATAAAAGCATGACAGGTTTTATCAAAATCAGCTAGAAGGTTTTTAAATAATTATTAAAAACCTGATTTTTTGTAAAAACGTTTAACACTCTGTATTTCGAAAACAAGGTAAGTTAGGACACATTGTTATCGAAAAAAGTTTCCTTTATACCAAAACCAATTATCCTGAATGTTTGGCGGTGTAACCCTGGGTCACCCTGTATATTTATATTTTTTTTGTGAAATTGTTATATTTCTATGTTCTATGTGAAAATTTTATATTTTTATGTATTCTATATAATTTCTGTGATCGTAAATGATTTAATAAACTTCATTATCATCAGTAATAAACGAGGAAAATACACAAAAGATGCAAAAAAGGATTTTGAAGATCACCAATGCACTACAACCTGGTGGAATTCTATGGAGAAGTATGTGACATTGTGAAATTCATTTCAAGATGGGCTGGCACATTTTCCCTCGTGGATAATCAGTAGGGAAGAAGTGGCCCACTAGAACTCTGAAGCTAGGAGTAGCATTGAAGAGCTGATGGTACCAACCACTTAGTGAATGATGATTGAAACCGGGAAAGAAGGTATCACTTATTCTACCGCATGCGAGGGCCCTTAGGACTTGAAGAAATGACAGTTTCCTCTAGTTTGAAACGTATGATATTATCTAACACCTCCAGCATAAAACCACCAATTAGTAACAGACAATAAAGTGTTTCAAATATATTGAACAACCTTATATTCTTCAATAAAAATGTCCATCTTTGAAATACCCCCTGATAAAGATAAAATTGCCACTAGATGAAAGGAAACAAAAAATAAAAAATTCTAACTTTGTTAATCTAGTTTTTTCAAGACATTCAATTCGTATCCGTAGTTACATATAATAAACATCAAACATTCTTACAGTGATTTTGACGTCTATGTACATTTGATACTGAGTTTAATAAATTTATATATGAAATATAATGAAAATATAAACTAAAAAAATTTGATACAAAAAATGACAAGTGATAAATGGTTGTATCCAGAATGTCATATGGAGACAAAATAGGTGAAAAGATACTGGGCGTCCCATTGAAAAATCGAAAATTTATGTCACTTCCAGTGAAACCAGAAGTTGCTTGAACTTTAGTAACTTATCAAGAAACGCAAAAGTCATAGGGGCAAACCACCTTCCATGGACACCTGGTATTGATGGTTCCATTTCACTTATTTTTATATCCACTTTCAAAACTTGCTCTATCGATATTCAATTTTATTTTCTTTAGTCTTACCTAATATCAATAAACATGTATTTTTCATTCCAATACAATCTATAACGAAATCTATAACGAAAAAACTACAATATTTTTGTACTCACCGTTGACGAATAACTTTTTTTGCTTTGTGTGATTAATGAATTTAAATTACATAAAGTTTTATTTTATTTCTGACCGAGATATTATAAGCTTATCTCGTCATATCTTTCACAAGTAAAAAATTATTTCCGCCACTGCAAACAATTTATTTTTATGTATGGCTGGAGCCTCTGTTCACTACAGTCGAGTTACCTGTCCCTTCTAATGGCAAAGTAGACAACATACATACATTATTTCTTAATTCGATGCTATCCTCCAAATACCCCTCCGCTACCGAGGAACTTTTCCAACCTCCGTGTCTTTTTGAGTTAGTCATAGTTGCTCCGACATTGGCTAGACCAGTAGCAGAAGTGCACCGAAGGCAATGTCCCGTATATGAAGATGAATACATTGCGATTTTGTTAGGAATTTTCTCAAACATGTTTTTTGCAATTGGCTGAGATGTACATTTATTTTGTCGGAAGCTCAGAAAAAGACGTTCAATACCTTCAAGATACAAAGATATATAAAGGCTTGATAAAGGCAAATCGGAGAACTCATTTTCATCCACAACTGTAAAATTCTTTGACCTTCACTACCATAATGGAATCCCGGTCCTCTATATCCGATATCTTCACATTCAAAAGTTCCTGACTTCTGCATCCTACAAAAAAAAACATAATCAAAACAACCTATTACAAATAAAAGAAAATGAATTCACACAAAAAGAAAATTAAAAATTATATGCAATTTCATTAGGAGCGTTCTTTAGAAATTTGATGGCATCTTTAGGAGATAAAACAGCAGACTTTTTTGGCTCATAACTCTTACTCTTCCTTTTGAAAAAATCCTTTAGTTCATTGAACTTGATGATATCTCGTTTCTCATGTATAGTCACCATCGATTTTAGCATTGACCATTTAGTCCATAAAGATTTCGGACTATACGTTTCTGACTGCAACGAATAAATACAGTTACTACCAAATCTACTGAAAATCACAGCAAATTCCTTACCAGTTCTTGAAAATATGCCAGAAATACTGTTTCAGTGGCATCTTTTGGCATAACATTTTTCCATGTCAGCCATTCCAGATATATTTTGTAGTCTTCCTGGTCGGCCTCACATTTTGATGGAATTAATGATTCTCTTGTTTCTTCAGCTTTTTTCAATATATCCTCCATTATATTTGGAGTAGAGAACACGTTTTTAACGCAAATACAGCTTGATAATAGAGCTTTGTTCATAAACAAGTAACAAAGCAACAACCTAGCAACAACAAAACTCCTATAATCAATGGTACCTGATTCAAATATAGCAGGAAGGTAATAAATTGGTATATTTATTCCGTTTCAAAAATGATCTTATTGAAATCGGTAAGAAATATAATCGTCTATGTGCCACGGGAATTATTGAGCCTTAATAACCTCGGGCAATCGCTGTCCCTTGGGCCAGAGGCCCTCGGGACGCAAACTCTGCCATCGGTAATTAAGGCCCCTATAATTCCCTTGATACATAAATAACTATTATGCTCCCTGCTAACCGGAACGCTGACACTATCAAAGCAGTGACGTCAGCGCTGCTAGCCTCGTACCGTGTGGTGTATCCATTAAAATTCTTCATAATCAGAAATGAGTGTACGTGCATATTAAGGTATTTAGTTTCATAGTTGTTTACACTCATCCTGTCTTGCGCATAATATCTATAATAAATTCTATGACATCTTAGACAGGCATGTACCAAATTTTAAGACTTATGAACGTACTTTTCCAGTATGGTATACAAGTGAAATTATTAAACTAATCAAACAAAAAAGCAAAACTGCATTAAAAATACAAAAAACAGGAAATATTGCCTATTACCAAGAGTTTGGCAGATTTAAAAAAAACGATTAAAGAAAAAATTAGACAGGCTTACGAAAATTATCTACAAAAAATTCAGGTCCAGTTGAAAAATGAACCTAAGTCATTCTGGTCCTTTAAACATAACAAAAATAAAACCTCTAGAATTCCTGCAAAAATGTTCTACTGTGATGAATCATTTGAAGATCCTCAAGAAATAGTAAATACCTTTGGTAAATATTTTGAAAGTGTCTATACAGTAGTGGAACCATTCAATTTAATATCATTTATAACACAGCAGATATCAGCTGCGAACCAGTAACCGAAAAATAAATTTTAAATGCGGGTTACAAACTCAAAAATGAATTTACTTCCGGTTCTGACAAAATTCCATCCTTCATTATAAAAGATTGTCTGAGAGTATTAGTTTATCCATTGTGTACAATCTTCATTTTAATTCTCAGAATATTGGTCTTTCCTGATTTCTGGAAAATTTCAAAAGTTTGCCCTGTCCACAAATCTCAAGACCGTGCTTCTATTAGTAATTATAGACCAATTTCAATCCTGAATAACCCTGGAAAGGTCTTGGAGATTATATATTATAATCACATTTATCTACCAACCAAACATGTCATGTCTGAATCTCAACATGGTTTCATGAATTTAAGATCTACATTCAGCAATTTTTCCATTTTTAGTCAATATTTATGTGAATCAGTAGACCGAAGAGAATAGGTTGATACGGTGTACACTGATTTCTACACAAGGCCTTTGACAAAATGAACCATGAAATACTCCTGAAGAAAATTACTTGTTTGGGTTTCAATAATATTTTTCTAAACCTTCTGTCGTACTTGAATAATAGAACACAGTATGTCTCTTACAATGGATTTTGTTCACAAAATTATATTGCAACCAGTGGAGTCCCCCAAGGTTCCAACTTGAGGCCATTGTTATTCTTGATATTTATCAACGATCTTTGTGAGCCACTAGATTGCAATAAATTAATGTTTGCAGATGATTTAAAATTATGTGTTTCTGTTTCCAATTTGAATGATTGTAATATACTACAGGAACAAACCAACTCTTTACATGATTGGTGTTTGAAAAATCAACTTTTCTTAAATATTTCTAAATGTAAAGTAATGACTTTCACTAGAAAATCCAATACTGTTTTTTACCCATACACAATTAATAATACAATTCTAGAACATGTTGATAATATTAGAGACTTAGGAGTTCACTTCGACAATCAGCTTACATTTAACTCTCTCATAAACGAAATTACTAAATCAGCATATCGTATATATGGTTTCATCTTTAGGAATTGCAGGAACTTTAATGATATTACTGCACTCTCATCTCTCTTCTTCAGTCTAGTAAGGTCTAAACTAGAATATGGATCATTAATATGGAATCTCATTTATAGTCAATCATCAACAACTATCGAGAAAGTCTAAAGAGTTTTCAAAATTTCTATGCTTCAAGGTTGATGGAGTTTATCCTCCAAGAGGATCTGATTAAATGAAAATACTACGCCGATTCGATTTAATTTTTTTCGAAAAACGCAGAAATCAAGCATCCATTATTTTTCTTCATAAGCTGTTGAATGCTGAAGAGGACTCCCCAGTACAATTATCACAAATTGATTTTCATGTGCCGAGATTGGAGTCTAGATCAAATTCCACTTTTAAGTGCAAAAGAGCTCGAAAAAATATTATGTCTAAAGCGCCAATTAATGTGATATGTTCTAATGCTAATAAATTATCAAATATATGTGATATTTTTAAGTGCAGTAAGAGTGAATTAAGAAATAAATCTCGAGCACATCTATAAGCAATTTGGAAATCAATAATGGATGAATCCTTTTATTTTTATATTGTATCCATGCCATATTTTGTATGTTGTAACACTGTTACTATACTTTTAATTATAGTTCATTTGCTATCCTTTAAAAATTGCCTTGTAAATGGTTTCTGTTGGACAATAAATGCTATTTTATTATTATTATTATTATATTATTATTATAATACAGGCAACATGAAGTAACAAATCCTCTATCTCCATAAAGTCACATCCATGTATCACTTCCTCAGATCAATCGGGCATCTGCAGTTTGGGGGATTACGGAATCGTTCGGTGTGGACATTTGTCACGGTGATTACGGAACGAGGTTGGTAAAAAGGCTTAGCGCACACGGTGCTGTTACATATACCAGAGATGACATAAATTCTCGGGCGCATTTCCCGGGATTACTTACACGTATGAGCATCAATCAAACGTACTCCCAGAAAGACCGCGTCTTTAACTTTATGGCTTTCTTCAAATGAATTTCCGGTTGAGGAATTGCAGTGCCACCGATTGCTCTGGATTCTTTTCAATCCGAAGACGAAAAACTGGTCGAGGCGAAAATTTAACGGAAGTATTGATTTTACATGTATAGTTGTCGTCAAACATAATAAGATAAATAAAAAAAGGCACAAAAAATGGTCGATTAGCATGAAATTGACTCCCATGCCGCCAACCAGGGTCGGACTTGTAAACATATGCCGCTAAATATTGTGATGCGTGCAGATTATTCAAGTTAATTTAACAAAAGCACTGTAACTTTTGTATTCAGAATCATCCATTTTTATAATTATTAGTATCCTTAGATTGGGTAAACAACTGCCCCGTCGAAATCTAATTTGCTAATAGCTGGGCGTACCGCAAACAGCTGTGATTTCTATTATAACTACGCCCGACCCTGCATGGAAAAAACATTCCTAATTGCTGTGCGGGCCTTTACATCTTCCGCGCTAAGTGTTACGTGGGGGCGATAGGTGGAATAATTTGAATAAAGGTAGAGATGTCAATAATTTTATTTATTGATTTAGTGCGGTTTTAGTCTGAAAAACTGTTTGGTTATTGACAAAATAGGAATTAATTTCCTGGTAGTTTCCTGAAGTTATGTAAGTATTGATATTGACTCACACTGATTTTAGCCAATATTCTCATGTGATTACCATATAAGGTGTGTATGGCGTGGTACTATGCATTTTTGGCAGAAATATATATTTTGTGATTGGTTTTTTTGGAGGAAATGTGAGGACTATCACAATATTTGCTCATACAGGATGATTCCTAAGGTGGACCGGTCCTTTCATTATTTTCTCACATTGCACAGAAAATAATGGCTATAGGTGAACATGTAAAAGACAACAATTCGTTTTTGAGATGCAGGGCGTTAAAGTTGAAAATTAATATTGAATTTACTTTAATTACTGAAAGATCACCAATCACATACTATTCAAGATATCCAACGAAGGCTATCCATTACATCCAGTGGAAATGAGATATAACCGGATGGTGGGAGTTAGACTGTATGTTTTTCACCCACCCAGCTATTCAGAATATTTTAGGGAGTCACAAAATACCCAAGAGCAGATGAATAAATATATAATTGTACGAAACAGAATGCCAGTGTCCAATATTGATTATATTCCCAAATTTGATTTTAGGATATGAAAGTACATTAAATTTTATGTAAGAAATAAATATTTGATTGCACTAAAACTTGATAGAAATCACCGATAAAAATCGAGAAAACTATATTTGGCACCAAAATTTAATTTAATTGTGTCGGATGAAAAGTCCGTTCAAGACACCCATATGATAAATATAATTTTGGAATTTTAACACAATTGATCATTGACATAAGTAGCTATTGCGGCGCTTCAACGACCCCCCTCCACTTTCCTTTTTTTCACCATCACTCAACCTAAGCCGACGAGCACGCCGTTGAATAAAAAAGATTACAGAGTTGTGGGTTTGAACCGTCGATCTTTTGATTCATTGTTTGGTAGTGAACGACACTAACCATGTGGCCACGGAGGCTTCGTAGAAGGTAATGTAAAAATATGTTATATATACGATTGAATGATAAGAGCGCATCGGTTAAATAAGAAAAGAATAATGATTGTGGATGGAAATATTCGATGAAAGTGATAATAATAATAATGATGTTCGAAATAATAGGTAAAAATTGCGGGGTAACGAGGGTGTAGCGTTTGAACGTGCGATTCCAATGAGGAACGTATATAGCGTATTTCAGAATACATTATTTGAAGAAAAAATCAACAGGGTGTCTCAAAAAATACACGATTTGAAAGAGAAAACATGGCTGTTGGTTGCCACCTTGGTATACCGGGTGTACCAACATATCTTAGTGAAAAAACAACAGTGTCTCAAAATACACGATTGAAAGAAAAACATGGCGGCTGGTTGCCACCTTGGTATATCAGGTGTACCAACATATCATCTAAGAGAAAAAACAGCAGAGTGTCTCAAAATACACGATTTAAGAGAAAAAACATGGCGGATGGTTGCCACCTAGGTATACCGGGTGTACCAACATATCATTTAAGAGAAAAAACAACAGAGTGTTTCGCAATACACGATTCAAAAGAAAAAACATGGCAGCTGGTTGCTACCTTGGTAAACCGGGTGTTCCAACATATCATTTGATAGAAAAAACAACAGAGTGTCTCAAAATACACGATTTAAGAGAAAAACATGGCGGCTGATTGCTACGTTGGTATACCGGGTGTACCAACATATCATTTGCGAGAAAAAACAACAGTGTTTCAAAATACACGATTTGAGAGAAAAACATGGCGGCTGGTTGCCACCTTGGTATACTGGGTGTACCAACTAATTTATTTAACAGAAAAATGTGGTGGTTGTCAAAGTATATTCAGGGTGTCTTAAAATATAATATGGAAAAACAAAAATGATTGTGGATGAAATATTCAAAGTGTTGGAGTGTGATAATAATAACGAGGGCGTAGCGTTTGAACGTGCGATTCCAATAAGGAACGTATACGGGGTGTTTCAAAATACACGATTTAAGAGAGAAAACATGGCGCCTGACTGCCACCTTAGTATATCGGGTGTACCAACATATCATTTAAGTGAAAAACAACAGAGTATCTCAAAATACATCATTTAAGAGAAAAATACATGGCGAGTGCTTGTCACCATGCAACACAAGGCGTACAATCATATCATTTGAGAGAAAAACAACAGGGTGTCTCAAAATGTACCATTCAAGAGGAAAAAAACATGGCAACCCGTTGTCAACGTGTTATACCAGGTGTACCAACAAATCATTTAACAAAAAAAAACACGGTGGTTGTCGAAGTATATACAAAGTGTCTCAAAATACAACGTTTGAGTGGAAAAAAAGTGACGGTTCAGGAAGAGAAAAAAACATGGCGGTTCAGTAAGAGAAAAATAAAAATGGCGATTGATTGTCAAAAAAAATCATAAGCAAGAGCAGAGTGTTTAAAATTGCATCATTTGAGAGAAAGGACTATAGAGTGTGTCAAATTACATGAGTTAAGAGAAAAAATTATAGGGTGGGTCAAATTACATCAATTAGGAGAAAAACAACAGAGTGTTTCAAAATATATCATTTAAGAGGGAAAAAAACATGGTGTCTGTCTTGTGTCAAATACTATACCAGGTGTATAATTTGACAGAAAAACATGGCTTTTGCTTGTCGCGAATGCTGTGTTTTGAAGTGAGAATATGACAGCGGCATTTATATTTCAGGTCGGTTTGTGTCATGAAGTGTGTACGTTTGAAGAGCAAGAGATACATTGTAAAATTAGGTCTAGAGTTGGGGGAGAAAGAGAGTGAGAGTCTTGCCACATGCTGAACTTCATGTTGCACTTGAGGAAATTAAGATGGAATTTCGTAAAAAGCATACCGACGGGGTCGATTCATTTTAACGTGCGCGACCATCAGGTGAGTGACTGTTGTTACCACCTGTCAACGGTTTTGAAAAACGTTGTTACCACCTGTCAACGGTTTCGAAAAACGTTGTCACCATTTGTCAACGGTTTTGAAAAACGTTGTTTTCTTTTCGTACACAAATACAACGCCTTAGACTGCCTGGCCAACCTAACTTATAAGTATATATAATGAAATGTTGGTATTGTAGGATGAGGTAAAAAAAATAAAACGTTCATTAATGTCATAACTGTTTTGAAGAACAAAAACACCTGTTTTCCATGGCCAACCCGGGAGGAAATAATACTACGATTATTATAGGTGTTTGTGACCTCGTTATAGGATTCCCCACTAGATAGTCCATGCAAAAATGTGCACTGGATACTGATAGGCATACCATTTGATTCATTTGAGAACATTATTCAAGTGTTCGAAACTATATTTTTGGAGCTAACCCATCGACATCAATTAGAGTACCAACGAATGACTTTTTATAGCTTCTAGTTTGACAATGAATGGTGGCATCACGAACACTTATCCTTAAATCAATAAAGATGGTTCTTTAATTCGCCTAAATGACAATTTTGGTACTGGTTTGTGAATGAATGATGGCAACACGAACACTTATCCTCAAATTAATAAAGATGGTTCTTTAATTCGCCTAAATGTCACTTTCGGTACTAGTTTACCAATGAATGGTGGCATCACGAACACTTATCCTCAAATTAATGAAGACGGTTCTTTAATTCGCCAAAAACTTTTTGTCATTTCGATGGTTCTAAGATACCAAAGACATTAAATCCAAATTGACAGCAACTGTCACTTGAAAATGTTCTCAAATGAGAGTAAAGAGTTTATATTGATTTTGATTTTATTTCAGAAATATTTTTGGTCATTACATTATGCTTCTGTGTTCGGCTGATTTGCTGTTCCAATATGCTTGAAGGATTTAATTAATATGAATTTACAATGTGGGTTTCGATTTTTTGAACCCGAAAGGAACAGAACTGTGATTTGGAAGAAACTTTCTTTTTGTGGAGTTTGGTTTATACATTTTAGACATATTTTTAGTTATTACATCATGCTCCTGTGTTCGCCTGATTTGTTGCGTCAGTATGCTTATAGGTTCTGCGGGGTATAACACCATTTCTTTAATTTTTTCAAAATTAATAGTTTCCAGAGCCTGAAGGGTGAGGGAAATGCCCTTGACTTTACACACCACTTTTTCATTTTGATCGTTTTCATGCCAAAACTTATAAGCGTAATTTTTCGGACCCCCCGATACGAACTCTGTTATATAAGAACCAGAACCCAATTCATCGGTCATATCACCGATAAATTCTCCGGTTGGAATATCGTATTCTTCAGGTTTGGAAATGAATACCACTGAATCCGTATCGTAGTACAAAACCCTGTCATTGAGTTTCTCTAGGTAACTGTAGAGTTTCAAACGAGCAAGAGCTGTAACGTAGGAGGCCAATACAACATTAACGGTCGGTAGAGGAGCGTAACATTCATCTTTATACTCCCAATTAACAATAAGAGTTTCTTCGTTTACGGGAAGTATGGTGTTGACGAATATTGAGGGGTCGGAAAGCATAGCAAATAATTCACCCGATTGATTGATGATAGAGGTTTTTGACTGATTTTCACGCTGACCAAATTTACCCCAAAACGAATTGAGCATGAGTTTAGCTAGGGATCTTAACCCTGGGTTACTGCAGATTTTCGAAAATTCCAGTTGTATATCTTCTCGTTGTAGAAATTCCTCAATATATTGTTCTTTTTTCTCCTGAGTTCGACAATGCGAAGGCCAATCCGAGGCCTCTTGTTTGATCTTGAGAAATTTATTCATCATGGCTGTGAATAGTCCAGAATGCTCTTTGTCAAACTGTATGGACTCATAGCTCCAAATTTCAAAAATTTCCAAAATATCATAACCCACATTCACAGCTTTTATCAACTCCTCTGCCACCCATGTCCCTGTTAAAGCGCGTTCGTCATCTGAGTGATGACAGTTACCTGTGTTGAATGTTTCACCACAGATACGACACAATACAAACATCAATTTATTATTAATTTTTTGTGGAAGAACTGGATGAAACAAAGATGAAGGAGGAAGGACTTTACATTTAATCACTCCTGTAATCGAAGAAAGATCTACCGATGAACACTCGGAACCGACGAGAACTTTGGGATGCCCAACAGGAAATTTTCCATATTTACATACCCAGGGGTAAAGGGAACAAATGTCGGTATACTTGATTATTTCTCCTTCCTTAGCTTTGTAATATCCAACAACATTTCCCGTACGACCACCATAGAAAGCATCTCGAGGCTCAAGAGGGAGTTGAGCCAAAAGGACGTGTAACTCTGTGTAGTTTTTCAGCTCTATATTTGTAGATAGTTGTTTCCTAAATTCACACTCCCGCATTTCAATTACTTCAAATCCCAGTGACTTCAATCTTTCAAGTTTAGCTTGAGTAGTCTCATAACGGTAATTCAAAGTCTCAGAAGGATTGTCTTTGAGAGGCTGATCTCGCTGGGAAATCAAACACTTACAACCGTGGAAATAACAGCCCTGAAACTCAAATATTTGGTTCGTTTCTCGACATAAACCATCAACTTTAATAGTACCAACGGAAGCCTCGGGGCCTTTGGCAGCATGGTGAATGAGGATACCCCTCTCTTTTTCCTCCCAAACTAACCACTGGATTGCGATTTTGGATTGGATATCGCGCCATCTGTATCCGTTCTTAGGAATGATACCAATTGTGTTTGGTTTGAGGAAATTTCGTCTGAAGACCTTATTACATGTAGATGCAATTGTGCTTGCCTCCATGAAGGGACAAACGTTTGTCTCTTCGAGCATCATTCGACGAAATCTGAGACAGGCCTGTGCTAAAATATCAACATCGGAAATACAGTAAGCTATTATTTCCTTTTGAAAATCAAACACGTAATTTTCTGCAAGCCGAGCATTATACCACTCACTGAATGCTGTCAATTCTTTATCGCTTTTGTAATTACTTGGACAATAATATTCAATTGGGGGCATTGACCCGACATACGATTGATTTTCTAGGCGATTAAAGAGATGAGGGAAGTGACCTTTTTCCAACTCGGAAATTCCGAAAGATTTCGGAAGACCAGAGAGAGCCATGGGGAAATAGTTTAAAGAATCCAAAAATTGAACGTTACCAACACTCATAGAAATCAATTTAGTGCCCCTCATAATGAGTTCGGGCTTCAAATCAGTTTTTGTTAAAATATAACTGAGAACAAACTGATGATCGAAGCCTCCGCCGTTATGAGCGATAACCACGACCTTTTTGAACTTTTTTCGAAGTGTTAAAACATGGTGTACAAACGGTGAGATTGGATCGTTACATTTGAGAATTTGTAAACGAAGTCCACATTTTTTACAAATTTGGGAGTCTGAGGAAATACAAATATCACAACATTGCCGAAAAACGCAAAGATTGGGTTCGTGTAGAAGAGAACCGTCAGGTCTAACCTTTTCCTGCATTGTCTCGAGATCGTAGAAAATATAAAGATAATTTTCAGACGGAGGTTTGCGTGAGTCCGGTTGGATGAAACAGAGATGTCCAGATGGTTGATGTTCATTGCAAATTTTGCAAAATATCTCCCCACAAGTATGACTTCGATTTACCTCTATGATTTTGAAACATTCCTCACAACGTCGCATCTGAGCACAGATACCATGTTGTAAATGTTGCTCGAAACAAACCTGGCCGCGGAATGTTCTCTTGCAAGACTCACATTTCAAAGACAGCTCGTTGGAACAAGAAGGAGATTGTCTACAGGCGGGGCATGTTTTTCCACAATGATGATTTTTTTTATTATCGTATGGGACACTACATTCTGAACAAAAATAACTGCAACAAAATGCTGCAGTGAGAGATATTATAACGTTGTAATGTCCCTTATGGAAGAGGAGATTCAAAGAGGGACCATGGCCATTGCCCTTGAAAATGACGTCACGCCCCTTACTACCGTACGCATAAACCATAATTTTGTACTGCTGTAGATGACATTGAAATAATTGTAGTTCGGGTATACCACACCCTCCAGCAGAAATGGATACTCCAGCAGCCTCCATCAATTCATGGGCTCTTGTTCTTTGAAGCTTTCCAGTGTCATATCGTATCTTCGCAATTTCGGAGTCTTTATCGGCATATGCTTTGGCGACTACCAAAGCACGTGCCAGGCACAAGTTATCCCTATTATTTATAACTATGATACCCTTACGTTTGGCACACTCCTCGTCGAAAGTATTATAAGTACGGTTCCGACCTTTCCCGGTAGGCATTTTTACCGAGGTAACACCCAAACAGAAAGTTTCGGTGTTCAGACCGGTCGAATTAGACTGATAAATAGATGAGATTTTATCGAAAATTTCGTCGGTTGTTATTTCAGATGCAGGTCTTAATCTGATCCAGCCCTGACCGCGTGAAAATTCGTTGGAGCAAAATGTGAAACCAACATAATCAGCTGGTGTCAGGCCATTTGTCCCCATCAAAACTATTTGAGTAATGGCGTCTCTTACCCAACTCACAGGTTCTGCACCTTTCGGTATTGGAGCAATTTTGAACTCCAAAGTTCTACCCTGAAGTCCAAAACGACGAATCACTTTGGAAGAGTCTTTAATAATTACAAATTTTTCCATTATGAACTCACAAACACAGAAAGTCAAGAAATAAAAAATTCTAAAGCTTATAACTCAGCAGAAGCAAAACAGGTCTGAACACTTCAAGAATTGATCAGATAATGATGCGCGCAGTCGTTACTCGTTCCTATACCTATGTTGAAAAGGGGAGGGGATGAAAACTTTGGGTTTACTGCTCCAGACGGGAAAAATGTAAATCGAGATTCATCCGAGAGCATTGGAAGTTTCTAATATTGTCCTCAACTGGAAAATGTATTGCTTATTGCGTCATTTGAACATATTCTATGTTGATTCAACCTTCTATCAAAAATGTTGTTCATATACATGCATAATATGTGATGCTGTCCACTTAGGGCTATTCAAAAGCTGATGACTTCCACAGATGTGAAAACAGATCTGAATACTATATACAAATTATCAATTGATAAATGAAGCAACCCCTGCAACACCCATTCTGAATCCTATAGAAAAATTGATATTATATTGTATTGAATTCTCAGTTAAAACCTGAATGGGAATATAAAAATGAAACAGTCTCCTCAACAACCCGATCTGATTCCTATAGAAAAATCATTATTATGTACTGAATTATTCATTTATATTCAGCGACACCTTGATCTAAATCATTAAAATTTTTAACCAATGACAGATATGGTGAATGTTAGCCTAATAGTCAGCTTTAAAATATTCTTCAATTCCAAATCTAACGTAAGTGAATCACTCTGTATAATACATTTAATTCACTTAACTCTATCAATGGAAAATCATACTGGCTCAATCACTTCACTTCGGTTTCCAAAATAAACCAAATAAAATTAAATCCCCGAAACTGCTCAAAACGCAATTTGAAATCGCAAATCGAAACAATAAAATGAACGAAACTTACTTTTGTATCTGGAGATTGATGCACAATCACTTCGAAATATGCGAGAAAATAATTGGTGACTCGATGCTCTTTGAATGAAGACTGATAACATTCCACAGGTTACAACTTGAATAATGACAACAGATTATCCGGCCATCGGGAATAGTCGGACTGGCTAGACGAGATCGGTAGAAGTCGGTTCGTTCGATGGCCTGCTATCAGTGTGTGACGTAGTCGAGATAGATCCGCAGTAAAGATAACGTTTTGCCAGTATAGCGCGCTGGGTAGTGAAATGGATAGATAGCTAGATGAAATATTCAGAGTTTGAAAGTGTGATGATAAAAATGATGTTTGAAAATAGATCGTTCAGTGAGAGAAAAAACATGGTGGTTCAGTAAGAGAAAAAAACAATGTGACTACTTGTCAGAAAATCATAATGTATACGTGTTTAAAACACATCAATAGACATAATTGAAGAGAAAAAATGGTGATTGTTTGTTGAATGTTATACCAGGTTTACCAACGTGTTAGTTGAGAGAAAAACTTTACAGGATGTCTCATAAACGTAAAAAATGACAGGCCCTACGGTCAGAGCACAATATTTTCTGGAGGTTATGTTCGGTTAATCAAATGGTATCATTGTTCCGGGCGTAAGCTCCGGTCGGCTGCGCAGGTGTGTACGTGCGTGCATGCGTGAGTGCGTGCGTGCGTGCGTGTATGCGTGCGTGCGTGTGTGTGTGCGTGCGTGCGTGCGTACGTGTGTGCGTGCGTGCGTGCGTGCGTGCGTACGTGTGTGTGTGCGTGTTTGCGTGCGTGTGTGCGTGCGTGTGTGTGTGTGTGCGTGTGTGCGTGCGTGCGTGCGTACGTGTGTGTGCGTGTTTGCGTGCGTGCGTGCGCGTGTGTGTGTGTGCGTGCGTGCGAGCGTGCGTGAGTGCGTATGTGCGTGCGTGCGTGCGTTTGTGTATTCGTGCGTGCGTTCGTGGAAATAAAAACCTGCTTGCGGGCGTCCGTGCGAGCGTGCGTTCATGCGTGCGTTCGTGCGTGTATGCGTGCGTGCGTAGGTGCGTGCGTGCGTGCGTTCGTGCGTGCGTGTGTTCGTGCGTGCGTGCATGCGTGCGTGCGTGCATGCGTGCGTTCGTGTATTCGTGCGTGCGTTCTTGTGTGCGTTCGTTCTACATGGGGGATTGCAAGATGGGGCATTTGTAAACATGAACTGGTGGTGCTGTAAGATATTTGTGTCATTCCCTCCATCTCATTTGTTATATGAATTGAATATAACAAATGAGATGGAGGGAATGACACAAATATCTTACAGCCCCACCAGTTCATGTTTACAAATGCCCCATCTTGCAATCCCCCATGTAGAACGAACGCACACAAGAACGCACGCACGAATACACGAACGCACGCATGCACGCACGCACGCATGCACGCACGCACGAACACACGCACGCACGAACGCACGCACGCACGCACCTACGCACGCACGCATACACGCACGAACGCACGCATGAACGCACGCTCGCACGGACGCCCGCAAGCAGGTTTTTATTTCCACGAACGCACGCACGAATACACAAACGCACGCACGCACGCACATACGCACTCACGCACGCTCGCACGCACGCACACACACACACGCGCACGCACGCACGCAAACACGCACACACACGTACGCACGCACGCACGCACACACGCACACACACACACACGCACGCACACACGCACGCAAACACGCACACACACACGTACGCACGCACGCACGCACGCACGCACACACGTACGCACGCACGCACGCACACACACACGCACGCACGCATACACGCACGCACGCACGCACTCACGCATGCACGCACGTACACACCTGCGCAGCCGACCGGAGCTTACGCCCGGAACAATGATACCATTTGATTAACCGAACATAACCTCCAGAAAATATTGTGCTCTGACCGTAGGGCCTGTCATTTTTTACGTTTATGAGACATCCTGTAAAGTTTTTCTCTCAACTAACACGTTGGTAAACCTGGTATAACATTCAACAAACAATCACCATTTTTTCTCTTCAATTATGTCTATTGATGTGTTTTAAACACGTATACATTATGATTTTCTGACAAGTAGTCACATTGTTTTTTTCTCTTACTGAACCACCATGTTTTTTCTCTCACTGAACGATCTATTTTCAAACATCATTTTTATCATCACACTTTCAAACTCTGAATATTTCATCTAGCTATCTATCCATTTCACTACCCAGCGCGCTATACTGGCAAAACGTTATCTTTACTGCGGATCTATCTCGACTACGTCACACACTGATAGCAGGCCATCGAACGAACCGACTTCTACCGATCTCGTCTAGCCAGTCCGACTATTCCCGATGGCCGGATAATCTGTTGTCATTATTAAAGTTGTAACCTGTGGAATGTTATCAGTCTTCATTCAAAGAGCATCGAGTCACCAATTATTTTCTCGCATATTTCGAAGTGATTGTGCATCAATCTCCAGATACAAAAGTAAGTTTCGTTCATTTTATTGTTTCGATTTGCGATTTCAAATTGCGTTTTGAGCAGTTTCGGGGATTTAATTTTATTTGGTTTATTTTGGAAACCGAAGTGAAGTGATTGAGCCAGTATGATTTTCCATTGATAGAGTTAAGTGAATTAAATGTATTATACAGAGTGATTCACTTACGTTAGATTTGGAATTGAAGAATATTTTAAAGCTGACTATTAGGCTAACATTCACCATATCTGTCATTGGTTAAAAATTTTAATGATTTAGATCAAGGTGTCGCTGAATATAAATGAATAATTCAGTACATAATAATGATTTTTCTATAGGAATCAGATCGGGTTGTTGAGGAGACTGTTTCATTTTTATATTCCCATTCAGGTTTTAACTGAGAATTCAATACAATATAATATCAATTTTTCTATAGGATTCAGAATGGGTGTTGCAGGGGTTGCTTCATTTATCAATTGATAATTTGTATATAGTATTCAGATCTGTTTTCACATCTGTGGAAGTCATCAGCTTTTGAATAGCCCTAAGTGGACAGCATCACATATTATGCATGTATATGAACAACATTTTTGATAGAAGGTTGAATCAACATAGAATATGTTCAAATGACGCAATAAGCAATACATTTTCCAGTTGAGGACAATATTAGAAACTTCCAATGCTCTCGGATGAATCTCGATTTACATTTTTCCCGTCTGGAGCAGTAAACCCAAAGTTTTCATCCCCTCCCCTTTTCAACATAGGTATAGGAACGAGTAACGACTGCGCGCATCATTATCTGATCAATTCTTGAAGTGTTCAGACCTGTTTTGCTTCTGCTGAGTTATAAGCTTTAGAATTTTTTATTTCTTGACTTTCTGTGTTTGTGAGTTCATAATGGAAAAATTTGTAATTATTAAAGACTCTTCCAAAGTGATTCGTCGTTTTGGACTTCAGGGTAGAACTTTGGAGTTCAAAATTGCTCCAATACCGAAAGGTGCAGAACCTGTGAGTTGGGTAAGAGACGCCATTACTCAAATAGTTTTGATGGGGACAAATGGCCTGACACCAGCTGATTATGTTGGTTTCACATTTTGCTCCAACGAATTTTCACGCGGTCAGGGCTGGATCAGATTAAGACCTGCATCTGAAATAACAACCGACGAAATTTTCGATAAAATCTCATCTATTTATCAGTCTAATTCGACCGGTCTGAACACCGAAACTTTCTGTTTGGGTGTTACCTCGGTAAAAATGCCTACCGGGAAAGGTCGGAACCGTACTTATAATACTTTCGACGAGGAGTGTGCCAAACGTAAGGGTATCATAGTTATAAATAATAGGGATAACTTGTGCCTGGCACGTGCTTTGGTAGTCGCCAAAGCATATGCCGATAAAGACTCCGAAATTGCGAAGATACGATATGACACTGGAAAGCTTCAAAGAACAAGAGCCCATGAATTGATGGAGACTGCTGGAGTATCCATTTCTGCTGGAGGGTGTGGTATACCCGAACTACAATTATTTCAATGTCATCTACAGCAGTACAAAATTATGGTTTATGCGTACGGTAGTAAGGGGCGTGACGTCATTTTCAAGGGCAATGGCCATGGTCCCTCTTTGAATCTCCTCTTCCATAAGGGACATTACAACGTTATAATATCTCTCACTGCAGCATTTTGTTGCAGTTATTTTTGTTCAGAATGTAGTGTCCCATACGATAATAAAAAAAATCATCATTGTGGAAAAACATGCCCCGCCTGTAGACAATCTCCTTCTTGTTCCAACGAGCTGTCTTTGAAATGTGAGTCTTGCAAGAGAACATTCCGCGGCCAGGTTTGTTTCGAGCAACATTTACAACATGGTATCTGTGCTCAGATGCGACGTTGTGAGGAATGTTTCAAAATCATAGAGGTAAATCGAAGTCATACTTGTGGGGAGATATTTTGCAAAATTTGCAATGAACATCAACCATCTGGACATCTCTGTTTCATCCAACCGGACTCACGCAAACCTCCGTCTGAAAATTATCTTTATATTTTCTACGATCTCGAGACAATGCAGGAAAAGGTTAGACCTGACGGTTCTCTTCTACACGAACCCAATCTTTGCGTTTTTCGGCAATGTTGTGATATTTGTATTTCCTCAGACTCCCAAATTTGTAAAAAATGTGGACTTCGTTTACAAATTCTCAAATGTAACGATCCAATCTCACCGTTTGTACACCATGTTTTAACACTTCGAAAAAAGTTCAAAAAGGTCGTGGTTATCGCTCATAACGGCGGAGGCTTCGATCATCAGTTTGTTCTCAGTTATATTTTAACAAAAACTGATTTGAAGCCCGAACTCATTATGAGGGGCACTAAATTGATTTCTATGAGTGTTGGTAACGTTCAATTTTTGGATTCTTTAAACTATTTCCCCATGGCTCTCTCTGGTCTTCCGAAATCTTTCGGAATTTCCGAGTTGGAAAAAGGTCACTTCCCTCATCTCTTTAATCGCCTAGAAAATCAATCGTATGTCGGGTCAATGCCCCCAATTGAATATTATTGTCCAAGTAATTACAAAAGCGATAAAGAATTGACAGCATTCAGTGAGTGGTATAATGCTCGGCTTGCAGAAAATTACGTGTTTGATTTTCAAAAGGAAATAATAGCTTACTGTATTTCCGATGTTGATATTTTAGCACAGGCCTGTCTCAGATTTCGTCGAATGATGCTCGAAGAGACAAACGTTTGTCCCTTCATGGAGGCAAGCACAATTGCATCTACATGTAATAAGGTCTTCAGACGAAATTTCCTCAAACCAAACACAATTGGTATCATTCCTAAGAACGGATACAGATGGCTCGATATCCAATCCAAAATCGCAATCCAGTGGTTAGTTTGGGAGGAAAAAGAGAGGGGTATCCTCATTCACCATGCTGCCAAAGGCCCCGAGGCTTCCGTTGGTACTATTAAAGTTGATGGTTTATGTCGAGAAACGAACCAAATATTTGAGTTTCAGGGCTGTTATTTCCACGGTTGTAAGTGTTTGATTTCCCAGCGAGATCAGCCTCTCAAAGACAATCCTTCTGAGACTTTGAATTACCGTTATGAGACTACTCAAGCTAAACTTGAAAGATTGAAGTCACTGGGATTTGAAGTAATTGAAATGCGGGAGTGTGAATTTAGGAAACAACTATCTACAAATATAGAGCTGAAAAACTACACAGAGTTACACGTCCTTTTGGCTCAACTCCCTCTTGAGCCTTGAGATGCTTTCTATGGTGGTCGTACGGGAAATGTTGTTGGATATTACAAAGCTAAGGAAGGAGAAATAATCAAGTATACCGACATTTGTTCCCTTTACCCCTGGGTATGTAAATATGGAAAATTTCCTGTTGGGCATCCCAAAGTTCTCGTCGGTTCCGAGTGTTCATCGGTAGATCTTTCTTCGATTACAGGAGTGATTAAATGTAAAGTCCTTCCTCCTTCATCTTTGTTTCATCCAGTTCTTCCACAAAAAATTAATAATAAATTGATGTTTGTATTGTGTCGTATCTGTGGTGAAACATTCAACACAGGTAACTGTCATCACTCAGATGACGAACGCGCTTTAACAGGGACATGGGTGGCAGAGGAGTTGATAAAAGCTGTGAATGTGGGTTATGATATTTTGGAAATTTTTGAAATTTGGAGCTATGAGTCCATACAGTTTGACAAAGAGCATTCTGGACTATTCACAGCCATGATGAATAAATTTCTCAAGATCAAACAAGAGGCCTCGGATTGGCCTTCGCATTGTCGAACTCAGGAGAAAAAAGAACAATATATTGAGGAATTTCTACAACGAGAAGATATACAACTGGAATTTTCGAAAATCTGCAGTAACCCAGGGTTAAGATCCCTAGCTAAACTCATGCTCAATTCGTTTTGGGGTAAATTTGGTCAGCGTGAAAATCAGTCAAAAACCTCTATCATCAATCAATCGGGTGAATTATTTGCTATGCTTTCCGACCCCTCAATATTCGTCAACACCATACTTCCCGTAAACGAAGAAACTCTTATTGTTAATTGGGAGTATAAAGATGAATGTTACGCTCCTCTACCGACCGTTAATGTTGTATTGGCCTCCTACGTTACAGCTCTTGCTCGTTTGAAACTCTACAGTTACCTAGAGAAACTCAATGACAGGGTTTTGTACTACGATACGGATTCAGTGGTATTCATTTCCAAACCTGAAGAATACGATATTCCAACCGGAGAATTTATCGGTGATATGACCGATGAATTGGGTTCTGGTTCTTATATAACAGAGTTCGTATCGGGGGGTCCGAAAAATTACGCTTATAAGTTTTGGCATGAAAACGATCAAAATGAAAAAGTGGTGTGTAAAGTCAAGGGCATTTCCCTCACCCTTCAGGCTCTGGAAACTATTAATTTTGAAAAAATTAAAGAAATGGTGTTATACCCCGCAGAACCTATAAGCATACTGACGCAACAAATCAGGCGAACACAGGAGCATGATGTAATAACTAAAAATATGTCTAAAATGTATAAACCAAACTCCACAAAAAGAAAGTTTCTTCCAAATCACAGTTCTGTTCCTTTCGGGTTCAAAAAATCGAAACCCACATTGTAAATTCATATTAATTAAATCCTTCAAGCATATTGGAACAGCAAATCAGCCGAACACAGAAGCATAATGTAATGACCAAAAATATTTCTGAAATAAAATCAAAATCAATATAAACTCTTTACTCTCATTTGAGAACATTTTCAAGTGACAGTTGCTGTCAATTTGGATTTAATGTCTTTGGTATCTTAGAACCATCGAAATGACAAAAAGTTTTTGGCGAATTAAAGAACCGTCTTCATTAATTTGAGGATAAGTGTTCGTGATGCCACCATTCATTGGTAAACTAGTACCGAAAGTGACATTTAGGCGAATTAAAGAACCATCTTTATTAATTTGAGGATAAGTGTTCGTGTTGCCATCATTCATTCACAAACCAGTACCAAAATTGTCATTTAGGCGAATTAAAGAACCATCTTTATTGATTTAAGGATAAGTGTTCGTGATGCCACCATTCATTGTCAAACTAGAAGCTATAAAAAGTCATTCGTTGGTACTCTAATTGATGTCGATGGGTTAGCTCCAAAAATATAGTTTCGAACACTTGAATAATGTTCTCAAATGAATCAAATGGTATGCCTATCAGTATCCAGTGCACATTTTTGCATGGACTATCTAGTGGGAAATCCTATAACGAGGTCACAAACACCTATAATAATCGTAGTATTATTTCCTCCCGGGTTGGCCATGGAAAACAGGTGTTTTTGTTCTTCAAAACAGTTATGACATTAATGAACGTTTTATTTTTTTTACCTCATCCTACAATACCAACATTTCATTATATATACTTATAAGTTAGGTTGGCCAGGCAGTCTAAGGCGTTGTATTTGTGTACGAAAAGAAAACAACGTTTTTCAAAACCGTTGACAAATGGTGACAACGTTTTTCGAAACCGTTGACAGGTGGTAACAACGTTTTTCAAAACCGTTGACAGGTGGTAACAACAGTCACTCACCTGATGGTCGCGCACGTTAAAATGAATCGACCCCGTCGGTATGCTTTTTACGAAATTCCATCTTAATTTCCTCAAGTGCAACATGAAGTTCAGCATGTGGCAAGACTCTCACTCTCTTTCTCCCCCAACTCTAGACCTAATTTTACAATGTATCTCTTGCTCTTCAAACGTACACACTTCATGACACAAACCGACCTGAAATATAAATGCCGCTGTCATATTCTCACTTCAAAACACAGCATTCGCGACAAGCAAAAGCCATGTTTTTCTGTCAAATTATACACCTGGTATAGTATTTGACACAAGACAGACACCATGTTTTTTCCCTCTTAAATGATATATTTTGAAACACTCTGTTGTTTTTCTCCTAATTGATGTAATTTGACCCACCCTATAATTTTTTCTCTTAACTCATGTAATTTGACACACTCTATAGTCCTTTCTCTCAAATGATGCAATTTTAAACACTCTGCTCTTGCTTATGATTTTTTTGACAATCAATCGCCATTTTTATTTTTCTCTTACTGAACCGCCATGTTTTTTTCTCTTCCTGAACCGTCACTTTTTTTCCACTCAAACGTTGTATTTTGAGACACTTTGTATATACTTCGACAACCACCGTGTTTTTTTTTATTAAATGATTTGTTGGTACACCTGGTATAACACGTTGACAACGGGTTGCCATGTTTTTTTCCTCTTGAATGGTACATTTTGAGACACCCTGTTGTTTTTCTCTCAAATGATATGATTGTACGCCTTGTGTTGCATGGTGACAAGCACTCGCCATGTATTTTTCTCTTAAATGATGTATTTTGAGATACTCTGTTGTTTTTCACTTAAATGATATGTTGGTACACCCGATATACTAAGGTGGCAGTCAGGCGCCATGTTTTCTCTCTTAAATCGTGTATTTTGAAACACCCCGTATACGTTCCTTATTGGAATCGCACGTTCAAACGCTACGCCCTCGTTATTATTATCACACTCCAACACTTTGAATATTTCATCCACAATCATTTTTGTTTTTCCATATTATATTTTAAGACACCCTGAATATACTTTGACAACCACCACATTTTTCTGTTAAATAAATTAGTTGGTACACCCAGTATACCAAGGTGGCAACCAGCCGCCATGTTTTTCTCTCAAATCGTGTATTTTGAAACACTGTTGTTTTTTCTCGCAAATGATATGTTGGTACACCCGGTATACCAACGTAGCAATCAGCCGCCATGTTTTTCTCTTAAATCGTGTATTTTGAGACACTCTGTTGTTTTTTCTATCAAATGATATGTTGGAACACCCGGTTTACCAAGGTAGCAACCAGCTGCCATGTTTTTTCTTTTGAATCGTGTATTGCGAAACACTCTGTTGTTTTTTCTCTTAAATGATATGTTGGTACACCCGGTATACCTAGGTGGCAACCATCCGCCATGTTTTTTCTCTTAAATCGTGTATTTTGAGACACTCTGCTGTTTTTTCTCTTAGATGATATGTTGGTACACCTGATATACCAAGGTGGCAACCAGCCGCCATGTTTTTCTTTCAATCGTGTATTTTGAGACACTGTTGTTTTTTCACTAAGATATGTTGGTACACCCGGTATACCAAGGTGGCAACCAACAGCCATGTTTTCTCTTTCAAATCGTGTATTTTTTGAGACACCCTGTTGATTTTTTCTTCAAATAATGTATTCTGAAATACGCTATATACGTTCCTCATTGGAATCGCACGTTCAAACGCTACACCCTCGTTACCCCGCAATTTTTACCTATTATTTCGAACATCATTATTATTATTATCACTTTCATCGAATATTTCCATCCACAATCATTATTCTTTTCTTATTTAACCGATGCGCTCTTATCATTCAATCGTATATATAACATATTTTTACATTACCTTCTACGAAGCCTCCGTGGCCACATGGTTAGTGTCGTTCACTACCAAACAATGAATCAAAAGATCGACGGTTCAAACCCACAACTCTGTAATCTTTTTTATTCAACGGCGTGCTCGTCGGCTTAGGTTGAGTGATGGTGAAAAAAAGGAAAGTGGAGGGGGGTCGTTGAAGCGCCGCAATAGCTACTGACATACCACACTGAGAGCTTCAATCAGAAAAAAATCACACATTGTGCATATCATCTATTAGAAAATCTTCAAACACGAAAGTATTATTCCAGTTCAAAGTGAAGTGATTTTTCGCAATAAAATCTGTATAAATAATGATAGCGTGGCAACGCACTATTCAATCTGAAAACATAGAATTACAGAGAGTTCATATAAATGAAACACAGAGCAATCAATTGGAAAGTTGAAATTAAGTGGGCCCTTCACGTGCAGTTTTTCGTGACTTCCAAAGTGACACTTTATCGCTCCACTCCAAATTCGAACGTGAAGTGTCAACATGCGCCTGGCGCTTCTCGCATCTGACGCGGCGCGAGACGTTCCAACCTTCTTAAACTTCTAGCGCGATTCGAACAGAGGAGTCATCCAAAACTGAAAGTGATGGGACAATTCCCGCGCCGCTCCGACTGTAGAAAAGAACAGTCGAATTGAATTGTAACGAGAAGACAGGTATAGTTGCTTCGAGTAGTCTCAATGTGATTTCGGCGCAAGTACCATTTTTGGACCAATACTCTGTGTCTTTCTTCTGGAATCTTCATTTTCTAATTTTATACATGCAATTTTTCTCTTTGAATGTAAAGAACACATCGCGAAAAAAAGGCCCACTAGCTATCGAGAAGCTTCGAGGAATTAAGTTGGAGTACTATATTTGAATGTGCGTGTATTTTGGCATGCAACTTCGCTCCGAGAGTGACGCGAAGGGAGTGCGAGTCGGGAATCGAAAAATAACTGCACGTGAAGCTGGCCCTTTTCATTTTCATGGAAGACCATGTTGGTATATGCACTTATTTGAGAATTCCCTTCTCTAGATCACTTTTAAATTATCTGAACAAAAATATCTGAATTCCTGACAATCCAGATGTTGAGTCGTGAAGAATGCAGTACTGAATGAACACCCTGTATATACAAGAATGTCTTTTATTTGTAATTTTTTTGTTGAATAACTTTTACATTAATTGAATCATTATACTGCATATATTTTTTGAATTACTCGTATCTATGTACTTAGTATCGATCTCTAGTATACTCATTAATCTAAATAATATTGGATTAATTAATCCTCTGTCAATAATGAATTTGATGCAATTGAAAAATTCTTTACCCATGGCGAAGTTACCTATAATGCACTAGCTATTTCAAACTCTTGCACCACTTGCCCCCACATTATGTGGCACGTTCCAGGGAAAGATAAGACCATTTTTTGCGGCTTCTTTTATTTATCTTATATGTTTGACGACAACTATAATTTACTACTGATGATTATCAAAATGCACTCCTAGGAATTTGTGCAGAAGAGAATGGCGAAGGGAAAACATATTGATAGGATAATGTTTGCATACAATTGGAAAACATTTATATCGGAAGTTGTATTCTGTGTAGGCCAAGCTGTGGATAAAAAACACACTTATTCAAATTCTTTAAACGACATTTGGAAGCAACATTTTTTTTATTTTGGATTTTCACCTGAGAGATGGAAAATGTGTTGGAAATCTCACTGGAAGTTACTCTAAATACTTCAAAGTGCACCCGAAGTCGCCCAATCTCAACTCAAGTTAACTTCAGTGCGACTTCGGATGACTTCGGACGCACTTTGAAGCGTTTTCATAATTTTTCAGTGACATTTTCAGAACATGTCCCACCTCTCAGGTGAAAATCCAATTCATACAAATTGTAGATATTGATCTCTACTTCCAAATGCCGTTTACAGAATTTGAATACAACGGTTTCCATCAAATCGGCGAATTTTGCAAGATGTGCCCTCAAATTGTTTATAACGCGATTGTGGAAAAACTACACATCGGACAGAAAACATCTTGTGCACTGTTAAACCACATGTCATGTTCCGATATTCCCGAACAGTACTGCCCAGTAATTTTGGTCGTTCTGATTTCACTGAAATTGACTGATACACATTTCTCGCCACTTTTCATGGAACCTTGTTAGAGGCTATAAATTTACTGGTTGCTACTGTTACAGAAATGGTTATGTAGTCCCAGTATCCCCTCCCCGAATTGATAATAGGTTAGGATATGTTTTTTAATATTTATTCAATTTATTGACAGCAATATCATCACAATTAGCTCATCTGAAAAGACAGCAGAACAAATGGGTCAAGTGGTATTAGAAGACCTGCTAGTACAGGTTGATGCCCAAAACACCGCTAATTTACGAGATTTTCTCTCTCTCTCTCGCCCCTCTTGTCCATGTAGATGTATGAAAATAAATATTTCAGATCAAAATCATGCCAGGCGATATTTGCAGGCCCTTAACAGACAACTCAACAATGAATTCAAAACATCAGACCAAGAAAATTAAATCCACAGGTCATTATAACAAAGAAATAATACCTATCTTAGATAGATCCGCTAGAGCTTGAGGTACTTGAACTATCCGAATTTTCTGATGATTCAGAATCCCTATCACCTGAAATTTCCTCTATTATTACTGGATTAATTGCAACCATCAATCAGTAACATAATAGTAATCATATAATTTTGAACTAGATATGTTGCCGCCTTACATTTGACAGACTGACAATCCGAATCGTTCCGAAATTAGATAGCAGTTTCAGTTACTGTTATTGTTAGGCATTCCGAATTTACCTACTGTGGTCAGTACTATTCAGTAATATCGGAACAGGAGCATTATGATCAGTTTCCGCAATATTGTTTCTCCAGCTTCATATTTATAAAAATAATTTTTTTTTTGAAAAATTTCTCTTTTTTGAGATTTTCCCGGATTTTCTCAGTGGAAAAAGCACCGATCTGGTCACATGAAAATCAATTTTGTAGGTTTTATAAATCTCTACAGAAGTTGCACTGTAAAATGATTTCTTGGATCTCTGAGATATTTCCAAAAAACCAAAAACGTAATTTTTTTCACTTTTGCTTGTTTGAAAAATTCCATAAAGCGATTTTGCTGGGACGAAAACTGGGGTTTTCATCAACGAACTATTTTATAAAAATTAGTATAGGGTATTTGCGTCTTTTATTTGGAGGGATAAACCTATACAGGGTGTTTCATAATATATGCGCAGGATTCCAGGATGTGATAGCTCGTTAAAAAATATGACAAAAGGTTTCTATTAACTCACCCTCTAAAATGCGCCATTTTCTAGATACAGGGTATTAAAATTTTTTAAAAATAATTTTTTGCGAATATCTCTGGAACTGTTTATCGCACAGAGAACAGATTTTGTAGGTATTTTCTACTTATGATAAGCTATATTTTGTGGGGGTTTTTTATTTTTTTAAATTTATAATTGGTGAAGATTTTGAAGGGGTAGTGGGTATTTTTTTCTCCAACTTCTACGTCACCTATTTGAACCGCCAATGTTTTCTACACAAAAAAGGTACTCCTGGTCATAAATTGACCGTTTTCAGGAAAAATCAACTTTCATGTTGAAAAACATGGTAAATTTTTTTAAATAATTTTTTTTTCCTAATTATACAAAATTTATTTAAACGTTAGAACAAGTAACAAAACCAATCACAAGCTTTATTGCCAAGAGATTTTCCGCCAAGATTGTTTTTTTGTAGATGGATGCAAGAGAAAATAGGTCAAAATCCTCGGTTTGGAGCCGAAGTTCTGTTTACCGATGAAGCCTCTTTCTTGAGAGATGCTGTTTTCAATGTTCACAATAACCATGTATGGGCTGAAGAAAATCCACATGAAATTCCGTGAACATTTGGCTGGCCTCGTCGCTGATCAATTGACAGGCCCACATTTTTTACCGAACAGATTGAACGGTTCAGATTATCGACACTTTCTAGAAGAAGTACTGCCGGTATTGCTGGACGATGTACCGCTTCAAGTAAGACAAAACATGCACTTTGTGCATGATGGAGCTCCGGCCTACTTTAGTTTGGATGCTCGCCAATACTTGGACGTCGAATACACAGACCGTCGAATTGGTCGAGGAGGTCCGCACCCTTGGCCCCCGCGATCTCCAGAACTTAATTGTTTAGATTTTTTCTTTTGGGGCCATCTTAAAACCCTAGTCTACGCTACTTCAGTTGAAAATGTTGACCATTTAAGAGAGCGCATTGTTGCTTCTTGCGACATAATTCGGGACACTCCGGGAATTTTCCTGCGTGTTAGGCAGTCAATGCATCGAAGAATTGCTGCGTGCATTGAAGCTAACGGCGGACATTTCCAACTCTCAATTTAACTGAGTATGATTTGTTATCATTTTCATTTTGCAATTATGAAGTTAACGTTCGGTTTTGTTACTTATTCTAACGTTTAAATTAATTTTGTATAATTAGGAAAAAAAATTATTTAAACAACATGAAAGATGATTTTTCTTGAAAACGGCCAATTTTAGAGCTTATGACCAGGATTCTTGTTTTTGTAGAAAATATGGGCGGTTTAAATTGGTGGCTCAAAACTGTGATTTTTCCAGTGGCGTAGAAGTTGGAGAAAAAACACCCACTACCCCTTCAAAATTTTCACCAATTATGAATTTAAAAAAATTAAAAATCCCTTCAAAACATAACTTATTAGGAGTAGAAAATGCCTACGATATCTCTTTTCTGTGCTAGGGATATTCGCAAAAAACGATTATTTTTTTTTAAATTTCAACACCCTGTATCTCGAAAATGGTGCATTTTAGAGGGTAAGTTAATGGAAAGAATTTTCATATTTTTGGACGAGATATCACATCCTGAAGTCCTGCGCATATATCACGAAACACCCTGTATCTTAGTTCAGTTGTCTTTAAACTTAAAATAGAACATCCAAACTCTGATTATACAGGGTGATTCAAAATTCGATGTAAATATTTCAAGGGCGTATTGTTGGGATCAAAATAAGTTTTTTTCTTCGAATCAACATGTGTCCTAAAATGCACCCCCTTCGAGCTACAGCCCCTGTAAGTTAGGAATAAAAACAAGATTATCTAAAACTGTAACTATAATAACGAATCGAATCTTCTGAAAATTGGCATACCCCTATTTTTTTAGGCACTCTATTCTTTTTTTGCTTCAAAAATTATTTAAACTCATTTTTGGAGGAGTTGGAGGGGGGTCCACACTTTAATTGGCCCAATTTTTATGTTCAAAAAGAGAAACTCCGAATTCGAATAGCAAAATCTTATTGGCCATAAAAAAAACTAAGAATTCGGTCTCTTGCATTTTTGTCGTACAACCAACCGTTTGCCGAAAAATCGTAATCAACGAAAGGGGGGTATTTTCACAATATCAAACTAACAAAACATGTATTAGCTAATTTATTCAAAATTCGATGTGAATATTTCAAAAACGTATTGTTGGGATCAAAATAAGACTTTTTCTTCAAATCAACATGTGTCCTAAAATGCACCCCCTCCGAGCTACAGCCCCTGTAATTTAGGAAGAAAAACGAGATTAACTAAAACTGTAGCTCGGAGGAGGTGCATTTTAGGACACATGTTGATTTGAAGAAATAGTCTTATTTTGATCCCAACAATACGTTTTTGAAATATTCATCGACTTTTGAATAAATTAGCTAATACATGTTTTGTAAGTTTGATTACGATTTTCTGGCAAACAGTTGGTTGTACGACAAACATGCAAGAGACCAAATTCTTAGATTTTTATATGACTAATAAGATTGTACTATTTCAGTTCGGAGTTTCTCTTTTTGAGCATAAAAAGTGGGCCAATAAAAGTGTGGACCCCCCTCCAACTCCTCCAAAACTGGGTTTACATAATTTTTGAAGCTAAAAAGAAATAGAGTGCCCTAAAAAATAGGAATTAGCCAATTTTCAGTAGATTCGATTCCTTATTATAGTCACAGTTTTAGATAATCTTGTTTTTATTCCTAACTTACAGGGGCTGTGGCTCGGAGGGGGTGCATTTTAGGACACATGTTGATTCGAAGAAAAAAACTTATTTTGATCCCAACAATACGCCCTTGAAATATTTACATCGAATTTTGAATCACCCTGTATACTATGCATGACAAAAATTTGAAAATGTTTTGTTTTTCAATGGAAATCCTGATAAATACCATGAACATCATGAGACTAATGAGGAAGTAGGTAGGAACACCTTCCTATACAGTGAGTTGCAAAGCATTGCCGTTCGTTGAGAAAACGAGCTCTGGAAACCAGATATTCGACATGTCTCTAAAGTGATAACAAATGAATGAATATAAATGAATTTTATCAGGCGAATGTTAATTGTTAACATCGTAAATTGATTTTTTCAATAAATCAACTGTCAATGTAGCACATTAAAAATATTTTGTTACAAAAATTTACGTACGCCACTGTCGGAATCAAATTAATAAACAAATAAATGAATAAAATATTTATTAATCCTTTCAATTATCAATAACAATAGATGCCATAAAGAACGGTGTAAAAAGGGTTTCAATGACAATATAATATTAAACAAACAATACGCAATACAATATAACAATAATGACAGTATAAAAACATACTGTTACTAGGAGTTCCTTGAGTCTAGACTTAAAAAGCGGGTGTACCGCCTTTTCATTTCATTTTTTTTTTTCAAGTTACAATCTATGAGCGTCGCTAAGAATTTAGATGAATTGGAGATGCTAACGTTATTATTATTGATTTTAATACTAAAATTAGAAGGCATTTTATGTTTTGTGATTTATTATGAGTGTATGTTGCATGCAGTAATTGTCATATCGCTCAAAACATCTACCTGGCTACATTCCATGACTGAGGAAAATTTTGAACAAATTAAGCAATAAACAGAAAAAGGTGGACACAAAAATATGAAACACACTGTACCTATCGAGAGAATTAGAATAATTTTGGTACTACTAATATGAAATAAAAAACAAGCTAACGAACAGTCGTTACCGACCGATGATGAACCCTTTACTCCCATAAACACCTACTGCGTAGGCTTATTATGGCAAGTACCTGTCAGAAAACAACTACCCCCCTGGCCCTGGCTAAGACCACGACGGGTATTGAATTAAATCCAACAGATACTTGTGCAACGTTCCTCAAAGCAACAGAGGACGCAATTGCAAGTGCTCTCTATGACCAACCAGCAGAATTATGTTTTGATTTGGTCAGGGTGACCACCTGCAGACTAGTTTCGAGGTTGTTGCCTCTCATCAGTGCAAGGGCAGGTCAACACAGACAGCACTGAAGCCATCTGATCTCCGTCCAAACCAATACACACTCCGCTGATTAGTCGCTCCACCTAGTGCTCAGAGAAAGAACGGTAACGACTGTTCGTTAGCAAACGATCTCCCAAAGATTTCTGTTTTCTTCGATTGAATCTCTTAACCCGGAGATTCGGAGTGTTCTTCCTCTGCTCACTAGGTGGAGCGGCCTAGAAACTGCTTCCATCTCGTGAACCAGAATTGACTAATCAGCGGAGTGTGTATTGGTTTGGACGGGGAACAGATGGTTTCAGTGCTGTCTGTGTTGACCTGCCCTTGCACTAATGAGAGGCAACAACCTCGAAACTAGTCTGCAGGTGGTCACCCTGTCCAAATCAAAACATAATTCTGCTGGTTGGTCATAGAGGGCACTTGCAATTGCGTCCTCTGATGCTTTGAGGAACGTTGCACAAGTATCTGTTGGATTTAATTCAATACCCGTCGTGGTCTTAGCCAGGGCCAGGGGAGTAGTTGTTTTCTGACAGGTACTTGCCATAATAAGCCTACGCAGTAGGTGTTTATGGGAGTAAAGGTTTCATCATCGGTCGGTAACGACTGTTCGTTAGCAAACGATCTCCCAAAGATTTCTGTTTTCTTCGAAAAAACAAGCTATCTAGCGATACCGAAAATGACATATGGTTCCATTTAAAAAATTTTTCGAAAACGTCACTCCTTCACCAATGGCGCATCTGAAAAATATTTGATTTCATGAAGGTGCAGAATGAAATACCACTCAACTTTTATTCGAACTTTTTTTCGATAGCTCTCAAATTAACTGAGAAAAAGGGACTAACTCTGTATAGTCAGCCAAATTTATCATGAAGTCAAACCAAGCCAAACTCAAAGTGATTCAAATTAGGAACTGAATTTGAACAAAATGTAATTTCAATGACCACAAGTGCCATATATTTTTAAGTTAAAACGAAATGTCCATACCTAACATTAGTTATTTTATTATAAATATTTGAAACGTTTTCACGCGAAATATAGATTCAGATTCTTATAGCAAAAGGTTTTTTCAAAATTATGACTAAAAGGGCCGGTTGTTCAGTCCATGGTGAAATGGTTGTTTTACCGATCTGAACATGTGCAGACGAAAGAGAGTACCACAACAATATGTACTTCGGGGCGACTTAACAAGTGAAAGGTGGCGTATTTGCCATTCCAACTGCAGGAAAAACACCTAAAACCCTACAGTACCAACTGGAGAGACGAGGAGTCACTGATGCGAGTGTTCAACACAACGCTCATAAGATTTTACTAATTCATGTATTCTCCATTTGTAGTTTCTTCCTTTCCTGTAATTTTTTGGAAAGCTTGGTAGAAAACGGAATCATTGAGGGCGCCATAAAAAATAAAATAGAATGAAATTCATGAGCTATCCATCCTATGTGATGGATCTTTTGAGGTAGATATGATGATTCGTTCAAGATAGATATGTAAATATGTCCTAGCTAGTTCCCATGAAAAGGAAAATGCTGTAATGGGATGTGCCATTGTAATCTTTTGTGTATGTGATGTCAACCACAAAATATTTTTTAGTAATGGAATCATCACAGAGTATCAAATTACATAATGCACTTCCCATTTAGTTTTATTAGCGATTCCATGAGAGACCATTTCACAATAATCCTCACAATATTTCGAAATGATTTTCACGTAATCTATAAGCACGAGGTGCCCTAATAGGAGCTTAGATATTCACTAATTCAATAATATCCTAATCATCAGTTATGTTATATCATCGTCTATGAGCGTTTTTGTGAAAGTTATTTCCGGTTATTTTTCCATACTATTTCACATTGCAGTTCTAATTTTGTTATGTTAGTCAGTTATGTCAAATTAAGTGCTTAATCCATCGATTTTGATAGTTTAGCGAATCCTGGAATCAAACCAGGATTAAAGTTCTAACTATGCAGTGAACAACTCGATAAACCAAGATTCACATAAAACTGCAGATCATCTCTGACTGAACAACCGGCCCTAAGTAATGGAATAAGTGAACTAAATGAAACACCAAGAAGACTATGTGAAAAAGAGAATTTTCTCAACAAAATTCATCTTTCAATCAGCTCTAGAATACCCTCCTAGCATCAGAGTTCTAGCAGGTCACTTCTTTTCTACTGAACAACTCGATAAAAAATTTGCCAGCCAAGCTTGGTACATATTCTGCATAATTATTTATTTATTACAATGTATTTTCCTCGTCTAGTACCAACATAAAAGTTACTCAAATCGTTCCATCAGCAATAATATCATTATCACTTTCATTATGATTTTGGATGCATCTGCAGCTACGCCCAGTTTCTATCATAATGGAAATTTCTGATAGAACTGGACAAAGAGAAAAAAGTAATTAATTTTCGGATATCGAACGTCGAAATATACCACCAGTTCCATCAAAATGCAACGACCCATTTTAAAATTTGCAATCTGTGGAGTTCAGTGTATTCCAGAATAACTAATTCTGGCTGTATCAATATGAAAATATCGAAACCTGGAATTTCATTGCGGCTTTTATTTGAAAGAGTTTAATTTCGTTCCAGATTGATTCGAAATAAATGTTTATTTTTTATGACTGATTTAAATAGAATGTATCGGATAGATTCTGATTACAGATATCAAAAAAACATGATTTTCAATCAGTGAGTAATGGTCTAGTTATTATAACCACTAAAATGATGTTAAATAATTCTGAGGCAGAATGAAAATTAATAACCATTTCAGAATCAAAATTTCTCAACATTCAGCTGTTTGTTTTGAGGTTTTGGACTGAAAGACTGTTTATCATTACTTCAAAAATCGTTAAAATGGAGAGAATGAGACAAAATAACAATTGAACATCATAGTTATGTTAGGTTAATATCAAATTTTCTTCTTGAAACATTGGGGTATTTCCATAATGTACATAACATTCAAAAACTCATTTTGTTTGTAGAAGCAATGGACATTTCCAAGAGATAGGAGGTAACACTGAAATTAGAAAGTAAAAACGCTAATATCACTCGGGATTTTTTTTTTCTGACCGCTAGTTTATCTATAATCAGAAGAAAAGTGGTTTCGTGACGTCACGTTCATCAAAACTAAACTTGGCAACGTTGTTAAAGTTGTGCACCAAATTCTCATTCAAATATAATGTGTCGTATGACAGTTGTCATTTGATACCAGATGGGTTCTTTCGTCTGTTTCACGGTGCGATCAATAAGAATAGTTGGTCTCTGTCTAACTCATTTGCCTACCCATTTGATACAAGTGAAGCAGTTCCATCAGATCTAAACTTCAACGAACACTACCTTGATTTATTTTTCGAGGTTAATGCGGTTTTCTAAGTGTTGAGAGCTTTTGCTGTTTGTGTTCTAAAATTTGTTATTAATTCCTGTATCTCCAGTACCTGTATCCCTGCAATAACTGAACATGTCCAAAAGGTGCTTTGTACCCGGTTGTCTGAACACCAGTGCAAATTCCAATAAACATTTTTTTTATGCACCTAAAGATGAAGCGCGTCGGAAAATGTGGTTCGAAACACTGAATAAACCTTTTGTGAAAAGCGAAAATATATGTTTTTGTGAAGAACATTTCCAAGTGAGTACTTTACGTTGTGTTATTATTGTATTCAAAGCAGAGTTCAAGGAAAGATTTAAAATAAGTCATTGCAAAAAAGAATTTGAACTATCAAAATGAATGTTGATTGTTGAATGTAAATAAAATAAACATTAACCTCACATCTCCATATAACTTTTGACAATTGAGAACTGTCATTACGATTTGCTGTGTTGTCAATGCTCGTTCTTCATCAAAAGGATGGTCCGTTCAGAAAATTTGAAAGTTACAAATACAATAAAAAATAGCTAATATCTGGATTTTTATCTATGAGTTGATCAAGTGACAATGTATTGATTATTTCTCAACGGCTTATATCATGCTAGAAGTTATATTTTTAAGGAGAACGGTATTGCCTGTTTCGGAATGTGGATTATGGTGGGAGGTATTTCCGATGAACGTGAGGTCAGCGGCACACTTTCAAATGTGATATTTTTTTTAAATGAAAGAAAAATAATGGAACTTTTTGTTAAATGGACTTTTCAGACTAACAACTATCGATTTAAACTAGTTTTGTAATTTATTTTCCGTAAATGTAAAGGTCCATTGTGCAATGAGAACTATTCCAGGCTAAATTTCAATTCTCTCAGTGACTTTCATTACTTCAAAAACTTCACTCCCAACAAAAAAAATCTTCTTTTTTTCGAAAGTTTTGTGATACAATGAATTAAAAGCAATAATGACAAATTCGGTCAGTTATATTGTTTTTGCAAATACTAATTCCTGTTTCAAACCTTATTTTTCAATTTCTTTGCACTAATTTTGGATAATTTGACTAATTTAACAGTTTCTTCCCTCGCAATCAAATATCATTCAAAAAATTGGTGAATTCTCTTGTCTAATGTAATCGAATCTTTTTTTTGTAATTTTTTATTTTCATAGAAATTACAAAATAGTGTTTGGTACAGAATAGTCAAAGAAGGGCGAATTAGTTCTTATAGTATTATAATATCTCGCGTCAAATCATCACAACCTTTGATTTTTACTTTTCCATTTGTACAGATCTGGACTCAGTTCCGAAAGGGAAGAGGGGGCGATTAGTGATATCGTTATCATTACTTAGAAGATTGTCTGTTCATTGCAGATATTTGACTAGCTATTTTTCTGGGACTTCAGAGATACAAACTAAGGATTGATTTTTCTGGGTTTTTTGTCCGGAAACTACTTATTTGGTTTCATTTATCTTTTCATCTTGCTCAACTTTTATATGGTTATCCTGTGGAGACGCTTCTGAGAAATGAACTTGGGATAATAACCTATAATTACAATGTTGTTATTGATTGTAGCACACTAAGACTGAATTCCTAGAGGGCAGTAAATTTACGTTTGAATTCATGATATATTGAGTACGACTATTAATGACAGATTCAGTCCCAGATCTCCTTTGATCGTACAAGGGGTTTTCTCCGAAAACCTGGGTGTATCGTTAAAACAAATTTCAATTTTTTTTTTACAAATACAAATAATATTTTGTTTATGCTCTATAATCGAACAAGTCAAAAAACAATTCAGTGGTTCCTTCATCCTGGCATTTTTCCATAAATTTTACTCAACTTATATATGCTCATCCTACTAAGACTTGCATCGTATTTGGTAATCGTATTTCAACATTCTTTTTTTATTTCTATGAACTGATTTTCTACAACAGAAATTTATTGAAGTGGAATTTATAAACATATTTTTAAAATATTATTCTATAAAATGGTGAAGTCACCACTATTTCCTTCGCCAATAATCTTCCGAAAATAAAATCCATTTAAACATAGCCATGCTATTGCAAATGTTCAATAGAATGAATAATCAACTAAATTTGGGATTCCTATATCAGATTCTGGCAGATTCTGACATTTTTTTTAGATACTCTGAGTGCATTTCTCTACCAGATTTCCAGCAATAGATTACTTTGAAACACTTTTAACCGAAATATTTTTAACCAGAGGCAGTAGGAACCAATGACATATTACCGATAGACTTCGTTATTTACATTTTTAGCTGCGGTCAACTCAGAGTCACATTCTAAGCACAATTTTTAATGTCGCTTAATTTGTGGCAATTATCTGCTTATAAACATTCTAAATAAGCAGATAATTCAGCAGAACCTTAGCTTCGCCGACTTTTGGGTTGATTGGCAACTATTTTCTGCATGGACCTATAATATCGTATAAATACAGATGGACTCAGCATTGCCATACCTACGACACGGAGTGATTTGAAGTCGCTCTGTTTATAGGCGCGCGGGCTGCGGGGAAGAGAGAAGGTAGCGATAGACTGTGACCTTCCCACAACAGACAGGAGCGCACGCATTTGCCGAAAATAGGGTTCAATCACAAGAAAAAAATGCTGAATTTGAAATAATGATGAAAATATCAAGGAAAGTGTTAGAATATACATCTGATGGGACTTCGTGAGTTAGAAAAACTCATTTGACATACCTGATGTCATAAAATACTTCATTGACTGGGATAGTATCGATCCTTAGAAAATTATGTTCACAAAGTTTGCAAATAATGGAAAGCTGGAGACAGTCGACTAAAACAAAAAGAATAAAAAATGGGTTGACTAAAAAATGGTAATTTATATATTCAATAAATACATGTTCTTATATATTTATATTATAATAAATGAATATTCTGAAAAATCTGAAGCCATTTAAAAATTGGCTGCAGTCCAATCAAATGTCATAGAGGTCACTAGCACTCCAGTTTCATTCACTAACTCTAAACATTTTCTCACAAGTCCAGCTTTCTCAGATCCGCTGAGACCATCTAATAAAAAATATCCAACTGGTACTTTCCAAGAACTGTTCAAACTAACCAGCATGAACACCAGCACTTCTTTCGCTTCAGGAAGTTCATCACTATCCAAATCAGTGCCAATATCCACATAACCACAAAACTTTCGGCATGTCCATTCGATTTGTTTTCTAATGACATTTCATCGAAAATCAAATTACAAACTCTCTTGTTTTCTTCTTTAGCAGCACTAGCCTTTAGTTTTAATATTTTGAATGCCTCCTTAGTCCATCCAGGAGCACCATCAATTGATAGGTACCATTTTGATATGGTTGTTGGGTGTGGTAAAGAATTGTTGAATGTTTTTCTGACATAACTATATGCCTTAGTCGAGTAAAAGCTCAAAGTTAAAGCGAACGATCTGAGTGCTGGAGTATATTTTTGAATTTTGGGACCACTGAGTAATCTCTCAAAAAGTGAATTGGCTGATTCTGACAGGGATGCCTGGAATAAACATACGGATAAAATGATGAATCATAAAAAGTATGAAATCATTTTCACAACGTTTACTGGGCATTCAATGCTATGAAATCAGCTTACCTTCAATGAGATTTAACAATTTTCATGCACCAATGATTTATCTTTCAAGTGACTTATCAGTGAGTTCAGACTTTTCACCTCAGACTTCAATCTTCGTACTGACTGCTATAGAGTTTTAATTTTGTTTTTTTGGCTCAAAACAGTTTTCTTCATGATACTAGGATTGCTTTTGGCTTTACGAGGAGTTGAAATGTCACTTGTAGACAAGTTCATAACAGCTCTGAAAGAAATATGTAGCTAGTATTTCTTTTCAATGACTAATAATTAACTGAACTGCATACATAATTTCGAAATTCAATGTTTTTAATCGAAATGAATACTGTATATTCTGTAAAAATCACGGGAAAACTTTTCATTTCAACGTGATCTGATTGAAATGTCAATAAATGTTTCTGTATAAAAAAATACAAAACCATTTTCCTCCGAATTCAAAAAGTTTAACAAACTTGCAATTTCCCAGAAGGAAAGATAAATCATTGCTTCTGAGAAAATTTATTTTACTTCTACTGACCACTGACTAATACTGCTGTGATAATATTTCGTAGAACCTCCTCTACATTTCTACATATTTCAAAAAGTACGTCAATTCTAGAGGATTTTTCGAATGCCATTGAATCATATTACGTCCTCTCATTATATTCTTTATGAAAATATATTACATAAAAGTTTAGTACCTAGGCGACCGAGCTTCACTCGTTTTGCAATCAATTATTATGAAATAGCTGATCTAAAAGAAGCGTTTGAAAAATCTCATCATTATCATTATCACATCATTATTATGGAATTCCTGTATTGTCGTCAGTCCTTGATGTGTGTGCCAATTTTAAGATTATTCAGACGATTGGAAGTGGGTGAAAAATGAGTTTAGAAATTCTCATTATTATCATCATCAATAAAACATCAATATAATAAAAATTTCATATTATCGTCGGTCCTTGGTATGTATGACTAATTTTAAAATTTTCAGATAATTAGAAGTGGGTGGATATTGAATTCAAAAATTCACGTCATTATCATTATTATCACTATTATTAAATTTTAATAATGAAGTCCTCTTATTGCCATCCGTTTGTGTACACAATTTCAGATTATACGGCTAATTGGAATGGAATTCGAAAATTCTCATCATTATTATTATTATTAGATACATTATTATAATAAAATTCTTGTATTGATGATACTGGAAATTTTTGACAATTTTTAGATTATTCGGAGGATTAGTAAGGAGTGAAAGTTGAATTTGAAATTCTCATTATTATTATTATCATTATTATTACATTAATATTTTAAAATTCTTGTATTGTCGTCGGTCCTTGATATGTGGCCCATTTTCAAATTATGATAATTGGAAGTGATTTAAAATCGAATTTAAAAATTCACATCATTATTATTATTATTAGTGGAATCGAGTTTCTTCAGGAAAGACGCCCATATGGATGAACTTACAAACTGAAACCTCATTTGAATAAAAATTTTGATACAAATCGTTGAAGCTGTTACCGAGATAGCCAAAATAAATATATCAATACACAAGAATTGCTTGTTTAAAGATATTAGATAGATTTGATACTGCTACAAACTATTACTACTCAATTTTTCTTTCGAAAACTCATGGGATTCTGTCCTGTTTTTTCTCCTGATATTAATGATTCAATCAGTTCAGTTTCTGATGCAGTCATGGTGCCTGATGACTTTTCCATAAACTGGTCCATCATTGGCCATCTGATTAACGATTTTCAGATCAGTCGTTTCAGAATCTATTTTCCTCCAGAGAGTTCAAGAAAAAAATCTTTCATTATAAATAGCAGTGAAAGTGTGTACACCTTTAACCTATGGTTTTTCAACACAGAAAATATGAAATTGACCCAAATAATATTATCTGTCAGAACGTTAGTAGTTTAAAGTCAAACAACCAATAGTGGATAAAAACTGAGTTGCGAAATTTGAGTTAACAATTTTTGAATTATGCTATTCTCAATTTGACCTCACCTCTTCAATGGGGGACTTGAGTTATCAACAATTTCCTCAAAATCTGTACCAGGGGATGTTTCAGTTGACGATTTTCTCTTGCTAAAATCGTTCAATCTGAAAATATGTAATATGTAGTTTTTTTAATACAAATCTGTTATCATTTGAAATAACTTATTCAATCTGAAAATAAGAAATATGTTGTTTTTTATACAAATCTGTTATTATTTGAAATAACAAATAGAAAATAACAATTCTGACGGCTAATAATAATTACCCTGAAGTTGAAGCAGTTGCATTGTTTGGAATATACCATTCATCATAAAATATAGGAAGAGCCCCTTTCTTCAAAAATATTCTTCCACTTGGTTTGATCTCGAATGCTGCGTCTTTGAAATGGATGGAACAAATCCTACCAGACTTAGAAACACATTCAGCTGAATATTTCATCCCCAACTTTTTCAACCAAGTCGCTTTTACTGTGATATCAGCTGAAAACCTGAAGATAAATCAAAATTTTAATAGACATTTCTTGGAATTTTTGGCAACCTTTTTGTCTTAATGCATCATCCAAAATACTAATGAAGTTAAATGTATCGTGAGGTGTCTATTTCATTATCTCCACATAAAAGTTTGAATACAAGTATTAATTTAATTTTTTTCGGCGAAAACTGATTGATACCCACTGTAACGCCTATGGTTCTTAAGAATGGAATCTGATATTCGGGTTCAAACACACGGATTGTTTACAAACACAACAAGATTGCACCATTATGAGTCTCTTACTATTGTACTGCCACTATATATCACAAATGAGTTCAAAAAACACTATTTCAGCAATAATTCACAAAAAATTGATGACAGAACGTGACAGAACTGTCAGAAGTGTACTTTGTGGATAACATAAACATTGATTTTCAACAGCGTTGACAAATGTCCAGTCACAACAAATTCTACACAACCATTTGAAGACGCAAGTAATGATTTTTTTCGAAGTTTGGATTTTTAAACTTGAGAGTAATACAGGTTTGAGTTGCGTGATAACGTCACCATCACCATTCTTCATTCTACGATTGTAATCGAATGGAATACGTATAGTGACACAATTTTGTCTATGATAAAGACTTATTACCTACGAGATGTGACAACGCCCAACTCAATATCACGACTACACATTGTGGAAAACACGACTTCAAACCAGGATGTAAACAGTAATACTTTAGAGGTCCATGATTTTCCGTAAAACAAGCTGCAATAAAAATTGTACTAAGAATGTGACCGCAGATCAAAATGTAAATAACGAAGTGTATCCGTAATATGTCATTGGGAGGAACAAGTGATATCATTATCATTACTCAATCACATTATCTGTTCATTTCAAATATTTGACGAACTTTTCTTTTGGGTCTTTTGAGATTGATTTTTTCTGGGTTTTTTGAGATACAAACTAGTAATGACTATGGCAAAGTCCGAAAACTAATTCTTTGGTTTCATTTATCTTTTCATTTTTCTCAACTTATATATGCTTTAGCCTGCTTAGATGCTTCTGAGACATAAGCTTGGAACAATAACCCATAATTTCAATGTTAATGATGTAGCACACTAAAACTGAAATCCCAAAGGGCAGTAAATTCACGTTTGAATTCGTAATATGTGACGACTTTTTTTTCGAATTTAATTCGATAAAATGGTGAATTCACTACTAGTTCCTTCGCCAAATACTGATGTAGCAATAATAATTTAGTCACCCATGTTCCTTTTGCTAATCTGAAATCGCACATGAATTTTTTTTCCATTTCTTGAATTTATTTTCGAAAAGAGAAATTTATTGAACTGGAATTTATAAAAAGATTTTTCAAACGTTATTCTATAAAATGGTGAATTCACCACTAGTTCCTTCGCCAATAAATGATCTTACAAACATAAAATCCATTTTAATTCGATATTTATCGTCTATTTTAATTTTTCAGGTGTTTTGGGCATATTTCTTTGACAAAAATTGTCCTTTTGTCATGAATGCTATTGCAAATATTCAATAGAAAGAATAATTACAAGTAATTTTTTGTCTATGATTAGTATTCGAACGAATCGAAAAAGCAATTAAGTGGTTCCTTTAAGGCCGGGACACACTCATCATGCACCATTCCAATCCGACCCCGATCCGATGGATAATTTGGGTAATTGATCACCGATAGACAATTTGGGGTGTATATAATATGCCGTTATAGCATTCTAGATTCATGGTACTCGTTTAGATTATAATGAGCCCCCTGCATCAATATGCGTTTTATTGACATTTGAACTTGGATAGATTCATTTCTCTGATTTTTTTATTGTAAAGTTTGATTCCCAAATAGTCTGGGGATTTTTCAGTGCGAGATAGATTGTGTCTAATGATATCAAAATCATGAGCGTTCCTGGTAAAATATGTATGATGATCAGAATGTTTTAGAAACCTGAGAGAGTTGTTTTTAACATAAAGGAGAGTTTTGTATATTAGAATACATGGTAGGGTTAAGATATTATTCTCTTTAAACACATGTCTGCCATGTGTTACCATGTGAAATATTAAAGATATGTCTCATTATTCTTTTCTGTTCGATAAATAATTGCTCCGAGCTAACAGCGTTACCCCATAGGCAGACATTATATGTAAGATGACTATACACTAAAGAATAGTATACACTAATGAGTGTATTCAAGTTCGATGTTTTCTTCAGTTGCACAATGGCATAAAATGCTGAGTTAAGTTTCTTACTGCTCTATTTGTTTGTCCCAGCTCACAAACTCATCCAAATAGTAATGCGTGGCGTATTTCTCCTGTATCTAAAGTTCATATATGTTATCTTATCAAGATTTGATTTAATTGAATTTTGATTACACCAGCATCCAGTTTTTTTATAGATAGGAATCACTTTGCTTATTTTCAGGTCATTGGGAAAGATTCCTGTTTCGAATGTTAGATTGATTAGGTAAGCCAGGGGCTCAAAAATTATGTCTTTTATATGTTTCAGCACTTTTATATTTATTTTATCATCACCCACCGAGTTTTTGTTTTTTATATTGCTGATGACATTTACAATTTCCAATGCTGTAACTGGAAAATAAGCGAAACTATTTATAGACCATTTTGAGGAGCATGTACAGTTGCTGTTTTTTATGTTAAACATATGTTATAGTTCTTTGTTTTTCTCATTAAAATTTGTTGCAAAGCATTGTTAAAGTTCTTTACTGTCCGCAATTTTGTTGTTGTTTACCTTTAGCTGTATATCTTTTACTTTTTGTTTTCTACCTATTGTATCATTCACAATATCCCACATGGTTTTTGCTTGTTGTTACTGTCCCTGATAATATTTTGATTATGTTCTTTCTTTTCTGAATTAAGTGGTTATATCCTTTCTTACAACATCGATTATCCCATGCCTCTTTCTCGGCTATGTTTTTAGCGGCAGAATAAATGTTTTTCAGTTGCTTACCATTATTACGAATTTCTGAATCTTGCCAGTGGTGTCTTTTGTCTACTAACCTGCAGTTTTCTTTCCTTATTGTTTGGCAAAGTATAGTGTTTCCATGAATACCTTGAATCCTTCATTGACATCATTTTTATTGTGTACATCAATGAAACCCAACCTCAATAACTCTTGCTTTGTCATAACAAGGTTTAAGAGATTTAGATTTCGGGCGTGACCAATGTTAACACTAGGAGTTGATATATCCTGCTTTAGCGTTATATGCATAATTATCGCGAGATGATCACCCATATTTGGTTGAACAATTTGACAAGTGTAATTTTTATACTCCGTATTCGTAGCAATACAGTCAATTTTAGTTTTGGTTATTTTGTTTTTACAGTATTACTATAGGAGGAATAATGTTTTTGAGTGTGATTACCTTCTAAATCCACCAGTAACAAACAACCACGACAATTCTTTTCATCAAAAACCCTATTTTTCAACTCGTGAAAATTCAACTTGCCTTCTATAACAGCCACAACTGAAAAAGCGTCATCTGATGTACAATTAGTGAATTTTGAAATTGTGGTAGAAAAATGACGATGAATGCTAGGGACGTTGAGACTTACTTAATTTACTAAAAATCTAAGAAATAAAGAGTGAAATAATTTCCAAAATGTGTTTGCTTTATATTCAAGTGTTTCATTAGTCATTGACTTCTATGAAAGTTACTAGTGTCTGGACAGTAAACGCTAAATTATACTATAGCTTTAGTACAGTGACAGTCCAGAGGAATGATTTTTGATCACTTCGCTTGATCAGTCGGAATTTGTCGAAATTATCTGAATGGTATATCAGGAATGTATGTCTGAGTAGTATACTTTTTCCTTGAAAATTCTTAATATTGTTAAATAATCTAAAGCCATTAAAGTCAACAAAATCTTGAAATTTGTCAAATATTTCGCTGGGAACGTTCATATCGCAGTCAGTTCCTGTTATACAAGCTATATTGAAATCATCAAAAATGTATGTTTTGTCGACATCCACAATATTACTTTGCAGAAAATCAAATGCTGAATCATATACGTGACTTACACTTCCTGACGGAATGTAGATATTACAAAACGTAAATGTACAACTGTTCACCTTGAAAGCTATTAACAAAGCATCAAAAAAAGAGTTATGTCTTATAATGTTTAAAATTTTGTACTTTTTCCGAATTGCCATCATAATTCCACCCCCTGTAGTTTTACCTGTAAATTCAATATTGAAAAGCTCAATATCTACTAATTCTGCATCAAGGACTCCACTCTGCAACCATGTCTCGACAGCGAGAATAATATCATAATAATAATATCATAAAATATGTTGTTTCTGAACCGAACCTTCCTCTGAAGTTAGTGTAGTATAAAAACAGAAGCCACCCCTATATTTTCCAGCGTCATCCCCTCAGCAGTTTACTTAATATTCCGTAGAACATTCATTGCACAATTCCGGGCCAGATGAATCCCGTTTAACAGGCCACCACTGAGCAATAAGCATGTAACATCTTGGAAATTCTGCCAGATGGAAAAACTTCTAATCACTATTCTCCCAACAAAAAAATCTGCTCTTTTCGGTCAATTATATTGTCTTTGCAAATGTCAATTCCAGTATAAAACTTTATTTTTCAATTTCTTTGCACCGATTTTGAAGAATTGGAACAAGTAACTATTTTTTCCCTCGCAGTCGAATATCATTCAATAAATTGGTGAATTCACTTGTTTATTATATGCAAGAAAATAATCTTTTTTCTATTTTATTTTCTTTGAAATTACAAAATCATATTTGGTATTGGAATAGTAAAAAATCGACAGATTAGTGTTTGTAGTATTATATCTTTTCGTTAATTCATCACAACCTTCAATTTTTATCTTTCGTATTTGAACAGATCTGGACTTAGTTCCGGAGCAAGGGGTAACGTTAGTCGTATCGTTATTATTACTCCGAAAACTAATTCTTTGGTTTCATTTATCTTTTCATTTCACTCAACATATATATATATATATATATATTCGTCCTGCTGAATCACTTCTGAAACATTAGCTTGGAAAAATTACTCATAATTTCAATTATTGACTGTAGAACACTAATACTGAAATCCTGTAAATTTATTTATGTTTGAATTCATGACATATCTGTTGGAAATATGTAATTTATTATTTCATTCTGTATATTACAATTTGTTATCATATTCCTTCAGATGTTGTCAGTATCATATATTTATCAAAAAAAAAAAGTATTTTCTGCAATTAAAAAGTCATCCAAAAGTATATTAGTGTGAGAGCTTATTATAGTTGAATTTCATTAGGTTATGGGCCCAGAACACGTTTAGTTCGTCCATTTTTGTTCAGTTCGTCAGGCGTCACTGAAAAAGAACATTTTTGGTTTCAACATATTTCTGAGTATGACTGAAGAGGATAAGAAATACAAGATCCCACCATTTGACGGATCGAATTTCGATAATTGGAAGTTCCGCATGGAAACTCTTCTAGAAGAATTAAATTTTCTTTCCTTAGTGAATGAACCGTACACTAGCAGGATCACTATTGTTCCTGGTGAAGATGAAGAAACGAAAGCTAAGAAAGAAAATGATCTGAAGAATCTACAGAAGCTTGACAGAAAATGTAAATCTCAAATAATCCAGCGAATTGCAGATAGCCATTTGGAATATGTGAAAGACAAAGAAACTTCTCACGATATTTGGAATAGTTTAATTAGCACGTTTGAAAGAAAAGGAATGGCAAGTCAGTTGTTGTTGAGAAAATCGTTATTATCTATGAAATACAACTCACATAGTGAAAAACTCAGTGAACACTTTTTATCATTTGATAAACTCATTCGAGATCTGCGATCGAGTGGTGCAACCCTGCAAGAATCAGATATCGTATGCCATTTGCTCCTAACCATGCCTTCTGAATATGAAGTGGTAGTAACTACTCTTGAAACTCTCTCAACTGAAAAACTCACTCTTGAATTTGTCAAAAATAGACTTCTAGACGAGGAACGTAAACGATCAGGTACTAAAGATACAAGATTCGACCCATCAACGTCTGCCGCATTTTCGGCACCTGTTAGTAGGTACAATAACTTCCACAATAAAAATGATAGAAACAGTGATTCCAGAAGACATTCTTTCGCATTCAGGTGCCAAGGATGTGGTTCAGTTGGATACAAACTGAGCGAGTGTAGGAAAAATAGAAATTCTTATTCAAGAGATTTCAGAAAATCAGCAAATTTGGCAGTTGAAAATTCTAGCGGAACAGAAGACGATGAATTTTGTTTTCAAGTGTGTACTGATGATCAATTTATGATGAGTTGGTATCTAGACTCTGGTCCGTCGGAGCATATGGTAAATGAGGATATTTTTCTGACCAATATTCAAATACCAAAGGAATCAATCAAGATACGAAGTGCCAAAAATGGACAGAACATGACAGCTGAGAAAATAGGAGATATGACGGTGAAAACAACTGTTAATGGCAAAAGTAAATCTATTAAAATTTGAGGAGTTCTTTATGTGCCAGGACTTGAATTCAATTTACTGTCAGTTCGAAAATTGGAAATGAATGGTTTCAAAGTGACATTTTTCAATGGAAAAGGAATTATTTCTAAAAATGATACTATTGTCGCCGAGGCACATAGAAAGCACAAGTTATATGAACTGGACTTTGTAATAAATTTTGAAATTGCCAATTTATGCTCTACATACCAAAGTATGGAATTGTGGCATAAGCGGATGGGTCACGTCAACTACGACAGTCTGAAAAAATTGAAGAATATGGTAGATGGAATGAATTTCTCAGATGTTATGAGTAAACCTATGTGTTCAAGTTGTATAGAGGGAAAACAAACTAAGCAACCTCATAATGAACAAAGAATTACAGCAAAACGCCCTCTAGAATTGATACACAGTGATTTGTTTGGTCCTATCAATCCAGTTTCATATGATCAGAAGAAGTATGTCTTGACTTTTATTGATGACTTTACCCATTTTACAGTAGCTTATCCCATCAAATCAAAATCTGAGGTATTTCATCATTTTCGACTCTTCGAGTCCATGGCTATAAATGAGTATGATATTCCCAACGAGAAATGCATAATTGAAGAAAAACCCTATCGACAACTTGTTGGTTGTTTTATGTACCTGACACTAAATAATCGACCAGACCTGAGTTCTGCAGTTAATTACCATAGCAGATATCAAAGCAAAGCTACAGAAATCCATTGGGAAGGACTCAAAAAGGATCCTCAGATATCTCAAAGGAACTTTGAATTATGGGTTATTCTATCCCAAGAATGTGGAAGCTCCTTTGATCGGATTCGCACACTACGACTGGGCGGGGGATGTAGACAGAAAATCTATATCTGGTTTTTTATTCGAATGTTTTGCTTCAAATGTTGTGTGGGCTAGCAAGAAACAAAATACTGTCGCTTTGTCGTCAACTGAGGCTCTGGCATCTGCTGCTGCTGAGTCATTGTGGATTAAAAGTATTCTACTGGACCTGAATATCGACAGTAAGAGTATAATCATCTTCGAAGATAACCAGTCTTGCATCCATTTGCTCAAAAAATGGGAACACCGCCGATTAAAGCATGTGGATGTTAAATATAATTTTGTACGCGATCTTTATAATGATGAAGTAATTGATGTTAGGTATATTGAATCCGAATCTCAAATGGCAGACATTCTTACGAAATCTTTGACGATAAACCAATTCATAGAATTGAGGAAAAGTCTAGGAATTACTGATTCTGAAGATATAATAAATTATGGCGGAGTGTTAGAAATATGTAATTTATTATTTCATTCTGTATATTACAATTTGTTATCATATTCCTTCAGATGTTGTCAGTGTCATATATTTATCAAAAAAAAAGTATTTTCTGCAATTAAAAAGTCATCCAAAAGTATATTGGTGTGAGAGCTTATTATAGTTGAATTTCATTAATATCAAGTTCGACTATTGATGACAGATTCAGTCTCTCATCTTTTTGCTTATCTGGGTTCTCACTTGAATTTTTTTTTCTAGGAACCGATTGTTGGGAACTGAAGGAATTTGAATTTTTTTGTTTTCGAATATTATTTGATAAAATGGTGAATTCTCATTATTTCCGTCGCCAAATATTGACATTGCGATAATAATTTAGTGACCCATTTTCCTTTTTCTAATCTGAAATCACATTTGAATATTTTTTTTATTTCTATGAACTGCTTTTCGAGAATAAAAATGTATTGTACTGGAATTCATAAAAATATTTTTGAAATATTATTCTATAAAATGGTGATGTCGTTTAGTTCCTTCGCCAATATTGCTCTAACGAAAATAAAATCCATTTATATTCTAAATTTGTCTTCTATTTTCGTTTATCCGGTGTTTTGGGCATATTCCTTATGAAAAAAATATCTTTTCGTCATATACATGATCACGCTATTGCAAATATTAACTAGAATAGATAATTTTTTTATTTTTTTTCTTCTCCAAAGTAAATCCAATAATTGATCACTTTTCTAATGCATAACCTGACGCAACTTTCTGCATTCTGCATCAATGATAAGTCAAAACACAAGCACCTGTGCTCAGTTTGTCTTCTTGATGATCGAAGAAATACAATATAGTTAGGTACCCGTATTCACAAATGAAGATAAAAATTCCAACAAATTGTAATTGTAATTTTTTGTTTATGATTTATACTCGAACAAATCAAAAAGTCAATTTTGTGGTTCCTTTATCAGATTCTGTAATTTTTTAATCGATAATCTGAGTGCATTTCTCTACTAGATTTCAAGCAATAAATTAGTTTGATATATTTATTCTTCAAAATACGTCCTACCCTATCCAAGCAAATCGTTTGATGATTTAGAAATTATTAAACTATGAGAATGCTAACTGCAAGAAATTTTTGAAATTCCTCATAAGTTTCACATCCCGTCTAGGTGGTGTACTAGTTGATACAGTGGAATGAATTATGCTATCTTTGGAAGATTATATTTGAAGAACCTCCATAACTGACCTACTATCTTCTTTTTCTTCAAACGATGCTATTACACCTCTGAATAGTACAGTGTTTCTTAAAGGGTAAAATTCAGTTCATGGCTACCCACTATGACACACCATTATTATAAAATATGTTGTTTCTCTTGAACCCCCAGTCCGCCCTATCTCTGAAGTTAGTGTAGTATAAAAACGGAAGCCACCCCTATATTTCTGAACGTCATCCTCCCTGCAGTTTACTCAATATTCCGTAAAACATTCATTGCACAATTCCGGGACGGGTGGATTCCGTTTGACAGGCCACCACTGAGCAATAAGCATGTGAAAGCTTGGAAATTCTGGATCTCTGCCAGAAGGAAAAACTTCTTATCACCACTCTGTCGAAAAAAAAATCTGCTCTTTTTTGTAAGTTTTGTAAATTTGTAAATTTGGTCCATTATATTGTCTTTGCAAATTATAGTTCCAGTTTCTAAATTTATTTTTCAATTTCTTTGCAACGATTTTGGAGATTTGGAATAATTCTACTGTTTTTTTCCTCTCAATCAAATATCATTCGATACATTAGTTAATTCACGTGATGTTCATTATATTCAAGGGAATGTTTTTTCTATTATTTTATTTACCTTGAAATTACAAAATCATGTTTGGAAGAGGAATAGTCAAAATAGACGAATCAGTGTTTATAGTATTGTCGTGAATTGGGGTTCAATCACGACTAACTAGGAATGTACTGATCTTGTATAACTTCATAACGCTTTAGAGTGATTGAAATGTATTGATGAATTAGTGAATATCTCCTAGACTAGTTACTTTTCATACAAAATATTCAGAAAAGTCTAATAACTACAATTGAGATTTAGATACAATTTTGGAACATTTTCCATGCATTCTTTTCTATGGAACTCTACTGTTCCAAACTCTCCTCATTGCCCTCACTAGCTATGGACACGGCAGAACTCTAACTTCGACTACCTGATCAAACTATCAATGACCTTTTTGAAAACTGTTTTCTGTTGATGGCGCAGTTAAGGGCAAGATTTGTTCCAAAATATAATAACCTTGCTCACGTACTGTATTGTAAAATGTAATAAGGTTACCCACGCACTGAATTATAATAAAATATTTGAATATACAGTATGTTCGATATATTTTTGATAGTATAATCAGCTTCTTTAATTTTTACTTTCCTATTTAAACAGATCTGGAAACAGTTCTGGAGGCAGAGAGAACAAGTGATATCATTATCGTTACTCATTCACATTGTCTGTTCATTTCAGATATTTGAGAAGCTTTTTTTTGGGTCTTAAGAGATACAAACTAGGGATGATTATTGCAAAGTCCGAAACCTAATTCTCATTTATCTTTCCATTTTACTCAACTCATATATGCTTATCCTGCTGAGACGCACCTGAGACTTGGGATTGGAAAAATAACCCGTAATTTCAATGTTGTTATTGATTGTAGCACACTTATACTGAGATCCTAGAGAGCAGAAAATTCACGTTTGAATTCATTATAAAATAAGTACGAATACTAATGACAGATTCAGTCTCTCATCTTACTTTTGCTTATCTCAATTCTCACTTGTCAATTATTTTTTTCATTTCTATTAAACAAATTTTGGGAATAGAAGAAATTTGAATATTTTTATATGTAATTCGATAAAATGGTGAATTCAAGAGTTCCTTCGCCAAATAATGATGTAGCGATAATGATTTAGTTACCTATATTCCTTTTGTTGACCTGAAATCTTGTTAATCTGAAATCGCATCTCAACATTTTCATTCTTCACTTCCATGGACTGATTTTCTAGAACAGAAATTAATTGAAGTGGAATTTATTAACATATTTTTGAAATATTATTGAATAAAATGGCGAAGTCTGAACTGGTTCCTTCGCCAATAATCTTGCCAAAATAACATCAGTTCAAATTCGAAATTTGTCTTCTATTATTTTTTTCTGGTGTTTTGGGCATATGCCTTGGAAAATGAAACGTTTTTTTGTCATATACATAGCTATGATATTGCAAATATTGCGAATTAAAATGTCGTTTTTTCAAAACAGGTGTAATACGTTGATTTTTTTTCATCTCCTTCGATCCATTCTGGGACCCTTCCTTACCAGTACCTCAAAGAACAGGGCAATTCGGACTATCAGAATGATTGGATTCATTCAGACAGGAAGAAACTTTGGATGGTGACGAGAAGCCGACATGTGCGAAGTGCAAGAAGAGAAAGAAGTGCATGAAAACTTTATCAATTAAAAAATTCCCGAAGATTTTAGTATTCCATTTGAAACGTTTTTCTCGTACAGATAGATTTTGAAGAAAACTGAATTCCACCATTGTCTTTCCTTTAGAGGGATTGGACATAAGTAATTATGCAGCAGACAACGTAGCTCCTTGTCGTTATAGTCTGTTTTAGAATTGAATACTACGCAGTCACCTACCCGGTGAGAACTAATTGAAGAATCTTTCCCAAAGTACTAAATAAACCGTACTCAAAATTGAATGTTTTTTACAGATTGTTACTCGTAACTATTTACATGTCATTCTTTCAAATATTTTCAAAAATCGAAAATTGAAATACAAGATGAACCGGAATCCAAATAGTTGAAATTCTCAACAGTCTGTATGCATTGTTTAATCGTAGTGGGACTACCTATAGTGTGCACTACACAGCCTACTGTGCACGTGGCATGAGTATATTGATTCAAAATATGTGTCCTCAATTTCATCTAGATCCCTCGTGAGCAGTGATGCCTAATGTTCTCTTCTATGAGCAGGAAGGAACTTGATCACAACTTCGTGTTCATATTTTTAATAATCTGCTGATTGAACTGTGTTTATATCTTTTAATTTGAATATTATACTTTCTAATGATTTAAATGAATAACAAATTTCCTTTTTTTATATTGTTCTTATCTATGCATTTTCATTTTATCTATTAATGTATATAAGTAAATATTATTGGTGTTACATGTAAGGTATTGTGAAGTTTATTAACTTTTATTGACATTGTCCACAAAATGTTTCCATTTTAGACAATGAATCTTTTTTATCTATCTATTCAATAGAATGAATAATCAATTAAAGCAATGATAATAGCGTTACAATTAAATAATTTTTTGATGACGATTTTGGATTCCTATATCAGATTCTGGCATTTTTTTATCGATACTCTGAGTGCATTTCCCTACCAGATTTCCAGCAATAAATTACTTTGAAATAGTTTTTCTTTAAAACGCATAAGTCCTACCTTGTACAAGCAAATCATCCAATGTTTTACAAATTATTGAACTATGCGTTCGTTAACTGCAAGAAATTCGTTATAAGCTTTACATATTATCTTCTACATCAGAATCATGCATTGATAAAATATACTGACATCGTGCGAGGATGAGTTTTTCATCTCGAGGGTAATAAAATTAAACATTTCTGATAATTATGGTCAACTATTTTCATATAAAACGACAATGGAGGTAACAAGCAAAGATGCAAAAACAAAAACAATTAGGACAATCACAAAAAAGGGAAAGATAATCTGATTAGCATGTTATATGATACACACTGGTATAGTCCAGATAATGTCGAAATTAGTTTTGAAACATTTATACACCAAATAAATCAGTATTATGAGGTAAAATTGAAATAGATAGCGATAAAAGCAGCAAAATAAAATGGTTCAACGATGATCTGTGCAATATGAGAGAACAACAACATTCTCTGAAAGATCTTGCCAAATCAACAAACTGTCCTGTTTTAAAGGATTAGGTTAAAATTACTAAAAGAAACTATAAATTAGAGATAAACAAATCAAAAATCTCAGCAAACACAGAGTTTATTGAAAACTCTAGTAATAAAGTAAAAGCAGCATGGCAGATTATCAATCAGAACAAATTACTAAATAAGCAATAAACTACAGTAGAAGACTTCAATGAGTACTTTGTTAATACTGCAGAGAGTATTATCAGCACAATACCACATTCAACTATACCAGATCATCTTCATAAACCGTTAAAAATGGTAAACGAAGCCCACTTGAATATTTTTGAACCTGTCACTCCAGATGAAGTAATAGACGTGGTGAAAAATTTGAAACTATCACATGCACAGGATATGTTTGGTATGAGTAACAGCCTGTTAAAAGTCATTATAGAGAGCATGGTTTACCCATTGGTTGATCTTATAAATAAATGTTTCAGACATGGCATATTCCCAAACATTCTCAAATGTCTAAAGTTCTAACTCTGCGTAAAAAAGAAAAAATTACAGACACGTCTAACTACAGACCAATAACACTTGTGCCAATTATATCAAAAATAATAGAGGCTCTAATAAAAAAACGGTTAATTTATTACTTTGAAATGAACAATCTGCTGTCCCCCTAACAGTTCGGTTTTAGGCAAGGTAAATCAACAACTCTAGTTAAGTTCGTAGAAATAGTAACAGCGGCATTAGAGGAAGGGAATTATATTGATGTAAGCCTTTGTGACTTGAGTAAAGCTTTCGATTGTGTGGACCATTATTTAATGAATTTAAAATTGAAATATTACAACATTGGTGGTAAAGCTTTAGAGCTCATTGATTCATACTTATATAATAGAGAGCAATTTGTTGACATATATGGCAATAGTTAATACATAAAAATACCAATTATGGTGTCCCTCAAGGATCTATACTGGGCCTTATATTATTTATAATTTATATTAATGATATCAACAACCAGTTACCAAATTATTTATGCCGATGACCCTACTTTCATAAGCTGTGATAAGGTAATCAATACTGTCCATGGACTTTCTAATGATGAAAAAGCAGCTGACTTATATTTTTCGTTTATTAAACTAAAAATGAATATGGAAAAAACTTAAAAAATAACTACAGCACAAATACAGAACCAGTTAAATTATTAGGCTTTCATATTGACAGCAAATTGTCATGGAATTCGCATATCGAACATCTGTCAAAAATTTGTTTATGCTGCGTCGATTGAGAATGTCTGTGTCTCATACTATGATGAGAATGGCGTATTTTGCATTCATAAATGGTCACCTACAATACGTAATTTTGATTTGGGGCCACAGTGCCTACATGAAAACCGTTTTCACACTTGCAAAAACAAGCAATACGAATTATATCCGGTGTTGGTCCAAGGACACATTGTAAAGACTTATATATCCAATATAATTTTCTTACCCTACCTAGCATGTATATATATATATATAAATATATATATATATATATATATATATACTGTTTGTAGGGCCTGCAGCGATGTAAAAGGAAACTCTTTTAAGTTTTTCCAAGCTTTCGGAATCTTTTATTCTATCATCAGGGAGACTACAATTGGAAATGTCATATACGATTGTAAATTCAAAATTATAAGTACTCACATCTTATTTGAGGATGCTTACATATATGTTCATAAAAGTTATTTATAAGAACCATTTATGTTTACAAGATTAAGTTTCTGCTAAATAAACATATCAGAAATGCAGTATTTTCAGTTCTTTTTTTTTAAATACAAAATTGGTAAACTGGACGAAATGACAAATTAGTTGTACATAGAGACCTACTTCATTTGTTTTCTTTCAAATGTGACAGTTATTAATTTGACAAGTGACATTATTTTGTTCTGACAAATAAACTTTAGTGTAGGTTAGAATTTCTGCGTTCGGTTACTCTGATTTCATGGTGTTTTATGTCAAGAGAAAGTAAAAAAGAATAAATTTCACTCAAATGGCTTATATCTGTTCGTTTATTGATGAAGTTATTCTCTTGAGAGATAAAGGCCATTTCTAAGAAAGATCTTTTTGAAAGATGTGATTCTCTTGCAAGAACTTTTGTTGAAGGGTAGTTCATTCGGTGGTCAAGGTCATTGACATGTTTTGCTAAACAAAAGTTCTTGCAAGAGAATCACATCTTTCAAAAAGATCTTTCTTAGAAATGGCCTTTATCTCTCAAGAGAATAACTCCATCAATAAACGAACAGATATAAGCCATTTGAGTGAAATTTATTCTTTTTTACTTTCTCTTGACATAAAACACCATGAAATCAGAGTAACTGAACGCAGAAATTCTAACCTACACTAAAGTTTATTTGTCAGTACAAAATAATGTCACTTGTCAAATTAATAACTGTCACATTTGAAAATAAACAAATGAAGTAGGTCTCTATGTACAACTAATTTGTCATTTCGTCCAGTTTATCAATTTTGTATTTAAGAAAAAAAGAACTGAAAATACTGCATTTCTGATATGTTTATTTAGCAGAAACTTAATTTTGTAAACATAAATGGTTCTTATAAATAACTTTTATGAACATATATGTAAGCATCCTCAAATAAGATGTGAGTACTTATAATTTTGAATTTACAATCTTATATGACATTTCCAATTGTAGTCTCCCTGATGATGGAATAAAAGATTCCGAAAGCTTGGAAAAACTTAAAAGAGTTTCCTTTTACATCGCTGCAGGCCCTACAAACAGTTTTACTCTTAACTAGTCAGCGACTACCTTTTTTTTTCTATATATATATATATATATATATATATATATATATATATATATATATATATATATATATATATATATATATATATATATATATATATATATATCAATGTTTGATCTATGCAAAATAGCACTTGGATAACTATAAACAAAACTGTGAGTTTCATGATTATAATACAAGAAATAAAAGTAATATTACTATTTCTGCCAATCGACTGCAAAAATCACAACAAGGAATGAACTATTATGGCTCAAATTTCTTCAACAAACTACCTGATGATGTAAAAATATTGAATATAAGAGTATTCAAGTATAAATTGAAACAATATTTGATCAAAAAATATTTCTACTCCATTCAAGAGTTTACAAATACTTCGATACATGATATATAGATTTTAACTGCCCTACATTATACAATTGTGAAATGTGTTTTTATTTTTATATATAAATGTGTATTAATGTATGTATGTATTTATCTTCATCGTTGATTTTTCTACCTTTTTATTTCTACTCCTAGTTACTTAAGTTGTTTTATCTTTATCTTTTATTATTATACCATTTGATGAGTGTAAACATTGTACAATGTAGTAACACAATAAACTGAACTGAACTGAATCCCATCTAGGTGGCATACTAGTAGATACAGTGTCATAAATTATGTAATTTTTGGAAGGTTATATTGGAAGAACCTGGATGTCACGCATGATTGCCTCAAACAGTTTTTCCTCAGTGACTGACTTACCATCTTCTTTTTCTTCAAATAAAGCTATTACACCTCTGAATAATACCGTGTTTCTTGAAGGGTGAACCCACTATGACAGACCATTACCATGAAATATGTTGTTTCTGAACTGAAACCTTAGTCCGTCCTATCTCCAAAGTTAGTGTAGTATAAAAACGGAAGCCACCCCTATATTTTTCAACGTCATCCCCTCTGCAGTTTACTTAATATTCCGTAAAACATTCATTGCACAATTCCGTGCCGGATGGATTCCGTTTAACAGGCCACCACTGTGCAATAAGCATGTAACAGCTTGGAAATTCTGGATCTCCGCCAGAAGGAAAAACTTCTAATCACCGCTCTCCCAACAAAAGAAATCGCTGCCGAAAATCTCTGTAAAAACCAGCCCCGAATAAAGAGTGAACTTGAAAAGGCAACAACTACGTTCAGTGTTTGTTATGAGTATACTAAAGGGAAGTTTTTTATTCATGTCTGTTTCCTTGTTAAATCGTTGTTTGCCTCACTAAAACTTTTACTGTTGCTGCGGTTGGGTTGTTTGGGTGGAGAGAATATGACAAAGTTCAAACGGCCTTTTTTAATTCGCTGGCGTGTTAACGGGATGTGGGAAAATACCGAGTAACAAGTTTTTAAAGATCGTTCCGTGAATCTGGATTATAAACGATTTTCGAGATGGATGCGTTGTGTTATCCAATCAAAAGTTAAGGGCCTCACACCACTACATAGGCCAATCAATAGAGCATTTTTTCCTAATAAAAATTCTAGTAGAAAACCGACTGTGCCATCACATGAAAGATAGTCCGTAGTTATATTGTGTTATGTTTTCAACTCGCAACTGTCATTTATTAATCTGTTATAAACATTTAAATGACAAAAAACGTTTTTTTAAAAATGAAAACTAATGGAGCAATCTGGTTGCTTCAGTGAAAATAATTGAAGAATTGTAGATAATTGAAATACAAATGAAATCAAATGTTTCACTCTCCAATCGGATCATTAGTAACGGAGAGAAACCAAAAAACCAGAAAATTTTACGATTTTTTAAAAAATTCCAAACTCCGACATTTTCAAACAGGCTCTGACGGATAATTAGTTTTGACACAATTGCAATTTGATTTTTTTTGTACTATTTTGCAGAGTGCCTGCTCTAGTGATGGTCTGATATCGATTTCCTGAAACAGATTTTGAAAGTACAAGTACAGTACCACAAAATGTATATTCTCATTTTGCGCTGAAATGCTGCGAAATGGGTGTAAAATGCTTGCAACATAACTGAAAACGGTCTGTAAGATTAATGAAATCTGAAGATATCATTGGTCTAATCCCTTGGCGGGTATATTTAAAAATCCCCTAAATATTTGTGACAGATACTAATTAGACTCAGGAACTGAAAAAATCGTCAGTGCTGCCCTACAGTGATTGCGACTATAGTGCAACATTTGCTATGAGGTAAGAGACGATCAACCATATTTCAAACTTGCAATAACATGATTGCGTATGTCAAATAAATGTTCCAATTGTTGTATAGTACAAATGTAATATTAAATTAAGTATTTCATTATATTTTTTCGGTATTTGACTTCTCTAAATGAAAAAAACTTAATGTCGAATTTAGGGAAAACTGGACAACTGGACAACCTATGGTTTTAATTTCGACATGTTCTGTCGAAAATAGGTACATAGTTCGTTTTATTTATTTTGTGCCATCTCTCTCTATTCATCGTTATTTTTAAAAGGTATCAATTTACTTTCTTTTTTCATTTTCATACTCATGTGCCAACCTAAATTCGACAGTGATGACGAAAATAGGTACATAATGTACATATTTTTGTCTTATGGAAAAATAGTGTCAAATAATAATTACTTACTCAAGTGTTTCTTACTAAGCAATACTTAAGTATTTAAATCAGAATGGATTTATCGAGGGGCAATATATAAAAATATAAATAGAAAAGTTATTGGGTATAGCCCTCAAATTGTTGTGCAACCGTAGACACGTGTTGCACAACAATTTGAGGGATATACCCAATTACTTTTCTATTTATATTTTTATATATTGCCCCTCGAAAAATCCATTCTGATTTGTATTTTCCTGGGTAGGATTGTCACGCTGGTACCTATATCTGCCTCCGTGGCGACGTTAGTTGTTGCCTTGAAAGCTCAAGGTCTTCTAACCGAAGCCACAAATGTGTGGTTGGCTTCCTGTTGTTAACTTCCTTTGTTTCTATTTTTACATCCAAGTGTTGTACATCTTCGCACTTGATTTTACCGTACTGATGTGAGCTTAAGCTCGAAACACGTGTCTACGGTTGCACAACATTTTGAGGGCTATACCCAATAACTTTTTTACTTAAGTATTTATATAGATGATTTTCTTACAACTATTATTTTTAGATGTCAATAAAAAAATATGGTAAATACAGCAAAAAAAATTCAGAGCTGCTTTAAATGCCATCAAGAGTGGGACACCAACCGCAACTGTGGCTCCAACTTTTGGTGTTCCCACCCTTATTCTTGAAATTAGTGGAAAAGGACCCCGCAAACTCCTTTTGAAATTTGGGTCACAGCGGATTTTTTTGAAATTTTTGTATGTATGGTATGTATGGTATGTCCATGTAATTCTCAACCAATGTTACCAATGCGCCAACCCAAAAAAATCAACAGTTTTGCTGCTAGGGGGCGTTGAAATCACCCCTTGCGCAGATTAGATTACTTATTTTTGAATCCGATAACAATATATTCACTTGTTTCATTGTAGCTGATGTTCCACAATATTGCGATGTTTAACAACTGAAAATCTTACCCCCCCCCCTTCTTCGCTCCAACTCCTATTACGAAACGCAAAAAAACATTTACCGAGTTCTTTTAAATGTATCGTCGAATGTTTAAATATGCATGAATAAGGGAAATAGCAGTTTTTTATCATTATCCCCCTTCCCCCGAATGGCACAAAACTAAAAAATTAGGTGGAATTTTCTGAATTTATTATATGATGCAGTTATTTTGAATAGAAATTAATCGGGTGACAATCCCCAAAAATTATTAGTTTTGATGCTAGGGGGCGTTGAAATCATACCTTGCTCAGAATAGACCAGGCAATTTTATAAGTACAATGACGTCAAGCGGTATAAATAAATGGAAATGGCCCCAAGAGGTTGATGAAATTTGGTACGATTATGATAAAATTGTTGAGATAATTGAGGTGCCCTTAGAAGTCAACAACAGAGGTATCTTCAAAGTTCCGGAAATAAACAAATTCCGGGAATATACAACGTCATTTTATTTTTTTAAATAAAGTTTTGGTTTCTATTTTGCTTACTGTAAGTACTTGTTTTTCTTCAAAACCTAAAATATAGTATGTCGAAAATAGGTCAAATGAGAATTATATGTCGAATTTAGGTTCAGATGCAGTTCCAGATAAATACTCCATTTTTTTTATTTCATCTTCAAACTTGGGGATATATGAAATAAATACATAATTTTTGAAAGGCCATTGAGCATGTAAATGTTATTTAATTCGACAAAACGTTCAAAACAAATATAATACGATCCAATACCTTGGCAGAACTACTAAAACTGTCTGATTTAGGTACATTTACCTTACACATGATTCAATATTTTCATGAGAAAGGCCAATCCTACTTCTTGAAAAATGTAATGAATTTTTAAAAAAATCGCAAAATTTTCCGGTTTTTCCAGTTTTTCTCCGTTACTAATGATCCGAACGGGTCGTAAAATATACTTACCATTTTATTCGTATGTCAATAATTTGAAAAATCCCCTTTTTTGTTATTTAAATGTTCATAACAAATTAATAAATGACAGTTGCGAGTCGAACACATAACTGAATATAACTACGGACTGTTTTTTCATGTGATGGCATCGTCGGTTTTTCTATTAGTATTTTTGTTAAAAAAACTCACTCATTACATGCTCTAATGCTTGGTGTATCAGCAGGAAATTGGGTTTCTGTGAGGTTGTTCACAGAAATAATTAAAGAATAACCCATAATTTCAATGTTGGTGTTTATTCTAGCAAACTAAATTGAATTCATAATATATTAAGTACGCCTATTAATAAAAAAATTAGTCTCCTATGATAATTTTGCTAATATGAACTCTCACTTGAAAATTTTCCTCTTTTATTTCTATGAACCGATTTTTAGGAACCAAAGGAATTTGAAAAACGTTTTCGAATTTCATTCGATAAAATGATGGATGCACCTAGTTCTTTCGCCAAATAATTATGTAGCAATAATGATTTAGTGACACATTTTTTCTTCATTTCCATGAGCAGATTTTCGGAGACTGAAATTTATACACATGTTTTTCAAATATCAATAAAATGATGAATTCACCACTAGTTCCTACGCCAAATCATGATTTAGCGAAGACACAATCGATTTAAATTCGAACTTTCTCTTCTATTTTCGTTTTTCTATATATGTCATATACACAACCATGCTTTGGCAAATATTCAATAGCATGAATAACTAATAAGAACAATGATAATAGCTTACCAATACAAATTATTTTCTGTTTATGATTTATTTTCGAACAAATTAGAAGGACTTCATCAGATCCTGACAGATTCTGGAATTTTTTATCGATGCTCTGAGTGCATTCCTCTGCCAGATTCGATTCTGGATATTACTTGAAAAGAAAGGATTTGCTTGGTCAAACCATTTTCTAAACATATTATTCCACTGGGTTATTTTTTGTTCAAATCTCAGATATTTGCAAAAATAAAATGGTTGTTGGTGTACGAAATTACAGCTCGCTTATTCATTATCATGATAAAAGTATAACATCAATATAAAAATCATTTGTTGTTCAAGAGTGGATGCTTTTAAAAAATTGGGAGCATAAACGCTGGTTCTTGTAAACGCAAGAACTCAAGAAAGATGGAGTATCAAGATACCTTGCGTTGGTCTCTATTGGTTTGCCTGAACTATTTTCAGTAGTAATATCCCGGCAAAATTCTGAATTTTCCAAAAATACTTTCACTTTGCTGTCACGATAATTGTGTTGCTCAGAAACACAGTATGAGCGACTGGCAAGGTGAAAGTATTCTTCAAAAATGCTGCATTTTGAAGGGATATTCGATCAGACAATTTCACGAATACATCATATTATTATGGCCTAAATGCGTAGTGCAGGATCGATTCATCTCGTGTCATTAATGTCAGTTGAAGATTGAACCGTCAAAGTGACATTTCTATTTTTACAGTGATTTGTGTTACTATGGAAACGTATAAATATGGAAGAGGCGAAACACCGATTTGATAATACCACGGGCTGGAGATAGTATTTTCGAAGTCCTTTTCTCATTGGTTTGAATTCAAAATTTTTTTTCATTTGATTGTTTTATATAATATGAGGCAAATTGTCAGTAGGAATATCCCGACAAAATGCTGAATTTTCAAAAACTACTTTCACCTTGCTGTCACGAAAACTGTGTTGCTTAGAAACACCACGAGAGCTTGCTCGAGTGGTGTTTTGTACAGCAACACAGTTTGAGCGACTGGCAAGGTGAAATAGTCCAGTCAAAACAAGATTTAGCCTCCTGAAAAATCTGAAAGTTTTGAAACTTTGCACACATATTTGAGGGTACCTAGGGATGAATATACCAAAAGTCCTCATGAATATGAGGCGAGCTCTAGCGGCAATTAGCGGAAACAGGGCATTTTTTTGGTTTTTTATTAATATTTCGACAACCGTTGGTCGGAAGTAAAAGTTCATCATATACATAATTGAAGCTTATCAAATTTGCAACAAAAATAATTATATACATTTTTCTTGTATTCCCAATGGTTACAGAGTTATATGGCGCTAAAGATGGTGCTTTTGGAAAAACCACGCTAGGGCGGTACAATATGGCATTTCTAATAAAATTTGACAATGATTTACCAATTTCATTGAGGATTGAGGAGATAAACTTTTCACAGCTTTGTATGAAAAAAAGATATGATGTATATTAAACAGTGAAATACAAGAACAAAAAATGCTGAGGATATTCCAAGGAAAATTGTATACAAAAGAAGGCCCTGCAATCTGCTCATCTTGATCAGCTTTTGAACTTGATGGCTGAAACAAAGTAAGAAGAGGTAACTATGCAAGAGGTGATGATGTGAGAGAACCATTATATAAATAAGAACATGTATTTAAAAAAAATTAGGTAAGCGAGCAGTAAAACAACGTATGAACATGACGACCGATTTATGTAAGTATACTAAGGGAACGTATAACAAAAAAATACAAATGTGCAATCTCACCTGACTTCTGGTTAAGAGTCCAGCACGCAGAGTGTTTTGGTCTTCTTGTACCAAATGTCCAGTGTTTGTTTTTTTGCACTGAAAACTCGATTTCTTCAAGGTTTATGACATCGGGATCATCAGGGTCATCAAAGTCTTCTCCGAGGGTGGAAGTAACACCATTCAAGCATTCATCATGGCAGTTGTGAAAAATGCTTGTACACATTACTCCTGACTTCCGACAGCCACATCTGTTCCCACATCCACTTGTACATTTGCAACAAATGAGGTTGATTGAGGACAGCTTCAGGTGCTTTTTCAGGTCGTTCACGTTTTCTTCCCTCTTCTGGAGGCTTGTGGGACACAAATTGTTGGTAGCAGTCCAGGTGGTACACTCCATCAGCAGCGACAAGATCGCTAATGCCAGACAGACACAGCCTAACTTCTTGAGCCATTTCATCATTTCTCCTGCCTGCAGCATTCAATACAGTAGTAATCATCTCCTTACTTCGACAATAGAATGCATCTCTGCGGGCTTTAATAGGTTTCTTTAAAAGAACATTTTGTTTCGAATTCAAATAATGATTTCACCGACAACCTTGTTTGGGGCAAAGAGCTAGCTTGTGCTGATGAAGAGGGGTTTGCAGCAGACTGCTGTTTCAGGAAAGCCTTTATAGACTCAGGCCGTGTGCACCCTTTTCGGCACTCAGTGTGTAATCTAATTGTCTCAATACCACTAAGCTTAGTACTCAAATTATCTTTTCGTTGCTCACTAGCTAAAAGTAACGAACTGATTCCCTTCAAACCAACTGTCGTTACACTAGAAGGTGAACCAAGAATTTTGTCGCACAACAAACAGTTTTCTTTCATTTTATACCTCACTTATGTAAACACGTCTTACGTCTACTATGTGAAACACTATAGACACAGACTGAAGAAAATGGCACGGAAATAAAGTGGTCAGAACGCATAAAAAATTATTAAGAAACGAATGACCGTACATCAATCACACTTATGCAACGACGCGGATAGCAGGGAATCCTGACTGGAACTAACCGAAGTGAACTTGTTCAGATGGTGAGCGGCTATTCTAAACACGCTTGAACAGGTTGGAGCTGGAACTTTACTACGGTACCGCTCCGTGCTCTCGGCTGCTCTGCCACTCGGACTCAGTGGAGCGATGGGCGGGAACCTGCGATCCTCGACGGTTTTAGAAAAAACGCTATCGTTTGTCGCCCTATAACTCGGTAACCATCTGGAATACAAGAAAAATGTGGAAGATAATTTTTGTTGCAAACTTAATGAGCTTCAATTATGTATATAATGAACTTTTACCTTCGATGAACGGTTCTCGAGATATTAACAAAAAACCAAAAAGACTGCCATGTTTCCGCTAATTGCCGCTAGAGCTCGTCTCATATTCATGAGGACTTTTGGTATATTCATCCCTAGGTACCCATAAATCAATGATCAAAGTTTCAACACTTTCGGATTTTTCAGGAGGTATGGTCATTTTTTGAAAATTTTTGGCTGGACTAAAAGTATTTTGAAAATTCTGCATTTTAAAGGGATATTCAACAAACATACACCGATTTGAAAATACCACCGATTTGAAAATACCACGGGCTGGAGACAGTGTTCTCGAAAAGTCCTTTTCTCATTGGTTTGAATTCAAAAAATGATGCCATTTGGTTGGTTTATATAATATGAGGGAAATCATCACTCTAAGATCCACATTCCGGTAAACAGCATCTTCATCAGTAGGAATATTTCAAGAATAAAGATTTGCGTCCTCAAACGTGGAAGTCAATTCTATCGAAAATGGGATACTAGACGCCTTGGTATCACTCAACGAGAATGAATAGTATTTTTTGCCTTCACCACACCAACCAGGGAAGGCCTTGGGGCCGAACCTGATTTATGATATAAGAGAGAAAACTAGAATGTTCTCGAAGAATAAAAAAAATCCTAGAAAATCGTGGAATGAGCCAGAATATTGGGTCCGGAATGTTCCAGAGCGTACAAAAGAGTCAATCTAGTCAATTTCTCGAAAAATCAGTTTTGGTGAAAATTTCTAGAATACAAAATTAATCATGTAGTCCCAATATTGTGCCATATATCACATAATTAATCTTTGCTTTACAGAAAACGTTTTTCCAACTCAGTGGGGAAAGGCAGACATTAGAGTTCTACCGAAAAAAAATAATCCCAGTGAGTATGAAGATCTGCGAGCGATAAGCATATTACCGACTCTATCAAAAAAAATTGAAAGAGCACTTGAGGAACAACTAAGAAACCATCTTTCTGAATCCAGAAACTCAGACTGGTTTCCGTAAAGGGTATAGTTGCACAACTGCTCTAGTACACATTGTAGATGATATTGTCAGGGCGACAGATAAAGGTTTTTGTACAATAGTGGTATTACTGGATTTCAGTCGAGCTTTCGACACAATAAGGTTATGATCTGATTTTAGCAATCCTGTACTATATAAGGTTATCCGGCAATACCGTAAAATTGTTGAAAAATAATTTGAACAAAGGGTTTGTATAAATGGAACGTTCTCTGATCACCTGAATTTCAAGTCAGGAGTGCCACAAGGATCAATCTTGAGCCCCTTGCTCTTTACTATCTACCCATCAAACATTTTACATTGCCTAAGATCTTGTAATGCACATCTATACGCCGATGACACTCAACTTTATCACAGTTTTGCTCCTCATGCAGTAGAAAATGCAATTATTCATATCAACAACGATTTGCAATCTTTTGTCGACTCAGCTAGGAATCATTGTTTAATCATTAATGCTTCAAAATCAAATAGTATTCTATTTGGAAACAAGTTTAGTCGTCAAAAACTTTTGAAATCTGTGAATATTACGGTGACACACCGACCTGATGTACACAATTTAAATATTAGGTTTAAGGGTACCTTGACCCATCCGACTCTCAGAATGGAACAATTCAGGCGCTCATTTAGTTATAATATTTGTCATGTTATCAACCTTCTACCAAAAAATCTGAAAACCGAAACCCCATCACTTTTTCGAAATAAGTTCAAACTATTCTTGTTGGAAAATCAATGAATCAATGATCTTTTTTACATTATAAAGTGATTATGACTCCAAGTTGATTGTTTTTGACCACCTCATATCATTTGTAAATGATACCTCACTGTTCAAGTAACCCCAACTTTCCTTTGCCCCCTATTCCATTTTCTTCAGCTTCTGCAATTGCTTGAGAGAATGTTTAAGGTTATGTGGAAGAGCAACTTAGTAGCACTAGTGCCACATGAGTTGAAGTTCGCCTTTTATTTTTTGCAAAATGCTCAATCCGTTTATTTTTCCCTTTTATATGTTTGTTCATTGCTGAAAATAATAAAGACAAGTTATTTTTTTCTTTGGTGTCTTGGCATCGACTGCTATGGTCATTAGCCACGTGTTCTGGATAGGCCTTGTTACTAACTCCATGCTCCACTTTAGGAGCAGCACTGTTAATTGGAACGCAACAGTGAATCGTGCAGGACTCACCCCAGTCCAGCCACGAGATTTGAATAATTTAATCGATCAAATTAAATTAAAAAATCCCAGCCGCAACTGGGGCTCGAACTCCGGACCTTTCGACCTAAAGTCGGACGCTCTAACCACTGCGCTACGCCCCGACATTAAAGACAAGTTATTATTATTATATGATTTACTGAGAGCTACGGACCAAAATCAAATTAGCGTCCTAATTGTACTTGATTATACAAAAGCTTTCGATTTGATAATCCATAAAACCCTCATTTCAATATCACATTTTCTTGGTTTCACAAACAATGCTGAAATCTATTTGAATTAATCATTAACTGAGAGGTTTCAACAAGTTAAGATTAAAGTGACATCAGGTGTTCCACAAGGGAGTATTCTAGAGCCATTATTACTATGTACACTTCCAATTTTCAGAAGTCGATGCGTTATTGCAATTATCATTTCTATACTGATGACAGATATATTATTCATTTAGAGGTGATAATCTAATTGAGTCGTTCCAAAATATCAATCATGATCTGAATTCTTTGTACAATACTTCTAATGATCAAAAATAAATGATAATGATTGAAAATAAATCCAATTAAGTCATGCGCACTACTTTTCAGCGAAGATACCTCTCGTGAATTTATACAGAATACTATTCAATTGCAAATTGGCAATGAAAAAATTCCATTTGTTGAATAGAGAAAAAGTCTGGGTCTTATAATCGATAGTAAACCCAAATTCAAACAGCACGTCTCGAAAAAATTGCAAATAGCCTACTGTACGTTGAAAATGATTTATACTCACAGATTATCACTGGATCGAGAAATAAAAAAGTTCTAAGTGAATCTCTGGCAGACGTTGTCTAGGGATCCTGTCTTGATAGTGTGGATATACAACGTTTACAAAAATTACGAAACTCGTGTCTCCTACTTATATATGGCATGAAGCGCAGTCACAAGATTTCTCACAAATTAATTGAATGTCATTGGCTTGATATGTTTAACCGCCGTAAATTACATTTTGCGTGCTTCTGCTTCAAATTATTAAAATTCAATTTATCGTACCGATGTTCATAATTTGAATATCAGTCGCCAAAATATTCTCACCATACCCTCTCACCATAAAGAATCATTCAAGAGTTCTTTCTCCTACATCAGCGCTATAATAGATAATGAGCGTACTAAACCTAACTTTTTTAGTTTCGATATGACTCCAAATAATTTTAAAAGCAAATTTAAACAGTATCTATTTGGTACGCAGAATAATTAAATACGTCACATGGGTTAAAATTCTCCCACCTACCTCTAAGTTTTTCTCCATTCTCTTCTCTATTCTCTTCTGTTTCTCTCTCCCCCTTTCTGTCCTCTTTCTCTATCACCCTTCCTCTCGCTCTCTCTATCTCTCTTTCATTATAATGTAGATATTTGTTTTGAATTCACTAGTGTCAATTATTGAAATTATTATTCAAAATAGGTGGCTTTGGTGTAAGAAGAGACTCAGAGGTATATTCTCTGGGTTCTGAACAACAAATTCTATACCAGAACCACAAATTGCCAAGTTACTTATGTAATATCTTTTTTTTGTATTCCTATGTGGGTAAATAATAAACGTATTTATTATTATTATTATATAGGCCTACGTGAGTTCTCGTGGTATATTACTTTATTGGGTCAGAGTGGAGAAGTTGGGTGGTACACCGACGTACGAGGATCGAGAATGGTGTTATAAAGGAATTGGGGTAGAGTCTCAATTCCACATAATATGACACGCACCCGACACGCATGTTGTGACTTTCAAACAGATCCGATCCTGAAAGTATCGAGGAAATGTAATATTCCATTCAGCTCTCGAAATGGATATCTATTAAAAGAAACGTAATCTTCGTGACGTGATTGGAAGATGATATGATTAAACGAATTTTTGAAGGATCAGTCTTGGATATGGGATATAGTTTCTACTGGATCTCATATACGTGGGTCATTTTAAAAAAATCTAAAGTGGCTTGGCATTATTCATATACACCGTGTAATAAATGAATGTGTTTTATTCACTCAGTCGGCAAAACAAGGTAATAGCAAGAAAGTTGATATAAGTGAGTAAAGTGGAACCTGATAAATTGCAATAACTTGATGCAAGAAATAAAAATAGTAATAGTTTACGTATTAAATGTTGTTCACTACATAATTATTATGCAGTGAGCACGTAAAGGTCATGCGCAATAAATTCCCAGCGCCCGTTTGGGAAAAGGTAAGATTGACATATTTGACATCAATTTGATTACGTTTCGTCTTACGGCGTGTTATCCATTTTCATAGTTGATAGATATATGGTCGTAGATAACTGAAAATAATTTAACTGATACGAACTCCTCGGAAACCTCCCATATACAAATTTTTAGAAAAATAGTCTTAGTTGTTTCCAATATACATGTCAAATCAGCTCATAGTGGTATATCCTGTACTAACTCAGTTTCAGGATATAAGTATTAACCTCATACTTTAAACTAGTTTGGGAACGTTGAAAATTCTTATCCGGTAATGTTATGAGTGTACAAACTAATTCAACTCAAAATCTTCTCCAAGAGATAAAAACTTTCGAGTAATTTCCGGGAAATTTAAAAATGAAACGAACATTCATGCTCTCTCCTGGGCTTCCTCAACTTCGTATAATCTTCCCGATCATAACATTTCCAGTTCCCTGAACCAACGCGAATGTGAGATGTCCTCTTCAATGTAATCCTTAGTTATCATAAAACTAACGTTTACAATTATGTAAATGAAACTTGTTGAATAGGAAAATCCTCTTTGAATTCAATTCACCTGCTTAATGTCTGTTTTATTGTTGAAAGTTAAACTTCAAATGAAGATAAGGCATGCAGTGTCTCTTGAAGAAACTTGTTCGCTATTATACAGTTTGTTTCCGAAAATCGATCAGAAAATATTAAAATTTTCTATGCATTGTTGAAAGAAAAAGTCGATATTTACTTGCACTTAGTCGTTGCCAGGCAACGAAAAATTACTGTTAAGAGATATTCATTTTCACACTATATCATTCAATCAATCAAAATTACTTTATCGTCTGAAGAATGACAATTCCTATTTAGAAAGTGAAATAAAGAGTAATAAATAAACATCAATAACAATTGAATACAAACACATTTTTTATACATACAACGATACATAGTTCCGTAATGTGATTTCACGGAATTTTGAAATAGTACTATTTTTTCTAAGTAAACTATTCCATTCGTGACCCTCATCAACACTTTTTACAATGTCTCTTGCAATTCACAAAATAATTATTAAAACATTCTCTTATTTAATTTTTTCCCTTCCCATTTTAAGTTGACCTTGAGTGGCCAAAAAGTGAATACCATTTGTGAATTGAGAATTAATACTTTCGATATTTACGAACTTTTTAAGTGATTTCCACATCAAAACGGAATAATTTATATGAAAATCAATTTTTAAAATTTAAAACAAGTTATTCGGAATATCATTATATACCTTCGCAATCTGATAAGTATAGGAAGACAGTAAAGTTCTATGAATAGTTGTTAAAGTTCATATAAACCCATGAAAAAATTAACGGCAATGGTAAAAATTCTGAAAAAAAATCAAGTCATTTTGGCATTCAAATTAAATAATTAGACAGATGTAGAAGAAAATCTGATGAACAGTTTTTGAAGAAAAAAATAAAACCTAATTCTTAGAGGTTTTTTTAAGTTTTCTCAAAAACCATTCATCAGATTGTATTTCAAGTATCATGACATATCAATGTCAAAGTAAAAGATGATCACGATTTTTTTTTTCAGAGTTTTTAACATCAACGTTCACTCACAATTTAAAAAAATTCTGAAAATCTTATTATTAAATCAAAGACAGTTGAAATTCAGAACACTGAACATTGAGGAACTATCCATACTATTTTGTAGACATAAAATCAACCGATTTATATTTTTGACAATGATCTTCAAAACCTTGGACAAAAAACGGTAAATCGCTCCAGTAAGTGATTCCTCTGTAGTACATGAAAGAAAAGACAAAAATAGTTCTGCTACTGTCCACAAGGTATTGCACAGAATTATTGTCACTTTACATTTTTACATTTTATAATTTGTGACTTTATATCTCATATCTATAATGTATATGTTATAATGTGAAAGAATTTTAAAATCATTAATCTAATCGATCGTTCTATTTATTTTAAATCAATAAAATTATTTTATCTTTATTTTTTGTGCAATATGTTATGTTATATAAAATTAATTAATATCTTGTTCAAATCCTATCTTATATTATATTATATTGTATTACGTTTTTAACCCTACACTTTTATAATTATTACTATGTGAAACCTACACACAGACATATATCCTTCTGGATATATATGTAACTCGTGTTCATACACTTAAGACATAACCTGAATTAACTAATTGTAAATGTACTTAAAAGATGTGAATAAAAATGTATTACTATTATTATTATTATCTTTACTGTACAGCGTTGCCAATAGTTCTAGACACCGGTAACTGATCTAATTTGTTTAATTTTTGGAAAATGAAAGTTACGTCGATAGGGATTTGTCAGTTCATCAGTTGAATGTTGGACTGGTCCGCCTAAAGCCTTGGAGTCCTTGGACACAATTGAAGAAGTATGTAAGTAATAAGTTTTTATGTTTTGCGATTTGCCAACAAAAGAGTGAAGAGACTACAAATTCAACCAAATTCGTAGACAGGACTCAGCAGAGGCCCACAGTATTCAGAAAACGAGGTCCCCGAGGTCTCCACCCAACAAAATTATGAAGGCACTGTGAATTCCACCAAATTCATGGACAGGATTCAACTGATCTCGAAAAATTATTTTCCCGAAGATTCCACCCAACGAAAATCTAGGTCCTGTTAATTTTACTAAATTCACTGACAAGGCTCTGTGGAGGTCGCTAATCAACAGTAATGAGGCCCGCGAAGTCTACATTCACAAAAAAAACGGAGATACTGCAAAACTGAAATATTTTGTAGACCACTGAATAATAAGCCTATACGAAGAGCTGGAAAAGAGAAGAAAAGAAAGAAATAACCTTGAAAACGTGGCCCAAAAACATAACAATGAACTCATAATTCCGAAAAGCAATGAAATATACCATCAAATTACAAACAGTGGAGAATGTATGGACACAATCGTTACTAGTCCCCTTCAAAAGGAAAGGAATAGAGAAGATGGCGGCTCACCTTTTCTCTCATAACCCCCTTGACAATATAGCTACATAATGCATTGAACCACATCACCACAATTAATACCAGATAATAATTAATATTCCTGTGAGCTATTTCGCAGTACTCCGAATAATGTTGAGATTTGACAACAATGCATTAGCAGTAGGGTTGACCGTTGGATTTTCGGTAGATATTCCAGCAGAAAACTGTAATTCATTAGGAAATATTATAAAAGATCGCTGTCACTATGGTATGAAAAACATATCTTGTCAGTGCCATCTTACAGTTCAGAAACGCGAAATATTTGACTTTATATGAACCTCAAGAGTCCTTTGAATCTCAAATTCAATGTATGAACATCAGTGCGAAACTATATTTCACATAATAATGCAACAATAAAGGCATGCCGAATGCAACAACTTTCGATTATCCATATTCAACCATCCTATAATATGTAATTTATGCGAAATATGTTCACGTCTGCGAATACCAAAAATCAACCTTAAACAGAAATTTTGCAACTTCTGTATTATCAGCTTATAAATATTGTTAAGACTTGGGCCATACAAACAATCTGCTAGGTTGAATATTGACAATACCAAGCTTTCACATAACATTATTTTCAGCGGTAGAAATTTTTTACATCCATTTATTGATTTGATAGAAAAGTAAGCTTTCTGAATGAGGGAGTTTACATGTTTTTCAAATTTAACAATGATGACTCCCACATTTTTTGAGTAATGAATTATCTCAAGAGGAGCTTCATTCGTTTCTATATTGATCTGTTGTTATTTTCCGTTTTTATTATTATTATTTATTGAATTTTTTTATAAATGGTGAGTCGAAGCCAATTCAACAAAGTTAATAATATCCTCGTTAACCCGTTCATAAGCATCTGTCACGCTACTAGTAGCAAAAGAATGATGAAATTTTGCATCATCTGTATAAAGGTGGATATTGCATCATTTCACGCTTTTCACAGGTTGACTGGTATAAATTGTAAATAGAATTGGACCTACGATTGACCCTTGTGGTACACCAGATGTCATTGGTAGGTATTCAGAGCAAATGATATCAATTTTTACTAGTGGTCATATATTTGTTAAGTGGGATCTAAGCAACAGTTCTGCTTTTTCAGTTACCCCAAAATGTGTTAAGCATGTTCACAAATTCATTACAAATTTATCACTAAATTAATTAATAGTTTTAAAATTTTACCAGTTTTCTTTTGTTTTATTGATTCTGAATGCTAAATATGCTCTATCTCTATGAGGCTTTTATTTTTCAATTCATAATCATACCATGGCAAACTGTTAGACTTATGAATGTAAGTTATAATTGGTGCAACATTGTTCACTATGGATTCACACTTGGTTTGAAAATTTTTATTCAAATATTAACATCGACACAGTTCAGCAAAAGATTTCACGATATCAAATCCAGACTGATTTTTTCCATATTGACTGGACCAAGATTTCTGAATTTCTCAACCACATCAAAACTCATAGATTTATTAATTTTGAAGATATTCACAAAAAATATAAGTAATTATCATAATATCAGACTTTATTCAAATAAAACAATTTACACCATTATATGCGTTTACAGGTCTCCAGATGGAGACATGAAAATTTTTTTTGAATGGAATGGCCAATCTACTGGATAGATTATTCAATCAAAATAAGTTTTTAGTATTGTGTGGAGATTTTAATATAAATTTCGTGAATATACACGACCCTAATGTTATTAATGTCATTAATCTATTAACGACATATAACCTGTCTGGTCAAGTAAAATAGATGACCAGAGTAACAACGACCAGTAGTTCCTTAATTGATAATATTTTCACCAATATCAATATGGAATTATGCACATGCAATGTAATGAAGACTGATATATCAGATCATTATGCACAGATATTTGGGTTTGCTCTATCAATTTCTCTCGAAAAGTCATTGACTAGTTACCAAAGACGAATCACTGATGAAAACTTGGAGAATTTATATAATTCATTAATCAATGAGGGATGGCACGAGGTTGATACACAAGTTGATGCTGATTCAAAGTACAATACATTTTTCAAAATATTTTATTACTATTTTGATATTGCATTTCCTCTTCTGAAAGTATCGAATCATCAAACAGATAAGAACGAAAGGTGGGTAACACCTAAAATAAGAGAGTGGTCGCGGAAATTGCGCGATATGAACTTACTGTACAAACAAACCAAGCTTGAAAAATTGTACCTGAAATACAAGGCTGAAAAAAAAGAATACAAGCATGCGATAAACAAAGCTAGAATAGTGTATAATGACAAGATAATCAATAATTCCCAGAACAAAGTTAAAAGAACGTGGGCCATATTCAATAACGTAACAGGAAAACGAAAAAAGACTCTGGAAAGTATCCGCAGCAAATTGCAAATCATTTCAGTGCTCACTTTGATACATCTAGGTATATAACAAGTAGTTCTTCCAACCAAGTAAATTTCAGTCAACATACAACTACCATGTTCTTGAAACCAACCTGCCCCGATGAAGTACGGCGTATTATAATGGCCCTCCCTCCAAAATTTTCTGTTGGCATTGATGAAATACCGACTGTTGTTCTCAAACGTGTGGGAAACCTAATTTGTCATCCGCTATCGAATATAATTAATGAATTGGAATCTTCCCTGATGCACTAAAAATTGCAAAGTATATAAGAAAGGAAAAAAGAATGAAATTTCAAACTATATGCCCATTTCTATACTGTCTGCTTTCTCAAAAATAATGGAACGCCTCATTTACATTAGGTTCTTACCATACTTCATTGAAAATGATATATTTGTGATGAATCAGCACGGTTTTCTTCCAAATAAGTCTACCAAATCTGCGATCTACGATTCTCTTAATTATATAATAGACCAACTTGATAAAGGAAATAAAGTAACAGGCATTTATTTTGACCTATCGAAAGCGTTTGACCTCATCAATCATGAATTATTATTGCAAAAACTAGAGTGCTATGGTGTCAGAGGAAAAGCGCTTGATCTAATAAAATCATACCTCAATAATCGAACACAACTAGTCAGTATTTCATCCAAAAATAACTGTAAGTCTTTGGTATACTATTCTGATAAAGTACAAATTGGCGTTGGGGTGCCTCAGGGCTCTATACTCGGCCCAATTCTGTTTTTGATATTTATTAATGATCTATGCTCCCAAATTGACATCAGTTCAGTTTTTCTATTTGCAGATGACATTTCAGTTGTTGTATCAGTAAGGAATATTTGTACTCTGAATGAAACATCTAATGTAACAGTGTCCCAGGTGGTAGATTGGTGTGATAATAACTCTCTTTTAATAAATAAAAATAAAACCAATTATATGTTTTTCAAAAACGTCATGGAAGACCAACTTAAAATTAATGTTCTCAACTCCCGAATGGATGAAACAAACTCCTCCAAATTTTTAGGGGTAATGATAGATAAAGATTTACGTTGGACCGATCAGGTAAAAGCAATAATATGTAAATTGTCGACAGCTTGTTGTCTTATCAGGGACCAAATAAGTATTCACAATATCAAAATGTTTTATTTTGCTTATGTACACTCTGTGATTGACTACAGCGTAATCTTCTGGTATCATTCACCAACATCTAATGATAAATTCATCTATCAGAAAAAAATCATAAGAACTATGCTTAACCTTAAAAATGACACATCTTGCAGACAGTGGTTCATTAACTTGGGAATTATGACCGTTCATTGTGCCTACATATATAACATTGCCATTTTTGCCAAAAAGTACTTGCAAACATTTCCTACAAATAATCAACAAATAGACAATATGGTGACAAGAGGAAGCAAACTTTTACGCATTCCACTACATAAAACAAGTCATTTTGAGAAGGGTCCGTACTATAACTGTATAAAAATATATAATGCTTTGCCTCCTCATTTCAAAAAAATCAATACCATGATTATTTTCAAAAAAACGTTGAAGGAATATTTGACTGTTAATTAATTCCTTTTATTCACTGGACGAATTTTTTAATTTCTGTAAAATGTAACGTATGGCTAATTTTATTTACATGTGGTTTTTTATACAGTCTCATTAATGTATTCTGTAAATGTTCGTATCTGTATTTGTATTCTTGCATATTAATTCCAAGGATTTGTTATATGTGCGTGTGTATATATATATATATATATATATATATATATATATATATATATATATATATATATATATATATATATATATATATATATAAGGATGGATATAGCGAGGGGCAATATATGAAAATATAAGTAGAAAAGTTATTGGGTTTAACCCTCAAAATGTTCTGCAACCGTAGACACGTGTTTCGAGCTTAAGCTCTCATCAGTACGGTAAAATCAAGTGCGAAGATGTACAACACTTGGATGTAAAAATAGAAACAAAGGAAGTCAACAACAGGAAGCCAACCACACATTTGTGGCTTCGGTTAGAAGACCTTGTGCTTACAAGGCAACAACTAACGTCGCCACGGAGGCAGCTATAGCTACCAGCGTGACAATCCTACCCAGGAAAATACAAATAAGGATGGATATAGCGAGGGGCAATATATGAAAATATAAGTAGAAAAGTTATTGGGTTTAACCCTCAAAATGTTCTGCAACCGTAGACACGTGTTTCGAGCTTAAGCTCTCATCAGTACGGTAAAATCAAGTGCGAAGATGTACAACACTTGGATGTAAAAATAGAAACAAAGGAAGTCAACAACAGGAAGCCAACCACACATTTGTGGCTTCGGTTAGAAGACCTTGTGCTTACAAGGCAACAACTAACGTCGCCACGGAGGCAGCTATAGCTACCAGCGTGACAATCCTACCCAGGAAAATACAAATAAGGATGGATATAGCGAGGGGCAATATATGAAAATATAAGTAGAAAAGTTATTGGGTTTAACCCTCAAAATGTTCTGCAACCGTAGACACGTGTTTCGAGCTTAAGCTCTCATCAGTACGGTAAAATCAAGTGCGAAGATGTACAACACTTGGATGTAAAAATAGAAACAAAGGAAGTCAACAACAGGAAGCCAACCACACATTTGTGGCTTCGGTTAGCTGCCTCCTTGGCGACGTTAGTTGTTGCCTTGTAAGCACAAGGTCTTCTAACCGAAGCCACAAATGTGTGGTTGGCTTCCTGTTGTTGACTTCCTTTGTTTCTATTTTTACATCCAAGTGTTGTACATCTTCGCACTTGATTTTACCGTACTGATGAGAGCTTAAGCTCGAAACACGTGTCTACGGTTGCAGAACATTTTGAGGGTTAAACCCAATAACTTTTCTACTTATATATATATATATATAACAGGAAGTTATTCAATGACATCTACATATATATATATATATATATATATATATATTTATATAAGTGTTTTTATCAAAACTAAATGTATATGACGTTGCTGATGTTTCATAGGAAATTCATGGCAATAAAGAAATTATTATTATTATTTCAATTTTTATTAGAATCAACAGCTCATATGTGTTGCAATTTGGCGTAGATTCCAAAAACCAGATAAAAATTGCAGTAATTTCAAAATAGCGTAGTGAAGGTCCATTATCAGAAACGAGCTTTTCGGAAAGCTCCCGTATGCTAATTTTTAGTAAACCAGTCCCAGTAGTTTCCCATAATTATATAGCTCTTTGTGAAGGACTCTGTATTATTCAAAGAAACCTGCTTACTCCCAACGCACATAGCGAATTAATAATCACACAATTACCATCATTACCTCCTCTTAAAACTGTTTTTAGCATAATAAAATGAATATCAAGATACGCATGTTAGTTCTTGAGTCCGCTTCAAACTACCCTATGTAAACGAATTGAAGTATGTGAACTGAAGTCAAGAATGAAGAATCCTATTATCCTACTCGTTCCGAAGAAGGGAGACCTTTTATAATTACCAAAAGTGGAAACCCAAATTAGTCGTATCCGCCATTAGGCGTATATAAATACCGCTGAGTAAGGCCCTACTACAACTTGGCAGAAATAATGATGGAACAATTCTCCTGTATTACTTCCCAAAGGATATGCATACGGATAGATGCGCAGGCTGGGTACCTTTCGGGACGAAGTTTATGCCGTCGCATTTTCGAATATGGAAACTAAGGAAATATGGATAATATAAGTAGTGCTTTGTGCTGGGAAGAGAGTCCCAGAACACATTTTAGTATCTAATATATCAGCGTTACCGCGATAAGGTACATAATATGTAAGAGGAAGACGCCACATTTGATATTAAATTGCTCACAAAGAGAACGGGAAAATCTGTATACAGACTCGCCATACAAGGAGGAACAGTAATAGTACACAGTGTTGTATCTCACGCTTTCGTGAAGCATTTGTGTTTTTATTTTATATTTATTTATCTACAGTGTATCCCTAGACCAGTGGGACAGTTGAATATCTCTTGAACCAATAGGAATTTTGAAAATATTATAATTTCATATCATATCGCATTCTTAGAGCTAACTTCAGGAATGACTATTTTTTATACTAGGGGCGCAAGAAAGGCCCACAAAATCAAATATCTGTTTTTTAAATACCTTATATATTTCAACATAACTGAATTCTCATTCATTTTGGGTAATTATTAGTTAATTATTTTTGAAAATCTGACAAGGCGTTGCCAAGATATACCAGTTTTCATTAAATGCAGACATTTGTAGCTCTCATAATGCAATATGATGTGAAATAATAATATTTTTAAAATTCCTATTGGTTCAAGAGATATTTAACTATCCCGCTGGTCTAGAGAAACACTGAATACTTTATTGCCAGGAGAAGGAGTTCTCGTAGACAAAGCTTACATAATAGTAAAAATATCGAAAGAATAAATGTATAAATAATACCAAAAATGTGATACCTACACACATATACAGTGTGTACATAAAGTAAGGAATAAATTCATTATTTCTGAATGTAAAGATATTTCGGAAAAATCCTCGGACAGGTCGATTTTCTTTTCCGATGGGCCAATTTTTGAACCCCACTCAAAATATATAGGGTTATCCGCAATTGAGTAAAAATGACTTTGGTGATATTTTTAAATTGGACACCCAGTATATTTTTCCATATTTGGTTAGGGATCGTCATTACGAATCCAGTGATACCAAGTTTGATGGGATTATGTCAAACGGCTGCGGAAATATGGCCAAAAAACTTCTCCATATACCCAATGAGTGCGACAGAGACTTTTAACCTTCTGAATCGTGTGGAGTCTCGCAGTCATATGGCATACTCACTAACTTGAACTGCTACAAGTTTCTCCAAAATCTTCGACAAGCACGGTAAATACTGATAATTCATAACTCAGAGAATTCAGTAGATCTTGATACCTTTGGTAAAGGTCGCCCTAAAGATTTTTTTTCATAGCGAAGGCACTGCATTTTTTTCAATGCAGTAGTTAATCAGATGAGTAATGGAAATTTCAATAAATGGGCAACAATATAAAATCATATTGACTGAAATGTCATCAATTCGATAAGCTGTAGATTTATTCTCGAGGAGCAATTCATGAATTTGCTGAACAGATGCCATCTTGAAATTAAAAAGTTCGATTCCCTCAAATCATTTATTTTCATAAAATTCTATAGAATCTTCACAGTTATCATCCGATGAGCCAGACCAGATTTGCCCAAAAAAATCATTAATTTTAATGGGATCTGAAATATCTTCTGGAATTAAGACCGCACTATTTCAGTACTCTGCAGCTATTAACGTCAACGCTCCCAGACACCCTGCTAGCTTCCCAGGGCTTCAATAACGATATTGCCATTTTCCCTTTTATTATGGAAACCACCGAGGAAGTTTCCACAAAACAATCTACCGTCACCTTGAAATATCCCGTTTTCCATCCCGCAAGAGATAACGTTTCTGCTCCTTTTATATTTCGAATGAATCGCTTCAAGAAAGATAAACCCGCATTCAATCTACAAATTCCATTCCGGAGTGAATAGATAATGTAATATTTTCTCGCGCTAAACTTATGAAATGATATTGTTTTCCCGGACGCGCGTTCCAATGTTTATATTTTCTCCGGTCTATTGTGTTCGAGTGTTATTGTTTCTTTTGTAACATTATACACGTAGCAGTAACACAATTCTTTTCGCATCGTTATACAGCTCTGTTTTTCTACCCGTTTGCCTCGGCACACATTCGCATCGGCTTGTTTTGCAGCACTTCAACAAAACTTTTACGACCGTGGGAGTTGTTATTTTCGCTTTTTTTAGCGTGAATGGAAGTTTATTGGATTATTTTGGACGATTTACCTACAGAGCATGGGATGAATAAGTTTTTATTCGGGCAAATGCGCACTAATGACTGTTAAAAGAACTTCGGTTGCAGCCAGGGTCCTATTAATTGTCGCATTGAAGTTTTTTTCAGGATTTCTCTGAATTAATTTCATTGTTAAATAGATTTGTGTGCCAGCAAAATTTCACAAATGTTACCACGCTTCTTCATGAAAAAAAAGGATTACAGTAATAATAAAGACCAATAGAAAGCAACTGAAAACAGCAGTCTTCGATTAACTCAATTCGGATGCCATCAGTTCTATAAAAAATGTATCCCGCTATAATGAGTTTAGGAAGGCAGCCCAAATCATAGTCTGTCCCAGATATGTGAAAAGATTTTTAAAAGACGCCAGAATACATACAAAAGCGATTTTATGTGATTTGATAAAAGCTTTCGATAGTGTTTCACAGGATATTCTATTAGAAAAGCTTAACAAATATGGAATCCATGGGTTAGCTCTCAGTCTAATACATTCATTTCATTATGTATCGTTTAATAATGAGACATTTAGCTCTAACCAAGTTAAACATGGATCAGTGCTATAATATATATGAATGACTTACCCAAATTTATTGATACTGCTGATGTTTTAATGTTTGCGGATGATTCAACTTTCATAATTCAAAGTGAAAACCAAGAAGAAATGGACAGGATATCTGGTGAAACACTGTCGAAAGATGAACTGTATTTCAACTCTAATGCTCACTCTCTTTCTCTCTTAATGAAAATAAAACGAAAACCATTTCATTTACAAAACATAAAGATTTCGAGAATGAGGATACAGTAGTGAAAGTTATTAACTCCACTATACAGGCCGTTTCTTTTATCATGTGGTAACATTGCTATATTCTAAACCGTAACAGATACGAAGACGATTAAATGGGAGAAAAGGTAACTATTGTGGAGAACAGTACAATGGTCAAAGAAAATTTACAGTCTCGCCCTTCCCGAGTTATACAGGGAAAACTAAAAATGCTGTTATTTGTTTTTTACGAATAGAATTGTTATTTCTGAAAATATAAAAAAATGGAAAAGGAAAGTTTTAATGTATTCTAAATGTACTATGATAATGTAACGATTAATCTTTGATTAAACGTTTCGTGTCAACACGGCCACCATCAACATTTCTTTTCAAATACGGACCTGTCTGTTTTAGTACAAATATTGATAAAGCGATAAAATCACAATTCAGTGGTACATCACACTTGATATTTTTATAACGTTTCATTTAAAATAACTAACATCATCAGTGACAACAATTTTTAATTACGGTCCTGTCGTTAGGTCGTTTATGGATTCCACAAAACCTAACTCTCCGATATAAAAATTATCAGTGACGCTTTGAATAAATGTATCTATTAAAATTATGTTTACACTATAATAAAAGATATCTGTAGTTTCAGAGACGAACGATAGCAATTTACCTCGGAAATAAACTTACTTAAGAGTAGAAGAAATCAAACAAACAGAAAACAATTTATTTCATATTGAATTTTTGAGTGAAAATAAAACCAATACAGAAAATGAATTCTTCATGATAACCTACATTAAATGCTCGAATTGCCGACCTCTTTGTTGAATGCACATAAGTTGTCTGTTCATACAATTTCTGTGGCAATTTTCTAGTATGATGGGTGTAATGCTATTACATGCATCTCTTATTTTTTGTTTGAGATGGTCGATATCTGTACTAGTTGTCGAAAAAACTTTATCCTTTATGTATCCCCAGACAAAAAAATCTAAAGGAGTCAGGTCTGGGGATCGAGCTGGCCAGGCAATTGGTCCATTGTTTCCAATCCATTTTCTTGGGAATATTGCATCTAAATGTTCCCTTACTATTACTGCATTATGGGGAGGGGCACCGTCTTGTTGAAAATATTGTATTTCACGGCGGATGTTCAGTGGCTATTCATCTAAGTAGCCATCAAACTCATTGGATAAAAAATGTAAATACATTCCACCATTCAAATGCTCGTCGTAAAAGAAAGGACCTAGTATGTTTGTTCCCAAAATTCCCAACCAAACATTTATTCCGAACCTTTCCTGGAAATTGGTTTCTCTATGTAAATGTTCATTTGTATTATTCCACCTATAATGGATGTTTCTGTTAAACCAACCATTGTTGGTGAATTTTGTTTCGTCCGTCCATATTATTTTATTACAAATCTTTCCAACTTTCCTATTTCTACGTCTCAACCACATCGCAAATCGTACTCTCCTTCCGTAATCCCTTTCATTGAGGTGATGAACTTTGCGTATCCTGTAGCATTTGTATTTGTTCTTTTTCAAAATATTTCTGGTAGATTTTACAGAAATCCCTAGTTCGTGGGCAATTTCTCGTAAAGAACAATCTTGATTAGAAATATTTTTGTAACTGACCAATCCTAAATTGAAAAAAAAAAATTTCGTCACTTTGTTGATCTTTATGAAGTAATATTTGCTTACCTAAAACATTTATTTGGTTCCGCATACTTCTAGTAACAACACATTTTCTAGTTTTATTTCTATCAAATGCACCACAGTCTCTCAAATTTCTTTCTAATCGTCTAAACATTTGAATGTTTGGAATACGACGATTTGGGTATAGCTCACCATACATATTTTTTGCCAAAAGAGGATTTCTATTTGATTTTGCATAAGCAAATAGCATATCAGTCGTCCTTTCATCATTTGAATACATCTTTGATATGACTGAGTGTATAAACGACTGACAGTTCTTAACACGTATCAACAACTCATTTATTTGTCCTGCCATAGAAACCAAGCAAAGCCTACTTGTTTAAAAATGGTAAATGAAGTGAAATGCTATTTAATTGTACCATATCACACAATAGTCGTATTTTGACAAAAAACTGATATTTTCGTTACTTCCAGGATTGAGAATTATAGAAATATTCAGTATGATAATTGATTCAGAAGAAATCAGCCTTGAAACAAGGATTTCTGTAATACAAAAATGCCCAAGAAGGAAAAATACGAATGATCGTTGTGTTGGGGTATCTTCTTATCGAAATTATTGGGTGAAGTCTGAAGTATGCCAATAGTTGAATAGGTTTTGAAGAAATCAAAATAATTTACAAAAGAACTAACGACAGGACCGTAATTAAAAATTGTTGTCACTGAGGATGCTAGTTATTTTAAATGAAACGTTATAAAAATATCAAGTGTGATATACCACTGAATTGTGATTTTATCGCTTTATCAATATTTGTACTAAAATAGACAGGTCCGTATTTGAAGAAAAAAAATGTTGATGGTGGACGTGTTGACACGAAACGTTTAATCAAAGATTCATTGTTACATTTTAATAGTACATTTTAAATACATTAAAACTTTCCTTATAAATTTTTTTATATTTTCAGAAATAACAGTTCTATTCGTAAAAAACAAATAACAGCATTTTTGGTTTTCCCTGTATAACTCGGGAAGGGCGAGACTCCCTGTAAATTTTCTTTGACCATTGTACTGTTCTCCACAATAGTTACCTTTTCTCCCATTTAATCGTCTTTGTATCTGTTACGGTTTAGAATATAGCAATGTTTCCAAATGATAAAAGAAACGGCCTGTAGATGCCGAACTCAACTGGAAAAGTCACACTAAGAAGCTAAATAAGAAGTTATCTAAGAGTCACTTTGTATTGAGAAACTTGAGGAAGTGACTATATATTTAAAATTTGTACATGTATTTTTTTAAATTATTTACGAATTCTTTAATCGAAATTGTAGTTACATCATCACAGAAGACAATAAATTGAATATGCTATTTGCAATGCCTGTCTCATATATCGCTATTGTACTTTCAAGGTGAATAAATATCTCATCAGAGAATAGAAAAGAATACAATATCATTCACCTTATTTATGATACAAACTTCTACGACCGTGGGAGTTGTTATTGTTTTCGCTTTTTAAGCGTGAATGGAAGTTTATTGGATCATTTTGGACGATTTACCTTCGGAGCATGGGATGAATAAGTTTCCTAAAGGACCAGTGGTGACCTCAAAGCAATTTGATCGAGTTTATGATTTCTGACAGAATTATCGACAGTATTGTGAGCACGAGTAGTATCTATTGAGATAATTTCACGAACCAACGAAGTAAAAAAGTTCCATTGTCGTGAATTCTTCAATAGTTATAGACAATGACTGATAGTCATGAAGTCTGTCAGACTGACATTCATATTAGTAGCAAAATGATATATTATCCGTTGTTGTTTGGATACGTGGTTGCCATGCCAAAGTTGTATTACCGGCCCGAAAGCTAGGAACTGCGTATTATCGAGGCATACGTCTCTTATTGGACGATTTACCTTCGGAGCATGGGATGAATAAGTTTCCTAAAGGACCAGTGAAATTATCATGATAACATGAATTGTGACATGTTCTAAAAGTGGCTTAGAGAACGGTTGATACCAAATTTAGAAGAACCGTCTTTAATTATTTTGGAAAATGCCTCTTATCATTCAAGAATATTAAATAAACAGCCTAATACTTCTTGGAGAAAAAGTGACATTTATGAGTGATTAGAATCACATAAGCAAAGTGTGTTACAAAATATGTTGAAATCAGAACTTCTGTCTATTGCAAAATCCATAAAAAAATCCTACAATGCAAGGTGTGGATGAGATATTACGTGAGCATGGCCATGAGGTATTACGGCTACCACCATACCATTGCCAGTTCAATGCGACAGAACTAATATTGGCTGGGGCTAAATCATACTATAAGAAACATGTGGGTAATGGCCTTAAATCCGATGAGGTGGAGATGGTTTGGGAAGCGGCACTGGACCACATTACGGAGGAATATTGGAAGAAATCGGTTGAACATACCGAGAAATTAATAAGGGATTGGTGGGATCGAGAACGCTTACTCGATGTCGAAGTAGCTCCTGTGATAATAATTCCATTTGAAAACGATTCCGTAAGTGATGATTTTATTAGTAACATTGAGTGTTTCCGAGTTTATCTTGTTAAAATGAATTCTATTAATATTTTGTTCTCTTCATTAAATAATTATTCTCATCAACATAGTTTTTTAGAAAGGTGCTATGGCAGTTCGAAAGGTATCGCTGCGAGTAACTGCTTCCACAACTGTACTGTTTATTCCAATAACATTGCATAAACGATTTTCGTGCTAAACATGAAGGATATCGTGAAAATATACCTTAATAAATAATAACAAAACATATTGGTAACCACTAGGTTTTTCAATTTGATTCATATGCTCGCTGACCTTTGAACCTGCACGATAAGACCGATTTTGATTATATCAGCTTTCCTGTGTCTAGATTGGCGACCCTTACTGAACAGACAAGATTAGCCATGTGTCCCTGACTGATCAACAATTTCTCCGCAACGGCAGATGTGTGGCTCGGTTATTTTGGAACCAAGTCTAAGACAAATTGCAGTTCTAATCATATCTTTATTCAGCAATGTCCCCAAGCTAGAGACGGGTAAAGCATTCAACCAAAGATTGGAATTCTTGAGAGAAACAGCTTTCAATCTAGCTATATCATTCACATCGGTAGCGCGTGCAAAAAGACGGTTTGAGGCTACTTCAGTGATAGCTTTGTCCCACTCTTTTGGCATGGTGGATGCAGGAGGGTTAGCCATGTTTGTTTGATTTTTCCAGGATTCAACTGCAATATCTAAACCGTGATTTTTTACTGGATGTTTTGACTTTATAATTTTTTATCGAGTGATTCAGAACTTTTACTTGTCGAAATGAAACTTTGCAGAGCAATGTCATTTGATCGTCGAATACCCAAGCCTCCAAGTCTCGTGAGCAATGAAGCTTGTAACTATTCGGTTTCAGAAAAATCAATATTTACGATTTGTGATAAAATCGAACGGAGTGTCATGACTGTCATATCGAAAATAATCAAAAGATGATGACCATGTAAATTACACGTTCGTAATAAATACTGAATGCGAGGCATCAAACAATTCCAACTGTTGCCCAAAACTTAAAATACAATCAAAAAAGATTCTAAAACTACCCGTTTCCTTATGGAAAACGCCTCATCTCAATATAGCTCGTCCCTAGTCTGATATCACTATTTATGTATCAGATCCCCTCTATAAATTTCCACAAACGGTCAGCGTCTAACGGAACAACACGTTTTGGGGCTTTCGCGCTGTTACGATGCCTTGTAAGGATGCCGTTTCGTCCTTTGTAATCTCTATGCAGATCCGGATGTTGCCAACACCCCCCGCAAACTCCTGACAACAACCGTAATGTCTTTACACCAGCCGAATTTGGGGTCCAGGGACGGGATATCGCACTACAACTTTGGGAATTTATCATGATAACGAAACAAACTTGATTATGTTAATTGATTATTATAATTACTGTAGCGTACGTTGGTTTATTGAGATTTGATCAGGCACAAGCAATGGTTTTCGATAAAGGTTGTTGAATTTTTGATTTCATGTAGTTTTCGACACACTGATCTGAACTTTCCATTAGCTCATTGAAAAATAATGGACAGTATTGAGATTATATTTTGGTTCAAAATCATCAAAATGACAAAACTGCTGAAAAAATGGTGGTAAAAAGCATAGCTATTTTTTCACGCCATCTCAATTATTTTGCAGACTTATTTAATTTTTTTTTTCATTCTGTCAAATTTACAATCTCCACGTACTATACAGAACAATCTAGTGATTAATGGAAAATATTGGCGGTACAAATATATCTATTTCCAAATAATAATTCCTAGAAAATAATCAAACTACATTTCCAGATTACGTAGAACAGAGATGAAATGTATGAACTGAGACAGTATGAGAGCAACAGTATAAGTACTGTTGCGTTTTCAGGTACTAATAAGTGAACTGCTTTCGTTAGCTCATCTTAACTTGACAGCCCTGTACCATACTTGTCACTTCAAATATTTATTATACTGAACTACTACTTAACTAGTGAGTATAATTATGCATCTCAGTCATTAGCTTGGAAATTAAACAGGCTACAACACTGTCATTAGTGTCTTTTTATCCCAAAGGTAAAGACAATTTTCAATCATTTCCTGTCTATTTTTTTTCCGAAACACATAAACAATAACAAATAAAAAGGATCACAAGTCAAAACCACGATTTATTTTTGTCATTTGTCAAACAGGTATCGACGAACATGCGCGTTGTGTATTTCGTACTAGTTATAAGCATAAAAATTAAAAATTGTCAACTGTGAAGGTCAAATTCTTATTATTAGGATCGAGACTATAACTAAAGAAATTGCATAAATGCTCCTACTGAAATGTACAGTTTTAATTTGATTTTATGATCAAGACAGTGATTAGGACTGTGATAATGACAATGATGCATAAATTGACCCTAACTCAAATCTCCATTATATCAAAATACAGTTCTTGAACAATTAGGAAAATCATAGAATACAGTTGGAATATTCGACAACATGATCTAGAACAAAAAAAATATGTTTCAAGATGTTTTCATCAAATTCTTCGAAAGTTACTAAGAATAAAACTATGCTTGAAGAAAACAGAATTCTTTGGGAGATCGTTTAATAACAAACAGTCGTTGCCGACCGCTGATGAACCCTTTACTCCCATATACACCTACTAAGTAGGCTTATTAAGGCAAGTACCTGACAGAAAACAACTACTCCCCTGGCTAAGACCACGACAGGTATTGAATTAAATCTAACAGATACTTGTGCAACGTTCCTCAAAATATCAGAGAACACAATTGCAAGTGCCCTCTGTGACCAAACAGCAGAATTATGTTTTGATTTGGACTATGCTTCCTTCGATTTCCAGGTTCATAACACCTCCTCCTCTAGATCCGACCCGGATAACACCAACATCCTTTTGGTTGTCTCTCTGGAACCAAAATGGGGGATCGTGGCCCGATATCCTGCTAACCTCTCCACATCAACAACCTTCTCTTGAATATTTTTTGTTCGTTTACAAAATCCTTGATTGACATTTTCTAAAAAAGATTTTTGAATACTGCCGCAACACTGCCTAATAAATTTTCTAATCAGCACAAAAAAATGTTTCAATTTGAAAATCTCAACAGGTAATACAATTTATAAAACAACAACAAAAATTAATTGTTGCTCCGGGGCGACTTATTGATTCCAGTGTCGCATTTGCTTCTTCAGCTGCAGAAAAACCCGGAAAAACCTGCAGCACCACATCATCTGAAGATCTGCCAATGTCCTCTCTCATAAAATAAAATATAGGGTGTCTCCAGAGGCTCCAATAAATTCAAGATATCGTCAGAATATTTAGTGACACAACTATCGTCAAACAAACCATTTCGTTTTGTCTTTGGCCAATGCGTACCAGACCAGACCAGATTGAACGCCAGAACCACAATGAACAATGACTGCATATGTATTATAATAGTGGTCTGCTAGATTGAGGTGTTCATCTATTTCGAATCTTCGTAAGAGTTTGGTGCTTCCGCCAGAGGTTGAGTCTTGTATGAAAAGCATCAGTGTTATTATAAGATTGACTGGTGCATTAGCTATACTTGTTGTCTCATAACTGTCAGTTAGTTTGGCGCATATTTAGCAATACAGTTGATCATCACCAGTTAAAAGTTCTATTTTCAGATGATAAAACAGTAAGCTTTGAACGGACTGGTCATCAGTCATATCGAGAAGTTCCAGAAAGTCACATACGTTTTTGCTACCAATTGAACATGTACGTTTAGTGATGATTTTTTCAGTGAAAGATCTACAAACACAAAACGAGATAGACTGTATGGAATCATTTAATCCAGAGCGGTCAGGAGTATTGATTTTGTTATTTTCCTGCTCACGAAGAGTATACAACAAGAACCCCAAGAATTCAGAACAATCCTCTTGTTGTCCTAACGAGTATCTAGTGGACTTCAAAGACTCCAGGAAATCGGTTGGTGGAAAAGATGATAATTCTTACAAAGAATTTTATTGAAATATCACTCTTATAATCTTAAACTTATACAACCAATGAAAGAAGGAGATTACGATCGAAGATGTGAATTCTGCGCGTGGGTACAAGGATAGATAGAAAAATATAAACAGTATGTCAAATATGTTATTTTCTGATGAGGCATGTTTCACTTCAAATGGAGTAGTAAGTTCACAAAATTGTCGGTGGTGGGCCGACAAAAACCCAAATTTTAAAATAGAATGCAATGATCAATTTTCCTTTAAACCAAACTTCTTGTATGGCATTTTCAATAATAAACTAATTGGTCCATTCTTTTTTATGAAGAGTAAAATGTTCTTACATTTTTTAGGTTTGAGATAGAACCAATAATTATTGTTCAATTCTCACAGCATTGCAGACTATTTCAGGCGTATTTGTCTATTTATATAACTTCATAGAAAATTTGTTTTATCCTGTTAACAGATGGGTGAAGGTTGACCTCTCTCCGGCTCTAAGACTAATAGTACGACATTAATTAAAGAATATCTCGATGGCAAATTTGAGAGTAATTCGATTGGTAGATAATCAATAAATCTATGGACAGCAAGGTCTCCTGATCACACTCCTTCAGATTTTTTTTCTATAGGGGTACCATAAGGAGAAGGTGAATGCTCCAAGGCCATTTCAAAGTGTCAATGGGTTAGAAAATGTTATTAGATAGTGTTGTGCCAGTATACAGAAATCTTTTTTAGAAAATGTTGATAAAGAATTTTGTGTAAAATGTAAGGCGATGGAAGGAAGTCATGTGGAAATTTAAGGATATAGTGATAGATTACTCAGGATTCTGAACGTTTTCGTAATTTGGTGTATATTTATGTTTAATACATATTTAACTAAGGAGACCCTTCATGTTACGACTATGAATAAAGAGGTCGTAAACTCACAGATTTGTATTGCTGAATTGTTTAGCATTAATTATTTCAGTCAGTTATGTCATCAAATCATACTAATAGTTATTATGGACATTCATACAGAATGAAGTTTCAAATTTACACCAAAAATCTATTTAAATTCGAATCATATTTAACAAACATCGATATACTAGTTCAATAATAAATTTCACCTAATTTCGCATCGAAATATCTGCATTGTGTATTTGAGATACTAGTACCTACTCTTTATGAGGCTAGAACCATGAAAAATTGTTTTGTTGCGCAAGAGGCTTTGATTCCAAATCTATATATTGTTTTCAAATTCAAACAACTTCTCTGAATAAACTTTTTCAACAATGTCGAAAATAAGGGTAGTTTACTCTTAATCAAAATTTCAATTTTTTTTTCTTCCCTGTACACCGTTCAAAAATTCAGAATTATGACAGCTCATATCTAAGTTTCTTGCAATGCACCAATTTTTATCACGAATGAAATTTTCTGGCAAATCGATAATAAAAATGTTTCGCATATGGTGCAAACTTTCTGAAACTCATTGTACACATATACACATATACACGAAAAAGTATCTTCACAATCTTCACTAAATAATCTAAGCTGTTCAATTCAGAGCATTGATGGAATGGTGACATTTGATCAGCATCACAAATTCTACAATTAAATAAACTTATAAATTTTTTTAGAGAAAAGCTTTTATTTTAATGCACTAAAAAGAAGAAAATAATTTTTTGGGCTCAAGAACTATAAATATTATATTTATATAACAGAAAGTTACTTATGACATCTACAGTCACTAGTTGAAACTTAATTTGACACGAACCAAGGAATCCAAAGTAGAGGTTTGTCTACAAATTGACAGGCAGCCAACAATTATAAAATATACTCTATTTTCACTTAAATTATATTTATATTTGTATTGAACACACTAACAGTAATTACTGGTATTTCTTTAAAAAATTCTACAAAATTCTACAAAATTGTAACTAATCGTATTACCTCGGGTACACACTTTCTCAAATATTTGGGGTAAAATATTTTGCACTGCATTTTCTGCTTTCTCTAACATGTGTGGAGGAGTCGATGGTAATTCTTTTATATCGCTGATATCAGACATTTTGATAACAGAATTATCGAAGTTTAGCTACCCAGGCAACACAAAGAGGTCCTAAAGATATCTCGTTGACATATTTTTAGGAAATTGTGACAACTTTTGTTACTTCTATGAGAGGTTTTCAAGTGCGCTATATCTTCTCCAAATGTCCGCCGCCGGGATATTCTCATCGAGGTCTTAGCAAATCCCACGTGGAAATTCTCTAACAATACACGAGTTCTCTGCGAAATCCTGTGGTGAGTTCTCTGTAAAATCTTGAGGCGAGTTCTTTGAGAAATTCTCATGTACTGCTCATGACGAGGTCTCTGTGAACTCGCATTAAAGCCAGCTCTGTAATCATCGCTGGCAGTGCTTCTGGCAAATTCTGTGGGAAATTCGCATGAATAGCCTTCTGGCGATTTCTTTGAGAAATTCTCTTTAGGAACTTTCATTGCAAATTTCTTGTTTTGGTTACATTCGGGGTAACTTTAGATACTCGCAATGAGAATTTCTTATTCAGGTTACGTTCGGGATATCTATAGAAACTCGCAATAAGATGGAACCTGACCAATGGAATCTGAGGTCTCCAAGATTTCTATTGGATACATTAGTGAGAATTTCGCATAGTTAAAGCACATTGCGATCACCAAGACCAGGAGTTTGCATAATATCCTTATTATAACCTCTCGCAAAAGAGGTATGTGTTACCTGGGTATATTCTACTAAAATTTAATACCTACTGATTTTGACAAATAAAACAATTCGATAGGAATCTAGGACAAACGTCAAATGCACAGCATGCTTGATTGAAAAAGTATAGGTATTGATTAAAAAGCTGTATCGTTATGAAAAATCTGTATCGTAATGGATCTCATTATGAAATGGATTATGGGCATATAAGTGGATTATTATAGTACGGATGTAGAATGAACAAGCAGACACCCCGGCACGAAAAGGGGCATCAACGCCAGAACCATTCTGCGAACTTGGAAAATCTTACTTTCAATAAAAAAAGGCAATTTATTTCCAATAGGGGCAGGGGTACCCATTTATAGGAAATATTGATAATAAATAATTATATACTGTCTTCTAAGGGACAGCAAGTAAGGGAAGTATCTCGTAGTCAAAAATGAATGCAAAATACAATAAAGTAGTTAATTACTAAATATTAAAAATTAATACAGGTGAAAACCAAAAAAAAGTATTCAAGTAAAATTGACTAACATAATATAACCGTAATATTACACGATTATTATAAGTTATTAACAATACTTGATATAACAGCGTTCAAAGGGTCAAAATGAATATCACAAATGTTACAAATTTTGTTGTAGCTACTGCACATGAAATTCATAGGTGATCGTATCATAACATTTGTTCCTGATGCTTCGCAATAAAACTTCAAAACATGTCGACCTCCGATTCTGGGTACTAAGAAATTCATATGGTTTAGTTTAGAAGAACACTACTATCGATATTGTTGTTAATTAATTTATGCAAGAATTTTGTACCAAGTATAATTCTTTTTTTTTTCCAAAGATATCATTTCAAATCACGACAACAAAATGTTGTGATCGATACCTCTAACAAGATATTGTCCATCGACCTTTAGACATAAATATTTTAGGAACTTTCTCTACACACATTCAACTGACTTTTTTTGGTAATCGTAGATTGGGTTCCATATCAAAGAGCCATATTCTAACTTGAATCTGGCATAAGCAAATACAACAATTTCAATGAGGCAATATTTTTGAAGTTTTTAGTATTTCTGTAAATGAAACCAAGCATCCTATTCGCGTGTGCAACTGTTTTTGTTATATGTGTTCGACGTAAATTTACTATAATATGTGATACCAAGGTCTTTCATCTCTTGTACGCGGTTGATTATTTTGTTGTCGATTGCGTAATCATATATCATATATCAAGAATTTTTTTGTAAATGATATTATGTCACATTTCGTCACATTAAGTTGTAGACGATTATCGTTACACCAAAGTTTGATTGATTTTATAATATAATTTGAGATCGTCTAGGGATATTCAAAGAGGTTGCCAGGTCATTAATAAAAATCAAAGACATAAGACGTCCCAGATTGAAACCTTGTGGCATGCCGGACGTAACTAGGTATGAAGCAGATTTAAAAGATTCATATTCTACAAATTATTTTATTTCGACTAGATATGATTTCATTAAAATTAGCAGTTGTCTAGAGAAACTCAATTTTGTTAATTTATTTAGAAGAATATAATGGTCTAATTGATCCAAAACCTTTTGAAAATCACAACATCAACTTGCCTTTGTTTGTCCAGATAAGTACAGAGATATTGATTTAAACATGCAAGATTTTTTATACATGTTCTTTGTTGAACGAAGCCATGTTGAGTAGGCGAAATAACTTTCCGAACATGAGAGTTCATGACATTGTACATACATATCTCGAAGAGTTTGGAAATATTGCATAAATAGAAATTGCTCTGTAGTTTCTAATATCAGTTATCAGGTATAACCCTCAAATTGTTGTGCAACCGTAGACAGGTGATTCGAGCTTAAGTTCTCATCAGTACGGTAAAATCAATTGCGAAGATGTACTACAGGAGTCAACAACAGGAAGCCAACCACACGAAGCCAACCACACTTTTGTGGCTGCGGTTAGAAAACCTTGTCTTTACAAGGCAACAACTAATGTCGCCACTATAAATCCATCCTGATTTGTTCCTGATACCTCAAGAGTTTCCTTTTTTTTAATATTTGATATTTAAACTGAAGAAGCAATGAGAGCAACATACTGGCTAAGACTTCCAGAGCTTAGGCAGGCTAAAGATCTTAATTTCAACCGAGCAAGATCGAAGACCTCAGCAAAACTAGTCTGAAGACAATCACGTGATTTCTGACGGGGCACTGCAGACTCAAAGAACATCTAAGGAAGCTAGGCTTAGAGGAGGACAGCACCTGCAGATCCTGTGGGGAACATCTAGAAACACCCCACCATATATTGATGGAGTGTTATTCTGTACATCAAAAGAGATTGAATATACTGGGATCACACCCGCTGACGGTGGGAGAAATACCACGTAAATATCTCCTCGAAATCCTTAAATTCCTCAAGGAATTGAGGCTTGAGGGGCTGCTGTAAACGAAAACACCTTGAGATAGCAGAAGAAGATGGGGCACAATAGATCTAATCAGGTCGCAGCGCATCAGTTACCATCCACACTTACCATTACTGGTATAGAAAATAGCTATTTACATACCAAGGGAGGAAAAGCATTTTCCTCCTGAGGTATGTATATAGTTTTTTCTACTAATTTTAAAGTCGTCATTTTTATAACGTCCCAAAAATTATAATGCGTGCATACTTATAAGAACAACTGCAGAAAGTTGTGGAACTATATAATGAGGCTATATGACAAAATATTAAGTAAGCGTTGCGTCGTCGTCATCGTGTTGACAACGATTTGTTGCTATGGCGTTGTTTGGTAATACAAACATAACAGTTGTCATAAGCTGTCACGTTGTTTACCGTTTTAAGTTGCTTCTAAGTTTTCTACTACTTTTCCTCTCGATTTATCAGGAAGAAGATGCATTGAAATCAATTTTGCCTCTTCAGCGAGATCTTTTGGCAGGTCGTCTTCGCTAGAACTCATTTTCAAAATTTAGAAGCAACTTAAAAGGGTAAACAACGTGATAGCTTATGACAACTGTTATGTTTGTATTACCTAACAGCGGCATAGCAACATATCGTTGTCAACACGATGGCGACGACGCAAAGCTTACTTAATATTTTGTCATATAGCCGCATTATACAGGGTGATTCAAAATTTGATGTAAATATTTCACGGGCGTATTTTTGGGATCAAAATAAGACTTTTTCTTCGAATCAACATGTGTCCTAAAATGCACCCCCTCCGAGCTACAGCCCCTGTAATTTAGAAGAAAAAAAAAACAAGATTATCTAAAACTGTGACTATAATAACAAATCGATTCTTCTGAAAATTGGCAAACCCCTATTTTTTTAGGCACTCTATTCTTATTTTGCTTCAAAAATTATTTAAACTCAGTTTTGGGGAAGTCCACACTTTTATTGGCCCAATTTTTATGTTCAAAAAGAGAAACTTTGAATTCGAATAGCATAATCTTATTGGCCATAAAAAAAACTAAGAATTCGGTCTCTTGCATTTTTGTCGTACAACTAACCGTTTGCCGGAAAATCGTAATCAACGAAAGGGGGGTATTTTCACAATATCAAACTAACAAAACATGTATTAGCTAATTTATTCAAAATTCGATGTGAATATTTCAAAAACGTATTCTTGGGAACAAAATAAGACTTTTTCTTCAAATCAACATGTTTCCTAAAATGCACCCCCTCCGAGCTACAGTTTTAGTTAATCTCGTTTTTTTCCTAAATTACAGGGGCTGTAGCTCGGAGGGGGTGCATTTTAGGACACATGTTGATTTGAAGAAAAAGTCTTATTTTGATCCCAACAATACGCCCTTGAAATATTTACATCGAATTTTGAATCACCCTGTATAGTTCCACAACTTTCTGCAGTTGTTCTTATAAGTATGCACGCATTATAATTTTCAGGACGTTATAAAAATGATGACCTTAAAGGTAATAGAAAAAACTATATACATACCTCAGGAGGAAAATGCTTTTCCTCCCGCGGATATTAATGCCCTCCGCTTCGCGTCGGGCATCAAACTATCCGCGGGAGGAAAAGCATGATTTTCCTCCCTTGGTATGTAAATAGCTATTAATTTTAATTTTAAAATATACGAAATTCGAGCAAATTCGCAAAAAGCCCTGAATTTCCTATGGCTGCGGTTTCATCTCGAAATTCCATACAGATATCGACCGATCAATCTCGACGTAAATTTCCCTGTATTTACACCAGCAAACCAACAAATACCAACGCTTTTCTAAACTTCTATTAAACGCAGGATATGCCGAAATTGGATAAATGGAGATTCAATCAATCCCGCATATTTTCGAGCAATATTTCCCGAACTGTTCAAACACTGGCAGACATAAATCAGACCGAACCTCTTTAATATTTTATTACCAACTTCAAAAACAGATTTAAATTCCATTTTAACTCACCATTGTCCCCATAAATCAGAGGGAACGTATCCGAATGTAAATGGCCCAAGAATCGGCCCACAATCGTAATAATGGCGGCATATTTGCGCACAATTTTCGAATATCTCTTGCTGTGGTGGATCGTTTCATGGAAGGAAAGGGGCGCGAGCCTTTTGTACTTTATTCGGCCCTGAATCCGCGTGCCAGCCAGATATACCTGAAACAAAAAGGGATTTGTGAAAAGATATCCGCTAAAAATTCCCCGATAGAGATAAATCTGCAAGACCCCATAACATGGAGATTTTACATGAAGCAGAGACGGGTTTTACGGTCGGGAGAGGGAAGTGTTATTGCCGTCCAGAAAGAGGTCACATAATTGTTGGAAGAGAAAAACGACACGAAGAAGTTGATGGGAATCGTAATTTTACAGGTGATGTTACATAGGGGAAAGTTACTCTTGTTATATAAGATGGGGCAGTACACGGCCTTTATAGTAAGAGTGCCCATCGGCAAAAATTTCACTGAAAGATACTCTCTCCAAACCTTTTGTGTGGATTCAAATGACCTAGTCTGAAACCGTCTTCCTCTGTGAGTGAATTTTTTTTTTCTGGGGTAGTTTTCCTCTAAATTTTCCTAAATACCTAGTCGTTTTGACGATGTCACTGAAATAACGAAAGTTAAAATTGATAACGATTACTTGGATGTTTTCGCCCTTACGTTGGGTACACCCCAGGGAGGAATTCTAGGTCCCTTACTGTTCCTGCTATACATCAACGATCTACCCCAATCAGTGCACGATGGCAGAGTATTGATTTATACCGATGACACCACAATAATTGTTTTTTGCGGTGAATCTGCAAGAACTTGAGGCAAAGGTTCTATCTGTTCAGTGTCACAATTTTCAGTCGTGTTTAGAAAATTTGAAAAAATCGTTATGTTTAGAATTCACAAGCAAAACCAAAACTCCAAGTTCTCTTACATTCGAAACCAACAACACCAGATTAGAGACAATAAATTCTATCAAGTTCCTAGGAACTGTAGTGGACTGTGATATATATTCTACTATACAAATTGAGGCAATCTGCAAAAACTATATTATGCTTTTAGAACACTCAAAGAGAACTTTCATAAAGCACATTTAGTGAACATTTATGTACTACGCACTCATCTATTCAACAATAAGTTCAAATATTGTATAGTATGGGGAAGTGCCACTTACTTTTTCAGTACAAGAACGATTCATTCGCTTGGTATCTGTGATCTCGGTTACAGTGAATCATGCAGAGAAACGTTGGCAAGTAATAAAATAATGCACTTGCATTTGTATTTATCCATACAAATTATTGAAGCACACCTTACATAACCTTCACCAATTAATAAAAAAACAAAGATAATCATGAATACCCAAAAAGGAAAAAAATATATACATTTCCAAAAATCCAATAAAATGCACTTCAGAAAGTTTCCTGCTTTTCTTATTCAACAAGCTACCGCCACAACTGAAGAATATCCAAGCGAAAGTAAATTCAAAAGTGCGATAAAGAAATATCTCCATGAAAATCCGTTTTATTCGCTAGATGAATTCACTGAGTCTTTTCAATCAGTACGCTCACACATTCTTGACTTTACATTGGTTTTGCATTTTCATTTTCACTGTTACTTTTTATATATACTCTTCAATTTTTTTATACATATATACTTATTTGTAATTTTTATATATAATCTTTGTATAAGTGCCACTGTTTTCATGTTTCTGTCTTAGATATTGTGTTATCTTGTGTGTTAATCCTAATAGTATTATTTATTTATATCGACCTATCCTATGTCATCATGTCTATGATCATTAAGGATTATTAAACATATCTATCCATCTAATTGAATAGCTTAAAAACTAAAACTAAAACTAAAACCCAAAAATAGTGTTAATTCTAACAGTATTATTTATGTATATCGACCTATCCTATGCCATCATGCCTATGATCATTAAGGATTAATAAACATATCTATCTATCTAATTGAATAGCTTAAAAACTTGAACTAAAACCCAAAAATAAAATTCTCTTATTAAAAACATGGGTCATGGTGTCCGCCCCCTCGAACATGTCGGAAAAATGACTATAGGAGCATTAATTAATAAACAGCTGATTTTCTCAGGATCCATTCCTTAAAACCTACAAAAGAAAGTTTTCATATTGTCTGACAATACTTAGTTATTTGTTTTACTAAGCATAAAAGCACAAGATTTAATGCCGCAGCTGGTGTTTCATAGCCGAGGCTATGAAACCAGCCAAGGCATTAAATCTCCTCTACCTCTACCGTGTGAACCATATAATTTTTTCTTCAAATTTGTTTCAATTCCAAGCAAAATCGACTTTTTTATATTTATTAATTGCGTTTCATTATCAGCATCCAAATAATTAAATTATGTTTTCAAAGGTACCGCAGATGACGTTTGTTGAATTTTTTGTGTTTACTTTAATGTCATTGTCAAATTTAATAACCAGTTCGATTTAAATTATTTCTTGTAAGGTTGCATAGCAACGATTTTTTCCTCCCTAGACAGTAAAAGTACAACTTTCAAGCATTTCAAGTGTCACTAAAAAGCCGATTTTAATGTTATTTTGGAGAAAAAGATTATTTTCAGATTTTTCAGTCTGACGCGTCAAAGTGTTCGATTTCACGACAACAAAAAATTCAGTAATAAATGTCAGACTTGGAAAAAATTATATGTAGAAAAGCAGTACTTAAAATGTAATATAAGTGTCTGACAAAAAATATATAAATTTTCAGTTATCGCAGTACTATACATTTTCCAATTTGTAATAATCAATTTCAAGTTTTATCACATTATTGAAATAGGCATAGTAATCCGTGATTTCATAATCTTCGTCATTAATTTCGAAGTAATCCGCCTCATTACTTCCAGCATCGGAATATTCATTCTCAGAATCTAAAAATTTAATAGTTTTTAGTCAAAAGAATTGTATCTTAAAGGGAAGATTCTCAACTTTTGAGACATGTTTTTCGCGGTAATATTTTGGATTGAGCTGAACATTGATTTGGATTACTTTGTAGCAGTGTGATGAAGGGGCTATACTTTTTCCAAACTTTCACAAAGAAAAAATGCCCATGAAAAGTAATATTTTTTTTAAATATGTCTTACTTGGAGACACTAACGAGAAAATCATATTTGAAATGAGTATTCCATCCGTTTCTAATTTGTAAGCTCTTTATTCTTTCCGGAAAATCTATGTTGGAAGAAAGTTTCACGTACAACTATAACGGTTTTAAATTCTGTCTGCTACTAATGTGGCAATGTATTCTATTCGGTGACTGTAACGGCACAAGACCAATAATATGTCAAACAAACAAAATTGAAGGTTCACCCACAGTATGTGAAAATATGTTTGTTATGTTTGCCCATAATCCAAAAAGAACCACCTACCAACTCCGGGACTTCCGCCTGGACTTCGCTCCGGATTGTTCAACAATTCCGTACAAATAAAAAGGAAAACGGGTTATGTGATAATACGCTTCCCTTCATCTCCCGGTCTATCCTACTACTCGACCGCTCATGCGGGCTTGGCCGTTTCCAGTTTTGTTTGTAAGCAGTTTTCACCCATTTCGCAGCAATGTAGAGCAAAATGAAAAATTACGTTTTGTGGTACTATACTTCTACTTTCAAAATCTGTTAGAGAAATTGAAATTGGACTACAACTCGAGCATATGGGGACGCTGCAAGATAGTGTAAAAAAAAATTCAAATTGCAATTGTGCCAAAACTAATGGTCCAACAGCGCCTGTTTACATGAAGTACACATGATTCAATACTTCCAAGAGAAGGGCCAACACTACAATTTGAAAAATGGCGGGGTTATGAATTTTTGAAAAAATCTCAAATTGTTCCGGTTTTTTCAGTTTTTCTCATAGAAATATATATTATATACTTACTCTAGAATGCTAATCCCCATGACAAAAGTGTTGTAAAAAGTTCAAGCTAGTCCGCAATGCGCAAGCGCGTAATTAGTGATTTTTGTAACAGGCCCGGTTTTAGTAAAATATTATGGTACTAGTGAAGATTAACAAACATTCATTCTGAATCTCGGAGAATAAGGTTGGAAACCTCATTGTGCTTATACCTGTTATTTGTATTTAGCCGATTTGAGTACATATTTTCACATATTTATAATCCCGAATATTCAGCAAAGTCCATCAGAAAGTAGAGTACGGTTATTATTATTATTTACCGCTCTGAAGCGACTGATTTTTGGTATCACGTTCACTTTTCAGCTGTAGTTAACCAACAAAAACCTACGGAACCACCCCAAATCGTCGCACAGTGTTGCAAAATCCCAAAAACCTGGCCAAAAATAAAATTTGAAAAGAGATGCATTATACTTTTCAAAATTCATTTTGTATAGGGAACATCCCCACCTACAAAATACCAACAAGCGCAAGAGTAAAGGCCTACTGCACTTCCCTGCGAGTCAGTTCAAAGTTGTCACTTTTGAAGTATAACCTGCGTGACGTGAAATTACTGGTTTTATTCTTCATCACAGGAGATACTTACATTTATTTGAAAAACAACGGAACAAATTCCTAATGGTGAGTACTTCATTATACTATTATTAAAATTAATTTAACCAATATTGTGGCAAGTTTTGAAATTTAAACTGAGGTAATTTGATAGTGTTTTATATTTTGATATGCACTATATATCGTCAAGAGTTTTATTTATTACTTACTATTTCGGAGCGGAAATATTTACTGCAGTTTATAGTCTAATACAGTCTCTGTCGGAGGCTAAAAGAAAAAGGTGCACATTTTTGCACTTTTTCTACAAAACATTGGAAATGTTGCTCCTAGTTTCACCTGAAATTGTACCTTGAATTGCATTGTCACCTATTGTATCCGGTGTTTATACATAATTCAGTAATTTCAAATTGAGATGATTTGAAACGCACTTTGGATATTCCTCTTGATCTCACCGTATACAAGGTGTTTCGAAACTTTATTGTGTATTTTTCCACAAGTCATTTGTGGAGCAAACCCAAAAGTGTGATATTTGTAATCAAAGTAAACAGTATATTAATCGCGATAATAAAAATATACATGGTGTGTCATAAATGTAAAATTTTTTAGAAAAATGTCATATTTGAAAACCTCAAAAAAACAGCGGTTATACTAAATAAACTCGTCCGCCATCTTGTTTTATCATATAAAAAGCATTGTTACCTGAATTATGAAAACCTGCCAAATTTCAAAGTTCTTAAACTTAAATCAGAATTTGTTCATCAGACAACAAAACAAGTTGAATAAAAACTTTCTAAAACTTGCATTTTTTATTTAGCAGCTGCCATATTGCGTCCGTCATTGTGAATTCGTCAATTATGACAATGAATTTTTATTCAGCGACCCTTAAAACATGCTCATACACATATTGAAAGATAAATATTCATTTCCTTATTTTTGGCCAGGTTTTCGGAATTTTGCAACACTGTGCGTCGGTGCGAATTTCAAGGAAGCACTAGATGGGAAAATAAATTGAAAGTACAAAAAACTATGAAAATTTATTTCAGCTATTATCATGAATAATTTCAAATCAAATTGGATTTATAAAATTGGATGCTTGGAAGCTCGAGGTTTTTTTCTAGAACGATTTATGTCAAAATACGCAACTGCATTTAATTTAAATCATTTGAAGAGATTAACATGCTATTTCTACGGGTATTTCTGGTTGTATTACCTTAATGCAATTTCCACAATGGGGGTGCATGAAAAAGTGAGGCCAGAAGCACTTTCCTTACCATCAAAGAAAAGCAAGCAAGAAAAGCATAGTGACATTAATTTTCTGAGGCGATTCTGTGTATGTTTAGTACGTTTTGTAGGTATCCAGAACTCATAATATAAGCGGTGTGGACTGTGGTAGAAAGCTGTATCACTGGCCATGCGTGCTTATGCAGACACAGTATTGGTACTACAAAAGGTTTCAAATTATTGTATTGTTGTTTTCACATGAATCTTCATGAGGAAAATGTCTGCCACAAATTACAATTTTCTCACTCAAATGTTCTGCTGGGGTCTCTTCTTGAAACAATAACCAAAAATCAAGCTAAAATAATATTAAAGCTGACAGAAATCTTTGGGAGATCGTTTGCTAACGAACAGTCGTTACCGACCGATGATGAACCCTTTACTCCCATAAACACCTAACTATGTAGGCTTATTATGGCAAGAACCTGAATATTAAAGCTATTTTGAGCAAAGAATATAGGTAAAAAATTTCATTTTCTACCAACAATGATTTATTGCAGGTATTTTTCCTTAACACAACACTAAACAGTTCATTGTTTATTTTTAGGAAGAAACGGCTTTATTAGAAATTGTCTTTAAAGGAACAAGAATTCTAAAAACCGACTCTGTCTCTGACAAGAGTGACAGATCTTAGTGACAAGTATTCCCGTTGATGAAAAAGCATTGATGCACGGTCATTATAATTACAGTAGCATAGGGTACATTATAGTTTTAAATAAATTTCTTTCGCGCCAAAAATTCGGAGTAATCTATCTCTAAAAGGTTCTTTTCGGTTTCAAATGGTCCTAAACGCGCTGTCAAATTTCTCTCTTTCAAATGACATGTGTTTTATTGCCTCATAACAAAAAACTCTGAATTGGAACAACAAATTATTTTCAAACTTGGCAACGATCTACTCAAACTACACTGATGACGCGCATGCGCACAACGTAAACTGGTCGCATACGCGGCATGTATTTTGCCGTGAAAATTGGCTTGATTAGCATTCTAGAGTAAGTATATAATATATATTTCTATGGTTTTTCTCCATTACTAATGATCTTATCAGAGCATCCAGATTGCTGTAGGTATTAGTTTTAATTTTATAAAAACTAATTTTTTGTATTTTAATATTTATAACAAATCAATAAATGACAATAGCGAGTCCAAAACATAACAGAATATAACTACGGACTGTCTTTCATGTGATAGCTCAGTTGGTTTGCATGAGATAGTTCGTTTATAAAAACCACTTTTCGCTCCAGCAAAATCGCTTTGTGGAATTTTTTACGGTGTATTTTCCACTGAGAATATCCGGGAAAACTTCGAAAAAGATACCATTTTTCAAAAAAAAATAATTTTGATAAATCTGAACCTGGACAAACAATATTGCGAAAACTGATAGATAATAACCTGTGGTTCAACTGTGCGCAAGGTGGTTTCTGTCCGATGTGTAGTTTTTACACAATCGCGTTATAAACAATTCAAGGGCACATCTTGCAAGATCTACAATTTGTATATTTTGGGTTTTCACCTGAAAAGTGGGAAATGTATTGAAAACATCACTGAAAGTTGATCAAAACGCTTCAAAGTGCATCCGAAGTCACCCGAAGTCGCTCTGATGCTAACTCCAGTTGAGTTCGGGCGACTTCGGGAGCACTTTGAAGCATTTAGATTAACTTCCAGTGACATTTTCAACACATTTCCCACCTCTCAGGTGAAAATCCAAATTATACAAATTGTATATATATTGATCTCCACTTTCGAATGTCGTTTACAGAAGTTGAATAAGATGATTTCCCTCAAATCGGCGCATTTAGAAAGATTTGCCATTAAATTGTTTATAACGCGATTGTGCCAAAACTGCATATCGGCCAGAAACCATCTTGCGCACAGTTGAACCTCATGTTATTATCTTTAAGTTTCCGTAATATTGTTTATCCAGCTTCAGATTTATAGAAACATTTTTCGAGGTTTTCCCGGATTTTCTCAGTGAAAAATACACCGATCTGGTCTTATGAAATACCATTTTGTAGGTTTTATAATCCTCTACAAAATTTTTTTTGACTGTAAAACGATTCCTTATATAATTTCTAAGATATTCGCAAAAAATCAAAAATGTTGTAAATTTTTTCAATGTTTCTTGTTTAAAAAATTCCACTAAGAGATTTTGCTGGGGCGAAAGCCGGGGTTTTCATTTACGAACTATGTTATAAAATAGTTATTTGTATGCTAAGGCCGCGAAATACCTTTTTAACGGCCGAGGCAAGATAATCTTGAGGTCGTTAAAAAGTTTCGCGGCCATGGCATACACACTATTTTTCGTGCAATCGTTAAATTTATTAAAATAGTAGTAAATAAATATATTATTGCTCTAAAATCAACAGCAGTTCAATTTATTTAACAATATCACCGTGTGCTACACCGTACAAAATATTTTTACAGTTCTTGTCAAAACGCAAAATGTCTGATACTGATAGCGATATTTCAGCACCTTCCACTACTCCTGAACTCAAAAGCGGTGTAAATTCGGCGCTTTCCGTTTTAATACCCGAAAAATCTAAACGGCAGTACGAAAAATGTTACGGCGAATTTAAAGATTGGTGTGACAAACAGAATGTTAAGACGATGTCTGAAAACATTTTTGAAAGTGACGTTTGGTTTCGCGGCCGTTGCTATGGGTAACGGCCGCGAAATTAAATTTCGCGGACTGTGCTGAGAACGCAAAATACTGAGTTCGCGTGCGATTGCACGAAAAGTAGTTTAGGCCGTTTGTTTCTTTCATTTTGTGTGCCTCTTATTTTCACCGCTTGGCCTAATACGAAGTATGTGTTTCAGAATAAATATTCTAACTCAAAATAGTAAGAATGTATGATATATTCTATTATTAAAAATGATTTCGGAATTACTGCATTCTTTACTGCTTGTGGAGAAAACCTTTATAGTGTATTGGTAAACCAAAGTTTCACAAAGACAGAAAACATAAATATCAAAGTATTCATTGCCAAAATTTTTCAACATTTTTGAGTCCCTGAAATGATACTATTGCCACCCGTACCCATATTTGTCTAAGGTGAAATTTGCATGTCCGAAAATAAGGGCATGTGTTTAGGGCGAATTTAGCATTCGTCCAATATTAATAATTGCCTTCAAAAATAGTCATTAAACGATTTCACAATGAG